>OY987243.1:24312800-24912800 GCA_963920765.1 Ulota crispa | reverse complement strand
GTACAGTTCATTGGGGGTCCAATTTGACCAATCAACAGCCTTCCCTCTAACCCCCTCGCCCTTCCCCTCCTTGCTCTTTCCTCCCTTTCCTCCCTGACTTGGTTTAAGGTAGTCTGCTCATATTCCGCTCATGCTGTAAAACCACTCACCTCCTCAAATGTACTCTATTGGTACATGTCTTATTCACAGCCTTTCAACAATGTACATGGGACGAACATTTGAGAGGTGGGCAGTTTTAGAGCACCTATGACTTTTCCACTTCAAAAATTAATTCCACAAAACTCCATAAAATATGAAAACACTTGGGATAGATGCCAATTCCTCTTGTCTTTCAAGGAATATTTACTGAAAATTAATTCAAAAAGTTTCACCTCTCCAAAATTCAGTTGCAACCCTTAGATAAACGGTTTACGAGCACACTACCTTATTCTACATGCGTTAATGTGGGGCCGTAATAGAAAAACTTTGATTTTCATCCACTAGAGAATGTAAGAGTTTATATATTTACCATCAAGAGATTGAATTGGGGAATTTTGAATTCACTTTTGGGTCTATAGACCCGAATTTATTCTAGAACCTCAAAGAAATATACAATTGAACAACACAAAAACAAGGGGCAAGTTATTACTTTGACCTTTGTTTTAGAAAATGCTGAGCTTTTCCACTTTGGCCCCACATTGACATATGTACATAAACTAGAGAGGGAGGAGAGGCAAACTACTAGGAAGGGAAGGGCAAGGAGACCACTAGGAGGGCTGGTTGCTAATAAGTCAATACCCCTAAAAGATGTTGCCTACCAAAAGTATTGATTGTATTCATACAAGGACCATTTAGTATTTAAAGATATAATTTTATGAGAAATGTCAAAAGTTCCCCAAAACATCCTAGTTGATCAGTAGTATGTTCATGACGTGGCTTAAAACTTATAGCTCCATTGGAATTCATGTACTACCCAAATACTCCATCCATATACAACACAAGAGAGTGTATACAATACAACAACATCCTTTATGGGTTAACCTCCCTAATGTACATGTACAAATAACAAAAACTTGGTGTATGTATAATGATTCCTTAATAGGTTCTCTTGAAAATGTATTTAATCTTTATATGAAAATGCGTACCCAAAAGAAACAAACTCTAACACTACATCAATCAAAAGTACTTAGCAATTGGGGAATGCTATTTTGTGAGCGTGGATTTGTGAGCAGTGAGTAGTGAGCCAAGATTTTTTCAAAATACTCAAATTTACCTATAATTGTGTACATAAGACCCTATAATTGTACATTTTAAACTTTTATCTTTTGAAAAACTTGTATTTTTTTAGTTTTTTCATCGATTTTGAGATCAAAATTAGTTCCCACTCACCAAATCTTAGCTCATTGCTCACAAGCTCACCATTCTACACTCACAAAATAGAGTCATCTTAAGATTGCCATAGTAAACCTTAAACCAATTTTTTGAGAAAGAAACAAAAATTTTGTTACAAAATACCTCTATTATATAAAGTTATATACTTTCATATTCGTTTAATCAAACAGTTCATCAAAGAAATGAATAAGATAATCAAAAACCATTTAGACCTCATTAAAGCTTGCTATATCCACAAATTCTTCTACACTTGATGGTACAACCCGGAGTTTCTTTTCAGCTTCATGAATTTCATTCATAAATGCCTACAATAACTTAATGTCATCTAAAACATGATAAATTCAAATAAACTTGGAATATTGAATCTATATTTGCCATATTTAAAATGCAACTGTCAACGTTAAACACAAAGATAAAATCAATGTATTTTAAAAACAATGAAAAATCGTATTAGACATAATTGTTTATAAATAGAACTTGAAAATCTAGGTTATGTGAAATGAAATTAAAAGAAAACCTAAAATAATATGACGTAATCCAATTCTTACTTGTAATAATTCTCCACCCATTTTGGGTAGCAATTTATAAATGTTTTCTAATGCCTTTTGCGGTAGAGGCAATAAAAATCCTTTAGCATTGGTAGTTGTTACATGAAAAATGCCCTATTATTCATCAATAGTCAGTTTTTTGTGTTTACAATAAAAGCATTATGCAATTTTAATGGAAAATATATACAGATTTAAAATTGAATTTTACATCTAATTTCGATTTTAATTCTCTACAACCACTAGAACAATAGATTCTATTCAACCTGTATAAGAACTGTTTTGCAAAATAAATCCTTATGAATTTACACACCTCATTCGATTAGAAAAATATAATTAGAATGTTTTTCATATATTTAATACATCAATGTTTGGTTTTATCAACCGAAACACTTTGCGTATTCTCATGAACATATGAGAGGGATTTTCTTTCGTTTATTGTAATTAATGGATGTACTTTGCTGTCATGAATACAACGAACATTTTTTTGTTAAAATAAAAATAATTACTATGTTGTAAAAGTCTGGAAGGCGATCGATATCCTTTTCTTGAAAAAGAAACTTCTCTATATCGTCTCGAAAATCTTGTAGTGTTCTTTTTTGGTCTTCAACCTAAAACATCAATTAATCATAAACAATTCATTTTTTATTCATTCAACGAATAACTTGAAGTGAGATGTAAATTTTTGATGATATTGTATAGTTTTATAGTAGTTAGAAAACAATGCTAACATTTAACTCTAACACAATCACAAACCATATAACTCATTTGTTTTGACAAATTGTAAATGAATTCAAATTGAAATTTGTTAGGTCAATGAAAATATTCAAACAAACGAAATTTTTGGTTAAGAAAAAGTTGGAAAATATAAAATGGACCAAACACAAAGAAAATTCAAGATTGATAGCATGGTTTTGTTGCAAGAAGAAGACAAATCAAACAATAAACGCCATGATTTTGTCAAAGTAGCAAATAAAATTATTTCATTGTAGATTGTGAATGTATGGAAAATATAAAATACTATTAATTTGAGTATGGAGTTTGAATTTTAAAGTGCTTTTAGTTTTTGAGGTCCAAATCTACCCCAAATTTGAATTGGTTGAGTGAGAATTTGCATTTGGGATTTCATTTATTGATTTTAAATTTAGTCATCATCCATATTTTCAATGCATGATTCTAAAAGGTATATTCATTAAAATAAAGAAACGAAGGACTATCACATGAAGCTAGTGTTGTTATAGAGCACACAATTGAATAATGCCATATTTATTAAATTGGGAAAACGCAATTCTCAAATTATATTTCACCTTAAACTCAAAAAGTTACCTTAAACCATTTAAACGCCAGATTTGAAGCTATCAGATTTAGTCTGAGTCACTAAGATTTGGTCCCTTGCAAATTCCTCCTATCAAGTGAGGGCACGTGTACCAAAAAAAATGCTGCTTAAACCTAGAGCTTGGTTTGAGGTGATTACCTTAAACCTAGTTTTTTCCCAAAATGGGCGTTTAGTCCCAAATTAACAAATATGGCGTTGAATGCACTACACTCTATCATTATTATTGAAAACTTTAATGAACAAGGTTTTTCTTATAAACTAAAGTTACTAGTGTTGAACTTTATGGTTGTTAGTTTGAAGTTTTTTCTCAACAACTATATCAAACACCTAAATGATGCATATATGTATTGTGCTACCATTGTCATGATGCTTTCTCTAAAAAAATTAAAACAATAATTTTGAATAGTAATTTTGATTTTTGTTAGCATGAAGCTAATATTTAAAATAGAGATAGATAATTTGTGTACATATATAATCCTTATAAACCTAATACAACAACTTTTTGGTTTACCTCTTTACGCAAACTTTCTTGAGTAATTTTACGATTGGCAATACATCTATCAAGGTGTTCTTGAAATGGTGCTTTCAAGTGTTCAATGGCCTACATTTCTAAATCACTTTTATAAATTTGATAATCAAAGCATAAAATTATACATTGCTTGTTTTATTTTATATTTTATATGAAACCAAGATAATGAAAACCTTTTAAAGTATAATTGTAAAATATCTATTTTTTCCATCATTCTAAATTCCAAAAATGTCAAACTACAATTTTGTATTTGTGAACTTTTGGCATCCAAATTTTGGAATCTAAGTAGGCATCCTAGTTTCACAAACTTGTTATTTTTTTATCTTTTGTTAATCAAGAAAAAAAAAAATGCAAAAATGTTTGGATTTAAATGTTATTAGGTAGAAACCAAATCTGCATAACATTCAGTAGTCTGAAGAGAGGCTGCATTTCCCTCTCTTTAGGTATCATCCACAAACTTCATCTTGACCAAAAATAATAATAATTAAATAAATGATTTTTTTTAAATAATATTTTCTGACATGTTTGGCCCCCTCAACATGTGTGCACTGAACTAAGCCTCCCTTTCACAAACTCTGACAAATTCAGCCAAGTGTCCCCATAGCTAAAAAAGGGTGTGGAAGATTCCACACCATTCTCTTGGAGGGAAGGAAACCTTTACTAGTGCTACTAAATGTTATGTGGGAGGGATTCTACAAACCAATCAACCAAATTTAGTAAAAATATTTAAAAAAAAATAACACAACTATAAAACAATATCTCAATAAAATTTAAGTACTTTAGAAGAATTGCAACTTGTATAAAAAGAATCCTACTATTTGATTTTATATACTATATTTTCATGTAAACACATTTTGAAACAATAATATCATTTTGTTTGTAGACCAAAATACAAAAAAATATATATATAAAGAATCTAACATTCTCTCTATTTACAAAAGAAACGATTCACAAATAAATTCTTAGTTTGATTACATTCCTTTGATAAACACAAAGACCAAATGAAATTATTGTAACTCTAAAATGGAATTCTTTATGTGCCATGGAGCATCTTTGTTTCTAATGTCAAATAAAACATTTGGCAACAATCTCACTAATACTAATAATGTAGATGTTGTTTATCGCTTTAAGAGAAAAACAAAATGGAACTTGTGTACCAATTTGATTAAAAAACAATTGTGTAGTATATCAAAAGGACTTCAGAAACATATTTATGAAATAATGAATTTTAGTACTAAATTCATCTTTGCATTTGAATTATATAGTGATATTACTAATACATGTCCTAATATTTTTGGGACGAACTAGGGAGATACCCCACAGTTGCTAGGGAGACACCCCTATAGCCCAACCTATTAAATTTGAGATTATTATTATGTTAAAATATGAAATAAAATCAAAACTATATTTTAGCATACATTTGCATCTGCAAAGCGTTGCAAACATATAACAAATATGTTTCATTTGTGACATGGTCAAGAGTTAAAACTAGTCATTCTTTTTGTTTGTAAGTTTAACACTTGCTCATGTTACAAATGAGACATATTTGTTGTATGTTTGCAACACTTGCAGATGCAAATGTGAGCAAAAATATTGTTTTGAATGTATTTCATATTTCAACGTAATAATAATTTCAAATTTAATAGGTTGGGCTATAGGGGGTGTCTCCCTAGTCCGTCCCTACTTTTTCCATCATAACTTTTACTTAACCCCTAAAGGACCACTGTCTCTTTGGAGGACAAATGGGGTTTTGGGTATGTACCTTTGGATAAGCTACTTTGTGTGATTTTTTGAAACTTTCATTAAAATTGCAGAATTCAGAGATCTAAGTGGGCATCTAAACTTTTCTTCATTTTATCATTTGACAAAGAAGCTATGCAAGGTTTTATGAAAATTTGGGGAGGACTGCCCATCTAGGCAGCCCAAAAATTTCTTTAAAACTGCATTAAAAAAAAAATGAAAATCTGGAATTGGTTCTTTAGATTTTTTATACATGGGAAGCTTTGAATCATTTGGTTCTAGTCCATGACATGAAAGTTATGAGGAGTTTTTGTTTGCGAGCAGTTATGGATTCTCTACTCTAAAATAAACTTTGAAGTCCTTTCTTTCACTCAATTTTCAATATTTTGGAAAAAAAACTAAACCAAAGGAAGTAAATTGTTTATCACAACATTGTAACAATTGGGATTTGCTTTTTTCATTCCAATAATAAAATTCTTAACAATTTAGTGTTCTAACTCATTCTCTAGTTCTTTTTATTTACTATTTTTTTCTCATGTGTTGTATAGCTCCAATTGATTTAAAAATTCTCCCACATATACCTAACTTGATCTCCTACATGGAAAAATAAAACCACAACTTTGGATAGAGCAATTTTTTTGTTATAAGAGTGGTAAAAGGCTTTTAAAATTTATTGGCAGCAAGGGAAAAAAACCTTTTTTTTTCACTTCAAATGTAAAGACCTCCCTCCTCTCCATCTAGAATGACATGATTTTTCCCCATAAGTACCTCTTCTAGTCTAAGGCAAGATCCTACGGTTAAATTTCCAAAAAATAAAAATAAAATCTACCTTCTTACTCATCCCTAGTAATGGCAGCATTCAGTGATTTTGGCAAAAAAATGGGCTTGGTTCCTTAGGGGTTAAAAGATACATAAAAACAATAAATTGTCATTGGACGGCATAAAATGTTATTCATGTGGAGCAAAACTTGTACTAGACATGTAAATCTTTTAAGTTATTAAGCTTTTGTTGTTTTGTACAAGTACTATTGACAAAAATTAACAATAAAAACTTATGTGATGTATCCATGTTTACAACACTTAACCCTTAAAAGCCCAAGGATAAGGGCAAAACATAAACGCATTCAAAAAAAATACTCTTGTAACTTCAATGAAGTTTGTTTCAAAAGAGAAAATAAGAATCATGATGTTTAGCAATTATCCAGATGGTTAATTATTCCAAAAAAATTCACTCTTATTTAATGAATTTAGAAGCATTTACCATTTAATATTCACCAAAATTACAAATTTTACTCATAGATTTCAAAATTTGGTATGATTGGTTAAAAATAGATATTCTATCCTAAACTTCAAAAATGCTATCTTTTGAAAGGAGGGAACATAATTAGCTTCCCGAAATAGTAATTTCTACAACACTAGCAAATATTGAAGTGTTTGTCTCTGAAAAATTCTCCTTGGAGGAGTTTAACTTGGATTGACATGATGCAAGTTAAGTTGGAAAGTAGACTTGATTTTCTATTACAAAAAAAAAGTTTTTTTGAAAAAAGTTGTATTTTTAGTCTTGAGCCGCTCCAAAAAATGGAAAGCAACCAAAAAATGGTCGATTGGGCGCTTAGGGATTAACAATGAAAAGTGTCGTTTATTGATAATACCATTTCAAATAGTTTAAGTACTTTTTGGATGTTTTTCTACTAAAAAAAAAAGAAGTCAAAGACATTTTCTATACTCTAAGCATCACAAAAAAAAATCATCATTTCTAGTATTGTTTACTAATATAAACCATTTCCATATACATCTAATAAATTGCACACCTAGCAAGCAATTTATGGGATACACATCAATTTGATTGCATCAACCTGAAGCTTCCAATCATTAGGTTTTTCAACCAAAATTAAAAAATAGGAAAATAGTCTATTTCACCCTTTTCGGGCCGCTTGCTCTCCAAGCTAGTCGTTCTTTTGGAAATCCAAATTGCTTGAGGATTTTTAGCAATTAAGTTAGATGTAAAAAGCACAATCCAACCATATCAATGTAAATTGCGGTCTTGGAAGATAAGTACGTAAAAAATTTGGACCAATTTGCTTATGATATGTGGTGCATCAATGAAATGAAAGTTGTTGCATTGGATTAAGTTTAGAGCAAACAAGTTGTATGAATGGCTCCTACGAGCAACTATTGTAGAATCAAACTTTGAAATTGTGGGCTTTTCTTACATGTGACATGTTGAAGGGCTTGAACTTATAATTTTGGGAAAAAGTTGTACCATCTGTTTTACTTGATGAAGGAAAGGTATGGGTGGTTATGGTATAAAAATTGTGAAAAAGATCATGAAATTTTGAACATTTTTAGAAAAATGGGATTTGCACGGTTAGAAAATCCAACCGGACAAGATATTTGAATAGTATTGATCTATGACTATGTATCTTTTCAAAAGAAGTGTGACAATATATAAGTGATTTTGATTGTGCAATGCTGAAAAGAGTGAAGAGCTCAAGGAGGGGGTACAAAGCCAAAGCATAATCGGGTTGGTTGTTGGCGTAGCACTATTTTACTAGGTCCCAAAAGATGTCAAGGGACGTCATCCTCTTGTTGGTGTTTTGGTGAGTGATTTGTATTGAATACTTAGGTTTTTGGATACCCCTTTCAATGAATCACTCTCTCTACAACAAGTTGTAATTCCAAACTTTGATCAAACAGGTGTGCATGAAAATAGACTTCATCCCCTACATGTTTGTAATTGGTCAATTCATGATTCAAAATTGATAACACACCTAAATTTGGTTTCAAAACCTAGGAAGGCAATTTTTGCCTCCTCCAGCCCTAAGGGGTTAACCCCTAAAGGACCAACTATCCCCTTGGGAGACAAATGGGCCTTGGGCATGTACTTATGACTAAACCGATTTTTATAAAAAAATTGAAACTTTTGAGGGTGGTGGGGAATTCACATATGTACATGTACATCTAATTTTTCTTTATTCCAACAATCATTGAAGAAGTTAAGCATGAATTTCTAAATAATAGAGGAGGATGTGCAATTTGGACAGCCCAAAAAACTTCTTTGAAAATTGCATTTAAAAAATATAAAAAATCTTTAGATTTTTACATATGTGGGAAGCTTTGAATCATTTGATTTTGATTGATGAGTGAGAAGTTTTAGTTTGCTGGTATGTATGGAACCCCCAAACCTCCATTCCTTTGGCCCCTTGAAAAACTAGGTACTTTAATTATTTTTTTGACTTTTTTTCCAAGTTGTAGTAGACTAAGATTCCTTGGTTTTCACCTTTTGGATTTAAGTAACTCAGCTTTCTGAATTTTACATAAATCCTCCAATTTTGCCTAGTGTATATGCAAATTTCATGGCTTTATGGCATTGCAAGATTTTACAAAGTATAATTTACAACTCCAATTCATTTGAAAATTCTTGTACACTTACCTAACTTGATCTTCTCCATGGGAAATTATAAACCTCAACTTTGGGTAGAGCAATTTTTTGATATTGGAGTAATCAAAGGCTTCTGAAAATTTTTGGGCAGCAGTAAAAAAAAACTTTTTTTGTCACTTCCGATGTCAACATCTCACTCTTCTACATCTAGAATGAGCAGGTTTTTTTCCACAAGTACCTCCTATAGTCTAGGGCAAGATTCTATAGTTGAGTTTTCAAAAAAACTTTATTTCCTACCTTTGTACTCATTCCCTCAAAAGTGGCAGTTTTTGGCAATTTTCATAGAAAATTGGGCTTGATCCTTTACGGGTTAAAATGCTAGTTCTTGTTACTCAATGTTTAACACAAGAGAAAAATTGCTCTAACTTCAACAATAAGTAATACACTAAACTCCCAAAGTTGTCTCAATGTTTGTTTAGGTGTCAAGTTTTTTTTCAATATCTCCACTATATATAAGTGGCATTTTATCCTCAAATTTTTTGTGTGTGATCCTCATGCAATCATGATCAAGCCTACCAAATTTTAGTTACTAAAAACCAAAATCCTATTTTTGGTACATTATTTTGTGTCAAAATCAAGAAAGTTGATTAAAAAACATTGGTGATGAATTTTTGAGATTTGATTGCATGAGTATGTTGGAGACATCCATACACACATCTTTGCTTCAAACAAATATTTCTAAAAAAATTCTAAAATATTTCTAAAAAAATTCTAACAATATTTTAATTTTAGACCAAATTTAGTAAAATAATAATTCTTCATGGAAACTAGTTTTTGGCAAAATAACTCATATGTTGTAATTAAGTTTTTACCTTTAAACATGATTATAAGTTTGTTTTGCCAAAAAGCAGATTCCATGAAGAATGATCAATTTTACTAAATTTGGTCTAAAATTAAAATACTTTTAGATTTTTTTTAGAATTTTTTAGAATTTTTTTTTTGAAGCAAAGATGTGCGTATGAATGTCCCTAACGTACCCATGCAATCAAATCTCAAAAATTCAGCACCAATGTTTTTTAATCAACTTTCTTGATTTTGGCACAAAGTAATTTACCAAAAATAAGATTTTGGTTTTTAGTAACTGAAATTTGGTAGGCTTGATCATGATTGTACAAGGATCATACACAAAAAAATTGAGGATAAAAATGCCACTTACATATAGTGGAGATATTGAAAAAAACTTGACACCTAAGCAAACATATAGACAATTTTGGGAGTTAGTGTATGTGAGATTGTAATTATAACTTTTTATGTAGTAAATTGACATTCAATGTTAATATTCAATACATTTTGTTCATTGATATAAGTTAATAACAACCCACATGTCATATACTAGGTTTCGATGATACATACTTTAAATGCCAACAATATGGTTTTGTGTATCTTAGTCAATGATGTGTAAAATTGATTTTCACCAATAAGCTCAATATATGAAATTAAATTATCAACATCAGCATCGCCTTTATCGACTATTCCATCAAGTGTAGGATGATATAGAGTTCTCCTTAGAAATCGTACAACATTTAAAATGTCTACAACATATCCTTCCATCTAGTACATAATCAAGTTCAATGAGTCATGAATTTTTGAGTAGCATGTACATGTACATATTCATATATATGAAATATAGATGTAATTCATCCTACAAGCCAACAAACATCTTTACAAACATCAAGTTAAAATCCTTAAAAGAAAGAAACATTATCTATCTTCAATAAGATTAAATTTTGTCAAACTATACATAATAGATTTAGTATTTCAAAAAATAGCAATGAAATTAGCTTAGGCAATTGAATCTATGTTAGTACCTTTTTTCCTAAACAACAAAATCCATGATTTTTGATCATATTGTGCTTAATGATGTTGTTTATTGTTGTTTAAATTGTTCATTTTTACAATGCAAGAATGTTCTCAAAGTGTACATTTCAAAATGAAATTGATTGTATTTTTATTATCTTGCATGTAATATGATTACAATATAATCAATACATATTGATGATTTACTTAAAAGTTCAAAAAAATTGGTGAAACTCCATCATAACATCTTAAATCCAAATGGTTACGTTGTCAACTTACTTTTGATTATTACATATGGTTTGGTAAATAGTTGCAAAGAATTTATTAAACTAATCAAGTAATTACAAAACATAATAGGGTAATGGGCTATTTGTCTTAATTGTCCTTCTCTCATATGTTTCTTTCTTTTCCAAGTTCCCTATACTCTTATTGTTGGTTTTAAGTACTTTAATTTAACTAATAAGAATAAATTATGGAAGCATTGAATATTTTATTTTATCTTTTATCTAAGTCTTAGAATTTGTTACAACTTTAAATACACTCTAAAGAATTTTTCAATAGCACAACACACTAGATATACTTTTGACTTGTTTTTGTACTAGAAGTTCAAAGTTTCAATGTCAAAGAAGCCAAGGAAATAGGCTAAATTTTGGCTAGTTTCGCTAGTCATGTGAACCTCATGAAAATTAAAGGTCTTCTCTATGTTGCAAATTGATTCTAACATCTTTGTATGAATCAATGGTAGTTATGATTCATCAACAAGTTGATGTTTTAAATTCACATTGAAGTATTGTATTGGTAAATTTGAATTAAAAAAACTAATTTGTTTAGCAATTTTGATATTGAAATTTTAGCAATTTACATAAAATAGCTTTGAAATTATCATAATTTGTAGTTGATCAATGTTGAAGAATTATAATTGTTAAAGAAATGAATATAGGGTTACATGATTCATGTCATGGAATGCAAACATATCTCTATATGGTTCTATATTAACAAAATTTGGTATTGTACTTTACCTATAAGTGAATGTATAATAATATATTTTTCAATTGCTTTTTAAAGGACATCTGCTAAATTTACTATATGCTTTAAGCAAATTTTTTGCTTGCCTTCGCAAAGTGCAACAATCCCTTCTACGGCTAATCAATTTTAATTTTTTTCTATTTGGTAGTCAAATCATAACTTGTTTGATAAATGGAGATTCTTTAAAATGATAAATTTTGAAAATATGTGCTAATGGAAGATCTCAAAATATTTAACATTATTAGAGAATTATAGTTTAAGTCCAAACAAATTTCATTACCAATAAGCACAACAAAGATACAAATTGGTAAAAACAAAAGATTTAGCATAAATTAATTTGCAGTAATTGCAATGAAAAAATATTAGCAAATTATAAAACTTAAATAAATAAAAATTTGTGATGTAGATACAATTTTGTAACTATATCAATAACTAAGATCCAAATGTTTGGTAAATATGTCATGAGTAAATTAAAATTCATGGGATTTTAATTTTAATGTGTTTCAAATCTTAAACTATAATGAGATGGCCAAAATTAGAAGGTCAATCTTAGTTCTTTTTGAAAACACTAAAAGTTGGCTTTTAGTAAGATTCAAATATTCATAAAGATGGGTACCCCTTGCTTTATAATCCACCAATAAACAATGATCATACTCATCATTAGAAAATGACATCAAAGTTGAAAATTTTACAATACTCAAAAGTCATGAGCAGTGTTCAACTAATGATTAACAATCTAAAATTAATCTAAAGTGAAACAAGGTTTTATATAATTGTGACACATTAACATTCACACAAGTACTTTTTCATTTGACTTCCAGCGCTTAATATATTTATTGCAAAAATTCACAAAAACAAAGGTTATTTATAGATCTTGTAATGAGATATTTCTCATGTTGAGTAGTTTTCTACTAAACACTTTCAAAATTTTCAAATCTATATGTGGAAACATTTCAATTTGACACTAAACCAACAAATATAACAAGTACAATTTATGATAGACATATTTATATAATTCACTACCTTTGTTTCATAAACTTGATACGAAGGTTCAAAAGTTAAAATTTCATTTATAATATGTAATTCCACAATAAAATATTGAGTACTTGGAACCAACTCTTCAACTACAATTGGGACATCCTCCAAAGTTTCAAGGTTTTCAACATGAGCTTCTTCACTAGGAGGCTCTTCAACAGGAGGCTCTTCACTGTGTGCCTCTTGTACATTACCATCTTCCATAGATGTATCTGATTCCAACACTGAATCATGTCTTGAATTTGGATTGACATTTCTAATTTCATGCAAAATCTCTTCAAGAGTAGTTGTTAAAACCATTCGTAAACCATCTGTTACAAGATAATCTGCAAGCCTAACAAAATTGAGAAGTCTTGCTTGTTCCGATCGTTTAGCAGCAGCAATTAAATACATGTACCGTTCCTACTTTTGAACATATATACCATATTTAACAAAATATGAACTTTGCAAAGTCCACACTTAACAATTAAAATAAAATACTTGAATAAACATAATCAAAACACTAAAAAATACTCCAATATATGGTTTAAACATCAACATCTCTGAATATTTGTCTCAACATTAGGAGATTTCTTAATATTTTGCAGTTTGTAATCATATGTCTAATCCATGATTATTTGAACAATCCATACCAAAATAAATATAGCATACGTGTTAAAACAACTTCTCATGCAAATTTTAGTAAGTAACACTTTTTACTTTCTCGTATCAAATTAAGTTTTATTTAAATAAACAAATTGAACTTACTTGACTTTCACCATCTTCATCATTTTTTGGTTTGGTTTTTAATGAAGGTTCCTCTTTGTCATTGACAGATTCCACTTCATCTTTATTGGCAGATTTATTGCTTGGTTTTTTTTCATTACGCATTAGACTTCCTTCAAGTTGTGACAATGCATTTACGCAAGCATCTTTGATTGCTAAAATGATAACTCTTGTAAGCTTCAATTCATCAAAAGAATCACATTAAATCATTCATTCTAGGTGATATTATATCAAATCATATGTCAAATGTTTATAATATACTAAAACCTTAATATATATAGTTTTGTAGACAATGATTAATACTAAAACATTGTGTAAAACTTGAACAAACTTTGTATTTAAGTAAAATTGGATAATCATGCAATTTTGGACTGCATTTGCAAAACATCTTGAGAAATGTCCCAATGTTGAAGGACATTTCTTCATACTTCACAAAGATCTTCCAATACTTTGTTCACAGCTTGCAATCTCTTGTATAGATCTCAACAATTCTTTACATAGATGTCCAAAGTTTTTATTTTGATTGCTGTTTTGGACTTTAGACTATCCAAAATTAAGATAAATATGGGCATAAGGCACATACCTTTGTAACTATCAAGCCTTTGCAATTAACTTTTGGAAAAAAAGAAAAAGAAATATTACACCCTTTGGTATTAATTTGAGAAATAATTAGTTCTAAAAGATTACCAAAACTTTACCATGTATTCAATAAGCAGGTATATGATAATAAATCGGTGTATAATAATTTGACGAGCTTTTATCAAAAAGATGAATCACGGAACTTAAGTTAGTACCATCTTCAAAAAATTATGTATAGAAAAAAACAATTGACCGATTTTTTTATCAAGACATTTATTAGCTATTAACAAGCAAATAGACACCATTGGTCAAATCCTACCAAAACTCTAGTCAAAATTAAAGTAAATCAATAAAGAGAAAAGTTTCTGAAAATTATTCCTTTTGGAAAACAATGACCATTAATACATGAACGACATTGTTGGTTTGTAATTAATTTTGCATTGATAAATGTTGATGCTATATTAGAGTCTGGGACATAAAGGAGTACTCCTCACTGAAATCCCTCCCACACACTCAATTTTTTATCAAATCTAAAAGTGATTACATATTTGAAAAGCCTACTAAGGGGATTAGAATGTATTAGAATTTGAAGAGAATATTATTCCTAATCCATGCTTTTTATTCATGTCAAATGCAATTTTGCACAAATGAGTATGCCATATTTATCAACTTTTATCAACATAATTGATGTTTTTGTGGTTTTGTAGGCATTTAAGACTTCACTTACAACTTTAGACATACTATAAAGTTATATATGCTTCACATTTCAACTCTTCACCAGTTAGGGTACAAGAATGAGACAAGAATTTGTGGACAACAGGAGTTTGAATATAATATAAATAGTATCTCTATTCTACTTCAAATCCACTCATTCATCACTAACTCCTTTATATCCTAATCTAAAGAACTTTTTATTTTTAGATTTTTTTGGTATACAAAAAATACATTATTTTTCTCTAATATATCAACATATGCTATTAAAAATTGGGGAATTGTTAGAGCCACACCCAAAATTGCTAAAACCTCCCTTGTGAGAATGCAATTTGAGAATTTAATGCTATTTTTTTATTTCAAGAGGACCATTATTAATTCAATCATGGTATTATCACCTCCTTGAAAGAAAGAAGATAAAACATAAATTTTTGTTGAACTTTTATTGCACCATTGCTATTTTTTGATGTATGCATGTTCTAACCCCTAAAGGACCAAGCCCATTTTTCTGTGAAAATCACTGAAAATTGCCACTTTTGGAAGAATGAGTAGAAATGTAGGAAAAAAGGTTTTTTGAAAATTTAACCATAAGATCTTGCCCTAGACTATGGGAGGTACTTGTGGGAAAAATTTCAGTTCAATCATAGAGGAGTGAGATATTTACATTTGAAGTGGAAAAAAAAGTTTTTTTCCCTACCACCCAAAAATTTCAGAAGCCTTTGATGGCTCCTATATCAAAAAAAATTGCTCTACGCAAAGTTGAAGTTTATTTTTTCCATGTAGAAGACCAAGTTAGGTATGTGTGGGAGAATTTTCAAATGAATTGGAGGTGTGGATCATACTTTGTAAAATATGCAATGCCGTAAGGCCATGAAATTTGCATATACGCTAGGCAGAATTGAAGAATTTATGTAAAATTTAGAAATCTGAATTACTTTGATCCAAATGGTGAAAACCAAGGAATCTTAGTCTACTATAAGTTAGAAAGAAAAAAGTCAAAAAAAAAATTCACAAAGAGCTCAAAAAAGGAAAGCAAATTTTTTTACAAGAGGCAAAAAGAATGGAGGTTTGGGAGTCCCATACCTACCTGCAAACTAAAACTTCTCATAACTTTCATCTTATTAATCAAAATTGAATGATTTAAAGATTCCCACATTTGTATAAATCTAAAGAACTAATTTCAGATTCTAATTTTTAAAAATTGCAAGTTTGAATTTTTTTTTGGGCTGCCTACACTCGCCCTTTTTCAGAAATTTAGGACAGTTGGTCCTTTAGGGGTTAAGTAATTCAAAAATCTTATAATTTTAGTTTCAAATTCAAGTGCCTCTAAACTTTTTGAATATAGTCTTAGAATGATAGAGGTATAACAAATCTTTTGATCCAAATAAAAAGGATCAGCGTTAAATTCTCACATTTCATGCTCCAAGCACACCTTTGGTGTGGCGTTACCAGATTTGGGTGTTGCTTTAGCAATCCCCAAAAAAAGCTGTATTCTTAATATTTGAGCATTACTTTGGATGTACAAGAAATGATTTGGACAAAACTTTATTTAAAAGTATTCCTTTTGCCATCCAAATGTAAATCTCAAAATGCTTAGGAATAAGGATTTTATGGGTAGTGACTTGCAAAGAGTCGTTATGTCTACGTCCATAAACTTTTGCCTAGCACAATTTGTGACTATCATCTCAAATTGGAGGTAATTTTATTAGAGAAGTAAACCAAATTCCTTATCATTTTCATACCAGGTTCATGTGGCTACATTTTCAGTTCTCAAGCCCTTGACCATACCTTTCAGAACCCTTACTTGTCATATATATAGTAAACTTGTAGTACGAACTTCAAACTTGCCCTTTACGTACAAATCCTATAAAACTAGACAAAGAAAAAAGAAGTTAGAAGATTAAAAGGTTAAGTTTCAAATTATAAAAAAATTACTCACAACTTTTATGAATTTTATTGATTTTCAGTTAACCCCTAAAGGCCTAAGGAACCCACTTTGGGTTTTATGAGAACTCGGGCGGGCTTTATTGACTTCATAATTTGGAAAATTTTCATGAAATTTTTAGGATAGATGCTACTCATCATAATCTACATGTGAAGCTTTATTTCATGTCATTTGGATAAGTATTGCAAAAATTAGAAGGTTTTTTCAATTTCAATGTCAAACCTGGTAGCAAAAAGTTTTTTCTAATTTGTTTTAATTTGTTTTACTTTGTTTTTTAGAATTTTATAGATTGATACCTACTCAAAAAAAATTGAATCGCTCAATTCCAAATAATGAGGTAAGAGTTAAAAGGAGTTTTCTTTTGCGGGCAATGAAGGTAGGAAGAGGGTAGAAAAAACATATAAAGCTATTTTTTACTCTCAATTTTGAAAAATTTCAAATGAAAATTAAAATTAAAGCTACTAATTGTCTATTAGAGCATTCTCACCATTGGGATTAACAATTTTTAAATTCTTCCAAAACTTATTAGCATATTAGTTATATCTTTCATTCATCAATACCTTTCACTTTACAATTTTTGTAAAAATGAATCCAAATTTTTTTGGTTTTTTAAATATGCTTTCAACCCATTTTCCGACATATTGCAAAAATTGCACAAGAAATACAACATGTGTGTTTTTTTCTCAAAAGTTTGAAAATAAAAACTTCACCTTTTGGAAGGATTAGAAAAACCTACATTTTGAAGTTTAGGCACATCAATCTTGCAATTGGTGGAGATATTCATTTTGAAATTTTGGGACAATGTACTTGTGCAAGTCAACCAAAGGATCCTACGGTTGGATTTGTTAAAAAGTGAGTTTCAATGAAGATTTTGACCCTGGTTTGGGGACTAGTATTTTGAAATAGTTTTGGGCCTCTAAACACAAAAGAATTTTAGGGGTTAACATTGTGTTCCTAACTTCCTAGCAAGGTCACATTGAGAATTATAAATACTCACATTGGTTTTTAACACATTAAACTTGTGTCATGTGTAAAATGAAGTTGATAAAAACAATACTTTGGAATGTGAATTTTGGTATTTTTTTTGTCATGTTTGGAATGTGAATTTTGATGTTTTAGGATAACTTGTGGCTTTTTGAATCTCTTGTTCTAAGACAAATGAAATTGCAACAAAACTATGCACAAATCATTCTTGAATACATAATAGGATCTAAAACCTTCGAAAATGACTTAAATCTTTGTCGGTTCTCTTAAAACCATAGAGTGTCAAAGGATTAAATTCTATTACAAATTGGTAGAAAATTGTCTTCGAAGTTTATGCTACAAACTATAATTTATTTAATGATTATTAGTAGATAACAAGTAAAGAATGTTATTACGGCTTCATTATAAATGCAATGCATGAATAGAAGACGCAGATTTCAGCTTATCAGTATATTGAACTTTGGCACTTAACAATTTAAAAAAAGATTGTAGATTTTTACTAAGAGTACCTTTTGAAATATCAAATGATAAAACGATGGTGACAGTAATCTACCAAAATCTTATTGTAGAGATGGTTTATTTTGCAAGGAAATTTGATTGCAATGATTGTTGTAAAAATATTCTTGATTTTTCAAGTGTTTTGAGAAAACAAATCTCTACAATTCACCTTTTTTATTTTATTTTTATTTTGGCTCTAGGCTAATGTTGATACTCAACAAGTTCTTTGTAGTACGGTTTCATTGTCAACCTTTGTTACAATGCAATAGATCATGACAATCCCATTTTTCAATTATACCATCAAAAGGAGGTATAAAATGAATTTACAATGACAAGATTTGTCATCTACGGCGTCAAAAACATTCAACTTCCAAAGTACAATGCCTTCCAACAAGTTCTTGAGTTCTTTGAAACATAGCTAGTTATTATTTTAATTTTGTTAAACAATAACAAGTCTCATAGGATTGCTACTATGCTAGTATTTTTTCCATTGATGTGACTTGTAGATAGTGTGTCTTGAGATTGCTACCATATGGCGTATGGCCTCTTGGAGTTTTATTGATTTTGAAGTGTATAACCTCTACATTTTCTTTGTGTTTACATGCTCAAAATGGCTCAAAATTAACCTTTTTCAATAAAATGATTAGTGAATCAAAATTTGGAAACCTTTTCATTAGTTCAACCATAAGAACTGTTTTTTCACTTACTTATGCGCCCCCTCTCAAAATTTCAAACTTTGTGAGGCCATTTTCCATTAGATCATAACAGTCAAAGTACGGTCAAAACTTTTTTTGAAGCTTGTCTAAGGTATTTTGGTCATCCAAAAGGTTATCTTCCATTTTATGAATTTCTTGTGCAATTTGAATTTCTTGGAGAGCATGAAAGTGGCTATATGTGCCACTAATTTTTTGATCGCCCTATATTTGAAATACTTGGAAAAAAGCTAAAAGCTTGAATAGCTTTGTTGAAATTGTCATTACACTAAGAACACTCCACAAAAGAGATTCTCATAGCAACAAATCTCAATTACAAAATCCATACAATGTGACTTAGAACATCATTTGGAATATTTGCCAAAATATTAATAAACTAAAAACAAAGAGTACAATAAGATTTATTACGTAATCACAGGGAGTTGATTGCAAATTTTGCTCATTGACCTAGCCATTGTAAAAGTGCTTTTGAACAATTTGTGGGAATCACCCTCCTTCAATCCCTTTGTATCTTTTTTTTTTTTTTAAGGATGCCCTTGTTGACATCTAAACCACATATGGTACCATAACTCACTTAGAAATCATTCAATTTGAATTTTTTTGGGAGGAATGCAAGCTTTTCATTATGAGCACATACACCCTTGTTTTCACAATCTTGTCTCAAGTATTTAAGGTAGTAGCACCTATAAGCATGAAACTAAGGGTTTAGGGCTAGGAAAATCAATTGATAAACTTTGAAAAAACTAGTGTTAACCCCTGAGCGCCCCAGCGCCTCAAATTGGGGCGCCCAGAATTCATTTTTTGGGGCATTGGGGTCAACTTTATGGTGTGTTTTTATTTTATTCCGGCACGTGGGTTGGCAAGTACGTTCTTGATGGTCTAGCAAGGGCGGATGCACTGTGGTAATTGAATAGGAATGAGGGGCATGATTAGTTGGCTTGTATTACTGGAATTGCACTTTCTAGGTTTTCTTTGTCCATGGCGACGACTGGGTAACCGGCTGTTGAGGGTTGCAGACCATTGGATGCTTGGCTAGTTTGGTTGAGAATGCAAGAAAACAGATGCGGCAGGCCCCTGAACCACATGCTCCCAACTGTACAGCTGGCTTATCAATCCTAGCAATACCAGCTGACCAGTCGTTCATTTCTAGGTGTTTGTATTTGTGGTCATGTTCGGAACCTTGATTCTTGTTGGACTTTTTTGAAAATTTGATGGTAGCAAGGTAACCCATTGACAAACCTTCCCACAAATTTTTGAAGCATAATTCTACCACTTGACCCCTGAATCATCTGATACTGTGACCGGGCACCCAAAAAATTGGACCTAAAAAAACAAATCAACCCTATTTTGACCATTATAAGAACCAGGACAACACGGTCAAATAGCCCAAAATTTTGGCAAGATGTTGGGGCTCAAGTAAAGAAGCATTTACAAAGGTCCATACTTGTGGATCTAATTATTCCGAATGCCACGAGGTTTTCAGTGTTGGGTGGTCTGGCAGCGCTGTCCCAAAGCCATCATGAGCTGGGCACTCAGGGGTTAAGCTAGGAAGAAGAAATAAAAAATATTGGTCTCAATTTGAAAGTTTCAATTGCAAGCGTTCAAAAAGATTTTTCAAAGTCCTAAATCATTGAAAATGTATAGTTATGTGTAGGAGATGTCTTTAGTGAGCTGGCTGTGCTCATACGCTCATAATTCCAACTTGAGGAGTTCTTAAATATTTAAATGGGGCACTCAAAACTGTCATGCCAATCACCCAAATCCATCATTTGTCACCCAAAATCGTACCACTTTGTCACGTATAACCAGTTCTTTTTTAAATTGTTAATCACTCACATCACTGAAATAAGTAGGTATCAGGGATGGGGATACTAGCAGTAAGGGGTGCTCCTACCTTACATGGGAAATGCTTGCTCAAATATCCAAAATAAGTCCAAAGTGGGCTTCTTGGTCATTTGGGGGTTAATTCACTATAAGGAAACAATGTCCAAATTAATATGTCCCAATTGACTAAAATGTTTGAATCAAATTTTTTTTGGACAAAAACAAGTCCAAATTGACAAAAAAATGTCTGAATCAAGGTGCCCTAATTGATATAAAATGTTCAAACTGACACTTCTCCCTTTTAGTGATTGCGTAATTGTTGTCTAGATGAGGTTCAAAAAACTCAAAAACTTATTGAAGGGCATTGTATAGTACAATACACGCAAAAAACGCAAAGTTTGACCAATTTCTTTGGTGTGGTTTCTAGCCAATGAAGTTGGTCACATTCCTATGGTCCCTCACAAGCAAAAGTATAGCCACCTAGACATGGCAAAGAAGAATAGGAATGGTACACCCACCAATGTATATCCTATGCATCACTAGGAAGGAGGAATATTAATATAAATGATGTTTGCAAAGAGTAAGCTTTAACTCTAGAAAGGCCCAAATGGCCCCTTAGGGGCCAAGTGGGGTTTTGGGCATGTAATTACAACTGAACTACTTTGTGTGATTTTTTGAAACTTTTTTAGAAGATGGGGAATACAAAGATCTATGTGGGCATCTCATTTTTTCTTCATTCCAACATTTATTGAAGAAGTTATGCATGGACTTCTGAAAAACGGGGGAGGGTAGGCGGCCCAAAAAATTATTTAAAAAATGTATTTAAAAAAAAGCTTTTGGGGTGTCTGGCCTCCCCCATTTTTCAGAAGTCCATGCACAACTTCTTTAATAAATGTTGGAATGAAGAAAAATGAGATGCCCACATAGATTTTTGTATTCCCCGTCTTCCAAAAAAATTTCAAAAAATTACACAAAATAGTTTAGCTGTAAAGTACATGCCCAAAACCCCACTTGACCCTTGAGGGGCCACTCGGGCCTTTAGGGTTTAAGGCTTACTCTTGATTAAACTTGTCATTTTATGATGAGTTAAATTAACTGTGGGTTGTAAAGTTTAGTTCAAGCGGACGATATTACTATTGGTGGAACGTTGAGGCACCTCTTTTGCGTTGTAGTTTTGCAACAATCATGCAGAGGCGTGACCTTCTTTTTATTGGAGTCCACAAGGGTACACTTCACATGCTGAGAGGTAGGACCGTTGGGTTCCTTCAAAGTAACGTTTCTGAGAGACAAAATTTTAAAAAAATGTGCATAAGGAACAAGCATGAAATCTTGATTCCTAATTTGATTTCACCCCTAAATGCCCAAGGCATCAGATTCCGGTGTCCAAAAATTTCATGAAATTTTGGGATCTTGTTGAAGGCACATATTTTATTGTTTTCAAAATTTTTATTGGAAAAGTTGTGCGTTGAAGTTAGCTTATCCATTCAAATTCATCTTCCTTCATATCTTATTTCATTTGTTTTTGGTGGAAGGTTAACTACAAGCATACATTCTTTGTCATGAATAGTGTTGTGAATAGTGTCATGAGAGTGTCGTGAATAGTGTCAAAGAGCCTATGAAAAGTTGCCACATTGAAAAGATGGGCATCAAGTTGAGCAAAAGGTGAAGATTTCCCTTGGGCACTCCCTTGGGCAATGAAGGCCTTTTCACTGAAATTTTAACATCTAACAAAATCTAAAAGTGCTTTTGGACTAATTCCACTTGGAATGTTTTTGTTATTAAAATTAGAATTTATTCACCGTTGAAAATTCTTTCATTCATAATGATTTTTGGTTAATAATTGAAACTAAAAATTTCTTTGTATTAAACAATTGCATTTTGACACTTGCATTGCAGTCTAGTTGATAATGATGGGAACTAACAAAGCCTAGAGGTAATCTTTCCAAATATTTGTGTCCTACATTTTATTTTATAGACATGGGTGTTTGTAGATGAAGCAATTAGTTCAATTTTTATGCTTGTACAAATTTGAAGTTTGAATTGGTTGAGCAATAGATGGATTAATTAAAGTACTCATTGAATGTAAAACTTTTGCTTTACAATTATTCTAGAGACTTGACTAAATGGTTTGTTAGTAAAATTGTTTTTAATGGCTCTTTACCCTATTATCACTCCTACCATGTTATCACTTTTATGTTTTGAAGTATCCATATATTTGAGGTTGCTCCAAATTGGGGTTTACTGAAATTGCAAGAAAGGTCTTTAAAATACTTTACTTAATGGTGCAATCTTTTTTCTTTTTGACTAAAATTTGCTAAAGATAAAGTGTATCAATTATGAAGAACCTCAATTAGATATACAATTTATTATCCCACCTTAGTTATAGCAATATCAATTGCAAAACACCAAAAACAACTAAAATTTATCAACTTAAGTACTCCCTATGTCTCAATATAAAGCTCCAAAAAACTTCTCCATGAGGGATTAACTGTGTTTTTAGTCATTATGCTAGTGACATATGCATTCTAGAATCAATATACCACCTACCAAATATTTGCAAAATCTCAAGTTCTTATGTTGTCATACCCAAATTCCATGCAAAAAGTACCATTTTTGTGCATAGTTTGTGAAGGTTGCTGGCTCCTCATTATTTTAGTCTTTGTACTAATGACACATGCGTTCTAGAATCAATATACCATCTACCAAATGTACACAGAATCTTGAGCTTTGGTGTTGCCATTTAGGCACCCAAATTCCATGCAAAAAGTATAATATTTGTACATGTTGCTAGCTCCTCATTATTGATGATTTAAAGAATAGTAGCAACAATGGTACCTCATATGGGCAAGGCCAAGCTTGCTAGGATAGGAATGCTCTCTAATAGCTGAACTTGCCCTCATGACATCATTGAATATGACAAATACTTTCTTAGCAATTGAAATTAGCAAAAGGGAGCTTTTTAGTGGGACAAGAACTATGCATGATTTGGAGCTTTATATTGGGACAGAGGGAGTAGCACTTATGAATGACCACAAAGGCCAAGGAATGGATGAAGATGGGCAAAAATGAAAACAACAAAATATGATCATGTATGACAATCAAACTCTCTAAGGAAATGATAACATGGCAACTTCAAATTTGAACCTCATTAAAACTTTGATAACCAACACATACTTCACTCATTTAGGAGTTTGAAACTTGATTCAAGACCTTACCTCAATTACCTTTTAAACGATACCATAATGATGACATTTGATGTACTATAACTTTTGTAATTAGTTTTTGAATCAAGGCCCAGTGATAATAAGGTAAACTACCTGTAATATTTTCTAAATTAGAATAAGGAAACACAGTATAAGGTTTACAATTTTTATCAAGCTTTGGTTTTTTACAAAGCGTATCACAATGATTAGATTGGTTTTTTGTTTTTTTATTAATTGTATGCAATCTAATTTAGTTGAAGTTATTGAATGTTTGACATTTATATATGCCCCATTGGATGAAGTCTGGTAATGACAAATATTCTGTTTGTATCATTTACCTCGCTACGGTACTCAAAATCCGTTTTAGAGTGGAACAAACTAGTTTATTTGTATTCTTATGTGCAAGGTCATCAACATTTCTAGCATTGAACTCAACATTTTATGAAAAACGTGTCTTCAAAACTTGTTTCCCTACATAAGACATAATTTTCAGTTTATTGCAACAAGCATCCTCAAAAGCCACATTAAATTTCTAACAAAGAAAGCTTGATAAACAACAAATGTTAAACCCAATTAATTTGTACACGCTTGTTTTCCAAAAAAAATGCTTGTTTGTTTTTGTAGGAGAAGTTCTTACTTTTGAGCATCGAAAAAATCATTAGCGTCATAAGAAACTCACTTGTGATATTTACGTAATAATTAGTCATATGATATTATAAACATGTATTGGTACATTTAAAATATTAATTTTCAACGTTGTATTTCACTTTGAACAAGCTTTGGGTATAGGGGAATGCTATTTCATGAGCGAGGATCCGTGAGCCGTGAGCCAGGGTTTATTGTTAAAATAATGAATTCCACCTATGAATGTGTAAATAGGGTGCTAGAATTGTGCATTTTAAACTACTATCTCTTGAAAAACTTGTTGTTTTTTGAATTCTTCCATTGATTTTGAGTTAAGAATCCATTCTTGCTCACAAAATCTTGAATCCATGCTCATGGCTCATTGTTGTACGCTCACCAAATAGCGTTGTCCCTTTGCTTTGTATACGTGCTTTTTTTTAAGTTAAAAAAAAATATGCCATTGAAAAATTGTCTACAAGCTATTTGTTACATTGGAACTGATAATTATGATAAGTTTACTTTTTGTCACAATTCTTGTGATTTTATCATGCCTTTTAGATGGTCTTCAAAATACTAAATTATAACTTTTTATATAATTCAAATAGCATTTAATTCTACAGAAATCTCAAACCAACTTATTGCATGTGTACAAAAGAATATTATCATCAATTCTTCTTGAGAAATTAACATATATATTATATATGAACAACATTATTGACACTAGAAAATAAGAAAATATAGTGGTATATTGAGATAATTAAGATTTTTTTTTTGTTGAAAGCTAAAATGAAGCTATTTAAAACTTAAAAATTATACAATACAATTTTTCTAAATTTTAGTAACACTTTTTTTTATATAGAATAACAAGAATATTAATAACAAGAATACAGAGCAATACTGTAAAGAGAACTAATTTTATGTTGGCTATACCAAACAAGTCTTAAAAAAAACCATAACACTTCTTTTCTACAACTAGTGGTTTGTTCTTCATGAATAAACTTTATGTTATTACAATATCTACATTTTGATTAATATATTGTTTTCTATCTAGTTTAATTATTTCTAATTCAAATTCACCCAAATCTTATTTTCAAATTTGTGTTTGATTAAAATTGCGAACCTTAAAGAAATAGTATGTTTCCTATACTAAAATTCCACACATAGTTTTAAGTCAGAATATATTTCACGTGTTTCTTCAGCTGAAAGCGTTAAATTCATTCATTTGACCTTTGTTTTTTTCATTCTTTCATCAACTACCTATCACTTATATGACATAGATTTTAAAAACCTAACTTATGCTGTGCAAACGTTTCCAAAACCAAAAGTTGCTAATGCAGTTTATTTTAAAATGAAACTTTAATGATTCATGAAAAGAACCAACCAAAAATATACTCACCAATGACATTTGAAACGCTCTAATATAAATATAGGTAAGAAAAAAAGCAAGAATCTATGATATTGTATCCTATAACATTTTCTACTTTTATTGTATTCTTTAACATTTTCTATTTTGATGAAAGAGTAATATAGCAATATAGTGGTTATATCCACATGAAGGTGTTAATTCATATGCACCTCGGTCAATTGTATTTCAATTGTATCTCGTTTAGTTGATTGTACTTGTAGAAACTCATCCAATGTGTAAACTTTTCCAACTTCAATGTGATAGAAACGTATGCTCCACAATTTTACAACTATCTTTAAAAAAAATCAATATCATCAATAATTACATTATTATTTTTGAAAAACTCCAACTAATAGATTTTATAACTTATGTATAATGCACATTGTATTTTAATACATGGTTTGATGTTAAAGACAACTATCTCTTTTCCAATGGAATGTATTTTGGGTTTTGTTTTCGTAGAACTGGTTGATTGTCTTATAGCAATTTCTTATTTAAAATGTGTCTCTTAACATGTATTTCTTTGTCACCACAAGTTTAAACTGCATATGCTAATTAGACACGTTAAAAAATATGTAAAAACTTACCAGAATGAGTTTTCTTTTCGGAAAACTAGAATGTCTCATTTAACTAAATTTGACTACTCGTGTAACTTTGGTCTTTGTAAAAAAAAACATAGGTAGGTCTCTCAATGTTGAGGGACACACATCTCTCAATGTGCATTGCACGTCTCCTAATGTAGACATCTCTCATGTTATGTTACAAACTACCATAACTTGTGTGTCCTATGGACACACTTTGTAAAATAATCCATTAAATGCTCAAACTTATCTCTCAAGGCCTTTTGACATGTATAAATAAGTACATGAGTCTCACCACAATATATTTTGAATGTTTGACAATAGTCATAAGCACTAGTGGGTCCAATGGGATGCAAAATCATTTCAAGCTCAACTAAGCAAAATATTTCTCCCACAAGAAAATAATTCTCACTTTTTATCCATGCACTCCAATTTCAAACTTTACCTGTTTAGTAAAATGTTTGTTTTTGTTTAACAAACATTCCTTTGCATTAAAGCATTTTTTATTGTTTACCCATAGAGGTTTTTACCCACACAATAAAAGGAACATCATTGTTTTCTCACGCATAAAAATATTATTTATTTTTTACCTACACAATTTTTTACCCATATAGTAATCATTCATGCAATTTTTTAATATTTTGTATTTTTTATCCCAATTATTTTTACAAATGCCATTTTTGACTCATGTAACTTTTTACCCATGCAGCAAGTTTTTCCATAAGCAAGTTTTTTACCCATGATTTTCCATTATGTTGCAACTAATACAAACCAACAAACGATCTAATCTAATACATGTATGCATAAAAATATTATTGATTTTTTACCGACAAATATATTTTACCCCCGTAGTAACCATTCACGTTATTTTTTGTATTTTTGTATTTTTACCCATGCATGTTTTTTACACATGCTATTTTTTACTCATGCAACTTTTTATCCATTTTATCCATGCAGCGGATTTTACATACGCAAGTTTGTTTACCCTTAACTAATACTACCGACAAACACCCCTAATCTAAATATATAGATTGGGTTATTTTCTAAACGTTGCAAAGTCCAAATTTAGTTAATGTGGCAATAGACAAGTGAACAGAAGTTCAAACAGTTTCAAAAAAGTTTCTAGTCTCAAAATCAACCCAACTTTCAAAATTAGTCCTAACAGTATTTGTGTAAGTTTTTTTTCATGCAAAAAGTGAGTTTAAGATATCATTGAAAAATAAACACTCAATGTATGTAAGCAAATACATCTTACGTTCATACAATTTGAAATTAATGAACTCCAAAGATACTAGAGTTCAATGCAAATTATGTTACATACAAATTCAGAAAACTCAAGGTGTTATTTTGAAGGCAGAATAAATTTGCTTGGTTACTTTGCCGTTTATTAGTTTTGAGCATCATGTTACAAACAAAAGCACCACAAATGTTGTCCTCGAAATTAGACAAAGTTTTTAAAGATGAAAATTAGTATTTGGTTTTAATAGTTGTATTCTATTACCAAATGTAATGAAAATTATAAGAATTTAATTTTTGCCAAAATATTTGCTAATGAACTGCATGATTGCAATTTAGGAAAAACAACACCCAAAATTTCTAATTTATCCTCAGATATAAAAAACAAAAGCTACAAAGTTGGTGTTCAGTAAATTTAATGAGGTAGTTCTAAATTGGAATTGGAAATTTTATTATCTAATTTCATCACTCGTTTCATCAATCAATAAATACAAACAATTGAACGCAACAAGAAAGTCAAGTGCATTTTTTAAAGGGTCTTTTATAATATTTTACTAAATGCATAAAAGATCTATTACAATCTTGGTATTTGTAAGTTTTGAAAGAACGTTACAACATGTGCACTCTATTTGAAAAATGCATAATTTTCTACATCCACGTTGGAAATATTCAAATTACTTACATTTTCCAATACACCTATATATATGTGGAAATAAAGAATTACAACAATACAATAAAACAGAATGATATCACACATTAATGTTTTAAGGTTAATCAAAAGTACCTCACGGATTTTCATTAACACCGTGGAAAATATAATGTTTGCAATAAATAAGTATTTCTTGATGCTGAAAGTAGATGATGTTTTTTTCTTCCTCCTTATATAATGTTTCCAAACCGCCCAAGTTCTCCAAGTTTTATACTACAATTTTGTATAAGTCTTATTATTAAAAAAACAAACAAAACTTAAATAATTTATAATAAGAACTGATACATGAATATTTATTCAAATGATATTTTTAGAGTTAATTTAAATACATGCATATCTTGAGCTTAAAGTATTGACCTACATATCACAGAAACAGCATTATATAAATTAAAACAGGGTTAAATCTTACTTGGCGAAAGACGTCTAAATACATGATGCATCTAAAAGTATTGTATCCTCTTTCCCATTGGTCTAATGGCTCGAATTCTGTTAAATGCATAAGAGTAAGACACTTAATCATCCAAACACTATAATGGTGATAAACAGTCAACGAAGCAAAAGTCGGAAGACTAGAATAAAAAGTGAAGAAATTTTATGAATCTAGTTTTAAAACCTCAATAATTAAATGATTCCTAGTAAACATATTTCGTTTATGAATTACTAATCAACATGAAGTTACTTTGCATGTTGAGCTTATTTTGCATCCATGTCTTTTGAAATGAATTTGATGTTGATTGCATTCTTCAAATAAAAGTTTTTGTGTGATTGTATAGTTTGATATGTTAAAGAAATTATATGCTAACTTGTATTGGGAATGAAACTGATCATGCATACTAAACAAGCGCAAAAAAACAAACTATCATAGCAATATCAAGCAATTTGAATGTAATCAGAAATATATATTCATCTCCCAATAATAAACTCAAAAGACTTAAATTTACAACCATAACACATATAGGAATTTCAAAGTTTCAATATGTTTAAGGTTCTATAAATTCTTTAAAAATGGACAAAATTGTAGCATGTAATTGATGTCCAAAAACAACACAATTTATTTGAGAGATTATAAGTAAGTTAATTTTAACCACAAAAAAAACTACATTACATGCACTTAAATTTGAAATTCTCAATCATATATCCAAAGAAAGCAAAAATTCTTCAAGTTTGTTTAATTTTTGCTAATATGTTCTATAGAGTATAGTAATTAAAAGAAACAAAACTAACAATAAAATTGATTGATGCCCAATAATCATATTTGTTGAATTTACTTATACATTTTATTTATTACAAAAGGGGATATTTGAGGTATGAAAAGGTTGAATTGGAAATTACATTTATTTTAAAACCAAAATGACCTATAAAGTTTTAATTCAAATCAATATTAAGATTATAAACGAAGTTAGGAAGACTTACCAATTGTTTGAGTCAAAGGTTTATAAGTTTTTTGAAGTATTGTTTATCATCTAAAAGAAACAAAACCAAAAATATAACAATTAAAGTAAAATCACTCATTCAACACTAATATTCTTGTGGTTCTTATAAATTATTACTTGTAATTTAAAAGATATGGAATCTTCCATCAAGTTCTAAATTTGAAATAATGGAAGCATTATTATAGATTGTAGTTCTAACAAATCTCAATAGATTAAGGTAGACACATTTTAATCCGCCTATGCACTAATGGCATCCAAATGTAAGCCAAGTGCGAATTCTACACCTAACTAGATAAACCATAAATACCATATTTTTTGGTCTATCTAAATAAGCAATAGATACCCTATTTTTTGGATCAAAAATTAGGGTATCTATGGCTTATTTAGATAAACCCAAAAATAGAGTATTTATGGCTTATCTAGATTTTACATGTAGAATATCCACATGGCATACTAGGGTTGTTACTTCAAGCAAGTTGAGGCTGTCGGACAGCATGGACGGGTGGACAAAGCAAACATCACAAGCAAAATCAGACCAAATGGGCGGATTAGGGCATTTTTAGGGGTTTTGACTTAAAAATGGAAGAATCAAATTATAAAATTTCATTTTTATTACGTGATATGGCTTTGGATCCACGTTTTGACTTCATGTTGGCAACAATAAGTGTCACTAACATGTACAAAGTAAGTTTTTTATCATTTTTGACCATTTTTTAAAATCAACTATGAGTTAACTTCACCGAACAAACCATGACCTTAATTGAACACTTTGAGCGTAATGGCGGCCCAGTGTAACAACCATGCAGCATACATTTGGATACCATTAAGTGCATGGGTGGATGTGTCTACCTTTATTATTATTTACTCAAACAAATAAGTAAGTTCACTTCATACGATAGACTGTAACTACTTAAACAACAGTTTTTTCTTTTCTTCTCTTTCTAGTTCAACATGTTTACTTCTATGAAATTCTATCTTTTTAAACCTAGATAAACCCTTGATAAAAATGTTGCTATAGAAATAACAATTGTTTAATAGAAAAGATGTTTTTGTGATATAAAAAACCAAAAAGTAATCTACAAATAAGATCTCTTGGAAATTCAAAATCCCAACGAACCAAATTGAGATTATAATGCTTTAGTTTAAAATTTCGTTTAAAACATAAGAAAATTAGCATCTTAAACAAAACCTACCCACCTAGGAGCCAATTTCTCACGATACCTATTAGTTTCAAGTTTCAACAACGTTGTCACTTCTTAATCTTGGTTGTGCATTTCTCAATTTTTGATTTTTGGCTTTGCCTTTGAGAATCCTTCTGGACATGGTAGTAAATAAACTTATACATTCTTTTAAGCAAATTTTAGATCAGTGTGTAGTGAACAATTCCAGCTTGCTTAACTTTGGGCATTTTGATGAAATTACATAATAGTTCACAAAAATTATGTTTTGTAAAATTTGGCAATAAAAAAAAGCACGAATGACTAATACAGTTAATATGTCACTCCCTCAAAAATAATTCATTGGTATATAAAAACAAGTTGAAGTGACTCGATTTTATTTTTACACTTGTGTTATAAAAACTAATGTTTGTAAAACAAATTCTAGGACACAAAATGTATGAAAATCTAAGTTATAAACTTTCTCAGGTCCTTTTAGCTGTTGAAAATTTTAACTGTAGTCTTTGATGCAAACCTTCCAAATCCAAGTGGTACTATAATTATGAATTGAATATGACACTAATGTTCACAAATCAATTATAGATAAAGGGATAAGGTTGGGTATCCAAAAAACAATTACAAATTGGAAGGATGCCATAAAATTACTTACCACTAGTTTTGAACAACATGAAAATTGTTTTAAAATTAGTCATCAATCTAAAAAAATTCTTAAGATATACACGTGTTTAAAAAAATCACAATCATTTTTGACACATAATATGGCGGTAAGAAGAAAAAATCGTCCCACCAATTTGTGCAATTTTAAGATGCACAGTGTCAAAAAATCAGTAAGTCCTTTGAAGTAAACCTTAAGCCTTTATTTCATTACAATATTAACAATAATGTATGAAAAAAATCTCAATTATCTTTTACAAATAAAATATAGCACTAGAAGAGAAAAATGTTCTAAACAACTAATTCACAACAACTACAAATATCTTAAGCGATTATACAATGACTCAATAATATTTATTTAGGACATTTACAGTTGTTGTGAACTAATTATTTATTGTAAGATTTCTTCTAGTGTAGTGTTATGTTCAACCTTAAATTTTTTATAAAACCTATAATTGTCACTTAAAACAATTAAGAATAAGGTTCATTCATTAATCAAATCCAACAACTATTCCAAAATTTAATGGTTTAAGCAAAATCTTAATAACCCAATAAATAGTATGCAAAACAACTATAAGAGTCGTCATTTTTCTTAGCAAGAAGACGAAGCACTATAGATAATATTGGCTTAAATCACCTCTCTTTTACTCATGAGAACATATATTTGTTCTATACATTGGCTTATAACATACAAAAAAGTTTTAAAATAGTTTATGAGAATATTTTTTGGAAATTGATACATGCACACTCGGCTCGAGACACACGGGGTTTGTTATATATATAAATAGGGGGAAAAATTTTAGATATTTATCATCAACAAGTTGAATTTGAAAAATTGAACTCACATTTTCATATAGAGACCTTGATTTAGTTTAGAATCACAAATCATAAAGGAGGATACAATTGAACAACACCCAATGGATAAGCTCAGTTTTTTTTTATAATTACAAGGGTAAAAGTACTAATTTTCCTCCTAATAAAGCTTTTGCACTAGACCATGTTCAATTGTATCCTCCTTTGTGGTTCTAGACAAAATGAAGGCCTCTAAATTCAAATGTGAATTCAAATTTTCTAAATTCAGCTTGTTGATGGTACATATCCAAAATTTACCTCCTGGGTGTACGTATAACAAACCCTAGGTGAACATATATTGGTTCCCTCATTCTTTTGAAAGTTTTATGTTGGAACGGTTCTTGTTTAAAAGGTATTGCAATTTTATAGAAAGACATGCTTGTTGATTTATCCCACAATTTCAAAGCTTAAAAATAATATATTGTTGGTAAAACACAACTCCTATATTTACATACACTAGAAAAAAAAATTATTCTAAACAATCAATTCACAATAATTGCAAAAATTCACAACCAATATACAATGATTATGAATTGACTCAATTACAATTGTTGTTGACATTTATAGTTGTTATGAATTAATGGTTTACTTCCGTTTTTCTTCTAGTGATATTCAAACCATAAAATTAAAATGATTTGTTCCAAAAGTAAACAATGAACAATTCAATACCTGCTTCTCCTTCTCTAAACAATGTCACACCATTGTAACTCATTGTATAAAAATACGGCCCGTCAAGGTTGCAATATCTAACAATTTCCAAGTCATAAGGATCATACACTGGAGATTTTGGAGCTTTTGGGGGTTGTAAATATACAAACTCCGGCCTTGTTGGGTCTTCTTTCAAAGATTCTACACAAATAAATGCAATTCTTAAATTAGTTTATTAAGTACAATATTCAAAGCACATTAAACTACAATTCCAATTGTGCAACATATTTCAGTAACATAAGAGTCAGCCAAGGAAAAAAAAAACATAAATCCAAATTCAATCACGAAATAAAAAAACTAATAACGCACTTTTGCAATGCTGTTAAGAAAAGCAATCATTATTTCATATATGTAAACATTTGCTTAACAAAAATTATTTGGCTTACCTCCTTTAAATTCCAAACAAGAAAGAAAAAAACCTAATAACAATTTCTTCATAAAATTACACAATTTATGTGATTAATGCATAAAACAAGAACACGATTGTTTATTGTGCAAATTTTATCAATAGTATATAATACGCACTAGGCATCCAAAATCCAACAAAACAACGATTTCGATTTTGATAGAGTTACTTGAATAAAAGACATTATAACATATAGCAAAACTTCCAGTCTAAAACAAAATAGAGTTATATGCACTAAGTATCCAAAATTCAACAAATCCGTAATTTTTTTTTTCCAATTCTAAATTTTGAATGGATTATATACCATAACTTAAACCAAATTTGTTTAGTGTTTTAAAAGCAAGATATAAGGTGGCAAGAAACGTACCAAAAAATGGCAACCACATATAATCAGGTTCTGTTTCTGGAGATGCAAGAGCAAACTTTCCTTGCCTTCTTTTCCAAGCTTCTTTATTACTCGTACTACTTGGTTTTTTCCCAGCATGTTTTTCTGAAGGAAATGCAGAGGCTAACTCTGGCATGTTTAGTACCAAAGGATGACTCAGATGAATCTCTTTAGTGGGCCCTGAAGGGTAAGTTTTAATTGTTGGCCCTCTAAGTCTCCGTTCAATTGAATTCTCCGTAACTTTACGTTTTTTAGTTCCCGAATTATCATCTCCTTGCATTGATGAATCTTCCTCCATTTTCTCAGGTTTTTATTTAGTTTTTTATTTAATATTAGAGCATTAAATAAATGTGTTTCTCTCTTTATTTCTACACACAACATTGTATTGGTGAAAATGTTTTATATGAATGTGGCATTTTTGTAAGGCTGGTCAACTTCAACCATATAAGCAATGGCTTAGACTGTTTACTTGCAAAGTTCATATTCTTTATGTCAATAAATACTTTGGTGTAGACGCGTTTGTTTCGTTAATCTTGTGTTCATCCAAAATTGTGATTCGAGTTTCCTAAACTTGCAAAAATATCACTTGAGATGTTTTTGTATGAAGTGTGACATTTTTCATGAATTAAAAGTTACATTTGACAAGTTCTATATTAGATGGTGTGTAATTTTTTGTATGCAAAAGCAGTTTAAAAAAAAAAAAAATTACATTAGTTGACAGTAAGATACTAGGTTTTTCAACTTTCATGATTTTGGAATTATTTAGACTACAAGAAGAGTTGCTTTTTCCTTCACGAGATGGAATTGCTGAAAAAATTAGGTTATGTCCAAAAAATAAATGCATGAACCCACATTGCTTTTGGTTTCTATAAGAAATGAATGTTGCAAGTATGAAACTATTTTTGAGGTCAAGGAAGTTTTGAAACTAAATTGTTGATATTTATAGAATATAAGATTTGGAATTAAATTTATTATGCTTGAAATTGTCTAAAAAAAAATTGTTGTATTCTTTAATATTCATCAATGTTTTATTTAGCCAGATAAAGTTAGGGTTTTTGAATTCTACACTCTTCAAAATCAAATTTTATTACAACACGATTAGAGCACCAATAAGTGTTTTGTTGTCAAAGTGCTTTATACTTAAGAATGTCATAAAACAACATGACAAGTTGTATAAGAGATGTTCAGCAAAAACATATACAATCATGATCGCAAACTCATTCAATTGATAAAAATACTAAAAAAAAACGTTCAAAATGAATACACAACAACTATTGTTATTTGCACAATACAGAATTTTGCTTCTTCTTAAAGTTCAACATGAATCAAAAGTCCATTTGCTCATAATTTAACAAGAATCTTAAATGTTGTGCAAAGAATTAGAATGAGAAATCCTGATATATTTTCATGTTGCTCATTTAAATTGGCAACATTTTAAAAACCCCACATGGGGAAAAACGGGAGCGTCCGGAGACTGTTCTCTGATTCTTTGTAGTAGAGATTGCCAATTGGCCTGGGGATACAAAGCTTTTCAGTAGAGAATTTCAACTTAAAAAACCCACAGCAAAGTGAATAAATTGGCAACATTTGCCTAATATGGTCTTTCAAACAAACTTTTGGTTGCTTAAAACATGAAAATGCCTAATTGTTGAATTTTTTTTTCCCAAAACTTTGACAACACTCATGCAATATTGCCAACATTGAAGGTACAACAAGGGTTTTAGAACCCTAAATTTTTAAAGAAGTGGAACAAAGTTTATAAGTGGATGAAGTGAAAATGCAAAACCAAGGGATGAATCCATTTATTAGGGTTGAATTCATTTAAATATATTGGGATGGGATCCATTTAAATATATTGGGTTTGGATCCATTTAAATATACTAGGGTTGGATTCATTTATTAAGGATGAGTTCATTTGTTAGTAATAATTGATTGTCACATTATTGTGCATAATTCACTAGTAGAAAATTGTGTTGAAACCCATTAAATTATGTAAGGTAGTTTATGTTGAGTTCCGTGTTTTCAACAAAAAAAATTGCTGAACAATGCAAAATTTTGCAGTATTTAGCAAAATTTTGCAAAGAAAACTTGGAACTCAACATAAACTACCTCACATAATTTAGTGAATTCCAACGCATTTTACTATCATTATAATGATAGTATCATTGAACAAGCTTCAAAAGGCTTCAAAAGTTTGGGTAATTCAAAATCAGTTCCATAGCTTGTGACCGCTATATCATGAAATGTCAAAACATTGAGAATAAAGTGTGCATAATCACGTGAATGTATTGTAAAAATGAATGATGAATATGTGATATCTAACCCCTAAAGGACCAAACATTATTATTATTATTTGGCAACATAGCAATTTTGGGCAAGTTTGTATGTATAGAATAACAAATATGTTTTCACAAAATTTAGAGGATAATGTGCTCAAGCCATAAGTAGATTTCCAATGCAACAATCTTCAAAATATTTTGAATTGTAAAAAAAAGCTATGATGGAATGTGTAGTTTTTGCTTGTTTGTCACATTGGATGGGTAGATTTATTTATATTGCACCAAAAGTTTTGGAGGTCTCGCCCAAAGATTGAAAGGTCAAGCTATTTCCATGTCAAACCTAGTCACAACCTTATTTTGTGAAGGCAACTCTTTTTACTTATTGCCAATTACTTCACCTCTCCCTTTTGAAGCTAATTGAATACTAATGCTCCATTGTTCAAAATTTGAAAAGATTGTTGTATTTGGAAGCCAAAATTGTTGAAAAACTAGCTTTGTATGAGAACTTTCTTGAAAACAGTTTTTTATTATAGATATTTAGTATGCATTCATTAATCTAAAAAAACAAAAGCAAAAAAGTGAAATTAGCTAATACAAAGGCCTCTACAAATTAGAGCTACCCATAATTTGCCCCAAAAAAGAAATATTTCACACTTCAAACCCTATAATCTCATAATCTATGAGATAAATATCTATCATCTTTTTACTAGAGCACAATGAAATAGTCTACTATTAAATCCTACAATAAATTGTACCAAGATTTCATTTCACATTTTATTTTTACACTTGCTATCAAAATGAGTAATTCTTAGTGTTTTTGGTGAACCATAGTCAAAGAACTTTAGGGGTTAAGTGGTTATGTGACTTGTAAGATATTTGAGGAAATTACAATTAGGGGCATGAAAACAAAAAATATTACAAACAAGGGTGGCATAGTTTCAAAATAATTACAAATAGGGGCACAATCTCAAAATAGTTTGTAAATTTTTGTAGTTTTTTTTTGTTTGGACACTATTGATTTAGACATCACATTAAATGTTACCTATCTTCCAAAAAGCTTAGAGGTCTCTCTAAAAATGCCACCTCCTATACTAAAACTTCTTTATTTAGGCTTGATTTGGAAAGGCATTCAAATTTTTTGAAAATTAATTAACATTTGTTGTGATGTATCTAAACCAACCATTGCCTAGATTAAAAGAAATCACTAAAATTTATAAATTATTTTGAAACTTTGCCCCTATTTATAATATATTTTGTTTTCACGCTCCTATTTGTAATTTCCCCCCCCCCCAAAATGAAATTCATAATAAGGATCCATCAACACAAAATCTGTCAACAATGTAAATGGCATGCAAAAAATACATGTACAAAATATTATACATCTACAGAATAAGGTGTATATTTGTAATCAGTGTTGTTTGTTGAAGAGAGTGAGTAAATTAAAATGATGTCACAAGACAGATTAATATAAATGTCAAAATATGGTACCAATATGAAATTTATATCTTGTGGTCAATGTAAAAACTTCACACCAACATGGACATTATAATTAGGTGCAAGTAATAATATGACTATATTATTGGTTAAACTTAAATTTGGTTAAACTTAAATTCACTATTCCCAGTATCATAAACAATTAATGCATGTTGTATGTTGCTAATGTGTTAACTCTAAGGGGTTATATCTAGTTGCTGATGTGTTTACTCTACGGGATTACATTTAAAAAAAACTTTTTTATGTTGAAATTACGAGTGAAATTATTGAGCTCCTTTTCAATCCGTACTTCATACACACTTATTTGATTTATAATTTATACAATGTTCTTTCATGCAATGACAATGGATTCAATGTACTGTACATTACATAATTTGAACTTCCTACAGATGCCTAAGATCCTTTTCCATAATATTAATAGTTAGTGAAGAACTTTTCTAAATTGTCTTGTGACCCTAAAGACATTTAGGTTGATATCTAAAACTTTGTACAACACCATTATTGTGTAATTCTTTGATTGTTATAAAAAAAAACTTTAATTTTTTTTTAGCATTAACCCTTTAAGGCCGCTTGCTTTCCAAGTTGGCTGTTATTTTAGAAAAACTAACTGCTTTAGGCTTTTTTGCAACTAGGTCAAATGTAAAAAGCACAATCCAACCGTACCAATGTAAATTGCAGTCTTGGAAGATAAGTACGTAAAAAATTTGGACCAATTTGCTTATGATATGTGGTGCATCGATGAAGTGAAAGTTGTTGCATTGGATTAAGTTTGGAGTGAACAAGTTGTATGAATGGCTCCTACAAGCAACTATTGTAGAATTAGATTTTGAAATTGTGCACTTTTCTTATATGTGACATGTTGAAGGGCTTGAACTTAGGATTTTGGGAAAAAGTTGTACCATTTGTTGTATATGATGTAGGAAAGGCAGGGGTGGTTAGGGTGCAAAAATTGTGGAAAAGATCATGAAATTTTGATAATTTTTAGAAAAATGAGATTTGTATGGCTAGAAAATCCAACCAGACAAGTTATTTGAATAGTATTGATTTATGACCATGTGTTTTTTCAAAAGAAGTGTGAGAGTATATGAGTGATTTTGACCATGCAATGCTAAAAGGATTGAAAAGCTCAAGTAGGGCTACAAAGCCAAAGAAAAATTGGGTTGGCTATTGTCATGGCACTATTTACTTGGTCCCTAAAGACATGAGATGATGTCATCATCTTGTTGGTATTTTAGTGAGTGATTTGTACTAAACACTCAAATTTCCGATACCCCTTCTGATGAATCACTCTCTTTACAACAAGATGTAATTCCAAACTTTGATCAAACAAGTGCCCGTGAAATAGACTTCATTCCTTACATGTTTGTAATTGGTCAACCCATGATCCAAAATTGGTAACAGACCCTAAATATAATTTAAAAACCTAAAAAGGCAGTTTTTGCCTCTTCCAACCCTAAGGGGTTAACAACATCATCATTGTGAATTTTTTCAAATGGCTAATTCAAGAAAGTCTTGGATTTGTTCAAATAATTGTTTGCCCTAAACTCCATAGTCTTTAGCATTTGCTAGTCTAGATTATTCTTTTTAAATCCTATGTTGATGGGCATTAGGAGCTCCACTTCATAGGCTATAGTGAACTCTGATTCTTTTAGATCTGCATGTTTAGCTTCATTGCAGCTAAACCTGGCCAATCCAAAATAGATGTCCCAATTTCTTAAGTCCAAACTCACGCAATTTTGCAAATAATACTCCAATACTCTGTTTTTTCATTCTATTGGTCCCGGCTATAATGGTGTCCACAATGATTGAAGTTAAAGCGTCCTCAACGACTCATTTAGTCATTGTTTAGTCATTGTGAACACAATGTTGTTTTTTTGTTATGTCCGTTAGTTTGAATATTAAAATGATGTAAAACGAAAGTTTTTCTTTTTTCTTTTTTTTTCTTTTTTCTTTTTTCTTTTTTTGCCTTTCCAAATAAATGCATTTGTAGACTTGTAGTTCTTTTTTGACACAATCATCCTTGGTAATCTCCAATGGTGCTATCAAGCATTGAAGTAAGGTAGTTGCACCCATGGGCGTGACGTTCCTATGGACGTCATTGATAAAGTCAGGATGGTTATGGGGAACTTAAGTGATATTTATGAGTGACAAAATGATGGTTGTGGGTAACTCCATGATAGTTTTGAGTACACATCTCACTATTTAAGAACCAACAAGCCTTGTTTCTAGCATCTCTTACACATGGTTCCTACAATTTCAGTGATTTTGAACTTAGAAATTTTTTTGTGAACAAACACTTGCATTTGAAACCTTGAAATTGATGCCAATATTTTTGGTTTCCATTTCCTAACTTACGGTATTTTTTTCAAAATTAGTCAAATGTTTTACCTACTCCAAAACCCTTACTTCCACGCCTATGGGTGCTCCTACCTTAAAGTATTGTGGTTTAGTATATTAGCTGTCTTTTTGGTTTAGCTCCATAAATACAATCCTACTAAACCAATAGAGTGCAATAAAGATGTCATCATGCCTTTACAACTAGAAAGCTTGTAATGGCGTTTACAAAAACATTGATGGAAGAAAGTATTTGAATAATTGTAGGTTTTTGCAAAGAACCACTTGAAGTGGTGAATGTGTTTGCAAAATTTTGGAGTGATTGAATATGGGAATTTAAATTATTGGTGATATTCAAAGGTTAATATTTTTATTTCAGAAGATAGCTTTATTAGGGTAGGATAAGATTGACGTAGATTAAAAGTTTAGTGTAGTTACCCTCAAAATGTACATGGTTTAGATGAATATGCATAGAAAATGCATTAAAACATGAATATATTGTATTTAAGTAAAATGCGTCGTGAATAGAAGATGTGTTTGTCAATGGTGGCCTAAAAAAAGATTTAACGGCAACAATTCCCCTATTGTGATCAATAGTATCTTGGAAAGATGGAATTTTTACTCTATGGCTCATTACACACGTATCATTTTCACCATACAACAAATTTACATTCTAATGCGAGTCCTCCTTACCCGTCGTACTCACGGGTAATATGGGTCCGTGCCCCCATTCTCTATCCCACGCCCCCATTTTGTGTCCCTCATTCCTCCATCCAATGCCTCCCCATTCCATATCCATGTCCCATCCCCATCTCATATCTCCTCATCCCATTCCATGTGACATTTCCTAGTTACAATGGCATTTCACAATTTCAAATGACTTTTCACCTTCCAATAACCTTTCACAATTCCAATGCCTATTCATTCACTATTTCCAATGACATTTCACCTTCTCATGCTCTACCATCTCCATAATCCGGTTATAGAACTCCATGCATTCTAATCCCCATGATTTGGTTACATGATTTGGTTACAAAATTGTCATCTAGAGTTATGAAATTGTCAATGACAACCGTAATCGTAAACTGTATTCAATTATATATATAGATGTGACTAATGAAATTCAAAATCCTAAACACACAAAAACATTAAAAAACAAAAGAAATTTAACGTTCAAGGAATTAGAGCCTTTTCATCTTTAGAATATGAATTGCCATGCAAGATCTTTGTTCTATTTTTTCATTTGTTAACCCCAAAAGGCCCATTGTCCCTTTGGGTGACAAATAGAATTTTAGGCATGTACCTATGGCTAAACTACTTTGAGTGATTTTCTGAAACTTTTATTAAAGGTGAGGAATTCAAAGATCTATGTGGGAATGTAATTTTTTTTTCATTCCAACATTTATTGAAGAAGTTGAAAATGAATAATTGAAAAACAGGGGACTCCGGGCAGCCCAAAAACTTCTTTAAAATTTGCATTTTTTTCAAATAAAAATCCGAAATAGGTTCATTATACTTATATAGATGTAGAGAGTTTTGAATCATTCAATTTTGATAGATGAGATGAAAGTTATGAGAAGTTTTAGTTTGCGGGTAGGTGTGGTTTCTCTTGAAATCACACCTACTCACAAACTAAAACTTCTCATAACTTTCATCTCATCTATCAAAATTGAATGATTCAAAACTCTCTACATCTATATAAGTATAATGAACCTATTTCGGATTTTTATTTGAAAAAAATGCAAATTTTAAAGAAGTTTTTGGACTGCCCGAAGTCCCTTGTTTTTCAGTTATTCATTTCTAACTTCTTCAATAAATGTTGGAATGAAAAAAAAATTACGTTCCCACATAAATCTTTGAATTCCTCACCTTCAATAAAAGTTTCAGAAAATCACTCAAAGTAATTTAGCCATAGGTACATGCCCAAAATTCCATTTGTCCCCCAAAGGGACAATGGGCCTTTAGGGATTAAGCAACATGCATCCATTGAGCATGCAAATAAGAAAAATAAGAAAAATAAGATAGAATCATAATCATCCATATATGATAATAATTTAGTAAAAGTTCTTTGGTTATAATTGGAATGCATATGCTCCACATTTATCATGTCATTGAAACAATCCTCTAAATATGAGTGCATTGCGCAATCTTATAACAAAAAAAATAAAACTTTATGAAAAATAACAATGATTAGAAGTTTGGGTAACCATATCACTAGAAAAAAACATTGTTGAAGTCAACATAAAACTACATGATGTTTTCTTGCTTCTAATGCAAAAATTTGCTTTGAACAATACAAATTTTTGCATTAAAAGCAATAAATTATCATGTAGTTTATGTTAACTTCAACGAAGTATTTCCCTCATATATGAAGTTACTATTACTAAAGACCTAGGGCACTACTTGTCTGCACTTATATCATGAGTTATTATGGAGTTTTCCAAAAAGAATTAAGGTGCACATGGCAATGGAAAATCTTACAATAACTAAAATTATATACATATTCATCCATCAAAACAATCTAAAAATCAACAACGCAGCTAAAGTGTGAGCGGGAAGTGATGAGCGTTGAGCAATGAGCAACTGAATGTTCACATTTTATTAAAAAATATTCTTTTTCTGAATAATAAAAAATGAAGTTAGCCTATAAAATAGTAATAGAGCAACTATTAAAAATGAATAGATCATCAAATAACTTGGAGGAAGAGAGCTATTATAAATTCATGCATTGTCCAAATAAGGTAGTAAAGGCAAAAATGATAGAAATTCTAGTTTATGCACATGAGAGGAAATTTGAAATGGATGAAGAATGAATATCAGTCATCCATGATTAAAAAAAACATTTGTCCAATCATTCATCCACTCATCCATCCAATTATCATCCAATGAATGAGATTATGATGTGAGTTTTGAATAATTAATGAATAGACGTGCATAAATAGGACATTAAAAAAAACCTCACATTTCAAAGAAGCTTCAAGCTATGATATATTAACATTTACAAGTTCACTTGCATATTACAAACCTCCTCTTTGAACCAAATAGAGGGGGGGGCTTAGGACCCTCTTCGGAACCAAGGAGGTCATCTTGGCTCTATTACGGGTTTTACAAAGTGCTCCTTAGATTTGAGGAGCACTCTTAATTTAATTTTTTATGCATATTTTTTTTTCTTCAATTCATTTTTTCCAAATTTAGCTTTTCAGTTATTTTACTTTTTATAAGTTACCTCTTCTTGTCTTAGGGTCCTCTTTGGAACCAAGGAGGTCATCTTGGGCCCATTGTGGGTTTTGCAAAGTGCTCCTTGGAATCCAAGGAGTCCTCCTACAATTTGTTATTTTATTTTAATATTTTTCATTTTTTTCTCAAATTTTGTTTTATTTTGGTTTTGCAAGTTACTCCTTTTTCTCTTCGGACCCCCTCGGAATCCAAAGTGCCCTCCTACAATTTTTTTTGTTTTTTTTTGTTTTTTTGCAAGTTACCTCTTCTTGTTTTAAGAACCTCCTTGGAACCTATGAGGCATTGTTGTACTCCTAGTGTGTCTTGTAAAAGAGACACAAAATTTGTAATAATTGTACAATGTAAGAAATCTCAACAAAATTTAAGGTTTGAAATTAAAAACTTAGTTGTTTTTTGGTAAAAATCAATTAAATTGACCTGTCTTAGAGAAAAATGCCAAAAGTATCATTTTGCTACTAAGTTGATTTGAGAATAATGCTGGGTTAAGCAATTTAAATTTAATGAATACAAATATGTCTTAAATGATTTGTTGTGTTTAGGTTGCTTCATTTGGAAACTGAAAAGGTAGACCTTGCACATGTTAAAATATGTAAATTTTATTTGAAAATACTTGACAGTTATTTGCAATATTACAAATTGCAATGTGAGCTTGAGCTATCCTATTCGGGACTTAGGATGGTAGAGCATGCACAATTGGAGAAATGTAAATCATATTTTAAAGCTTTTTACAATGTTCTTCAAGATACTACAAGTTAAGACATGGGCTTTAGCTACTCTATTTGGAACGTGGGAAGGTTGAATATGCACAATTAAAGAAATGTAAATTTTATTTTAAAGCATTTGACAATGCCCTTTGCAATATTACAAGTTGCAATGTGGGCTTGAGTTGTCCTATTTAGAACTTGAAAAGGTAGAACATGCACTATAGAAGAAATGTAAACTCTATTTTAAAGCATTTGACAATGCCCTTTGTAATACTACAAATTGCAATGTGGACTTGAGCTATTTTATTTAAAAGCTGGGAATGTAAAAAAGGCACATGTAAAAATACGTAAATTCAATATTAAAGCATTTGATACAATCTTATGAAATATTATAAATTGCAATGTGGATTGTGCTGCCCTATTTGGAACATGAGAAGGTGGAACATTCTTGTATTTGATCTTCTTTCTTTGAAAAAGTGGATATCTATGAAATTTTGTATTCTCTAGTTTTTGAGTACTCTGCCTTGATTATTTCTTAAAATGTATCATTCTAAACACATTAGCATCATATTTGTTGTCTTCCATTCATCTATATTTATCCATTTCATTTTTCATTCATCCACGTAATTCTTCATTCATTCAATATGATTCTTCATTTGTTCTTTTCAATGGATGATTTTCATACAACATCAAAAAAAAATTCATGTAATGGCCATTTTTGCATATTTACAATTGTATAAAGTTCATTAAATTATCATTTTCAACTTCCAAATTCTCAAGAATTTTTGCTCAGTGCTCAGTGCTCCCCGCTCACACTTTAGCACCCCTGGGAATCCACATGCTGCTCCAAAATCCCTAACTTGGCTTTTGCTAAAATTTACTTATGACACAATCTATGGTTCAAGATATAAACACATTAACTTGCAATCCTTTGGAAAAACCCCTCTCCAAGTGTATGTACTTATTAATGAAATTAAACCTATTAGTTGAGTTTATACACAATTTCTTATTAAATATGCAAAAGTTAACAATAGTTTTTTTTAAATAAATTCAAAAAAGCAAGATGCAAAAAATGGGAGAATGCTACTTATAATGCAAGTGGTAGAGATAAATTATATTGTAATCATGTCAAAATGTTGACAAATTCTATCAACATAGCAAAATAATTTGAAAACATTGTCATAATACGTACAAGTACTAACTGCATCTGGACAATGTCTTATGATCAAATTTACATCCAATAATGAACCAATGGATAATATTTACAAAACAAAGCTAGGATTTTTAAAGGGAATTGATATATACACACCTAGGATTTATTGTATGTACACCACAGGGGTGAATTTTAGATATTTACCATCAACAAGTTGAATTTGAAAAATTTGAAAAATTTGAACTCACATTTGGATTTAGATACCTTGATTTTTTCTAGAACCACAAAACATGATATAATTGAACAATGCCCATTGGGAAAGCTTAGCTAGGGGGCAAATTATTACTTTTACCCTTGTTTGTATAAAAAGCTAAGCTTTTACACTAGGCATTGCTCAAATGTATCCTCTTTTTGGATCTAGAATAAATCAAGGTCTCTAAATTCAAATATGAATTCAAATTTTTTCAAATTCAACTTTTTGATGACAAATATCTAAAATTTACCCCCTAGATGTACATGTTTCAATTCCATTTTTAAACAATCAATTTGAAACTATGATTTTTAAAAAATATCTTAAGGCAATGATGAATTGATTCTTGCATCTAGATTTTTTGCTCTTTAATCCCTGAGCACCTAGGTCAATTTCACTAAAATCAAGGATTTTGGAGACCAACAACTTTGATGCATTGTATCTTAGTCAATCAGATGATCCACAAAACGTGACCATTGAAAATAGTGGAGCAAGAAATTTAAAAAATGGCTTGCAAATTTTGGGAACAATTGACCATTGGAGATGCAAGATTATAACATTTGATCAAACAACATGTGATAGAAAAATCTCAATTTTTGGTTGGTTGTTGCTATTTGATGACTTTTTCAAAATTCTATAAGCCCCTAATTCATCTTAAGTTTTGTGAGTAGCAAAATTAGATGTGAACACACACACTTGTAAATTATTGAAGATTGCACTTCTTTTTATGTTAAGTTTTAGGGCTTCAAATCGCTATTGCACAGAAAACAATGACCGACACAATTGGTGATGGTTGCCATAATGAGGGTTTAGAACATGCTTGAACCCATGTCAACAACTTTCTTGCTACTACAAACCTTATGCAAGGAAGCTTGCAAGGGATATTGAATTGCTGCAACAAGTAAAACGTTGCTTGCCACCACTCCCCCGTTGCCTCGTATGGTGTTTTTCACCCAATCAAATCTCTTACAGCACTTGTACAACATTTGGCTTTCCTCGCCATTACTGTATTGGCACGGACAACTTGAATACCTTCATAATTATAATTTATAGCAAAATCAAAAAGTTAAATCCAATACCTCAAAACAAGGCTTTTAAATAGTGGGAGGCAATATATGGGGCGCTGGAGCAGTGAAGAGTTGACTTAATAAATTATTCAATTTGAACCTAATGAAGCTATTGTTAAACTGCAAGAGTTTGCGATTGGTAAATCTAGTAATTAGTTATTCACTTTATACTCACAAAGTTGCTACTAGCTTGCACAATTTAAAAAACAATTCTAGCTATTAAATTACAAAACACTGATTTGTTCTAGCTTTGTAAAGAAAGGGAGGTACTTTCTTTGTTGTTTTTTCTATTGTAAAAAATTTGGCTTACATTTTTGTTTTGATTAGTAAACGCTGAAGATTTCTTTCTTTGTGTACGGATACTTGAAATAATGTCAAATCCCTTGAAGATCCATATCAAAGAATTGAAGCTCTTGGAAATGTTACAATTGATAATGAATAGTATAGATTCAAATGCAATAATGGTTGGATGATTATTTTTAACTTTAAAGATAAACGCAAATTTGCCTTGCTAGAAAATTAGGAGATATAAATGGTTGGGTTCTTAAACACCAAGGTTCATCTTGAACTCAAAAAGCCACCAAAAGGAACTAAGTTCTACTTGTTTCTTGTATGTTGTAAGAGTAACTTTGAATCACTCTGAGGCACTAATTTGCCCATGTACTCAAAGTATGTTCAAACCAAGGACAATTTTGATTGAATAAGTTGTTTTGAGTAAACAATTTTATCCTACCAAAAATCATACATCCAATTTGACTAGTAAATTTTGTAATATATAATATTTTAAAAATACATTCAATACATGCTTTTTAAATATTAGTGCAAAGTCTAAAATCTTGAATTAGGTGTTAATATTATTGTTTTTTAAAAATGTACTAGTGTGGTCATGTGCCATTGGCCCAATTTTCACCCCCAATGCCCCCATGCCATCTCCTCATGCCACCCGTGGTTAATTGTACTCTACTTTATTTTAAAGCAAATATCAAAATTTTACTTTAGTTATACTTGTACTCTACCCCATTTTTACATGGAACTTGTCTTTGGCCAATCAATAATTTTCTAAATTTTAATCCATAATTTTTTTTGAAATTCAATAAATTTCCTACCATAGGCCCAAATTCCACCAGACCAAGCCTGTGCACCCCTCCTTGCCAAGAGCTTTCAGATGGTACCAAGCATGCAATAGACACTAGAAGAAATCTTGCAATAAGCGACTAGTTCACGACGACTACAAATGTCCTAAACAACTATAATTGAGTCATTGTATAGTTGTTTAGGACATTTGGAGTCGTTGTGAATTAACCATTTAGGACAATTAATTCTTCTAGTGAGAGGGGCACACGGTCTGAGAGATCTCAATGTGACAATCATCCAAACAAACAAACAACCAAATTTAAGGTATAAATTGAATTGATTTTGTGAACCAAAACACTTTGAACACCAAAACTTTTAATAAAGAAAACTTTATTTGAAAGAAGGCAATAGTTTTTTTTTTTTTAAATTATGAATAGTAGAAACATTTTCAAAGCATAGATTTAAAATCATTAAGATTATTATTAAGCTTTGAGAACACATCTAGTTAATTTTGGACCATCAAAATTATAAGACTAGTTTAGAGTATTTTGTTCTTTGATTTGTAAAACCAAAATTATAGGTAACTAATTTGAACTTGAATTTTGGAATCTAAAAATTATGCTTATATGAATTGATTGAATAATCAACAATTACAAGTCCCTTTTAAACCTAAACAAGGTCATTAAATGAAAATTATCATACAAAGCAACCAGTGCTCTTTATCAATTTGTAACATTTTCTATCTAAAATAACTCTTAATCTATAAGACTCTTGCTATTAAAACCACAAGAAACTTTTGAAAATACTATGACCTTTAATCAATTGTTTTACTTTTTCCCTTTCTCAACTCTTGTGTAATGATATGATGCAATTCCTTAGAATACAATAAGTTTTCCTATTGATATCACTAATGCCAATAATTCCTCGTTGGCCAATTAACAAAAAAAAAAAGTGTTTTAAACCAAGTGACAATTAAGGCCCAATCCTTGTATCTAAGCAGTCCAACCATTTACTGGCTTACAATGCTATAAATGAGGTTTTTGCATCAAGAGAAATCGCCTTGAAAATGAGTCCATAACTTTCCTCAAAAAGCAAGCCAATGCTACAAGTAGCGTAACCTTATCAACAATCATATGTGCATTTCTTTTCATCAATTTCAAACACTCATATTAGTAGAAGTAGCTACCATTCTAGCTACACCCTCAAATACACAAGCTACTCACAAACACGAAAAGAAAACCACATAGAAAAAAGAAAAGAGACAAAGAAAATCCAACAAAATTGAACAGAAAAAGAAAAAGAAAAGAAAAAGAAAAAGGTGGAAAGCAATTGCCTTGTTTTCATCCATTCAACTCCTTTTCATTGAAAAACTAACATGTTCATCCAATTTGAGTTTTTTTCCATAATGTCATTGATATTGCTAAAAGAACATCTGTATCTTAAATCAGGTTCTTTGTTTGTTTGGATGTTTATCACATTGAAATCTCCTAGACCGTGTGTCCTCCCAGTTGGATGCTTGGTACTGTTGGAAAGCTCTTGGCAAGGAGGGGTACATGGGTTTGGTTTTGTGGCATTTGGGCTTACAAGGAGAAAGTTATCAAATTTCAAAGTTTTTTATGGATTAAAATTTAAGAAAATTATTAGTGATTGGCCAAAGACAAGTTATATGTAAAAATGTGGTAGAGTACAAGTTTAACTAAAGTAAAATTTGAATGTCCACACAAGTTTAATTGAAGTAAAGTACAAGTTTAATTGAGGACATGGGGGGGGGTGAAAATTGGGCCAACGGCACATGGCCACACTATTACATTGAATATTGCATTTAGATTGCCTTGACTATTAGGTTGCTTTACCTTAGGAAGTCACTTCATGATTCATCACTTGGTCACTTGGAGGCGCATGCATCTCTCTAGATACTTGGATTTCACAAGATTTACAACTTGGAAGTCGCTAATTTGTAATTTCACAACTTCATTGTTGTTACTCACCCCTTTAAAAATTGTTTATCACAGTAATTTTGATGACAACTATTGTAGCTGTAATAAAAATTTATATAGTGCAAAATGTCAAGAAATTTGTGTGTGGCAACCTAAATGCAATATTCTGTGTCAAACCTTCCACCTCCTTGAAGTGTGAAAAGAGATTTCTATAGGGATTACAATATCATAAAATTGAAAATGAGAAAAAAAAGAATCATAAATCGGAAAAAGTAAAGAAAGCAAAGGGAAAGCAATTGCATCATTTTCATCCATTCAACTTCTTTTCATTGAACAAACTTTTCCATCCAATTTGAATAATTTTCTCATCTTGTCGACATTGATATTGCTAAAGGAACACTAGAACCCTCCACCTTCTCGAAGTATAAAAAGGGGATTCCTACATGGATTGCAATATCATAAAATTGAAAGTGAGAGAAAAAGGAATCATAAATAGGAAAAAGTAAAGAAGGGAAAGGGGAAAGCAATTGCCCCCCATTTTCATCCATTCAACCCCTTTTCATTGAAAAACACACTTTTCCATCCAATTTTATTCATTTATTTTTTCCACCTTGTCATTGATATTGCTAAAGGAACACTAGAACCTTCCACCTTCTCAAAGTATGAAAAAGGGGATTTAACCCTTAAACACCCACGGGGACAATTTTTGTCCCCGACGAATACACCGGGGCCGTGTATTTGCAGGTATACCCCCGGCGCTCAAGGGTTAACTTACTTAGGGATTGCAATACCATAAAATTGAAAAGAGAGAAAAAAGAATCATAAATCAGAAAAAGTAGAGAAGGGAAGGGGAAAGCAATTGCACCATTTTCATCCATTTGACTCCGTCCTCTATATTGAAAAAACAACTTTTTCATTCATTAGAATAATTTCCATCCAACTTGAATCATTTTCTTTCCATCTTGTCATTGCTATTGCTAGAGGAACATTAGAACCTTCCACCTTCTTGAAGTATGAAAAGTAGGCCGGTTTTTATTTTCCTTTTATGAGGATAGAGCCACCTGCACCCAACAATGCAAATAGGTAAGGAAAAAATGGACAAATTGGATAGAATGTTGGTATGTGGACATTCATCCATAACATATACTGATATTAGTAAACTTCATCCAAATTTTTGATGAATTTGGTGTTGGCTTGAGGAAGAATTTGACAATTTCATCTGCTTTCCACTGTGTCTTTTCAATGTTATAGTAGCCGGTGACCATTTGAGGTAAGATTTAGGCAAATTTTTGCCAGAAAAAAAACCTTGATGAAAAGAGACTTATATGGGGATTGCAATATCATAAAATCAAAAAGAGAGAAAAATAATCATAAACAGGAAAAAGTTCAAAAACAACTTTTTTCATTCATTAGAATCATTTTCATCCAATTTGAAACATTTTCTCATCTTGTTGACATTGATATTGCTAGAGGGAACACTAGAACCTTCCACCTTCTTGAAGTATAAAAAGGGGATTTAGCTTACATAGGGATTGCAATATCACAATGTTGAAAATGAGAGAAAAAGGAATCACAAATAGGAAAGAAGTTCAAAAACAACTTTTTTATTCATTAGAATAGTCTAATTTCCATCCAATTCAAAATCATTTTCTCATCTTGTCAACATTGATATTGCTAAAAGAACTCTAGAACCTTCCACCTTCTTGAAGCATAAAAAGGGGATTTCCATAGGGATTGCAACATTGTGCGGGGAGATTTTGAGCTTCTTTGGCAAAAAGCCTACAATCCCCACTTTCATCCAATTTTTTTTAGTGTATGTATTGGCTATTCCCTATATATTTACACTATATTTAGAAATTTTCCAAAAAATAATTGATTTTTAGCTGGTTGATGTAGATTTCAGTTGGTTTTTTTCACATTTCATTTGGCTAACTTTCTTTTGTTTTTTGGCTCTCCTCGCACATTTGATTGCAATATCACAAAATTGAAAATGAGAGAAAAAGGAATCATAAGTAAGAAAAAGTAGAGAAAGGAAAGGGACAATAATTGCCCCCCATTTTCATCCATTCAATTCCTTTTCATTGAAAAACAAAAATCCATCCAAATTGAATCATTTTCTCATCTTGTCGACATTGATATTGCTAAAAGAACACTAGAACCTTCCACCTTCTTGAAGTATGAAAATGGGATTTCTATAGGGATTGCAATTTGCAATATCACAAAATGGAAATGGGAGAAAAAGGATCATAAACTAGGAAAAAATAGAGAAGGGAAGGGGAAAGAAATTGCCCCCCATTTTCATCCATTCAACTCCTTATTGAGAAAGCACACGTTTCCTTTCAATTTGAATCATTTCCATCCAATTTGAATCATTTTCTCATCTTGTCATTGATATTGCTATAAGAACACTAGAACCTTCCACCTTCTCAAAGTATTAAAAAGGATTTACATAGGGATTTACGTAGATATTTACATAGAGATTTACATTAGGGGATGTTACATAGGGATTTACGTAGGGATTGCAATATCACAAAATTGAAAATGAGAGAAAAAAAGAATCATAAACCGAAAAAAGTAGAGAAAGGAAGGGAAAGCAAATGCCCCCCCATTTTCATCCATTTGACTCCATTTCATTGAAAAACAAACATTTCCATCTAATTTGAATCATTTTCTCATCTTGTCAACATTGATATTGCTAAAAGAACACTAGAACCTTCCACCTTCTCAAAGTAGGAAAAAGGATTTACATAGGGGTTTACATTAGGGATTGCAATATCACAAAATTGAAATTAGAGAAAAAGGAATCATAAATTAGGAAAAAGTAGAGAGGGGAAGGGGAAAGCAATTGCACCATTTTCATCCATTTGACTCCGTCCTCTATATTAAAAAAACAACTTTTTCATTCAGAAGAATAGTTTCCATCCAATTTGAATCATTTTCTTATCTTGTCATTGATATTGCTAAAAGAACACTACAGCCTTCCATCTTCTCGAAGTATGAAAAGGGGATTTCTATAAGGATTGCAATTTGCAATATCACAAAATGGAAATGGGAGAAAAAGGAATCACAAATAGGAAAAAGTAGAGAAGGGAGAGGAGAAAGCCATTACCCCCATTTTCATTCATTCAACTCATTTTTATCAAGAAAACAAAAATTTCATCCAATGTGAATCATTTCCATCCAATTTGAATCATTTTCTCATCTTGTCATTGATATTGCTAAAAGAACACTAGAACCTCCACCTTCTTGAAGTATGAAAAGGGGATTTAACCCTAAACAACCAAATGACCCTTTGCAACCAATACAATACGGGGTATTTTTCTTGTATTTGGAGTGCATCCACACCTTTACTACATTTGAGATCAACAAAGAAGTTAGCATCTAGATCAATGTTGTTCTAGTGAGGTAGTCAAGATCCCAAAATAAAACTTTTTGTTGGTAACAAATGCTAGGTATACAACAATGTACATACTAGGGTTAACTTACATAGGGATTGCAATATCACAAAATTGAAAATGAGAGAAAAAGGAATCATAAATTAGGAAAAAGTAGAGAAGGGAAGGGGAAAGCCATTGCCCCCATTTTCATCCATTCAACTCCTTTTTATTGAGAAAACACACATCTCCATCCAATTTGAAAAATTTCTATCCAATTTGAATCATTTCCATCCAATTTGAATCATTTCCATCCAATTTGAATCATTTCCATCCAATTTGAATCATTTCCATCCAATTTGAATCATTTTCTCATCTTGTCATTGATATTGCCAAAGGAACACTAGAACCTTCTACCTTCTCAAAGTATGAAAAGGGATGTACATAGGGGTTTACATTAGGGATTGCAATATCACAAAATTGAAAATGAGAGGAAAAGAAATCATAAATTAGGAAAAAGCAGAGAAAGGAAGGGGAAAGCAATTGCCTTCCATTTTCATCCATTCAACTCCTTTTCATTCAAATACAAACTTTTCCATCCAATTTGAATCATTTTCTCATCTTGTCATTGATATTGCTAAAAGAACACTAGAACCTTCCATCTTCTCGAACTATGAAAGGGGATTTCTATAGGGATTGCAATTTGCAATATCACAAAATGGAAATGGGAGAAAAAGGATTCACAAATAGGAAAAAGTAGAGAAGGGAAAGGGAAAGGAGAGCCGATGAAACTGAAGCTTAAGCTTAGAGGGAGGGGAGAGAGACGAGAAACGAGAGACGAGAGACAGAGAGAGAGACTCGTGCAGGCGTCGTCGTGGTCGCGGTCCCCGGTCCCCGGTCCCGGTTTGCATAGCTTATTAGAGACCAAGCAAGGGCTCGACGAGAGCAATAACCAGGAGTTCGGTGCCTTTCGACGGAAGACACACACACAGACACAGAGCGATACAGAGCGCGAGAGAGAGAGAGAGCGCCTCCTGTAGGGGAGCCGTCGTGTAAAAGCCTTTAGCACCAGTAGCAGAGGCAGTAGAAGGAGAAGCAGCAACCTGCGCTTGCTTGCTCGACCTATTTTATGTGTTCTGCATCGCCTCGTTTCTTCTTTCCTCTCGTTCTTTTTCTTTTCTGCCTGGACATGCGCATGCCGACGGCGATATTAACTTTGCTGTGACGAGCAAACCCTTGCGCGACGACGAAGAGAGCGAGGGCCGTGCGGCAAGGGTTGGTCGGGCGGTCGGGGCGGGCGAGGGCGAGGGCGAGGGGATCATTGACATGCGTGGTGGTAGATAGGGGAGACGACGGGGTGAGCGGTTTGGGGTAAAGCCGGCACTTGGCCGACATGAAGGCGAAGAAGAAGCGTGGTGTTGAGGCGGTAAGTTGTAGGCGGCGTTGAGGAAGGGGCTTCGGCGGGGGGAGGGTTGGACGGTGTGGTGTGGTGTGGTGTGGAGGGATGGGAGCGGATGTGCCAGGATGTGCGATGGGGAGATAATTGGCCCGGCGTGGCGAGGGTTTCGAAATTGCTAGGGTTTTGTGGTGGAGCTGATCGAAAAAGAGGAACGCCGTAGATTTGTGCGCGATGCGCGATTGGGAGAAGATTGTGCCGATTGCGTGTGCTGTTTGGATGAATTGGCTTGGTTTGTGTGAGCTGTTGTGGCTGTGAATTGTGGTGTGGTGTGACGATGGCGTGCAAGATGTCTCGGTGCTGCCAGACAGAGAGTGAAAATTTGGTAGGTTTGTTGTTGTTGTTGTTGTTGTTGTTGTGTGCCATTTGTTGTTTCTTCTTTGGTTTCGTGCCGTGATGATGATAAGAGGTTTGATTTGTTTTGTGTCTTTGGCGATGAGTCACGGGCGGGCGCTCTGTGCTCTGTATTCGTGGAGGATAATTTGTGAGAGGATTTTGTGTTTTAGATTTTGTTCTTTAGGATCTGTTGGAGAGCCGGCACGTTAGCTCTGGTGCTATTGATTGTCTGTAGATGGAGCGTTTGTTTGAAGCGATACTGTCAGAGTTTGCTCAATTGTTATCTTGGCGGTGCAGTGTGGCCGGTATTTGCAGCAGTATTAGGTTTTGCAGTTGTGAGATGTCGTTTTCAAGCACGTCGCGGAGATATGCGAGTACTCGTAGTTTTGAGTGTGTACTCTGAAGTACAGAAAGTTTGGCCTAGATCCCCCGTGAGCTTAACCTGCAGAAATTTTGTAGGTTTTTGTAGCCTTGAGGTGGTATTCGACCGATTTAGTGTGTCAATACATGTCGTAGGAAATCAGTAGCATTGTGTGGACTTGTGTGTTGATAATCGGTACAGACTCCCCCACACCCCCCCCCCCCCCCCCCCGGGGCAGCGGAAGCGCTAATCGTTGTCGTTACTACAATTTCATCGATGAGTATGCTTCAACTAATGATGCGAATCGTTTCTTCGTAATCTATGATTTTCGCACATGTGGATCGGAACTTTTCAGGGTTGAATGTACCTTAGGCCATGGAATGGTCCTGCATGATTTGCGAGTCGTGTTCTTTTTAGCATGCGAGTGGCTTTTTTGTGTGTACAGATGGAATGGTCCTGCATGATTTGCGAGTCGTGTTCTTTTTAGCATGCGAGTGGCTTTTTTGTGTGTACAGATGGCTGTTGCCATGCCAATGGCTGCTCGTCGTTGTTGTTGTAGGGTTTTGCTGTGCAGCGACATTTGTGATTTGGAACCTCACGTGATCGTCTTCAAGCCCTGTTTCAGCCTTGTTTAGAATAAGTGCAATGAGGGTGGTTCGTTCGTCATTGCCAATCACATTGCATGAGTGCTACAAAGCCAGCGTGGTTTTCGAAGGGCTTATTGCAAATTTGACAACGAATTGGTTGCTTATTTTGTGTTCCGTTTGTCATGTTGTGGCAGCCACCAAAAGTAAAGGCATTTATCACCAGTGTAGTAGGTACACCGCTGGACAACATCGATGTGCCTCTCAGCAGGTTCAGTTGGGATTACGAAAAGGTATGGCTCAGTTTCCTTACATATTTGCATCTGTTTTCCTCACGCGTTAGGTTGCTTTCTTGTATGTTATCATCTCTCTGTTTTCGTTTTACTTACGTTAGACACTCTTACCGCGCAGGGAGAATTTTATCATTGGGTAGACTTGTTCAACCACTTCGAGGTTTTCTTTGAGCAACATGTAAAACCAAGGAAAGACTTGCAACTGGAGGGCGAATTTTTGGATGGAGACGGTCCTTTTCCGAAAGAAGCTGTATTGCAAGTTCTCAGGGTTACACGCATTATATTAGAAAATTGCGTGAATAAGTACCTATACAGCAGCAATGAGGTACTATTCAGTGTCATGCAGCGATTCTGTTCTTGTTTGCTTCAATTTACTTGTACTTTATTGAAGGGTTTTGTGGTCTGGATTTGTGCATGGATTATGCCAGAGTTTTGTAGGTCCTTGATGAACTGAGGCCTTTCTATCACTGAGAATCCCCTTTTTTCTTCAAGAAGTTGCCTGTTTAGCCAGGTTAACTTGAAATGGGGTCTACTTTTTTTTTCAATATGCCAAGAGAGCCCTAACTATTATGGAACTGATCATTTTAGGGTTTTTGGGGACTTTGGGGATGGTGGCAGCACGTATCATCGTTGTTTGCTTCGACAGACCCTGACGTAGTTATCGCAGCTTTGCAAACTTTAGCAGCGTTCGTCAAAAAACCAGTGCAGTCGAATCGAGCTATGCGATGGCATGGAGATACAACCCTCAATGCTCGCTTGTTCTCCTTGTCACAAGGTTGGGGTGGAAAGGAAGAAGGACTAGGTTTATTGGCTTGTGCTCAGGACAATGGGTGTGATGCTAGTGCTTGTAAACTAGGGGCCACCCTTCACTTTGAGTTTTATGCTGAAAGTGATTCGTCTTCCACTCATGGTGAGACCTACACCTCTGGGCTTAGGGTGATACATATTCCTGACCTTCATCTCCGACCGGAAGGGGATCTGCAGCTGCTTAAACAGTTAGTCGACCAACATCAAGTTCCTTCCAACCTGAGGTTCTCTCTGCTTACTCGCATTCGTTTTGCTCGGGCGTTTGCAAACCTTGAATCTAGGAGGCAGCTTATACGCATTCGGCTGCTTGCTTTCACTGTTCTTCTCCAGTCAAATCCTGATCATGAGGACCTGACGGCTTTTTTCATAAACGAGCCAGAGTTTGTGGACGAATTAGTGACTGTGTTGCGTTATGAAGATACTGTTCAAGAGGAGATCCGGTTGTTGGCAATTTTAGCGCTAGCGGCCCAATCACAGGACAGGCCTAGACAATCAAACGTGTTGAACGTTATTAGTGCAGGTGGTCACCGTGGCATTCTCCCAAGTCTTATGCAGAAAGCTATAGGGTCGATCACGGAAGGATCACCAGGATGTTCCGTAGCATTTGTGGAAGGACTCCTTTCTTTGGTGACTGTTCTTGTCTCCTCCTCGTCTGGATGTGCTGCTCTGAGAGAGGCTGGATTGATTCCCACGCTTCTCCCCCTCCTGAAGGATATGGATCCGCAACACACACACTTGGTTAGCGCAGCTGTACATATATTGGAGGCTTTTATGGACTACAGCAACCCAGCTGGCACTTTGTTCCGTGATTTGGGTGGGCTAGGTGATACTGTTACGAGGTTGAAAGTAGAAGTTACTCGTGTTGCAGATGGAGCTAAGTCTGAAAGAGAAGAATCAAAGCCGAGTACCAAGGGAAAGGCTGCAATGATTTATACGCCTCCGTTATATCAATTGGGCTACGAGGACGTGGATTCTCAATCTTCTCAGGTGACCGGGCAGGCAGAGGCTCTTATTCCTTATCATCAAAGATTATTGCTGAAGGCGTTATTGCGTGCTATAGCCCTTGGCACATACGCTCCTGGGAATTCTACGAGACTCCATATTTCAGAAGAGAGCGATTTGCCATTCTGCCTTTGTACCATCTTTAGGTAATGTACTGTTTTTTGCGGCAATGTACGTTGTCTAATGTCTGCGTCTTTTGTTAATTATCCTGTGTCACTTGTATGTTACCTATTTTATTGTTGCGTATTTTAAACGATGTGTTATCATGATTAAATGGTTTCAGGCACTCGAAGGAATTTGGTGGAGGTGTTTTTTCGCTGGCAGCATCAGTCATGAGTGATCTTCTCCACAAAGATCCAACTTGTTTTACTACATTAGATGCTGCTGGGCTTCCATCAGCCTTCTTAGATGCCATTTCGTCCGGTGTGCTGCCATCGTCGGAAGCAGTTGGATGCATACCGAACAGTTTGGATGCCCTGTGCTTAAATATCTCAGGTTTACAGGCAGTGCGAGACCGGAATGCTCTTGGTTGTTTTGTCAAGATTTTTACATCAAAAGTATACGTCCGAGCTCTTGCAAATGACACGCCTGGATCTCTCGCTTCAGGCCTCGATGAGTTGCTTCGACATGCACCTTCCCTGAGAGGCCCGGGCATAGATATGTGCATCGAAATTTTGAAAACCATTGCAGCTATTGGTGGTGCGTCAGTTGAGCCGACTGTGTCTGTAAATGCCCCTGATGCCTCTAGCGCGGATGCACCTGTGCCGATGGATACAGATGTTGAGGAGAGGTCTAGTGCAACAGCAGATAATCCACCAAGAGCATCAGGATCTCTTCAACAGCCGCAAGATTCTGTAGCTGACAGTAATTTGGAGACCTTTTTACCTGATTGTATAAACAATGCAGTTCGACTGCTGGAAACGGTACTCCAGAATGCAGATACTAGTCGTGTTTTTATAGAGAAGAAGGGAATCGAGGCTCTATTGCAGCTTTACACTCTTCCACATCTACCAGTGTCCTTTGGAGGCTCTTCCACGGCACACAATATGTCTGTTACTTTTCGTGCATTCTCCCCACAGCACGCAGCTGCGCTGACGCGATCGGTTTGTGGTGCTCTCAAAGAGCATTTGCAGGTAAAGTTTGCAGGTTTTGCGATCCTTTCTTTTCGAGTCGTGACTTTTTCAAGCTTTTTAGCTCTTTTTTAGTGTTGATTGGTCTTCCTGAAGTTTGATATTGATCTCAATATGGGTGTGAGAGTGATACTATCTGTTAACTCATGACTATTTTACTCTGCAGGCAACTCTGGATCAGCTGAAGCTTCTATACGGAACAAAACTTTCTGATCTGGACGTTGGAGAAAGAAACAAGGTGGTTCGTTCTCTCTCGGCTGCAGAATGTTATTTGTCTCTTTCTTCAGTCTTGGTGCGAAACTCGAACGCCATGATGACCGAGTTGAGCACAGGAGCTGCGGAAGCCCTCAGCAACGTTGGCATTGTTCATAGGGAGGTTCTGTGGCAAATTGCGCTCATTGATGATGCAAAGGTTGAGCCAAAGAAGGACGCCGAAGGTGGTAGCAATACTCCCGCAAGTGTAGGTGTGGGAACTGCGACCAGAGAAGGAGAGGATGTGACTGAACCTTATCCAGTGGTTAGATATGTGAATCCTGTACATATTCGGAACGCACCGCCTTCTCATTGGGGCGTGGAGCCCGAGTTCTTACCTGTGCTTCATGCAAGTGATGGGCCCCATCGAAGGAGCCGGAGAGATCATGCTGCTAATGCTGAAGCTCTTACTCAGATTGCTCGTCTGGGTCGATTGGCTCGCCAAGCAGATGCTACTCAAGTTGATACAGAGGGCGTTGCAGGCCTACCAGAGTCCTCTCCTGCTACAGAGGTGGCCAAGCGAAAATCTCCTGAGTCGATGAATTATGACATGATGACTAGGTTAACAGCAGCGGCTAGGGGTCTATACGTGGCGTTGGGGAAGGCTATGTTGATGCCATCACGTAGGAGAGATGATACTGTTCCGTTGACTGTCGCTGCTAAAACGGTTGCTGGTAGTCTCGCAAAGCTTCTTCGTGACAATCTCAGCTTCGGCGGGCACGGGGAGGCTCTACAAGGAGAGCTCACTATCTCTGTCAAGTGCCGATACCTTGGGAAGGTAGTTGAAGATATATTGGCGGTAGTCTTTGATAGTAGACGAAGAACTTGCAACACTGTCTTATTGAACAATCTCTATGGACATGGAGCAATCAAGGAGCTATTGAAAACATTTACTGCAACTAGTCAACTGCTATGGGCTTTGCCGCAAGTTTCTGGAGGTTCTCCAATGGAAACTGAGAATGGGAAATCAAAGGCCGAAAAATCTGAAGAGAAATTAGTAGGCAATTCTTGGCTTTTAGATACCTTGCGGAATTATGCCCGCTTGATGGAGCACCTTGTAACTTCCTCGCTGTTGCTGACTCCCGCCCCAATGGCACAAATATTGATACAACCTGTAGCTGGTGTTTCAGAACCCTTAGCCAAGGATCCCGAGGCCTTTGTGCGTAGCCTGCAGGCTCAAGTTCTGGAAGTTATTTTACCTCTATGGAATCATCCCCAATTTGCACATTGTAGTGCAACCTTCATCACATCAATGGCTTCTATCATCACGCATGTCTACACAGGTGTTGGGGATGCGAAAACAAGTCGTGCTGGAGGAGCTACTGGTACAGGGGCTCGTATGGCTGGGCCCCCTCCTGATGAATCTTCCATTTCAATGATTGTCGAAATGGGTTTCTCACGCACGAGAGCGGAAGAAGCATTGCGTCGTGTTGGTGACAACAATGCAGAAATGGCAGTGGAGTGGCTTTTCAGCCATCCTGAGGAGGCAGCCCAGGTAATGGACTGGTGTCATGTCTATTGACCTTTGAACATGTGATGAACAACCTCAGATGGCTGTTTTTTCCTCTTCATCCTCTTTCTACACATCCTTTTCCCGTTCATTAGCTTCTTCTGATTCTCCTTGATTGCTGATTCTTTATTTGGATAAATAACTGCAGGAGGAGGACGAGTTAGCTCGAGCATTAGCACTGTCACTGGGCAGTGACGGTCCTTCCAAGGAAGAGTCGGCACCAGACAACCAGGACAAAGAACCTGTTGTCGATCACGAAGTCAGTCAAGTTCCTCCAGTGGAAGATATGCTCTTAACATGCATGAATCTTCTCCAGAACACAGATGCTGTTGCTTTTCCTCTTACAGATCTGTTGGTAACTATGTGCAACCGCAACAAGGGTCAGGATCGTCCTCAAGTCATATCCTATTTGGTTCGACAGCTGAAAGGTTGCAAAGTAGATGGATCAATGACCGACACGTGTCCACTCTCAACTATTTCACACACACTTGCTTTAGTTCTGAGTGAAGACAGCACTGCCCGGGAGATTGCAGCAGAGAACGGAGCTGTGAGCACTGCATTGGACGTTCTTGAACAATTCAGACCAGTGAAAACATCTACCAAAAACGAAATTCCTAAGTGGCTCACTGCTCTTTTATTAGTTCTGGATCACATGTTGGTCTGCAAACTGAAGATTGCTTCTGATCAACCAAGCGGGTCAGCAAATGCCGCTGCCGCTAGCAACAGCACGGGTGCTAGTTCCGGTACGCCTGCAGCAGCTGAACAGTTTTCTGAGGCTTTTAATGCGCAGAAGGAAACTAATGCTAGCCCGTTTGTGTCAGTACTTGGGAAACCATCTGGATATATGTCAGAAAAAGAGCAGAGAAGAGCCATGTCTGTGGCTGCTGGTTTCCTTCAGATGCAATTGCCATCTGCGACAGTTCAGGCAGTGCTCCAGCTATGTGCCCGGCTGACAAAGTCATATTCCATTGCCTCGGCTTTCTTTGATTCAGGTGAGTCTTTCATAGACAAGTTCATTTCCGCATTTAGGAGTTCGCACTTTCATATGTATGTCTAACATCACCATCAGTTTCTTGTGAGGGTTTAACACTAAGCATAACCACCTTTTGTCTATCTTTGTGCTTAACGATGTGATCCCAAATTGTTTTGTGTGTTTCAGGTGGTTTGGCTGCCCTTTTGAGACTTCCACGGAGCTGCTTATTTCCTGGATTTGATACAGTAGCTGCAGCTATCATCCGTCACCTCCTTGAGGATCCACAAACATTACAACAGGCAATGGAAACAGAAATTCGACATACCCTTATTACTACTCTCTCACGGCATAATGGTCGGGTTTCTCCACGGATGTTCTTAACTGCAATGGCTCCAGTCGTATCTCGCGATCCTGCCATTTTTATGCAAGCTGCTTCTGTGGTTTGCCAATTAGAAACCGTTGGTGGTCGTCCCACCATTGCCCTGGCCAAGGAGAAGGAGAAGGAGAAGGAGAAGGAGAAAGACAGAGACAAAGATAAGGAGAAAGAAAAGGAGAAGGAGAAAGGACAGGACAAAAATCCAGAAAAGTCAAGAAGTGTTGATCTGGATATGAGCGCAAAAGTTCACGAATCTGGAAAGATCGTTCGGGGTCACCATCACAAGAAGGTTGTGCCCCACAGCTTCGCATTGGTTATTGACCAGCTCTTAGACGTTATCCTTCACTATCCTTCCGGTACTGCTGATCAGGCTCACGATAAGGAGGAAGATTCGTCATTGAAGGACAATAGCAGTGCCATGGATGTAGATGACACAGAAGTTAAGGACAAAGGAAAGGGTAAGGTTGAGGACCTTGCGAGATCAAAGTCAGAAGCCGATTCAGATATGTCAGAAAGTTCCGCTGCTTTAGCTAAAGTAACCTTCATCCTGAGACTCATCACTGATATCATTCTGATGTACTCCTCGGCTGTGAGCGTGGTCCTTCGAAGGGACTTAGAGAGCAGTCAAGGAAGAGGTCCATCTCAGGGTGGCTTGGAGGTTGTTGGTCACGGAGGTCTTCTTTACCACATCCTTCACAGGTTGCTTCCTTATCCTGGTGAGAAGGTCAACGATAAGGTGAATGAGGAAGAATGGAGAGAAAAGTTATCAGACAAAGCTGCATATTTTGTGATGGCAGTTTGTGTGAGATCAGGAGAAGGCAGGAGAAGGGTGGTGATGGAAATAGCACGTGCTCTTGCAACTGCCTCGCCGACATCAGCAGGACTTGACTCCGAGGGTTTGAAAAGTTTACAGTCCCCTAGCAGGAAAGTGCGGGCATTTGTGGATCTTGTGAATTCTGTCCTTTCTTCTCATTCCCCTACTGGAGGTGCTCAGGCTCCTGGATTTTCACAAGACATGGCAAAATCCATGACGGATGCTGGCATGGTCCAAGCACTTACTCGTACTCTTCAGGTAGTTCTCTTTTTCTACACTTTTTAAACATTTCTCTTGGTGACTTTTGTATTACAACCGTTGCACATAAGTTTGTGCTTGCCTGTAATAAAGGCAGTGCTGCAGCAATGGTTGGTGCTGCCTAACTACCAGACAGTTCTTATAGGAGATTTTACTTCGACTAAACTGTGGTTCTTAAAACTTTTTTGGGCGCAGGCAATAGATTTGGATCATCCCGATGCACCCAAACTTGTGAACTCTATATTGAAAGCTCTTGAAGCTCTCACAAGGGCAGCCACCATGACAGAACGTGCTTATGGATCTGATGGGGCTGCTACCAAAAAATTAACTGAAGAGAGTACTGAACAGCCGATACTTGAAACTGTTCTTGCTGACACTGAAACCAGAGCAGACGATGGTGCCCAGCCCATATCTAGGGATGAAACAATGCGAGACTCGGTGCCTCAAGATACGTCAGTTCCAGAAGTAGGACCTCCGCTTTCTGAGAATACTGAAACTGTTCGCGAGGAGCAGATGGAGCATGACGACGCATTTGACAGAGATCCTGCAGAAGAGGTGCGTGTTATGTTGCTTTAATGTGGACGTAATTATAGTCATTAATCCTGCATGTGCGTGGTCCTGTTTGTAAAGAGGACCTAGTCACTTAACAATCTATGTTTATCGTTTGATTATCACTACAAGTGACTTGAGTTTATTTAGCGGCGCCAATATAGACATATTTGTTTGCCGCCCGCTTGTATTTACTAGTGAAGTTGTATATGTACAGGCTTGCCTTGAAGCAGAAGCTGAAGAAGAATTCATGCGTGAGGCAGCCGAGGATGCTGCAGAACTCGAAGATGCTGCTGCTGTCATGCATTATAGAATGGAGCATGGACCAGATGACGAGATTGTGGATGAAGAGGACGAGGATGAGGAGGACATGGACGGTGATGAGGGTGAAGATGATGGGGAAGAAGAGGAAGAAGACGATGATGAAGATGACCTCAACGGCGATGAAGGTATTAATCGTTTCGTTTTTGGTCAGCGTTTCCCGTAGTTTAGTATCAACTCGCAGCTTCGTTTGGCTGCGCTAACGTATATTGTTGTGCATGCTATAGTCATTTGAACATAGTATACCTTGCAGTGCTATGTCCTTACGAGATTGGAGAAATTTATTTTCCGATGACTGTCACAGGGTTGGCTTGTCATTATGCTATTCATTACAGATGACTTGCTTAACTGGTCTGGAATGTCAAAAATAAATGCCATTAGCTGGTATCGTAGGCTTTATATGTGTCCTATTATGCGTGGTGGTTGTCGTATTTGAGTTAGATGATTTGTGGGTTGTTTTTGTGCAATCTTCTTAGTGTTCCTCCTTTTGAAGTTTGGTATGACAGACTGCGGGCAACTTGTTAATACCACTTGTAAATTTGGGTTCGTCCTGAATTTACAAAGATATGTTCATGGATGCAGGAGTACCGCACCTGTCACCACCTGACACTGATGTCGAGGATCACGAAGACAATGGTTTGGGTGATGAATACGAAGATATGGTTCAGGAGGAGGATGAAGACGAGGATGACGATTGGCGGGAAGACCGGGTGATTGAAGTCCGGTGGCGTGATGGCTTAACAGGTCTTAGTCATGTGCAGGTAACCGTCAGATTCCCCTGAGTTAGTGTCATTTGCATATCATGCCCTGTAGGTTCTAGCTGACAAAACGTCATATAGCCGCTAATTTGTATTCTAATTCTTTTCTAAACCTCAATGCATCTAAAAGTAAGAGCTGCTTATTGTCTCGTAAGCAATCTTTTCTATTGTTGATATTTAGAAGATTGTGTCTGTTGTGTTGCGCTGATTTTACGTGTGGCGTCTCTCTCATGGTACCAATGAACAGATAAATGTGGTTAATTTAGCTTGAATGAGGCAAGCGGCAACATTACAGTAAGAAAGGTCTCCTGTCTAATTAGAGAGTGGGTCATACTGCCTGACTGTGAACCCCGATCCTCCAGATTTAGGAACCTCTAAGCATTGTCTTTTCTATGCAGGTCTTGGGGCATGCAGGTGCCAGCAATTTAGTTGATTTCCCTGTAGACCCTTTCCAGGGAATGAACGTGGATGATGTCTTTGGATCCTTTCGAAGGCCTGGAGGCAGCGATCGTCGGCGCACAGGAACCTACAGACCATTCCCTGACCGACCAGGTGGTGAGCGTGGTGGCGCATTCCACCACCCATTGCTTACCAGGCCGTCTGCAAATCCAGGAGGAGGCGTAACTGCGGCAGTTGCAAGCAATTCGCTATGGAATAGCACCAGCAGTATCGTTCGGGACGCAGAGGCTATGCTTGGGGGTATTGGTGGGGGAGCCTTAGATGTTACTCACTTTTACATGTATGACGCGCCTATGATTACTGAACATACTGCCGAAGGCCTTTTTGGAGAGAGGGGGCTTGGAGGTGCACCGCCTCTTTTAGACTTTACAATGGACCCAGTGTACCTGATGGGTAGGCGGGGCGGAAGGACTGAGAGTCGTTTGAGTAGTTGGACAGATGATGGGCAACCACAAGCAGGCGCACAAGCTGCAGCCGTAGCACAAGCTATTGAAGAGCAATTTATTGAACAGTTTCGTCTGCTTGTTCCTAGTGCTGAACCAGTGGCAGCTCTATCTCCAGCCGTGGCCACTGAATCTGCGGAAGCAAGAGTTCCTGTAGCTGCGCGTAATGTTGTTGAAGGAGAGGACCCACAATTCTCTGCCCCAGCTGCTCAGGGTACTATGGATGAGCAGCCTGGTGAAGTAGCAGCCAACCCACCTAGTGAGGGCGGTGTTGGGAGCACAGGGCGCGACGTGACCGACAGGCTGGACAGTGGAAGCGCGACTGTGAACCAAAGATCAGCTGATGTTGATGTTCAAATGCAAGATGAAAGGAGTGAGCCTGTGCCTCGAGACACAGAGGCAAACAGCCAAGACAGTGGAGGAAGTGGGGCAACTGTTGGAGAGAGTCTTCGTAGTTTAGAGGTCGAGATAGGCAGCGCTGATGGTCAGGATGAAGGAGATCGTCAACCTGGTCCAGAAAGATTGGCTACAGGTGAGTTGCAGCCTTCTAGTGGAAATGAGAGGGTAACTGGTAGCTCTAGAAGATCGGAACAGGGAGGGGACATCGATGAAGACATGGAAGGTACTGGCACAGCTGGAAGCCATCAAGAAGGCGGAGGAAGTGCTGATGAAAGACCATCTAATCGTAGTGGGGAGCAAGAAGTAGCACCAACTGCTGCAAGTGGTGCAGCACGCGGTTCACGAGATCCTGCTGCGGCACCCGACGCGAATATGAGTTCAATCGATCCTACTTTCCTTGAGGCGTTACCTGCTGATCTTCGTGCTGAGGTCCTTGCCTCTCAACAAACGCGAGCTGTAAGACCACCAAACCCTGCACCACCTGCACCACCAGAGGAAATCGACCCTGAGTTTCTTGCTGCCCTGCCTCCTGACATTCAAGCGGAGGTTTTGGCTCAACAGCGTGCTCAGCGGGCAGTGATAGCTCAGACAATAGAGGGACAACCTGTGGATATGGACAGTGCATCAATCATTGCTACCTTCCCGGCTGAACTTCGTGAAGAGGTCAGATTCACTTGTATAGACTGTCACACGTTCTTGATTTTGTTTTGTCTTTCTGCACGAATTTGGTCTCTCTTGCTGTGCTATGAGATTTTCTCTCTCGTTCTAAATAGATTTCGGGCTTCCCCGCTTGAACTTTAGATACGATCATGCTTTATGGAGTAGAGTTTGTACTTAATCGCCTGCTTTTTCTTTAGTCAGGTATGTATGGTGATCGTTCCCATGTGTCAAGAGCAAGGAACCTGATTGTCTTTGTATTTGCAACAGGTGCTGTTGACCTCTTCAGAGGCTGTACTAGCTGCCTTGCCTCCGGCTCTTTTAGCTGAAGCTCAACTTCTACGCGAGAGGGCCATGAATCAGTATCAGGCAAGAAGTCTTTTTGGCGGTACACATCGCATTCCACCCCGGCGCAATACTTTAGGAGTTGGAGCAGGAGCAGGAGCAGGAACAGCTACTGAACGAGGTCTGGGATCAGGGGCTGGACTTGTAGTTGGTCGAAGACCTGTTGCTCTTAGTAGCAACTCAAGAATGAAGGAAGCTGAAGGCAAGCCTCTTGTGGACACGGCTGCATTGAAATCGTTGCTGCGCCTCCTAAGATTGGCACAGGTATTTTTGTTCACGAGAGGTTTTTTTGTTTGATTTTATTCAGTTCAGAGATCTCTTGCGCTGGTACAGACAAATTTTATACTGGTATCGGACAATAGTACCCGTTCCGAAAATTTGAGTCACTAGTATTAATCTTGCACATTCTTAGGATTTGCGTGTTCACTTATACCAGGTCAACAATGCTACAAAGCTTGTTTGTACCTGAAATTCAATACGAGCCCCTTTCACGATCCTTGATTCTGTGATTTTAACCTCCTCTGTACTTGTATTTACAGCCTCTGGGGAAGGGTCTTCTTCAACGACTGCTTCTAAATTTGTGTGCACATAGTGTGACGCGCCTGACGCTGCTGCAGCTTTTGCTGGACATGTTACGCCCAGAAGCAGAGGGCATTCTAACAGGGGGCATATCTGCTGATGGGGCCCAATCTCAGCGCTTATACGGTTGTCAGTGGAATGTCGTCTACGCACGATCACAGATGTTAGATGGTACTGTCCACTTCTACCGCGTTGCAAGGATCAATATTTTTGTTCATGATCTTCTAGATAAGAGGCGCTGATTCCCTGTTTATTCAGTGAACCTCAGCTGTTGTTCTTATGCTTGTCGTCTTGGTAAAGGCATTTCATTATGATCTTTGTTAAATTTGTGTACTGATTTGGCTTTAAAATGTGGACTCAATATCTATTTTGTGTTTGTCTAAACTTTTGCAGGAATACCACCTTTGGTATCACGGCGGGTGCTGGAGATCTTGACTTATCTAGCCCGCAACCATTCTTCTGTAGCTAATTTGCTCTTATATTTGGAGCCATTAGGACATTCTGCATCAGCTTCCGTTGAGGTTTCTCCTCAGAAAGTTAAGGAAAAAGGGAAAGCCAAGATAGTTGAAATTCCTGCAGATGATAAGCGTAATGTGAAGGGAGAAAGCCCACTCGTATTGCTTCTGAAGCTACTGAACCAGCCACTCTACTCTCGAAGCAGTGCGCACCTGGAACAGGTACGGTTGGCATCACATTTTCTGAATCTATCACATTACTATGTCCCCTGGGAACCATCTTCCTAAAATCTGACGTTGCTCTAAATTGCTAATGCAGGTCATGGGGTTGCTTGAAGTTGTTACGAGTAATGCTGGGGCTAAAGCAGATTTGAAGGCCAAGGCGAAAGCCAATGAAGGTCGTTCTCAACTTGCTAGCACTGATGCAACTGCGGTGGAAACGGCTCCAGCTGCTGGTATCGCACCTACTCCTGCACCTGTTCCTGTAACTGCACCGGCGGGTGGAGAAGCAGAGACAGTTACGAGTATGGTGGATTCCCCGCAGTCTTATGTACATACTGAACCTTCAAGACCCGACGTCTCGGGTGGTGCTACTGATCTTTCTGAGGAGGAAGTGGGACATTCCTCCTCAGGTTTAGGTCACAAATTGAATGCATCTGCTATCCTTGCCAACCTCCCCGAACCAGAGCTTCGGAATTTGTGCAAGCTTCTTGCTCAGGAAGGGTGAGTAATATTATTCAGTACTGCTTTTTTTCTTCAGTTTCTGCTATTTTACTTTGTGCTCGATTGAATCAAATTTCATCTTTTTGCTTTTCCACTCTTCAGACTAGTTACGGAGTGAGCTGTGTCACTGACTCGATGTTTTCTTTTGTGCAGACTATCAGATACAGCTTACCAGCGTGTTGCAGAGGTTTTAAAGAAGCTTGCAACTGCAGCTCCAACTCATCGGCGACTGTTTGTGGCTGAACTAGCCGTGGCTGCTAGGCATCTCAGTGGTCCTGCTGTTGATGAACTCGATCGATTAGGTGAAGCAGATACTGTGGCTGTGAGCACAACGTCTATGGCTGGGGCCGCTATTCTAAGGGTTCTCCAAGCTCTTAGTGCTCTGACCTCGGGTATTGGAGGAACCTCATCTGAACAAGATGTAGGAGCGGAAGAGAAAGAACAGGAGGATGTGTTGTTGGTGAGGGATTTGAACGGAGGATTGGAAATGCTGTGGCAGGGATTGAGTATTTGTGTCGGGAAGATAGAAGGTCGCCTTGGCAACTCCACTGCTCTCGGTGCTCCTTCTAGCAGTGCTGCTTCTGTGCCAACAGCGGTTGTTGGACCAGGGCCTGGCAGTGTTGCTCCTCCCCTTCCACCAGGGACTCAGAAGCTGCTGCCTTTTGTGGAGGCGTTCTTTGTGTTATGTGAGAAGTTTAAGACAGGCGCCTCTCAGTCTGGACAGCATGAGCCGCACAGTGCAACAGCAAGTGAGATAAAGGAAGCGGAGGCATCCCATTCAACAGACCTAAATTTCTCCCCTCTGTCCCCTCTGTCCCCTCTGTCGCCTCGGCACTCTCAAAAATCCTTGAAGTCGGAGAGCGAGAAGACAATGACCTTCATAAGGTTTGCTGACAAGCATCGGCGCCTGTTGAATGCTTTTGTGCGGCAAAATCCGGGTTTGCTCGAAACGTCACTTTGTCTCTTGTTGAGAACTCCCCGATTAATTGACTTTGATAATAAGCGAGCATATTTCCGATCTCGCATTAGGCAGCAACACGAACAGCAACACTACTCTCCACTTCGTATCATTGTGAGGCGGGCGTATATGCTGGAGGATTCCTATAACCAGCTGCGAATGAGAACCCCTGATGAGTTAAAGGGTCGACTCACTGTTCAATTTCAAGGGGAAGAGGGTATTGACGCCGGTGGTTTAACCCGTGAATGGTACCAGTTGCTCTCACGTGTAACGTTTGACAAGGGCGCTCTCTTATTCACAACCGTTGGAAACGAATCTACGTTTCAGCCTAATCCGAATTCGGTGTATCAAACAGAGCATCTGTCATACTTCAAGTTCGTTGGCCGTGTGGTGAGTCTTTTTCTTGTGCTCTGATTTTCTGTTGAGGTGAATAGTCCTAAATACTTTTGTTAGGTACCCAAACGAGTTCCTGTTTTTTTTTTTTTTTGTCACTAAAGTTTTGTCTAAAATGCGTACTGTGGATATTTGAATCCAGGTTGCCAAGGCTCTGTTTGATGGACAACTGCTTGATGTCTACTTCACACGATCTTTTTACAAGCATATTCTGGGAGTGAAGGTGACTTATCATGATATCGAGGCCATCGATCCAGACTACTTCAAGAATTTGAAATGGATCCTTGAGGTAAGCTCTTTCTTGTACTGCAGAGCTACCTTTTACTACATTTAACAAGTTAGAGTGCACTTCCTTGTTGAATTCTGTAGGCCTGAAATTATCTCTTATGTTTTCCTTATCAGCTTTTACTTAACGTAATCTTCATGTATTCCATTCTAGGTCTTATGCATGCCCTTTGAATTGGTTATAATGATGAAATAATATTTGCTCCGTTGGAAACTGATTGTTCAGAAAGTTCTTTAACCTCGATAACTGAGAGCAACAACAATCCTGACCGCCTTGTTTATGTTGATTTTTGCAGAACGATATTAGTGATATTCTAGGACTAACTTTCAGCATGGATGCGGATGAAGAGAAGCATATTCTGTATGAGAAGACCGAGGTACGGTTAAATGGAAATCATCTTTTTGACTCAGAGTTTTTGAACAACTTTGCAGCAGTAGATATTTGCTAATATTCGTTGGACTGTATGTTGCTAGCTAGTTTGATCGTTCTGGAGTTTGAAGGGCACATAAGATTGGTTGTCAAATCCGCTGGGATTCATTGATATGTATTCGTCCTTTTGTTGCAGGTGACGGACTTTGAGCTTATCCCTGGTGGTCGAGATATTCGGGTGACCGAGGAGAACAAGCACGAATACGTGGATAAGGTTGCAGAGCATCGATTGACAACTGCAATTCGACCACAAATCAATGCATTCATGGAGGGCTTCAATGAACTTGTGTCGCGGGAGCTCATCTCCATCTTCAACGATAAGGAACTGGAGCTTCTGATCAGTGGATTGCCAGAAATCGACTGTAAGTCCATACCCGTCCTTAAATAAACTTTGCATGTGATTCTATAGAACTTGTAGAATTAGAGGTTAGTTTCATTCTAACAAATCAACGAAAAGGAATAAGATTCTAATTTCCATTAATCGTTTTCTCCCATACTCTTCGATGAATTTCCATTTTATAGTTGTTAGTGTGACTGTATACGGACTGGACTTCGTAGTTTTCTTATAAAACCGAGTGTGTTGATTGACAGTGGAAGATCTGAAAGCCAACACTGAGTATACGGGTTACACTGCTGCTTCACCGGTGGTACAATGGTTTTGGGATGCTGTGCGGTCGTTCAGCAAAGAGGATATGGCTCGTCTTTTGCAATTCATTACCGGCACATCAAAGGTAACGGTCAAAGGCTTGGATGGTGTGTGTGAGAACAGATGTAGATGGATCAGTTTTTTTTGTGGCCGTTCATGCAAGCTGATGTTTCTCTGGTGTCCTCATATTTGTGTTTGTTTTTTTCACGTGCTTGTTAGAGTGCTGCTTTCAAGTTTTTCTGTTCTTTATTTGGTGTTCATCGATACTCTAGTCGCTGCATAGATTAGTACTGAGTATGTAATTTTATCTGCCAGGTGCCACTTGAGGGTTTTCGGGCTTTGCAAGGCATCTCAGGCCCACAACGATTCCAGATTCATAAAGCTTACGGAGCTCCTGAACGACTGCCTTCTGCTCATACTTGGTATGTTTCCTAATTAGCACAAAGAATTGCATGCTTTCCTTCCCGCCTGGCTTATTATTTACACTTGTATTTTGTTGATGTTGACCGTTTTTATCGATTTTTTCTTCTGTTTCGAAACTTCCTTCATAATATTGACCTTCTGTTTTATTCTGGGGTGTGATGTATGCAGCTTCAATCAACTGGACCTCCCTGATTACGCAACGAAGGACCAGCTGCAGGATCGGTTGCTCTTGGCAATACACGAAGCCAGCGAAGGATTCGGTTTTGGTTAAAAAACGCGAGCAAATGCCCCAGGTGGTGGTGGCTTTTCGTTGAGTCCTGGTAGGCGTACTAATTCTTAGTTTGTGTCTATTTAGGGGGGGTCTGCGTAAATACTGTTTGTAGTTGTGCCTATCCTAGGCCCCCTTTTTTTTTCCTAGTCACCGATGAGACAAAAAAATAGAAAAAGAAAAAAGATATCGGCTCTCATCAATCTGGCTGCGTGTTCCCATTTCTTCCCCTGAGAAGTTATGTCATTTCTTAATGCCGACTTCTGCCTGATTGGAGAAACTTTGCACGTTCGAAACAGTGAAAACAGCAGGATTGTGACGTTGGTCTGTAGGATTGCAGCACAGCAGCAGCAGCAGCCCTTTTCCCACCCCCGTCTATTTAACACCCTGTACATATTTTGGTCCATCTTGCAACCCTCTCTCTCTCTCCTTTTTTCCCTTCCCCTCTTCGTGCGTTCCTTTCTCCGATGTGCATGTTTGAACATTTGATTACTCAATACCATTTTGTTCTCTTTATGATTTGACCACTGTATACTGCCAATGTTGAGCTCTGGCTGCATCTTGGGAAATAAATTAGTGCGTTTTTTGTTTGCCTGGTCTCGTGTGCAAATGTGAAGGACTGGTATGCTGCTCTGCATTTGTCTCGTAGTTTGACCGCATTGATTAATGTGAACTTTATTGTATTGCTACATAATGGTTTTGGGTTTAGGGTTTTTACTATAACGCTACATGACTTTTCGGATTTGAGGTTTAGTTTTTTTTTCCATCACCTCCACCTGTTGGTACCAGTGGCTCATTTTTGCTTGCTTGATTTCTTGCTTACCCTTGAGTTGGTGTGGCTTGAAATCATATTGGGAATTGAACAACCATTTGAGGTTCTATTCCTCTGCGAAATTCAGTACGTTCAGCTTACTTTTCTCTTCACCGCATTTGAATTAAGATTAGATTCAGAAGCTAGAACGTTTATTTTTGCCTCTATTTTTAGAACATTATTGACAACAAATTTTACTAATAAGTGCCTTCGCCATTATGACATAAGGATTCCAAGGACTAAAGTTGGATTAGCCAATACTTGTACCCTCTTAATGCCAAGCCCTAACTATTGAATTTCTTTACAAACACGTAGATACAATAGGTGAGCTCTACATTGTTATATGAAACAATAAAAATGTAAACAATTTTCCCTACTGAAAAGCTTGAATGTGAGTTGTGAGAGTTCAAATGAATTTTAAATTTGGATAATGAATATCCTAGACAGTCAATGCAATACACACGTGTCGTATAATTTTACAAGTTTCACAATGTACAAGAAATTAGCTTTGAGAGCTTGAATTGAGGTCTCATGTTGTATTGCAAATTGTGGGTTGCATAGTGTAAACTGACTTACCTTTCTATTCAATTCTATACCTCTTAACGTTATTTTCATATTATCATCATTGCTAAATAAAATAAAGCAATAAACTTTTGATCCAATACTATTTCTACGTTGCAACTATGAATTCATACGCATTTGTGTATAATATTTGCTACACTTTCTATGCAGATACTTCATTTGCTTGGAATTAAGGGTCTTGAGATGTCCAGCCCTAGCAAGATCACAATTTGTTATGAGTAAAATTGAAAAGTACCATTGGTGATGTTACTTTAGTGATTCTTTTCATATGAAAACAATTGCGTTGGAGAGTTTGTAAATCTTGTAAGGGTTTAAAGATTATTTCTTATGGTTGACATTGCATGGCATTACAATTGCAAAAAGGCAAAAAGAGGCTAGATAAGTCACTCCTACATTTGATTGGAAGATGATGCTTTGATTGTTCAATAACTTTTTATGATAGCATGCCTTCATTGATTTAAGTCACTACAGTTTCCAATGACAATGGCATCATATAAACGTTTCATTGTGATTGTTTACTTTAGATTGCAGCAATATTTTACTCTTATGTTTGGTTTTATCAAAACTCATTTTTTCCCTTTTGAATTTTTAACACATGCTTTTGTTACAAGCAATTTGCTAAACAGATATAACAAATACAACAAAAAAAATACAAAGAAGAGGTTAAGATCATGGCCTTTTGACGTGCTGTGTTACCAAGTGTCCATTCAACGCTTGAGAATTTGGGTAGGGTCATGTAGAGTCAAATTTTATTGGATGTTTTCAAAATTGTTACGCAAGGTGTACATACGTATCCTCAAAGTGGAAACATAAATTTTTCCCCAATTGGATACCTGATTCAAAAATTATGTTGCTCAAAAGAATTTGAGCACCTTAACCCCTAAATTCTTGAGTGTCCCCTCGGGAGACAAATGAGATTTTGGGTAGGTACCTATGACTAAACTGCTTTGTGTGATTTTTTGAAACTTTTATGGAAGATGGGGAATTCGAAGATCCATGTGCACATCAAATTTTTTTTCATTCTCACATTTTTTGAAGAAGTAAAAAATGAATTTCTGAATTTTTTTGGAGATGGGGCAGTCCAGGCAGCCCAAAAACTTTTTTCAAATTTACATTTTTTTGAAATAAAAATCTGAAATTAGCTCTTTGAGTTTACATATACATGAGCTTTGAATCACTTGTTTCCAATAAATGAAATGAAAGTTATGAGGACTTTTAGTTACTTGGTAGATATGGAGCCATATCTACCAAGTAACTAAAAGTCCTCATAACTTTCATTTCATTTATTGGAAACAAGTGATTCAAAGCTCATGTATATGTAAACTCAAAGAGCTAATTTCAGATTTTTATTTCAAAAAAATGTAAATTTGAAAAAAGTTTTTGGGCTGCCTGGACTGCCCCATCTCCAAAAAAATTCAGAAATTCATTTTTTACTTCTTCAAAAAATGTGAGAATGAAAAAAAATTTGATGTGCACATGGATCTTCGAATTCCCCATCTTCCATAAAAGTTTCAAAAAATCACACAAAGTAGTTTAGTCATAGGTACCTACCCAAAATCTCATTTGTCTCCCGAGGGGATACTCAAGGATTTAGGGCTAAGCAATTTAGGCATTTTTGGAGAATCCTATGCTAAAACTCTTATCAACTTTTGAAATTTGGCATGTATGTAACTAATAAAATCTACCTATACTACTAAGTGGGAGGATTACCCTAAGTGCACCCTTTTCTAGAACCTTTTAGAATTTTTGGCATAAGTTGAAGCAACAAAGGACGCTCTATGTATAGAACACCAAACACCCTCCAACCATGTGTTTTTCCAAATTCTTCTAAAACTTTTTGGTGGAAGTTGAAATAATAAACAGCAATCCAAGCACCAAACAACCCTCAATTATGATAGTTATTAAAACAAAGTGTACTTCTAGTGGAGCTTAAATGTTTATCTCAAATATTTATAATGCATTGAAAACTTGGAAGTAACCATAAATACATCTGGTCTATCCTCCCAAAAGCCCTCAATGTTTGAGTTCTTTGCTATAGTTACCAATTTTAGAAAGTATGATTTGGGACACTCTGTATTCACAAACAAATTTTGAAGGATTTGTTGTTGAATTTAATAGCAGTGAACTACATCCATAGCACATCTCTACAACAATCACCCTCCCAACATACAAGGTTGCTTACACTCAGTCAGTTGAAGTTGACTTTACCAGTGTATGTAGTCTACTTTCATTGAGATATATTTGCTAAACACATCAAGAAAGAGAATTTGGAAGTGGAATTTGGAGAGCAAATTTTAAGTCATCAAAATGACATATGCCTTTTTATGCTTACAGTTTGCTTTAGTCTAAGATTATAGTTTTCTAATTGTGACAAACAAATTTTAAAAACAAGGTTTAGCTAGGTACTTGGCAAGGTGTCTTTGTGGTATTGTTTAGCTTCTAGACCTTTGAGTATCTTAACTAATAAGAAAATATCTATGGGATGTAAGAACTCAATTCTACCTACTCCTACTTTTATAGTTTTGTCTGATTGGTAAGGTACGTGGATGTTTGAGGTTGGTGATGCTGGAGAATCCTTTTTCAATGTATTTATTGATGAAATTATTTAGGATTGTGTATGAAAGATTGAAATCACTTTTAGTTCTCATTAAAGTCAAAGCAGTCTAGAAATTCTCCTTTGCCCATCTAGGTGAGACATTTGCTAATACTTGCGCAAAGTGCGTTCCTCTATAATCTACACTAGTATGATATATGATTGTCAAAAAAAAAAAAAAAAAAAAAAAAACTGAGCTCTCATATCACATTCTAAGAGTCAAACTTTCATAACTATGTCCAGGTAGTTAGAAAAAATATTTTCTTCTAACTTTAGGCCATATTTATCTTTCAATCTGTAAATTCAAAGCTCTTGAATATTTTTTCACATATTCTAAATGATTGTCTCTAACTTTTTGTGGTTTGAATTTAAAATAAAAGACTTCCTCAATGCAAAAGAAATCACAAAAGAATGACTAATGTATTGCCAGTTCACTTAGCCTCCTTGCATTGCAAGGTGATTTAGAATAAGTTGGATTCTATATTTTCTTCTAAATTTTTTCATGAGTTGACGTAACATCTTATACTTAAGAATGGTCAAAAACCTCATTTTTATGTAGAGCAAAAATTTACTCCATGTGGGCTCAAAGTGTGCTGACCTTGTTTTGCAAGAACAAGAAGTTGTTTTTCTTATTTCAAACGCTATAATCTTACAAATGTTATAATCTTACAAATGGACATGGTCATATGGGCTAATGTTTTTAGCACACACTGATTTATTTGTTGAACACACTTTTGTACGGTTAAAATTCAGAAAAAAAGTTTGTATTTTCAATTTTGGGCAATGTGCTAAAAATTAGCAGTTTCTGAATTTTTCTCAAAAAACACCCTTGGTCATTTAGGGTTTAAAGATTCATTATAAGTAGTTATTAAATTTTGAGAATTTTTTTTTTATGATTTTTGAGTTACGATTGTGAAACTTACCTTTGTATGATATTCTAATCAATGTTTTCGATACTTTATGGGTCATCTATGGGTCATCTAGACAAGTCCCTATTTTCATTCAATGAAAACATAGTGTAACTTCGTTCTGTGATGTACTTTGTCTCTTCAACATTCACATAAAGCTTGAATGCACTTTCGTGCAAGATAAAGAAAACAAATCTGTTGATTTATCCCTTCTTTTTATGTGCCTATTCAAGAAGTTTTAGAGGTAGAATTCTAATTTCTTGTTATCTTCATGTGCATTGTAACTTTTTCTCCAACTATATGTATCCTTTGTTATGAGATTTTTTATTATCTAGTTTTTGCAATATTTTAGGAGTCTGGGTACTTTCATTGCGTAATTTGTCATGCTGTAGTCTTGGTTGGACATAATGCATCACAATCTATTGCTAAAGACTAGGATATATAAGAAATTTGGAATACAATTGTACAAATGTTAGTCCATTTGATTGGTATTGCTATTTTGAGTGGAATGATTGATAATCATACTAGGAAAGATAAAACAAGGCACATATAAGATAATAACCTGATCAATTTGTCGTATTCCATATTCCAAATTATATTATCTAATGTAATTTTCTAATTGTCTTTTTTCACATTATACTATAAATTGACCTAGTTTAACTCAACATTTCCATACAGAATTGCTTTATCACAATTTATTTGTTTTTAACAAAGAAACTTGTCAAAATTTGAGAAAAAATGCATTTGCAGCAGCCCTATTTCTTTTTTGTTTTTATCTTTACCTGCCAAAGACCTGGGTTGTAGGTTGAATTTTTTGTAACCCACCTTGAAGTTTAGTAGTGGGCAAGTTGTAATACTTTGTCATTTAGTTTAGTATTTTGTCTACAACTTTTTTCTTGCCTAGGAACTTTTAGCTACATACGTGGCAGCTTATTACATTATAAATTACAACATTTAAATTTAGTTCATATATTCTTCAGTTATGTGAATTGGTGATGTTTAACTTCAATCTTCAGTAGTTATTTTATTTTGATAGTTATAATGCTAAACTTGGACATTTGCAAAGTGTACACCAACAATTTTGTCAAGAAATCACTAAGGGCTAGTTTCCATGGGGGGCTAGAGGGGTCCGGCTTGGATGTCTAGCGTTTGATTTTGTAAAAGTTAAACTACATCCTTGCAAGGTCTAGACCCAAAATTAGAGGTGAATATTCAAACTTTACACAATGTGAAGATTTCAAAAAAAATCTTATTTCTGCGTGTGATCACCTTGGATGAGTCTCCGGTTCCAATCATCCATGGAAACTAGCCCTAAAAGACTATTTAGTACATTTGTACAAGCACCAAACCTTGCCATGACACAATCACTACAAGCAGTTTTTTGAGGGAGGGCGGTGAATATAAAGTGCATTTACACTTTGCATTATAGCTAGGAGGGGAAAATCAAATATGATTGATGGTTAGGTTGTCTTAATATGAGGTCCCATCAGCAACATGGCAGCACGTCAAATCACACCTCACCTCAAAAATAGTTTTGCATCTTGAAACTTTGGATACTTTTAAAATATCCCTCTTTATTTTTACAATACAACTTTAGTGCAACCAAATTTGAGATAGAAATATTGCAAAATTTAACCAGATTTATTACTGCTGATTTGCAGTCTTCTAAAGATTGTTTGAAAAAAAAAGATGGGGACCGTAATCTAATATAATAATCACATCAATCTCTTATTTGAACTTTAACTTGTAATAATTCATATATTTACACAATCATTTTTCTCACGTTACATCATACAAAAATGCATTGAATCCAAATAACAATTTCACCATATAGATCATACGGATCAAAAGTGTTCAATTAACAACAATCATGTTTACATGAGCTTATCGAAACTTTGCTTAACCCCTAAAGGCCCAAGGGGGTAAGGGCAAAGCATACATGTGTTATAAAATGATACTTTTGTACCTTCAATGAAGTTTTCTTCAAAAGAGAAAATAAGAATCATAATTAATTATCCATATGGTCAAACATTCAAAAAAAATTTGAATTTTTATGTAATGAATTTAGAAGCTATTACCATTTAATATTCACCAAAATTACAAATTTCACTCATAGATTTCAAAATTTGGTATGATTGGTTAAAAATAGACATTCTATCCTAAACCTCAAAAATGCAAGCTTTTGAAAGGAAAGAACCTTATTAGTTTCCCGAAATAGTAAATTTTACAACATTAGCAAATATTGAAGTGTTTGTCTTTGAAAAATTCTCCTTGGTGGAGTTTAACCTTTTAGAGACCACCAAACCATATTTTGGTTTGGGAGAGTAGTTTTTGGCCTATACAATAAAATCGCTCAACAATTTGGAAAATGATCTTGAAGAATGCTTGTGATCACAAGAATTTTGCATCCAACCCAAAAAAACAACAATAGAATCAGATATGGGAGTTGATAAATAAAGGTGTTTATACATCATGGCCTCAAAATACGTATCCATATTTGGTCAAAGATGGATCAAAGCAACAACACAATACATCAAACATCCAAGAAGAATGCCACATTTCAATTGTGCAATCTTAAAAAACTTCAAATTACTCAAGAAATACACTTGTATTGTTTCTCTATATGGTAGTAGTACAATTGTACTATCTGAGAATCCATTGAAATGATGCTAACAATTTATTTTTAAAAAGTTCATCCTACATTTAAGGCCAATTCTTGATTGCTTTCACCAATTGGATTTTCAATAAAACATTTCAAATTTCTTGTAGAATTGTTTTAGGGTAGCAAAGAAATTTGGATTTTTGACCCTTTTTGTCCACTTAGCTACACCTTGTGATTGCTATTTTTGTCTATTTCTTGTGAAACTAGTCTTGTTGGAAAGGTGGGAAACCCTGCTTTCTAGAAATGTAAGATTCTTCTCAATCAAAGCTTGCATGAAGCGCTACCATTCAAAACCACACAAGCATGAAAACTAGAGAATTCTTGCCTACAACTCACTCAATCATTACAATATTTCACGTCCAACGGTAGATCTAACTGAAATTTTGACGCATTGTAGCAAACAAGATGTCCTTCACATTGGTATGGTTGGATTATTCAAATTGGGTCCATGTTTTTTCAAATGCACATTTGATCTTATTGCCCCAGTTTCTAGTGGATTTTGGGAAAATGTGTGTGGTCTTTAAAGGGTTAACTTGGATTGACATGATTCAAGTTTAGTTGGAAAGTAGACTTGGTTGTTTATCACAAAAAAAAAAAAAAATGAAAAATGATTTTTTTTTTGTCTTAGGCAGCCCAAAAAAATAGGCAGTGACTAGAAAATGGTCGATTGGGCGCTTAGGGGTTAATGGAGAGATGAGATATTGTACGCAAATCTCAATAGGAATGCAATTTTTTTACTTTTGCTGTTTATAGAATATAACAAGTACTCCCTCTGTGCCAATATAAAGCTCCAAATTAGGTATACCTCTTGTCCCACTAGAAATTTCCCTTTTGCTAATTTCAATTGCTCAAAAAGCATTTGTCATATCCAATGATCTCCTAGGAGTAAGTCAAGCAATTAGAGAGCAATCCTCTCCTAACAAGCTTGGCCTTGTCCATATGAGGTATCATTGTTGCTACTAATCTTTAATCATTAATAATGAGGAGCTAGCAACATGTACAAATATGGTACTTTTTGCATGAAATTTGAGTGTCCAAAAAGCAACATCAAGGTTGGAGATTTTGCACACATTTGGTAAATGGTATATTGATTCTAGAATGCATGTGTCATTAGTACAAAGACTAAAATAATGAGGAGCTAGCAACATTCACAAACTATGTACAAATATGGTACTTTAGCATGGAATTTGGGTGTCAAAATGACAACATAAAAACTAGAGATTTTGAGTACACTTGGTAGATTTTATGTTGATTCTAGAATGCATATTTCACTAGCATAATGACTAAAAATACAGTTAATCCCTCATGGAGAAGTTTTTGGAGCTCTATAATGGGACAGAGGGAGTATGTATTTGTATTGGTATGAAATTTGATCTTGTTCAAACAGCAGAGAGAGGGAGAAAGAGAGAAACCTCCAGGAAACAAAAACAAAGAGCCTCCAAGGGTTCACTTGCCTAACCTATTACCCTACATTCAATTGCAATTTGTAATCTTATTCATTTAGTGTTCTTCATCTTCTTCATTCCTTTCGTTATTCTTTATCTTTTTCTCGATATATTTTCTTCTTTTTGTCTTTAATGTTGTTCCATATATTCAACTCCACCTTCATTCCTTTTTTTTTTGTCAACCACAAAACCTAAAGTTCTCCTAAATTCTCACCTAATTTTCCCAATTCCTAATTATTTGATATTTTTACCATTGATTTTGTAATTGATATTAATGTACGGGGAGTACTGGCATTTAGTTACAAGTTAGATGGTTGATTTTGAGAATTGCCAAACTGAATTCAAAAGTTTAGTAAAAAAACCGACCATTTAAGAAGAAAAAAAGAGAATATTCATTATTTTCTATACGCATAGCCAAAAAAATACTCCAGACAATCGGTTGGCCCAAGAGAATGTCTGATATTGACCAATTAAGCTAAAAAAACTTCCGAGACTGTGATTGGTATTTACTTAATCAATTTTATTCTATTTCTTCCTCCTTCAATCTATCCTGATTTTCTAGATGCTTGAAACTATAAAAATTTATAAATATTAATTGATAGTACTAATCGCTATTTAATTCCTACCTCTAAATGCTACATGATCCGTAACGCAATCCGTTGACAGTTGAAGGGTTTACAAACTCCTTGTCAACATTTGGGTTTAGTTGGTTTGGTGACAAACTAGTTTTAGATGCTTTATCTTACCTTCGTTTTTCATATTTGGAAACTTGTACACAAATCAGTCCAGAAATAGCTCATTTCCCCGTAGAATGGCAAGCGGTTGATTGTTACACACTTGAGCATTTGTTTATGACTCATTTCAAACAAAATTACAATTAATACAGGTGTTAGTTTTTTTCTTTGTTTTTTTTTTTCACTTTTCATTTGGTTTTACAATTTAAGGTCCACAACAGAGTGTATGGTGCTACTTGCATTCGAACTCTTGTTGAAAAACAAAGACCATTCCATTGCAATTCCTCCTTTCAAAATTTAGCTTTGTCATGGCATTTTGGGAGGATAACACTTTACAATTTGTGAAATAAAAACCATAGCATACCATTTTGTATGGATTCTTGTTTTTCCTCCGCACATTTCAATTGATGATGCAAAGACCTAGACATTTTGGAAGTACTGTTTTATGACAAGCTTGATTATTTTGGAAACATGTGTTGTTTATGTAAGAGCAACTCCAGCCAAGTGAGGAGATCTTAAGGATTTCATCCTAAAGAAAAGTATTGTTCCTCGTTTCCAATGTTGACCACTTGTTTCCTCTACTCATCCAAGGTAAAATAACATTTAATCAATGACAAGTCTCCTTGTCTACAAAAGTAATTAGATTCTCCATCATTAACCACTTCAACCTGTTTTTGTATAAGAAAAAGTAGTATATGAAGAAATAATTGAGCATTGATAGAAATGCAACTTTTACCATGCAAAGGAGAATATTTTGACCAATCCATACATTAGTTGCTCCTTTTTCATCCAAAAGTTTCCCTAACCTAGTGTTTTATAGTACATGTGAAGATACTCTAGCTCTTTTTGTAAATGCAATATTGAAAAAAATGATGTTATATGGGATATTGAGGTTTAAACCCTATCACCCATACTTCCCTACTTCTAATGAATAAATCATTGTCGCAAAAATCTTTGCACATTTATGTTCCAAATACCTTTTGTGATTTAGAAAAAACCTAGAACTTACTAAATCATGCAATGTAGTTTATGTTGAGTTCCTAGTTTTCAATGCAAATGTTTGCATTGGAATGAATTTCTGCGTCGAAATCCAACAAAATTTTGCATTGAAAATAGGGAACTCAATATAAACTACATGACATGATTTAGTGAGTTTCAATGCCGTTTTCTTCTAGTGAGCCTAGTTGTTAGGACTACTACAAATACTATTACTACTAAGGGCTTCAATAATTTGCAACCATGGGTTCTTAAATAGATTATGTGTCACGTATACATGAAAACATTAAGTATGTGGCTTTATCATAAAATTTGTTCTTGCCAAGCTAGCACTCTTTAAGAGAAGAAGGGGAAGTTTGGTGCAAACCCCCTTTTATGAGCAATTCATGCTATGTCCCATATTCCAAGTCCTAATTCTCAATTCATTTAAAAATGCCTATGCCTACGTTGTAGCACTTTCTTAAAGTAGTAGTGTCATCCAAAATATATACTTAATTTGATTGAGGAAAAAAGGGATCCAACTTGAGAGTCTAAGATCTAGCAAAAAAAAAATTGCTTAAACAAACACTACAAGAAAACATGACCCTAATCAACATTATCATGTTGATTGAGACATGTTGATTTGGATATTTTAAACATATAAGTATTGATTAGGGCATGTTTTTGTTGACTAGGACCACTTGATTAGGACCCATTTTCTACTAGCTCATCTACTAGTGATATTTAAAAAAATCTTTCAATATTTCTTTTGGTTTTTCCAATCTAATAAAGTTGCAAAGTGGCACTTGTAGAGTTGGAACGTGAAAATGAGACATACTAAGTGAACTACATGGAAGTTCTGCAACCCTTAAAGGACTAATGGATCATAGTGGCTTGCCCTGCCTGTAGCAGTCTATAGTGTTTTGCACATGGGCACCAGTAGTATTGCTTCAAAAAGTTGGAAAAGTCAATAGAGCATGGTGCCCTCATGAAAGTTTCAAAAAGGGCAGCTTGGGAGCTAACACCATGTTTATGAATCTTATCACAATTTGGGTTACAAAAAAAAATGATTGCATCTCAAGAGGTAAATTTTTATCTTCCATGATGGACCATATGTTTATGGTCACTTCTGAAAAAAAATCATATGAAAAATGACTTTTTTCTGAATCACATAATATTTTTTCAGAGCTGGAGGACGTTTTTCGTCCTCCTCTACGTTTAGGGGTTAAGCCACGGTCTTATCACATTTTGACACTAGATACCTTAATACAAGCAAAATTGGATAAAAATGGATGGAATTACCAAACACCCTCTCAAAGAAACATTAACTGCCATAAATTTTGGACTAAAGTCACTAATAGTATCAGCTGGTTTTATGGATGAATGTGTACACACGGATGATGCTCTCTAATTTTTGTACTTACATGCATTCTAGAGTGCGTATTGCTCAACAATGGGGAAAACAAACACTGTGAGTAGTTGTTTTGAAGTACTACATGCATGTATGTACGAGAGGCTTGGTCCTTGTGGTATTGGCTTGCATTTCAAGTTAAATATTTACTCAAACTTCCTTAAGAATACTTTTGTTGATGCAAAAGCTTATTTTCATGACTGTTCAAAAATTCAATAAAAAAAAGATATCTATACTACTAAGTGGGAGCCTAACCCTCATTGACTCCGTGCCCTTTTCCATAACTTTCTAAAACATTTTGGAGTAAGTTGAAGCTATAAAAAAGCCTTGGATATAGAACACCAAGCACCCTCCGATCATTTCCTTCAAAACCTTCTAGAATTTTTTGGTGGAAATTGAAACAATAAAGGATGCCCCAAATATAAAACATCAAACACCCTCCAACCAAGTGCCAAAAAATCAGCAAAAGGCCAAGTGCCTCCTAGCAAAATATTTATGAATAGCATTGTGATGAAGGCAATCACTATTTTTGGTTTCAACAAAGGACCAAAATGACAATGCATCACGATAAGATTTTGAATCAATTATGAGATATTGATTTTCTATGAAGTACATGAAGATTAGATTCTAAACCAATTAATTTTTGAGATATTGATTTTTTGTAAAATTAAATGTTGCATTATCCATACATGTCCAACTCACACAAAGCGTGTGCCTACATACAAATATATATAGAGACACATACATACATGTATATGTATGAATGTAAACGTAAGTTTTGGTGTCTTGATTTTTTAATCATGATAGATCACAAACCCTCCTTAGTACCTAACGGTTTTGAGAGTTCATGATGTGGAATTGGTTCATAAAGGGAGCACTTGTTGAAATTGAGGTCTAAATAAAACTGCTTTGTTTCTGTAAAATAATTATAAGATCTTGGACTCATATACAATCATTAGCCAAGAGAATTGCCAAAATTCGATGTGGTTTGAGATACTATATATGGTTGAACGTTATGACATTTGTTTTCATTGGACATGCTAAATTCTAGAAAACTTTACTTGAAGTGGGATTTATTACACTTCGAATTGGTCCCATAGATTGTGCTTGTTGAAGTTCTTACTATTAAACAAGTTAGTTTATTTCCAAGAAAAAATCAAATTTTTTGGAAATGCGGAATATATAGTAAAAGAAAAGTACACGGAGATTTGCAAAATGCTGCTTACAAATGCCAAAATTTCTGAAATTCTATCTTTTGTTCAGCTTGCGCTCAAAAATTGAACAATCATGACATGTTTTGATATGTCTTATTGTAAACCGTGAAATCCACACTCGCAAAACACCCAAGACTCACACAAGTCTCTATATGATTCCAAATTCTTCCCGGGATGGTCTAACGTCTAGTGTTTAGGTAATTTAATTTAATTATCACTTAAAATATGTTTATCATAACAAAACTTAAGGTATAATGCATTCATTTAAAGGTTTTTGGGTTAAACAATCTACACTCTTAAAGGATTGGGAATTTCAATGTTAACCCAAGATGAAGAGTGATTGCAACAAAGAGCCTTGCTTTTTGTCTTTCTTGTGTGTGTGCCCAACCTCTAACTAAGCCTTGCTAGGCTAATGGAACTCGTCCATTATTATAACTCATTGCTTTGTTCCTTCCTTATTTGGTTGATTATTAATTCATTGATTACCTCAAGCATTAACGTTCCTTTCTTCAATCACGTACGTCCACGGCTAAACTTTTAAGCTCCAAGTGACTCATCAATCACACACATTAACTTAAACAATTCCATTTGTTAGAAATAAATTCATAATAATTCTCTTTGAATTCTATACTCTAACACATTCATATTCAATCAAATTTAATTTCCTTAATTAAATTTACCATTTAATAATCTTATGCTTAAAGTAATTGCATTCTTCTAAAATAACTCTATTCTCTATAATGCAATTAATTCCTTAAGATTAATCAATTCACTTCCACTAAAAGAATTCTTATCTTATAATTTGATATTTGTTACAAGAATTCTTACTCACAAGTATACTTAAATTTTTAAGTACAGTTTATTTTCTTTTAATGCCACTTATTCAATAAGTGCAACATTAGCATCTTAAATTGATTCACAATTTAAGGAATTACACTTTTTATTAAATTTCCATTTTCTTCATTGTTAAAATTAACTTTAAACAATTCACATGTATGAAGTTTCTCAATCAATTATGCATAACACAATTTACACAATAAAATGCATATTCACATAAGTGTTCTTACAACCATTGCAAGAATTTCGTTACTAGCTCCAAGCTACGACTCACAATTGTTTCTTCAATGTGGTGAGAAAAATAATAAATTTCCAAGCTATTATACTCTTCTATTTCTTAAAAGTTGCGCCCCTTAAGCTAAAGTGCATGTCCTCAAAAGGCATGTGTTGAACCCTTTTTCTACTATTCTTAAGGTTTCTAGTGTAAACAAGTTCTTTTTAAGTTTTTAGTTAACTTCTGTGAACTTAAACATTTAAAAACTAGTTTCTAAGATAACTACAACCCTTTTTACACTAAAAAATTTGAAAAAAGCTATTTTTAAGATTTCAGCTCTACACTTATATTTCAAAAAATAATTATCTCTTGAAAACTTAAATTGTACAAGCAAAGATTGTATCACTACATTTGAAACGTAGTGAATAAATTTAGGAACTAATTTGAACTTCTGTGATTTGAAATTTTGGGCAACTCTTAAATAGCTAAGCCATGTGAAGAAATTTGAAAGCAAAGTGAATTGCCTGGTCTTCCTTGCTTGATTTGAAAAGAACCACACATGTACTATGATAACTTCTTACCATTTTGTCCAATAGGTCTAAAACATAGTGCACCAAAAAGGTTCACCTTGCACACAAGTTCTATCCAAAAGTACATGAGGATTTTTGTTCACTATTAGATGCCCAAAATTGCTATGTTATGTATATACATACATATATATATACACATACATATATGTACATATATATATATATATGTATATGTATATATATATATATATATATATATATATATATATATATATATATATATATATATATATATATACATATATGTATATATAATACTAAGTGCAAGGATTTCTTTAAATGCGTCCTTTTCTGGAACTTTATAGAATTTTTGTTGTAAGTTGAAGCACCAAAGGAAGCCTAAGATATAGAACACCAAGTGCCCTACAACCATGTCCATTTCCAAAAGTTTGTAGAACGTTTTGGTGGAAGTTGAAACAATAAGAATGCCCCAAATGTAGAACACCAAACGCCATGTGCTAGAAATCAATAAAATGTCAAGCTCCTCCTAGCAAAATTTAAAAGATTAGTATTGTGAATGAAAACAATTTTTATTGTTGGTTTCAAAAAAGGACCAAATGATGGTACATGTGGATTAGATTATACACCAATTGGTTTGTGAGATATCAATTTTTTGTAAAGTTGAATGTTGCGTTACTCATACATGTCCTACTCACGCTAAGAGTGTGCATGTATACTAGTATATATATATATATATATATATATATATATATATATACACATACATACAAGCACATGCTCTGCGTGAGTAGGACATGTATGAGTAATGCAACATTCACCTTCACAAAAAATTGATGTCTCACAAATCAATTGGTGTAAAATCTAATCTTAATGTATTATACAAAAAATCAATATCTTGTAAGTGGTTTAGAATATAATCCACATGCACCAACTTTTTGGTCCTTTTCTGAGACCAACAGTACCAATTGCTTTCAATATAATTCTACTCTTTTATATTTGCTAGGAGGCCCTTGGCATTTTACTGATTTCTAGCATATGGTTAGAGGGAGTTTGGTGTTTTATATTTGGGGTATCCTTTAATTTTTCAACTTCCACCAAAAAGTTTTACAAAATTTTGGAAATGGACATGGTTGGAGGGCACTAGGTGTTTTATATCTTGGGCGTCCTTTGTTGCTTCAACTTACAACAAAAAATTCTAGAAGATTTTAGAAAACGGAACACTTAGAAAAATCCTCTCTCTTAGTATATATAAAATTGGTTCTTTCAATGTTAAACTAATCCCATATGAATACTAGTAGAAAAATTGGTTTTTATATTGTTTTGATCGTGTTGATCATGATATTTTTGTTAACATTTAACAAAAATCAATAGATTTCTGTTGAATATCAACAAAAAAAAAAAATCCTAATCAACGCAACCAAAACAATAGAAAAACCGAGTACTCTAGGTGTCATGATAACTAGAGCTAAATGGGTTTGTTGCACTTGCTTCGAGGCCCATGAGGTTTGCGATTCAATTCTTGCCCATATCCGTAACTCAAGTTAGTTTGATGGGAGAATCGAACACTCTCAGCATTGATAAGAAAGTTGCCCCAGGTAGTAATGCTAAAACAGGGTCAAACGAATTAAAGCAAACTTTTAAGCTGATTTTTTGAATGGAAAAATCTAGAAACGACAAACAATTTTACACTACCCATTTGTTTTTTTTAATTGTACACTTCCCAACCAATACAGTAGTACCTGACTAAGATGAACATGTGTAAGAAAAATGCTTGGATAAGATCACGGTTCTTGACATGGAAGTAGCCAAGCAAGTTGAGTATTGGGGAGCTGTAAGGGGTCTTTGGCTAAGATGAATGCTCTTTTATCCCCTAAAGGACTAAGGAGCCCACTTTGGGCTTTATGAGAACTTGGGCAGGCTCTATTGACTTCATATTTGGAAATCTTTCATGAAATTTTTAAGATAGATGCTACTCATCATAATTTACATGTGAAGCTTTATTTCATGTCATTCCAATAAGTAATGCAAAAATTAGAAGGATTTTTCAACTTCAATGTCAAATTGGACAACAAAAAATATATTCTAAAATTTTTATTTTTTTATTTATAGAATTGCATAGATTGATACCTACTCAAAAAAAAAAATTGAATCACTCAATTCCAAATAATGAGGCAAGAGTTACAAGGAGTGTTATTTTGTAGGCAATGAAGGTAGGAAGAGGGTAGAAAAAACATATAAAGTTATCTTTTACTCTCAATTTTTAAAACTTTCAAATGAAAATGAAAATCAAAGTTTCTAATTGTTTGTTAGAGCATTCTCATTAACAATTTTCAAATTCTTCCAAAACTTATTAACATATTAGTTATATCTTTCATTCATCAATACCTTTCACTCTACAATTTTTGTAAAACTGAATCCAAATTTTTTTTGGGTAGATTTTTTATATATGCTTTCAACCCATTTTCCAACATATTGAAAAAAAATGCACGAAAAAGACAACATAAATGTTTTTCTCTAAAAGTTTGAAAAACAAAACTTCACCTTCTAGAAGGACTAGAAAAGCCTACATTTTGAAGTTTAGGCACATTGGTCTTGCAATTGGTGGAGATATTCATTTTGAAATTTTGGGACAATGTACTTGTGCAAGTCAACCAAAGGATCCTAGAGTTGGATTTGTTAAAAAGTAAATTTCAATGAAGATTTTGACCCTGGTTTGGGGACTAATATTTTGAAGCAGTTTTGGGCCTCTACTCAAAAATGAATTTTAGGGGTTATTAGTTAGGATGCCTTACCTTAGCAAGATTACCTCAAGACTCACCTTGGACCACTTCGAGGTGCACACAACTCTGTTTCTTCTACAATGATTCTTGGTTTTGTCCAAAGGCATAGCTTCCTTGCTCCACAATGCCCAATCTCTACTTGCTTTCTTCATTGTTGATCATAGTAATTAACCCCTAAAGGACCATTGTCCCTATGGGGGACAAATGGGATTTTGGGCAGGTACCTATGGCCTCAATTTTTGTCCTAATTTTTTGAAACTTTTTTTGAAGATAGAAAAACACATTAGCTTTTGGAGAATCTAATTTTTATTCCAATTGATGCCAAGGAGCAAAAGTTATGCCCAAATAAGCACAAATTTGGGGACTAGGGGCAGCAAAGAAATTCTTATAAAAACTTCAATTTTTTTTTTTTTTTTTTTTCTTATAGATTATATCTTTGTCTATATCTGAAGCTTTGATTCATTCCATTTGGACTAGTTATGAGAAAATTATGGACAATCTTGTTTTTTGGGCAACTCAAGCATCTTCATGAAAAAGTAACTTATAAATTTCATTTTTGAATGCAGGTTTAATATTTTTTCAAAAAAAATTGTTGGAGAGGGTGAAGTTTGCTTTCTAGAACAATCTTACTATTGGGATTATTGTGTTTCAATTCCATTGCAGGGTTATTAGCAATTTAAGTTTTTTTTCAATCTCATACCTTCTTCTACCTAATGTTTTTTTAAAGAATGAAAATTAAGTATTCTTTTTTAAAAAAATTCCCAAGATTCCCAACTCATGCAAAAATAGAATTCCAAATTTTGTGGTGCAAAAATTTTAAGTTAAAAATGTTCAAAGTTAACAATTTGGCCATGCAAGGTGCAAAAAAAGTGTGTTTTTTACACTTTCAAAGCATATGTCTTCCAATCTGTGCGGTCAAAGTTCTTGAGTTTTGTATGACACATTCTTATAGTAGTCTAGCACAAGATCCTACGATCAAATATGCAAAATGCCTGATTTTCAAACTTTTTTACTCTTTGCCATAGAGGTGGCAGTTTTGAGTGTCTTTTGATTGAATAAAGGCCATGGTCCTTTAGGGGTTAATAGGGGTAGTCACGGCTTCTCAAAGAATGGAAACACTAGTAGAAAATTCAGCACAAAATCAACAGAATTTCAACCAAAAATTGTTGATTTTTTCTGTGAATTTGGTCAAGTTGATTTGGGTACTTTTCTGTTGATTTTCTGTTGATTATTTACAGTTTTCTGTTAATTTGTTGTTGATTTCTACTACTTATTTTATGTTGTTCAATTCTATTTCTTTTCATTTTTAAATTTTTTTTCATAAAATTTGTTATTACTTTAAGAAAATGTGAACTTTTTAGGGGGATGGGCAGCTGCCCGAACTCCCGGGCAGTTGCCGGTAGCGGGGTTTGAACCCTCCACCTCTCCTCTCACACTCCACAACCTTAGCACATTCTCAAAACCACTAGAGAATGTGCAAATACACATGTATGCATCAGTATCTTAATTCTATTTGTACATTAAATGTTCATGTCTTTAGTAATGCAGTAGACTTTGGAGGCTATATCCGCCCATTAAAGGACTTTTTTTCAAAAAACTTAGAACTAAGAAAAGTTGGTAAAGGTATTTTACTTTCACCTCCAACAATTTTTTTTGGATTTCAATCTTTTTATCAAAAGTTATGAGCTAAAATCAGAGAAGGTGTTTAGAAATTTTAAATAAATTGTTTGTTTCCATCCTTTTGATTTTGTTTATAAATTTTTTTTGGAATTCACAAATCTCATAAGGATTGTTGCAGACAAAGGTTGGCTTCATTAATAAATATTTTTTAGTGTTAGTTTTTTTGTAAAAAGAACCTTATTTTGTTAAAATAGCCTCCATAGTTTGATAGATTCAAATAACATGAAGTCGTGAAAAGTTACAAAATTAAATCCTTGCAATTATAAAATCCAAATTCTATTGACTTTTGAATAGTTTTGGATATTCTGTAAGGGCATTAATATGTGAACCACACCCTTTGAACTATTGTACCACACTCTTGGGGTAAATTTTAGATTTCTACCATCAAAAATTTGAGTTTGAGAATTTTGAATTCAAATTTGGACTTAGAGACCATGGTATTGTCTAGGACCATAAAAAAAGTTGCAATTCAACAACACCCAATGGGGGGGAGCTTATCTTTTTTTACAAACAAAAGTAAAATTAACAATTTTCTCCCTAACTACACATTTTCATTGGGTGTTGTTGAATTGCAACTTTTTTTATGGTTCTAGACGATACCATGGTCTCTAAGTCCAAATCTGAATTCAAAATTCTCAAATTCAGCTTTTTGATGGTAGAAATCAAAAATTTACCTTGTGGTGTGGTATAGTAATTGGAAGAGTGTGGTACACATATCAATTCCCATCTTTTAAAGCTTATAAAAATATTTTATAAGATTGCTTTTTTTTAATTCATTTGGTTAGTAATAGAAGGAAAATTACTAAAAATACCCTTTAAGTCTTTCAAAATATCAAGTTTACGCCAAAAATATGTGAAACATAAAAAATAGTCCTTATTTTTTGTAGGAATATCAATTATACTCATATTATTTTGGAAAATTAATAAAAAAACTCTTCTATTTTGAAATGTTAAATATATCCTTGTGTTATTTGAAATGTAAACATCACCTCTGGTTTCTTGTAAGAATTTGCATTAAACTATACACTTGGTTATCATGTAACAAAAAGATATTTTTGGTACTTTTAATCGTTAAGGGACATTTATGATTTCTTCAAAGAATTGAGGAGCATCATTTATATTTGTTTGTAAAGAAATTTTGATATTTAAAACAACAAAATGTTGTACGTTTTATATAAAATTTTGTTGAATTAGTGAAGTTGTGTCCAAAAGTATCTAGATCAACAAAATACTGTTGAGTTTTTTGTTATTATGGTCATGTTTTTACTTGACTTTAAAGGCTGCTAAGTTTAAATCTTACCAAATTGTGAAAAGTAAAGAAAATAAAACCAGTCAATGTACACTCAAACTTCTAAAAGATTTTTTTTTTTTGAAAACTTCTTTTATTTTTGAAAACTTCAAAAAAATTTAATGAGGTCCAAAAAGGTTTTAGAAAGATTTCAAAAACAAACCTAAACTATTGTGATAGTTTTTTTGAAAGTATTTTGATGATTTACAAAAAGATTCCTAAAGGACTCTAATTCAGTCTAAGAGATTCTATTTCTATAAGTATTTTGAAATACTTTAACAAATTTCATAAAGATTTTAAAAAGACTCTCAAAGATTCCAAAAAGGTTCTTGAAAATTCTTAGAGATTTTCAAAGATTTTTTGAATTTCAAAAAAGATTTTCAAAAGATTCCCAAAGATTCTCAAAGATTCTCAATTGTTCTCAAACATTCTCAAAGATTCCAAAATACTTTAAAAGATTCCCAAAGATTCCAAAATACTTTAAAAGATTTCCAAAGATTCCAAATGATTCTCAAAGATTCCTAAAAGATTCTCAAAGATTCTCAAAGATTTCCAAAGACTCTTGAAGATTCCAAAGAGATTCTCAAAGATTCTCAATGATTCTCAATTGTTCTCAAACATTCTCGAAAAGTCCAAAAAAACTTGAAAAGATTTCCAAAGATTCCAAAAGATTCTCAAAGATTCCTAAAAGATTCTCAAACATTCTCAATTGTTCTCAAACATTCTCAAAGATTCCAAAAAAACTTGAAAAGATTCTCAAAGATTCTCAAAGATTCTCAAAGATTCCAAAAAGATTCTCAAAGATTCTCAATTGTTCTCAAACACACTCAAAGATTCCAAAAAAACTTGAAAAGATTCCCAAAGATTTCAAAAGATTCTCAAAGATTCCTAAAAGATTCTCAAAGATTCTTGAAAGATTCTCAAAGATTCTCAAAGATTCCAAAAAGACTTGAAAAGATTCCAAAAGATTTCCAAAGATTCATGAAGATTCCTAAAAGATTCTCAAAGATTCTAAAATCTCAAAAAGATTCTTAAACATTCTTAAAAATCCTAAAAAGATTCTCAATGATTCCCAAAAGATTCTTGAAGATTCTTAAAGATTCACAAAAAATTCCCAAAAGATCTTCAAAAGATTCCAAAATTTCTGTTGATTTAGATAATGGTGTCCAAATCAACAAGACGTATTTAGTTTTTTACAGAATTCTATTAAATTAGTCAATTAGCGTGGGCAAGTGCCCTAATCAACAAGAAACTGTTGGTTTTCTGTTGTTTTGGAAGGAGTTTTCTACTAGTGAAAGAGAATGGAGATTGAGAAGTTGTGAAGAGAAAAGAGGAGCCAATAGGAACTCATTCTTCATGAAGATGGTGTAACACGCCGTTTGTTTGTTTTGGAAAATGAGAATGGGGAATGATTACCAACTTTTTAGAAGGTGCAGTACTTTTGAATAGATATCACACAATCAACAACAAAAAAAACACAACAAGGTGAAACGTAGGTTGCGAGAGGTGAAACGTGAGTTGCAGGAGGTCAAACTTCTTTTGTGAAATGCCCATTCTTCACCTCCGGAGGAGAAGAATGGGAAGGTGAGAAGTTTCACACGCTAACTAAAACAGAAGCTCCGGCAGCCAATAGCAAAGCAATACATTTGCGTTCTCATTCACCACATGTAGCCAAGAAAGCGCTATGACTATCCCTAATGACAAAATTTACTAAAGTCTTGATAAATATTTAAATAGTGTGAAATGTTAAAAAATTAGTATGGAGCAACCTAAGAGCACTATTTGGTATACATAATGTAAACTTCTCCTAAATTGATTCACAATATATATTAGGGGTAGTCATTGCTTTTCAAAGAATGAAAAGAGAATGGAGATTGAGAAGAGAAAGGAGCCAATAGGAGCTTGTTCTTTGTGAAGATGTTATGACATCCCATTTGTATGTTTTGGAGAATGAGAATGGAGAATGGTTTACTTAGAGAAAAGTAGCACGGTCAATGACAGGAGGAGCAGAAAGAGCTAGGGTGAAAAGCGATTCACAAGTGGGAAAAACAAGTAGACCATGGTAAGAAGTTCACACGTTAACTCATTCTCCACTCCATTCTTCACCTCCGGAGGAAAAAAATGGGACACCGAGAAGTTTCAATGCACGAAGGACGGAAGCTCCCGCAGCCACCAACAACGCAACATGTCTACGTTCTCATTCTCAACACTCACAAAAGAAAGTGCCGTGACTACCCCTATTATGTCCCGCATGCCACTAAAATTTGATAAGTGAAGTATCAATGTTGGGACTTAGCTGCACTTGGAATTTTTGGCATTGAAAAAGGTGACATGCCACTCATGGCTTGGACCAACCGCTTTGCTAAAAAAAAAAGGTGAGATTTCACTCATGACTTGAACCAACCGTTTTGCTAAAGACTCGAATTGGGTCCCACCAACCATCTTGTATAAAGTATTCGTGCCTTTCTTTAGCAAATATTTTTACAGTGGTGGAATTTCACGTTGAGAGTCTTGAGACGAGACTTGCATAAATGGGACGTGGGTCCATAGTGTGAACCACTTCTAAGATTGCATTTGACTGTGCTTTTTCCAAGCACGAACAAGTCTATAGTCTATACAAATACCAAGTCCGCCTTACGTAGAAGAACAGATATAAAACCCAAAGACTCCCACTCCTTCATATTATTTTTGCACAAACTATGTAACAAAACATACTCATGTGAATGAAATCGTTTATTATTTGCCACGTAGGGTGAACATCTTCCGATTTGCATTTCTTCAAGGGGGAACAAGAAAAAGACCCTCAAATAGCAGAGGAACTCTTATTCTCGCTTGAACAAAAAAAAAACCCTGCTCTCCTCCAAAACCGAGAGAGAGAAAAAAAGAGACCACTTTTGGTCACCTCGGCTCTCTCCCATTGAAAGAAGAGAGGAAAACCAACTCTCCATGCCCTTCGTCAAAGGACCAATTCCAGTGTCAAGCTTATAGACAGATAACCCAAAATTGTAGGTAAGAAGCCCAAGAAACAACGCTTCTACCACCACATTTTTCTAAAGGGGATAATAGTATACAACACTGAACACGCTGGCAAATGTGTGTGTATGTCATGAGGAAACGAATGTGGATTTACAACCAATGTGGAAATCATGGAAAACAAAGAGAAGATAAAGGGATGGAAAAAAAGATTTAAAAAATTAAGATGTTGCTAAGTGTGAGTTCTTTTGGCAACTAGTTGCAGAAAGGAGGTACGAAGCCTAGAATTAGAAGAGAAGAGGCCGAGAGAAGCGTAGGTGGACGTCAAAGACGCGACTTGTTGCACCCCGCGTGACAGCATACACATGTGACTGGCTTCCACCACCACCATAACAGAACCCCCCATCGCCTCCGCTATCTCCCGCGTCAAACGCTCCTGCACCTGTAACCGCAAGCTGAACCCCCGCACCACTCGCTGCACGCTCTCCCTATCCAGGGCCTGGTGCTGGTGTTGCTGGTGTTGCTGGTGTTGCTTGCGGCCTCGCCCACGTCTGCCCAAACACGCCACATGCACCACGCCCACAAAAGGAAGCAAGTGGTGCTCGCATTGCGAACAAAACGGAAAGTTGAACTCGGTTGATATCGCCTCGTCTGGTGGTGACGATTCCTCCCCCAGCGCCAAGCCTTGCTGCCCCGTCACCAAATCCAAGTTCGCTGACGTGCCCACTCGACTGCCTTGCGTGGACGTGAGCAGCCAGCGCACGAAGCGTGACGACGTGAACCGAAGCTCGTCTCGCGTCGGGTCCTCGCCTATGGAACGCAATAGCGTCTCCACCGCGTTCACCATGGCTGGCAGCGCTGGCACCGTCCAATCACGTCCGTCGCGTCCGTCACGTCCGTCACATCCGTCGCGTCCGTCACGTCCGTTTTGTGTTCCGTCGAAGAGAGAGAACGGACACGTGCATGCGTTGTCGGAATCTGCGTCCAAATGGTGACGGTGACGATTGTCCACCAGGCCGAGTGGGAGCAGTGCTACAAGCTCGTCCCACAAGTCGTCAGCTTTGTTCTTGAACTGGCCTGTGCCTGCGTACGATGTTGACGGCACCCAGCCCACGCGTTTCTCGAAGTCCGCGACTGTGCGGTTCTCAGGTGCACCTGCGTGACGGAAGTGTGAGAAAACCTTAGAAAATGCACACTAAAGCTTTGAGTATGTAATGCAATTGGGAGGAGATTTGGTGGTGGAGTGTGAGAAAACCTTAGAAATGCACAACACCATATTAGGTAAATTGGGAAACACGGAGGGACCATTTTGTACTCTTACATACAGTAGACGTAGACATAGCTATAGCTCAAAGTTGTAATTATTTGAAATTCTTGGAGGCAATCACTAAAACTTCACTATTGTACAAGAAAGTGCACGCTTGTTTTTTTTTTTAATATGCTAAATTGTACATAATGACAGAAATAGTGAAAGTCCCAGAATGCACTATTTTTCCCAATTTACCTAATACAGTGGTGCCTCGATAAGATGAAGGTATCCACACAGCATATTCATTTCATGTAAGGAAAGCATTCATTGTAATCAAACACATCTTCTGTAGCTCCCCAACAGCCAGGGACAGTCATTTCCTTCATCTTAGCTAAGCATTTTTTCTTATAAAGGTTCATCTTAAAGAGGCACTACTGTATGGCGTTTTGGAGTATGTAATGCAATTGGGAGGAAATTTGGAGGTGGAGTGTGAGAAAACCCCCAGAAATGCACACACTCAAAAGCCTTCATATATAACACAATTGGGAGGAGATTTGGTGGTGAAAAACCGCACCTGGCCATTGCAAATGCCAGCTCTCGACAATGACAGCGACGCCGAGGGGTTCGAGTTGAAGTGCATCAGTTAAAGCCACAGCCACATCCGTGGCGAAGCGGTGGGGGTTTTGGAGTCTCTTTGCGAAAAGCTCCGCCACGCGAGGCAGCTTGCTGAGCCCGACGACGCGCTCGTGCACGGGGACGTAAGCAATGTGGCATCGAATGCGGAAGGGGAGCAAGCAGGATTCACAAAGCGCAAACAGCTCGATGTTGCGCACTACTACCATGCCTCCGCACCCACCTCCACTGCCATTCTCATTCGTATCCCCTGCTCTCGGTTCCATGAAGACCGCCCCGCCCACCACATCCTTGGCTGTCTGGCAATACCCTACAGCAGCAATTCGTCACAACGCAAGCCCATTATTATTAGGGAAATTTTTATAGATACCCCTGAAGTTTGCCATATTTGTATAGATACCCTTGCTATTTCAGAAATTGCACAAATACCCTTGGACCATAATTTTCAGGTGTTTGTTTTGTTATGCACGCTACTTCTTTCATGACCAATGTTAAAACAAAGAGTGCAATTGAACAAAAAAAACAATGTGCACACAAGTGAGAATGAAATCACATGCACAATATTGAGAACAAATGCCTCAAAACTATGGGTCCAAAGGTATTTGTGCAATTTCCGCAAAACCAGGGGTATCTATACAAATATGGCAAACTTAACCCTTGAGCGCCCAGGCCATGTTCACTCAAATCCATACTCTTTTGCACTTACTCCAATAAAACTATTACCAAAGTATAGTCAAATAGCTTAAATTTTTTTTGAGTGGTAGTAGACACATGCGTGAAGGTACATGAAAAAGTACAAGTCCTTTGACTGTAATATTAAGAAGAGAATAAGATTCAAACATGGACATTTTTCAAAACCAGACGCGATATAATCGCCCCTGGGGCGCTCTGGGGTTAAGGGGTATCATAAAATTTTCCCTTATTATTAACCTGCGGTAGTAATGAGAACCAAAAACCCCGGCGGGATCCGAACAATTCATCTACTCACTCTGTTGCTAGCTCACTCGCAATGCGCCTCGATCTCCGAAACTAAAAAGGGTGGGATCCAAGTGCGCCAGAAGAGGAAAAAACCATAAACCCTAAATCGTGCGCACCTTTGGTGGCGCCCTGGAATGCCTGGGAAACGCGGAGCGGGGTTCGGAGGAGGCCATCGCGGGTGACATCCTCGCCGAGGCCCTCGAGCAAGACCTTGACGGCGGCTATCATGTCCAGGAGCGAGGAGAGATCGCCGTCCACGGACGCGACGGTGGAGACGTCGCTGCAATCCTCGCTGGCCTCGCCGTGGTGGTTGTCGAGCTCGTCCACCTCCCACGCTTCCACCAATTGCTCCGGCTGCAGCCCCATCATGCGCATCGCACCCCTCCTCCTCCTCCTCCTCCGCGGCTTGGCTTGGCACGACGAGAGATAAGATATGCAGGAGAGCGATCAGGAGAGCAGGGGGAGCTGGGGGAGCAGGGGGAGCCGCGACGCCCGCGGGGAGCGTGGGCGGGGAGGAGTAGAGGCGTCGCGGCACTTGGGCGGGGAGGGCGCGGTAGTGCGAATTGGAGGCGCCGGCGACGCGCCGTGGGTGGTGGTGCGGTCCATTCACGCTCCGTTGCGAACTTGCGACGCCCGCTTCTTATCCCCCGGCGCGTCCCCCCCTGATGTGATGTGATGAGATGGGGTTCCTCTCCCCACCCAGGCCCTTAAAATCCGGGAGTTTAAAAGCCTAAACTCCATCCCCTTAAAATCCGGGAGTTTAAAAGCCTAAACTCCATCCCCTTAAAATCCGGGAGTTTAAAAAGCCGAAACCCCCATCCCCCATCCCACTAGCCATGTCTTTGGTGGTGAAAGGAGCGAAGGGTTCGAGATAAGAACTCCCTAATACCATGCACTTTTGTGCTAATTGACATGTTTAGAGTCAAAGTGTTACAATTAGGAAATTTTTCAAGGGAAAATTTCATGGATAGCCCATTACACAATTACCTTTAGTCCATAATTAAACCCCAGGTCCATCCCACTAGCCGTGCCTTTGGAGGTGGAAGGAGCAAAGGGTTCGAGATAAAAACTCCCTAATACCATGCACTAATGCGCTAATTTGCACTTTTTGAGTCAAAGTGTTACAATCAGGAGATTTTTCAAGGGAAATTTTCATAGATAGACCATAGATACCCCTGGTTTTTCAGAAATTACACAAACACCTTTAGTTCATAATTATACCCCATCCCCATCCTACTAGCCATGCCTTTGGAGGTGGAAGGAGCAAAGGGTTCGAGATAAGAACTACATAATACCATGCACTTTTGTGATAATTTACATTTTTTGAGTCAAAGTGTTACAATTAGGAAAAACTTCAAGGGAAAATTTCATGGATAGCAATGCAGTTTGCCATACTTACATAACCCTCTCATGTCTTTGTCATTGCCACATGGCACAAGGAGAGTGGACAATGCATGATACAAGGACAAAGTTTCAAGGGTGATAATCCTCTCCCATCACTACCATGCATTGAGAGTCATATGTGATGGGCTGGCGCCCAGACAGAGAGATATTCTCGGTGGCCACCTTCAATCCTAGCATGGTGCATGAGTAACCATACCTCCTAATATGGTTCACAACAATGCATAGTGACTCATTGTATATCCGTGAGAATTAGCTGTGACTCACAGCTCCACGTTCCTTTCCTTAAAGTAGCAATAGCATGCTTCCAGTTAGATATACCCCAGGCACCTCGACTAGATCCTTATCGACTTCATCACTGTACTTGGTAGTAAGCGCTCTCAGAGCTAGCCTCTCACATCATAGATCTTAACAATCGATTGATATACATCTAATTTGAAGGAGAGGGTTATGTCCCATAACCGACTAGCTGCTATGCGGCTCGACCGGTTATATAGTACATAAGGTAGGAGCACCCATAAACGTTAAACTAAGGGTTTTGAACATGATGACTATTAATAAACAGCTAGCAAACTATAGGATCCTATTAGGAACAGAAAATGTATTATTTGGATATTGTGAGAATAAGTTGTGAATTTTAAAGAGCAAATTGCCATTGCACCCATAACCACTTTTAAGATTTCATGTTCACATTTAGTACATCTTTGTAAATACATCTATTCATTTCCACAGATTTTCCAAAATTTCAGAGGTGATGATTATGGGGATAGTGACTCTTATGGGTGTTCCTACCTTAGATATTCTTGATTTTTCAGAAATTACCCAAATACCTTTAGTCCATAATTAAACCCCATCTCCATTCGACTAGCCATGCCTTTGGTGGTGAAAGGAGCCAAGGATTCGAGATAAGAACATCCTAATACCATGCACTTTTGTGCTAATTTATATTTCAGAGTCAAATAATATAATTAGGAAAATTTCCAATTATCATCTCATGGAAAAACAAGAGGCTCATTTACATTTGTAGAGTCAAATGTTGTACTTGAATGGGAAATTTCCAGTTATCACCTCATGGAAAAACAAGGGGCTCATTTACATTTATAGACTCAAATGTTATAATCAGGGGCTTGGCCTTGAACCCGCCATAGGTAGTTTGGTTTCATGTGAGGTTCATGAAATACATAGCTGGCAAGTAATGCCATGTGGGATTTGTCCCCTTTTCACAATTTTTTTTTGGTTCCGATTGAATAAAAGTTACAATTATAGCTCATAGGTATTTTTGCAAATAATTTGGGTTTTTTCCAGAACTTTTGTGTTTTTTGCGAATTTTGGAAGCCAACTAGAGAATGTCTTAGTAAGTTTTAAACGTCTTTTTAATCCCTAAATAGGTTGGTCATTGTGACCAACCCTTCCACAATGGCTTTATAGTGGTGTAGCAAGTGATAAGTGCCCACCTATTATAATACTATTTCTAAAAGTTGCAAAATCCAACACTCTATGTTAATCTCATGAGAATTGCAAGTAGGGTAGCATGGAACCTAACACCATGCCTTTGAATCTCCTCACAATTATTTGGGTTACCTAAAGATATGAGTGCAATTGGCGAGGTTGTTTTTTGCCTTCCATGATGCACCATGTATCTATGATCACATCTAAAAAACACTAGTTGAAAGAATGGCTTTTTTTCCTTACAAATGTTTCTTTTAACTAGTAGACAAAACCCGTTTGCCTTGTTGTTTAAGGGTTAACTAGAAAGATAATCTTTTAAGAGTTCCACTTATATTCCTTTTTATATTGCAAGGAGTGTCACATGTTAGATTTCTTGGTAGGTGTTTTGCCAACAAAAACGAACCCCTAGTAGATGCACCTTGTAATTGTCTTTTTAAAGAGTCTAATTATGTTGTATGACTTTTCAACTATGTTCTATATGTGTAATGTAAAGCCTCCAGTGTCTTTGTATGTCAGGTGATTTTCAAAATTCCTTGGAGAGATCACTCCTTGTAATTTTATGATATACATGTGAGTTAAGTGGGTATTTAATGTAGGGCTATTTATCTAAAATATGTTATTTAAAGTGACCATATTTTTATATAAAAAGCTATGGGGGTCATATTTCTAGTATCCTAGGTTTTTTTATAAATTCATTCATTTGGTTTTTAAATGGAGTTATTTTATGTATAAACTTTGTTTGTCCAATTTTATCCTATTTGCATTATTCATAAAAAAAATCGTACTTTCTATCACATATATACACATGGTATTCACCATGAAACCAATAACAAGCATATGAATCAAAGGGCTATTGCCCAAGTGGAAATTTTTATTAACAAGTTTTTAGTATTTCTCAATTCTATTGCATGTATTTAAAACAATTGAACATGGAGAGCAACAAACAACACAAAATTTTCTTGCAACCCCTATTTGTTAAGGCTAGCTTAATAATAAAAAATTCTAATACCTAATGTTTTTACATACCCTAATTTATACATACTAAAATATATAGTTTTCATGAACCTTATAGTAGCTTTACATATTATATAATTTTTTTGTCCTTTGAATTAAATGGACCCTATCTTTTAACCCCTCACCGCCTAGGGTGACCAATAGTGTCCACTCAGAATTGAAAACCAACTCCATTCATGACTGTAAGGGTATGAAATTCTCTAATGTGATTTAGATTTAGGTTGCTGTAGGGGTGAGGGTCACTGCTATGCTGTTGGAATGAGTTGAAAGAGTAGAATATGTGAAATATCCGGTGCAGATTGTTGAGAGGTCAAATCTGGGACATGGCGGTTTGTCCTTTTCTTCCGGAATGTGACCGGCGCTAGGTGGTCGGAAGCCATTGGGCTTAGGATTCATGAAGGGGAGGGGGGAAAGGTACTTTGTGTGTCGTTGCTATAACCCATGCAGCCAGTTACAGTAACAAGTTACTGCCGGTTCCTTTGGGACTGAACTCTTCCCCCTGGCACATTTGCAAGGCAAGTCACAATCAATCTGGAAGTCCCTTCACTCTAGAAATTTGACTAATTTGTCATAGCCCTGCCGCTGAGATACCCTCCAATTTTCAAGGCAAAATAGCAATCACACCACTTGCTGTAAATTTTGGAGGAATATAAAGCATGTTTGAATTCCAGAGATTTCTATCTAAACCTGGAGATTAGGGCCATATTACAGAAAATTTAAAGTATGCAAATCAGATCAAGCAATACAGATGCCCTCGCCACAACTTCATTCCCTAATTTATGCGGTGAAAATTGCTAATTTCACTTTGATCAATTGTTACAACAAAATCTTTGCGTAAGCCTGAAAAAGTTGCCCTCCAAGCCCGTCCAACCATGGGCGGTGAGGGGTTAACTCACGTGATTCCCAAAACATAGGCTAGTGATCTCCCCAAGCAAAATTTTCTATTAGCACCAAATTTTCAAAATTCCCTATTATAAAACATTGAGTATCATGAATTGGGTGTATGTTACTTGCCCATAATTTGGAGCTCAAATAAAGAAAAAGAAGAAAAAAAGGTAGGGAAAGGAAAGGTGAAAAATCACCTAAAAATTTATTAGAAATTAAGAGAGACGAAAGAAAGCACATGCAAGACATACTCATCATGTATAAAATATGAAATTATTTACTATTATAATTTAAATCATATTGTGAATGCCTCGGTAGGTTCTTTTTGGAAAAAGAAGAAAGTCGTAATAGAAAAATATATGTACTCCGAGTTTCGAAGGTGACATATTATTACAATGTCCTACAACATCCTTTCTTATATTCTTGTTAAATCCTATAAGACTCAAGTTAGACCAAGTGCTCAAAGCGTGTTTATAAAAGTAATTACATTGGACAGATAATTTAGTATTGCACACACTAATTAATTAAGTAGTAATGTTTGAGAAATAGGAGTGGAGTGGAAGGTCCTCATTTTTGGGGGACTCTCAAACCTACATTCCTTTTGTCCCTTGTAAAATTTGGTGCTTTAGTTTTATGAGCTCTTAGAATATTTATTCTTTAATTAAATTTTTCCCAAGTTGTTGTGGGTTAAGAGTCTTTGCTTTTTATTGTTTAGATTAGTGTAATTCAAAGTTTTGAATTAAATCTTCCAATTTTGCCTAGAGTATATGCAAATTTCATGACCTTCCAGCATTGCAAGATTTTACAAAATATGATTCACACCTTCAATTCATTCAAAAATTCTTCAACACATACTTGACTTGGTCTTCTATATGGGAAAATAAACCTCAACTTTGCGTAGAGCACTTTTTTTTATATAGGAGCAGTCAAAGGCTTCTGAATTTTTTGGACAGCATGGAAAAAACTTTTTTTTGTCACTTCAATTGTCAATATTTCACTCCTCTAAATATAGAAGGATCTGATTTTTTTTCCCACTAGTACCTCTCATAATTCAAGGCAAGGTCATATGGTTAGATTTCCCAAAAAACTTTTTTTCCTACTTTTCTACTCATCCCCTCAAAAATGGCAATTTTCAGTGATTTCCACATGAAAAAGGGCTTGGGCCTTTAGGGGTTAAAGAAAGTCATGAATACTTTATGCACAAATATTGATTGGACTTGAACTTAAAGTTGGTTTCAACAAAATGGTTGATCCCAACCTTGAGTGAAGTCCCACCTTCTTTGGTGTCAAATTTTCAAAAAGTGCTCTCATGTAAGTAATTGGAACATGGGACTTGGGACAAAGTGTGAAGCATCAAGTTCCAATTTTTGGCCCTAAGCCAATTAAATTCTCAAACTCTAGTGGGATATGGGACATAGTGTGAACAACCTCTAAGATACATCACATATTTGAGTTAAATTGGAATCTAACTAAAGATATGATGTTTGTCATCAATGTATAACTCTCAAAGAAAAAAGTGTTCTAAATGACTGGTTCACAACAACTGCAAACATCTTAAACAAGTGTGAAATGACTCAATTACAGTCATTTAGGACATTCACTCTTGTTTAGGACCAATTGTTTATTGCATATTTCCTTCAATGCTTTATAAAGCATTGACAAAAAAATGGCTCCTCATTTCTTAAAGGTATGGCCAACATTAAAAGAACTTTGTTCATGATTACATTATGTTATTTCCTTTCAACTATTTTTTTTGAAATTTCCATCCGTTCGAGTCCAAGTTTCTCTATTATGTACTTCATATTCATATATATCTTGTCAAGAAACATGGAAAGAAATTCCTTATTGGAAACAACAATCTCCTATAATTATTGTGTTTAATTTTCACATTCTCTTGTTCATCAAAATAAACTCTACATAAATTGCTAGTAAACTCAAGACATCTCCATCCATGCAAAATCAACCTCATTAACCAAGAATGTTTTTGGACTTAGAAGGAAAGTCACTTAATTATCCCGAGGGAAATATTGAAAATATCAACATCAATCATCAAAAACTTCGTCTAGTGCAAAACCGTACATGCCATCATTAGGGGTTTCATATATCTGAAAAAAACGATGAACCAAGGGTTGTGAACAAGTTTTTGTTTACCGGTGAATACACTATGACGACCTCCGCGAGGTCATTGTGGCTTGTCCATTCCGTGAACACCCCACGAATTTCACAAATCCCATTCACGTTGATGATTTGGTGCAAAATGTCATAATTGAAACCCCCTATTTATTAAAAGTATCTGGTTGATTGTACGGTGCAACACATCATAAACCAACAAACATTTGGCCACAAAATGTCAAATAGTGGTTGACTTTGGGTGCTATCAACTTATTTTTGGCAAATGATAATTCAAATCTATTTTGGTAACTCATTTCCTAAGATCTCCTTGCTTATGGTTACAAAAAGTTTTGACTTATTGAAGGGTTTATAATTACAAAGAGTTTCAACTTGTTGAAGGGTATTATTGTAACATAAAACAACATGCAAAGACCTAACAACCATATGTGTTATTCATAACACCCTTCAATAAGTTGAAACTCTTTGTAACCATAAGCAAGGAGATCTTAGGAAAATAGTTACAAAAATTGATTTGAATTATCATTTATCAAAAATACGTTAATAGCACCCAAAGTTGACCACTATTTGACATTTTGTGACCAAATATTTGTTGTTTTAAGGTGTCTTGCTCATCTTGCACTATATTTGTCATAGATGCCAACTCTGCCAAATATTGCACATTTTGAAGGACAAAGACAATTTATCTATGGATGCTACACATTGCATATAGCCATATATACATTCATCCAAAAGTTAGAATACCAAAAGTTTTATCTTGCATTGCCATAGATGCCACAACTCAACAAGGTGGGTGTTTCACATCTCATTTATTGTGTCACACAAAAGCGTCATGAATTCATCCCACACTTTTCATCCACTTCTATCATCCATGTTGCTTTTCAAGTGTTGTGGTTTTCATCTAAAGTTTTTTTTCCGATTGGAAAATCTTATGTTGATCAATGAAAAAAGGTCATGAATTTACTTCAATTGATTTTGTGATTGTCTCTTTGAAAAACATCAGTGGAATTGCTGGAGGAGCAAACATGCCAATATGCCATAGGCTGTTACCACACAATCTTTTCAGCTAGTGCAAACTGCAAAGACCTCTTTACACTAATTACGGTGAATTTTATTAAATTAGTGTGAGAATGCGACACGCCTATCACCCTTGTACTCCATGTAGAGTTTTGGAATCACCATTTGATGCCTCCTAAGAAGCCATCAAGTGACACAACCTCCATAATCTAACATCCTTCTCACACATTTTAATTGAAATACATGCTCTCAAAATCTCTTTGCAAGTTGGCCACATGAGTCACACTATTTGAGGTACTATTTAAACATTATGACTAACAATATCATCTTAGATTATTATAAATTTCTTTGTTAGTGCACCTTGCAAATTCACTTATTTTTTGAGCTGGTATGCATTAGCATTATTAAAGTGGATCATAATAATTAAAATAACTTGTGTAATACAAGTAGAGTATGATAAAACTTTCTCTACACTAAAAGCTACACTAGATAGGATTTTTAGATAAACTTTTTACATGGATGGTTTGGAGTTCTCTAATGAATTAATTGTGAATATAATGACGATACTTTAGAAGCATGTCTATAGACCAAACTCTTTCAACTTTAAAAGTCACAATGATTTAAAAAATCCAAAAATTCATGAATAAAATGGATTGAAGTTGCTTTTGATTTGCCTATCTTTTAGAAATGAGAAGTTTGAGAGATCTAGCCAAACTCTCCTAAAGAGGATCAAGAATTTGAATAACACTTTAGAAAATATCCTTTCTTATCGTAATGAAGGGAAGCTTGAACTAAAGTATAATATGCTATATACTTGCATAAGGTCTTTGCTTTTTTTTGCAATGTGGCACTTAATTTCTACATTAAAGGTATGTTCACACTTGATGTTAGGAGGACTATTAGCAATATGAATGTAGTTTAAAGGTGTATCCAAATGCATTTAATTTTCCTTTGCTACTACCACTTTTAACATCAAGTATGAACTTATCCTAAGGTAGCAACACCCATAACCATCACTATACCCACAACCATTACCTCTAAAATCTTGGAAACTCTGTGGAAGTGAATAGATGTAATTACAAGGATGTACAACATGTGAACATGAAACCTTAGTGTTAGCATTAGGTGCAATTGCAGTTGGTTCTTTCAAAATTCACAACTTATTCTTACAGTATCCAAATAGTACATTGGAAAGTGCAAACTTGTCATTTTTCTCTTGCTAATAGGATCCTATAACTTGCTAGATGTTTATTAATAGTCATCATGTTCAAAACCCTTAATTTGATGGTTATGGGTGCTACTACCTTAGTGCTTTTCTTAATCCCTAAAGGACCAAAGGGACGTTTTTCATCCCTGCTCATATATGGGAGCCCGTGTAGGCACAATGACCCCCCCCCCAATGTTTAACCTCCAAAGGGCCCTTGGGCTTTGGAGTTACAATACCACATATGGTCGCAACCAATATTTAGAAGTTTGAATCAGCTAGAAACTAAGTGTTACAACCATACATATTGAAGGGTTGTATGATGGTGGGTGCATAAAGAAATTTGGAAAGCCCTCAGAATTGCTCAAATACATCTGTACATACGGCCATACATATGGCAACAAAGGGCTTTTGTGACATTCAGGGGTTAAGGGTTAAACCTTTAAGGACCATGCGACCATATTTTGGTTGCTCAGAGTGGTTTTTGGCTTATAGATTGAAATCACCTAGTAATTTGGAATTTGGTCTTGAAGTACGCATGTGATCACAAGATCTTTGCATCCAACCAAAAAAATAACAATGGAACCGGGTATGTGAGTTGACAAGTAATGGTGTTTATATAGCATGGCCTCAAAATACGTATTCATTTTTTGTCAAAGATGGATCAAAGCAACAACTCAATACATCAAATATGCAAAAGAATGTCAAATTTCAATTTCACAATTCCAAAAAATTCAAATTGCTTAAGAAACATGCTTGTATTATTTTCCTATACAGTAGCAATATAATTGTAGTATTTAAAGATCTATTGAAATGGTGTTGTCATTTCATCTTTAAATTTTGTCATCTTATATTTAAGGCCAATTCTTGATTGTTTTCACCAATTGGATTTTCCATAACAGTTACCAAACTTCTTGTAGAACCGTTTTAGGGTAGCAAAGAAAGTGGGATTTTTGACCCTTTTTGTCCACTTAGCTATACCTTGTGATTGCTATTTTTGTCTATTTCTTGTGAAACTAGTCTTGTTAGAAAGGTGGGAAACCCTGCTTTCTAGAAATGTAGGACTCTTTTCAATCAAAGCTTGCATGAAGCATTAACCCCAAAATGCCCAAGGCACCCAATTTGGGTGTTTGCAAAACTTTGAAGACTAATAAAATCTTATCAAATCACTATTTTTGGTTTTCTTTTTTTGAACACAAGTTTGTTTTGAAGTCTATATTCAACATCAAAAATCTGATTTATTAAATGAGTATTGATGAGTTTTCTACTCAAGATTTTGTATAAGGGTGTCCACTGCAATCTTGAGTTTGCTAGTGTTGGAAGATCTTGAAAATGAGCCTCAAATACTTTAGAGCTTGGAGAAAAATCCGCATTAGCAATCCATTTAAAAAAATACATGAGTAGATTTTGGAAGTTGTAAATTGACTAAATTTAAACATGTAATGACCTTAAACCTCATATTTTTTTGATGACCAACTTTTTAGATTTGACATGTGAAACAGGGATTAGAAAACTTCAAGTCACTTTTGCAGTTTTAATACCCTCATGTTCAAACAATATAATCTTTCAAACTATAAGTGATATTGTTGTGTTCTCTTTTTCCATGTAATCTCTAACATGTCAAGTTTAAATTTGTACAATTACAATTTAAAAAAACTTGATGAGATTTATGAAAAGGTCAGTTAATTGTTCACGTTCCTAAAAATGCCAAGAAGTTCATAAAGGCCCTGGGCATTTAGAGGTTAATATTCAAACCTACACAAGCATGAAAATTATAAATTTTCAACATACGGCTCACTCAATCATTATAATATTTCACCTCCAACGGTAGATCTAGTTGAAATTCTGATACATTACAACAAACAAGGTGTCCTTTGCATTCTTACGGTTGGATTATTCAAATTGAGTCCATATTTGATTCAATTGCACATCTAAGCTTACAACCCCTGTTTTGAGTGGATTTTGTGAAAATGGGTGTGGTCCTTAAAAGGCTAAAGAGTGGTAAGCACTTTGTTGTTCTCCTTACATTGGAGTATAAGGTAGGTGCACCTATAAGCGCGGAAATAAGGGTTTTGGAGTAGGTAAAACAATCAACGAACTTTGAAAAAGATACTGTAAGTTAGGAAGTGGAAACCAAAAATATTGGCATCAATTTCAAGGTTCCAACTGCAAGCATTTGTTCACAAAGATTTTTCAAAGTCCAAAATCACTGAAATTGTAGGAACCATGTGTAAGAGATGCTAAAAACAAGACTTGTTGGTTCTTAGATAGTGAGATGGGTACTCAAAACCTCATGCTAGTCACCCACAACCATCACTTCATCACCCACAACCATCACTCAGCCACCCATAACCATCACTCAATCACCCATAACCATCACTCAATCACCCACAACCATTTGTTTTTTTATTAATTAGCCCTTGCCATTGTCAAGTGACGGCCATGGGGACACAACACTTATGGATGCTGCTAAGCTTACCTTATATTAGGAAGGAAGATACTGCGTTGACAAAATTTTGCCAAAAAAAAGCACTATTCTACATGATTAAAAACTCTTTTATATTGAAACCTCCAAGAATAAAACCACTAATTATCAAAGCCAGTTCAAGCCTTATTGATTATAATATCTTGCAAAGACAAGATATGTGATGTTAGAAGTGTTTAAAATTTGATGGATAAATGTTGTCCCATTAAATATGTACACATGGCAAATTGTTATAAAAGCATATCTTCACAATACATTGAAAATGCAGAGTTACAAAGAAATTAGTTGAATCTCATAAAATATTGACAAGTTTCAAGACCTTTTAAAACATAATTTTTTTGTCTAATTGATGAGTACATTATCTCACATACTTAACTCCTGAAGGACCAAGCCCTTTTTTCTACCAAAATCACTAAAAACTGCCACTTTTAGGAGGTTTAGAAAAAGGGATTTTATGTTTTTTTTTTTGGGAAATCCAATTGTAGGATCTTGCTCCAGACTAGAAGAGGTACTTGTGGGAAAAAAATCAGCTCATTCCAAATGGAGAGGAGTGAGATATTTACATCTAAGTGGAAAAATAAATAAATTCCATGCTACTCAAAAATTTCAGAAGCCTTTGACCGCTCTTATAACAAAAAAGTTGCTCTACCCAAAGTTGCGCTTTTTTTTATTCCATGTGGGAGATCAAGTTAGGTAGGTGTGGGAGAATTTTCAAATCAATTGGAACAATACAACACATGGGAAAAATCAATAAGTAAAAAGAAGTAGAGAATGAGTCAAATCACTAAATTATTAAGAATTTAATTATTGAAACGAAAAATGCAAATCCTAACGGTCATAATGTTGTGATAAACAATCTACTTCCCTTGGTTTAATTTGTTTTCCAAAATATTGAAAATTGAGTGAAAGAAAGGACTTCAAAGTTTATTTTAGAGTAGAGATTCCATAATCGCCCACAAACAAAAACTCATCACAACTTTCATCTCATTGATTAAAATTGAATGATTCAAAGCTTCTCACCTATATAAAAATCTAAAGAACCAATTTCACAAATTTTAATATTTAAAAAAAAAAGGTTTTAAAGAATTTTTTGGGCTGCTCAAATGGGCAATTCTCCTCAAATTTTCATAAATTCATGCATAACTTCTTCATCAAATTTCAGAATGAAGAAAAAAGTAAATACCCACATAGATCTTTAAATTCCCCACCTTTAATAAAAGTTTCAAAAAATCACATAAAGTAGTTTAGCCATAGGTACATGCCCAAAGTCCAACCTGTCCCCTGAAGGGACAATGGTCCTTTTGGGGTTACGCACACTTGTGCAACGTAATCCCAGTACTTAGTATTTTAAGCCTTTACATACAAGGGTTAAAACGACACCTACCAACATTACGTATGATGCACACTTGTCACAATATCATTGACTACAACACACTTACAGAATACAGAATTCCTTCATTGAGGACCCCCACCAAGGGCGTCAAACCAATTTCATAATCTCGTCTACTAATACAATAGAACAACTACTGCACTGAAAATTCTAGAAACACAACAGTACGTGATACTACTCTGATAGGAGTCAACACATCCACTTACAGATACACCTGCGTTCTTATTTTAAATCAAATACATGCAGGAGAGAAGACAAAATCATAAAAGACTAAAAAAATTGCTTTCTGAGCATTTTCCAATTTCTATTATCAGTCTTATTCCAGTCATGAAATTCAGCTTTCCGCCAACATAGAACTAGCAAGAGTACCAAAACTTGCATAAGGTCCTCTCCATTCATTTTATTCGAAACAAAAACAAAAACAAAAAAAACTAACGATGAGCAAGACCGAAAAGGGGCAATGGCTTCCCACAAGAGCACGTAAGAATATACAACAATGTAGAGCAGGGAAGTATTTTGAAAGCAGCACTCAGGGAGGGGCAAGATCCACAAACTCATAAGGTGGTAGTAGTAAAACCGTTACTCCTCTTGTGCCTGGGAATTCACTGAATACAAATTCTCCGTGTTGACCTGAGAGATGTTTGGTTTTCAACAACCCCCAGCCGATCTATTTACTCTCATTCCCTGCTTCAATAAAAAGAAAGCTACAATGTCAGGCTCTGTCAGTTTAAAACATCTACACTGAATACCGCGTTTAGGTTGCCCCATACTAATTTATTGACATTTCACCATTTAAATACTTACTAAGACTACAGTAACTTTTGTCAATAATTACTGTGATGAACAATGGAGGAAGCAAGCAAAAGGTTGGACACAGCAACAAGTGCCAAAACCAAGGAGCAAGAAAACTGAAACTTTAGATAAAATTAGGAGTTATTGTAGCATAAAGAGAGTTTGCATGCCCCTCCAAGTGGTCAAGGGTGAGACATGAAGTAACTTTGCCAAGGTAAGGCAACCTAATTGTTAAGGCAACCTAATTGTTAACGCAACCTAAATGCACTATTTAGTATACATTTAGGTTGCCTTAACAATTAGGTTGCCTTTCCTTGGCAAAGTTACCTCATAACTCATAACTCATGGCTTGGCCACTTGGAGGTGCATGAAATTATTTAGATACTATTTCAGATGGTTTACAACGTGGACTTAGCTAATTTGTCATCCTGCAACTATGTTGTTGTTGCCAAGGCCTTTAAAAGTTGCTTATTGCAGTAATTATTGCTGAAAATTATTGTAGCAGCAGTAAGTATTCAAATAGTGTGAAATGTCAAGAAATTACTGTGGGGCAACCTAAATGCAATATTCAGTGTAGTTCAAAACGTCTCCTTTTAAAGTAAATAAGGGAAAAAGGAGAGAAGTTCTATCAATAATATATTCCTGGGATTTCCTGAGGCAATCATAACACAAAAGACCAAAAAAAGGGAGATGTCTTTTACCTTCGGGTGCTGGTGCAGCAGGCAGGGCCTTGCCCAACAGAGCACAATGTAAGATACGCTTCTCAAACAAACCAATGTCTGACAAGGTAAAATTACCCTGTGAATGCAACAAGGCAAACAAAAAATCATCAGCAACGGAAGAATAATCCTGGCACAACAAACGATGTACCTCACCAACGACATATTTGAAGCTCTTTGAAAGTGCTTCTCAACCCCCCGAAGTGCCAAAAAGACAGAAAATTGGCCGCTGCCATATCTATATGAACTGAAATACATCATTTAGGAAGCTTTATGCTAATAATAAAAATGTACCATCGAAAAGAAAAAAATTCATCTACTACATAATTTGATAATAGCAGACGTGTATGGTTTGGATGTTCCTATAATCAAAACTACTAATATCCTAAGGGTATGTTCACACTTGGTGTTAGGAGGGGTATTAGCAATATGAATGCAGTCTAAATGTGTGTCCAAATGCATCTAATTTTCTTTTGCTACTACCCCTCTTAAGACCAAGTGTTAACATATCTTGAGTAGGACTATACGGATGAATTCCGCATTTGGGAATTGATATCTAGTATTAGCCCAGAACTTTCTTCTTTGACATTGATTCGCTTAAAACCAAAGTTTTGAGTAAGGTTCATTATCATCAAGAAACAGAGTGCAAATTTGTTCAGCACTATCAAGGAGTAAATCAAGTTGATTAACGAGGACCGTAGCAAGCTAAGAGCAATGATGACAAACTTTAAAATGGAGAGTAACCAAGTAAAGACATGATCTAGATAAAGGAAAGCCATCCCACCTCTGCAGCCATTAATCTCCGGACGTTATTAGCATAAAGCTTTGGGTCGGAACATTCCTTCTGTGTTGGACGATATACAGGTAACCGCACAACTTCAAGGTGGTTCACAAATTGGCACAGAAGAAGAATAACATGCCGAGCCTGAAAGGAAAACCGAGCCCAACCCCTCAATTTTAAGGACCACAGGCTACAAATATACTACAAAATGATTTTACATCCATTAATAAATTTGATCAAAAGCAGATATACAAAACTAAAACTGCAGGTGGATATAGTACGTAAAATTTCTTCGCTGAATATAACATTGCAAATTCCCAAAATTACAGCAAGAAAAATGTAGCAGAAAGAACATAACCACTCTTCAAAATACATATACATATGAATCAACACTATGGTGTATGCAACTTACCCCACTAATTGTATCCCAGGCAGGACTAAAACGCCTAAATGGATACTTGACTATTACAGGCTGCACTGGAGTCTGAGCACGAAATGCCCCTGTCTTGAATGGCAGTAGGTAACCACCGTTGGTAGTTGTCCCCTCTGCAAAAGTCATAGCCAGTGTCACAAGGACTTGATTTGAAAAAACATGCAATAATAATAATTAGTATTGAAACAGGGATTATTTCAATTACTGCGCCCTGCACAAATAACGCTAGCTTGCCCTAATTGGTGAATTTGCAGGGTACACTATTAGAGTAGTTCACAGTAATTTAGGTTAATTCAATGCATTGAGGGCTACAAGATTTAGCTCCACTAGAGAGCGTATGAAGGATGCCGCATTACAAAGATTTCGCCACCAAGTTGCTACTTGAAGAGCGGTAAAGATCATGGCCACAACTCAACAAGGGTGGGAGGCATGCCACACTTTCATACTAATTATACTAATTAAACAAATTTCACTTAAATAAGCGTGAAGAAATCTTGCACTATTGAAAGTCTTGTACAAATGGAAATAACTTGTGTAATACACAGACTTGACAGGCTCAATATATGAAGGCAACCGAGATAGAAATGATTTGGCTTTGATCAAAGTACTGAGACAAAATACCTGGGAACAAAAGGAGGCCTGGTGCCTTGGGATCAGTGTGCGCAGCTCGCAGTCTCTCAGTGACCACTCCTGGAGTCAACACAGAATCATCAGATGAGTATTAATATTTCGATCTGAAAAAGTAATTTTTGAACTAAAGATTTCAATTTTGAAGCGGTATCATAATCCGTATGAGGTATCCAAGTTTGAATGTTATTTAAAACTTGCAATTATAATCATCACTGCTGGTTCAGTATTAATGGAATCTAAAGGTAGCGATTCTTGGGCAAAGGACATACCAACAAAATTACAGAGACAAATCTGAGTTTGTAATAAGATGGTTACCTGATACACCTTTATGATCAGAGGACCTATACTCGCGTTGAACATACACACAACCCAAGCATTTGCTGCAAAATAGAAGAAAATTCAAGTTGCTATGATCAAACGGACTCCCATTTGCTAAGTTTTTCAAAAGATCGATTCTTAAAACTACATCGATTTTGTTGAATCGGCAAGAGATATACTTATTCAACTGGGCTGCAATATCATGGTATAACTGCGTGCATCAAAAGTTCTTAAAAATAAACAAACCGATCAAACATGAACAATGAAATGATGAGTTTTTGAGGAAAATATAAAAGACATACCTAATCAATCCAACCAAAGGCAACCTCGCCACTGATCTCTTTCCGCCGATGCATACACAACAAACCAAACTAATAGGTAAGACGCATACAAACGACATAACCATCGAGGTAAGAATATTTCAAAGTAAGAAGGAAACATACTAGAAAGGGCTGAATACACAACTTTACTAACAATCACCCAGTCTAAATAGAAAAAGGCCCTATAATTGAAAGCCCATGCCATATGATTGCATACAGAAACAAATTCTCCTAAAATGTTACCATTGGAGTTGAGCAATTTTTAAAATAAAAACCACCGCAGTGTCACAAGAGGAAGTAACGCTTTATCCAATTAAAAGTTAAAGAGGCAGCAGATATCCACATGCAGTACCATAATGCATACTTTAACGTTAAAAACAAAACCAAGCAAGGAGTAGGACCATGGCTTACTTTAGCCACAAAGCTGGGAAAGGAGGCTGACATGTGATACAATATATCTAAGTAGGAGACGTGGTTTGAAACAATAGCTCCTGGACGAGCCAACTCCACTACCTTAGCTTCACCTTCCTGTGAAATATCAAATTAGTACATTGTTGCCATTGAAGTGCACTGAAATAAAACTAAAGATAAAAGGATACTAATCCGTTACAAAACCTAATTCCAAAGGAACTCCCATTTCACACTCAGTTTAAACCACATATTAACAAGAGCTGTGAGCTTCAGAATTTGCATTAAAAAGTCATGAAAAAGTGATAAATATTCAAACTCGCACATATGAAGAAGATTTGGTATACTGCACATACGTGTTTGTGAAAGCCAGAATGGAAAAGCTTAACTTTCCTTATAAGTAAAGAATCTGTCCTATTTTGTAATCCATCTGTCTCCCAATAAGTGGCCCATTGGAAACTCGCATCATTTGCTACTGAATAAGTTGTACAAAGCTTATTGGCTCAATTTTAAGTAGGTTACAATGATTCCAATGAGGCCACTTGATTGGAAACAGAATTCAGAGTAGTTGCTCAATTTTAGCTCCCCCAAAGATTCCAGACAAAAACCAGGGCCTCTGAATCCAAATATGAACTCAAAATTTCCAAATCTCCTGGTGATAAGTTTCTAAACTCTTACATCTGAAGATTCTGAGCTTTTCCACCCACACAAATGTGCAGTATACCAAGCCCTGAACCAGGCCCTGAACCAAGCCCTAAACCAAGCCATGAAGCAACAAGCATGATTTCCAGGAGGAGGTAAAACTCACCTTGCTCTCATCGGGATCTCCCAGACCTAATTGAAGGTTCTGAGCCTCAGCCGAAGTTGCATTGAAAACAGGGATATAATAGAATCCAAAGATGAATAACATAGCGCGTGCAAGGAATCGACCGGAGCGCACAATGATCGTCCGTCTCACTCCCGTCATATGCGCAAAGCTCTCTTGACCTTCATCGCTGGAGGAAGCCGTGACTCGCAGCGTACACAGTTTGCAAATGACGTAGAACAACACCAGGATCGCAAACAGCAACATCACCCTCAAAGGACAAAACGTCACCAGCGCTACAAACAGTTGCACATTCTCCACGAAAGAAACCCTGCGCATTCCCCAGTTACCATACAAATCATGGCGCACATACGCTGCGTACTTCACTTCCAGCTCCTTCAAAAACTCCGGGGGATATTGCACCATTTCCGTTGCTGCCGCACTGTTCGACGATGGCAACGACGACGGCTTCTTCGCTTCGTGCTGCTGTTGTTGTTGTTGTTGTGACAGAAGCGGTGCCTGCTCATCTCCTCCATTATCATCATCATCAGCATCAGCATGCGCGTCGTGATCAAGCAGTTTCTCACTTACTTTGCCGTCTTCGCTCATGCAGTTAGGGTTTCCAGAGCTTTTGAAAACCTCATCTTCCTCATCTTCCCTATCTTCCCTATCTGCTACATCTGCTGTGTCTGCTGTGCCTGTTGTATCTGTTGTATCTGCTGTATCAGTTTGAGGTGACTCGGACAACAAAGGTACCTCGGGGGATTCTGCCGCCGTTGCAAGCGGCTTGGCTTCCGAATCTTTGGATCCAGCTAATAACTCGACCTCCTTCAAGGGATTCCCCATCGTTTTCTTGAAAATGTCTTCACCAAAGACAATTCTGCTGTTGCCGGATTCGCTTCATTTGCTCACACAAGGATCATCGTCGCGTTTTTCGTCCTTCCTACCTCGCCATTCGGTGCAATTGCGTCAGTGAGTGAATGAGTGAGTGAAATGTGGTGATGATGAAACCCTAAAAATGGAATAAAATGGAAAATACGTCTCTCTGATTTCACGTTCTACTCCCAAACCCTAAATCCTTTCCTTTCCTTTCCTCTTCCTTCCTGGTCCTAACCTTCTCTCCTCACCCTAACTCCTTCTCTCCCGCCCTAATTTGTCCTTGACCTACTGTATCTCCCTCTCTCTCTCTCTTTCTGGACCGTAACTCTCATTCAAGCTTTGTTTTTCTGGCCGTCTTCTGGGACTCCTCTCCTTTGTCTCGTCCTTCGCAGATTTGCTCCGCTCGGCCTTCTTCTTCGCCACTCTGCTCTGTTGCCACGTTCTTCCTCGATCGAGCAAGCAAGCAAGGTGGAGGAGCAAAAAGCAAGAGCAGACATTGTAACAGCGCTTTTAAAGTTGCTTTTGATTCCTTTTAAAGTTGGTTCCTCACGCTTCGTCCACGTCAGCTGGCCCCCGGAGTGTACGTGGCATGCTGCATGATGGAGATATTGGCGTTGCAGTTGCGAGGTCAACAGAAAATCTGAGTTATTTTTCTTGAGCAATGATCCTAATTGTGTGATTTTCAACATATAGGGTTAAGTTTGGCACAAGTGGTTGTCAGAGTATTAAATGCCTGAGGGCGTAGCCCGGGCATTTAATACCCAACACGCGCAAGAGCCGAGGCTTAACGTGGCGTTACACCGTGCAAAGATTCTTTGTCCTTCTTGGGATTTCTTTCCACCCTTTTGAGGTTATTTTGAAGATATAGGTTTCTGTTATGCTAATTTATTTGATGTTATGCTAATATAAATACTACTGTGCTCATTTAGCTATTGCTGTGCCCATTAGGTACTCTCATGGTCATTAGGTATTGTTATAATCATTTTTATGGTCATTTTGTTATTGTTGTGGTTATTAAATTTTGCCATGGTCATTTAGATACTGTGGTGCTCATTCAGTTACTATTGCGCTAAATTAGTTACTGTTAGAAGTAAAACTTATTGTACACAGCTCTACTGACTAAAGTTTTCAATATTTTGTAAACATTGGGAGTACAAGGAAACTTTTTGCAATTATACTTATCAAGTTCTTAAAGGAAACATAACAAACACTCATAGAAAAACAACAAACACTATCAAACAAATGAAGACATTTACCAAAAAAATTCAAGTACATATATAACCACATGCAACAGTGAACTCACCATACATGGCACAAAAATAGAATGTAGACAACAAACACCTCTACAAATCAAAAAATAAACACAAACAAATATAAAAAACAAATGAATAAAAGATATACCACAAAGAGATCCTAAATTTAACAACAAAGAGTACCTTGTGGGTAAGTCACAAGTTTGAAATGTCATATAATATGGTTGAAATTTTACAAAGAGCTTCCTAAAATCTATTGACTATCATAAATAAAACTTTGAGGTAGATCAAAACAGCAGCTCGGCAAAGAGTGTGACCACACCTGGATGTTGGGAGGTGTATGAGCAATGCAACTACACAATAAGAAATAAGCTTAAGGCATTTAATCTACCTCTGCAAATGCACCTCCCATCACCCAAGTGTGGGCACACTCATACAAACATTAAAGCACAAGATCTAAAGTTGAATATAAATATGTCAGGGGCTATTGATGCTGCTGTTACCTCCTTTAGAGATTGCAAGAAGAAACCCTAGGTAAGGAGGTCCTCACCAATGCAACGATGAAATAAAGAAAACAAAAAATAAGAACACTGTGAAAGCATTTAAAGACATCATCTAGAAAAAATTCAAGAAAATAAACACAAGCATTAAAATCACAACATACTTTCCAAACTTTTCAAGCCTATTGAGCAAATTGCTTAAGATTGTGTGAATGCTGAGGTACCAGGAGATGAATTGGATGAATTGGCAATGCAAAAACAACCTAGAAAGAATGAAAACCATCTCATCTGCTACAACTAATTCATCTCCCAATACCCTAGTACTAACACAACCTCGCCAAAATATCAAACAAGATGAGCAATTTGTAAACTCCAACCCCTCTCGTAGGGGGACGTAGCTTCTTGGGCCTGACGCTTCTAACATTGCAAAACCACAAAAAGAAATGTAAAAAGTCCATTTACAACAACAATAAACCAAAACCAAAAGCAGCAAAAGAAAATACAACAAACAAGGAAAAACAAGATAAGTCAAAACAACAATATCCAATGAAAAAAGCCAAGTAAGTGCATCTCAAACCTGATCAAGAATGAACACAAAAGGGTACATGAAAAGCGGTCTTAACGTTGAACTTCCATCCGCGGCAATCTGTAAAAAACAAAACTTATTAATAACTGAAATTAACTGACGCTGAACTCCCTTTGCAACACACAACATACGAAAACTCCATTTGGCCACACCCTCAATCATAACTAACATACCAGGTCCTCACGTCTTCATCAAAAACAGCAAATGCTTTCATGGACAACAACAAAAAAGAACAACATCAAACACAATCACGGCAAAAACAAAATAGACTTCAATAGCAGTCAACCAGCACTTATAGAACCTTGACGCAGCTTTTCCACAACAAAAGGATCACGAGAAAGGTTCACCAAGTATGATCAAACACCACGGGCCTGCATCTACAACGAAAACAAACACAAGCTCCTCCACATAAATCAAACAAAAGCGCCGAACAGTAGTAAGAAAGGAAATGATCAAAAACAAAACAACAAGCAACTAAATTGGAGCAGTAGCACAACAAGGAAAAACAAAATATTGTAGAGAAGCAGCGCGAAGTGGATGAACGCGCACACCCAAAAAGCAGCGCGCCGACGACAAACACACACACTCGACCAACAACGCAAATATGAGCAAACACTCAAGCAGCACCATGCAAACAACAAAGAGGACAAACTTCCTTTAGCAACGACATATATAGAAAAGGTAAGTTTCCTCACCTCATCACAGTCGTCTGTTGGTAGATCCAACGAACAGCCGTGATGAGGTGAGGAAATGTACCTTTTCTATATAGGCAAGTTGTAACTCAAGCTCCTTTTGTCGTTGGTCTCGTGTCGTCATGCTATTGCTTGTTTTCTGTGGCAGTCTGTCAGTGCTTTTGCTCAACTTTTTTCTTTCCTTGTTGTTTCTCCATGCTGCTCCAGTGCTCTGTTGTCTTGTGTCTACATTTGTTAGTACTCATAGTTTTCAAGCTTGTTTTTGCACGTGTCTTTCATTCTCAATGTTTGGATTCTTACTAGCGCTCAAGTTTTTTGCAACTAGTTTCTTAACAATTGCGTTGTTTCTGTCTTGTAGTTTCTTCTACTTGCTCTCGCTCACATTCTTTTCACTCTGCTGTAGTTGGTTGTGACTTTTGGGTTAGCGCTTACTGCACTTAGTGTAACATCCTTTGTCTACCAGTGCTCACTTGTTTTGTCGGTCCCACTCAAAAATGATCTCTTAAGTTTGTTTAGATGCCGTGTTTAGTGCTGGCTTAGATTGTCTTGCACAAGCCATTAGTTTCTTCCATCATCTTCCTTTGTTAGAGATTTTTGTGTCATTGCACAGGCATAGCTTCTGGATCTACACATATTATTGGCGATCAAACCCTCTCCCTCTGTCTTTGCCATTTGTTTACGCTAGCACTTTCAATTTAGACTTCTGTAATCATCGACGTGACTAAGTTCTATTCTTTTCAAAATCATGTGGCATTATGTGCAAGCTATTCTTGCTTTTGGCGACTTTGATATGGTTTGATCTCTATCCTTGCAAGTTTTTGCTTTTCATTGAAGTTGTTTTCATCATTTTTGTTATTGTTTTGTTGTATTGTTTATATTTTTTGTATGTTGTTTTATTTGTGTCTATCTTTCTTACCTTCTTGTGTTTGTATTGACTTCATGGTTTGAATGTTTGCTTAAAGGGTGATGGCGTTTTGGTGCTTGCAACTTGCGGCAGCCCTGTCCAAGTAGCAATCGGCTCTTCAAGTTGTCTTGCAGGGAAGTATTCACGTCATGGAAGTGTTTGTGGATTTCGACCCTTCCGATCCTCCCTGTTGTCCTTGTCATGTTTGTGAAGATGATTCTGTTGTTTTTGTTAAAGATGAACTTCTTTCTGTTCAGTTGCATGCTCTGGCTACAGTTAAATTTATTAGAGGTCACACTGCTAGTCCACTCTCTTCTTCCAAGAAGAGAAAGATTTCTTCTCATGATGTCCCTGGTCCTTCATCACCTTCTGATACAGATTTGAATCTAGTTCCTCTTCCCTCTATTGGTTCGCTTTGTGCTTCTAGCTCGCCACTCCCTACGGATTCTCCTTGTGTTTCAGGTCCTGTTTCCCCTATTGAATCTCCTGTTAGTGGTGTTCCATTACCACTTGCAGGTGAACTTGATTAGGATGTTATGGAAATCCTTGATCCGTTTGATCTTAAGATTCACTCTACTTCTTTGGATGATTTTGTAGATGTTAAGCTTGTAGTGGTTTTGCATCGTTCTCTTGTTGCTTGTGGTTTAGTAGAGTCTTTTGGTACTGCTAGTAGAGCTGAATGTTTAGTTTCAGGTCATGGACAGACTGGATTGGAGGCTGTGGATGTTAGTGCTCCTGCTTGTGGGGTTCTCACTAGTTCTGTTGTAAATTCTGCTCTCCAACTTGTCCCTACTCTTCTTATTAATTGTGTTGCACCATCTTTGCTTGTTTCTTCTTATTCAATTTTGGTTGTTGAGTCTTTGCTTGGTTCCAGTCTAAATTTTTTGAAGTATGTTTCAGTTGCTGTCCCTCTGGTTGGACCTGCAGATTATAGTGTGGGCAATGATTTTGTCCCAGATGAGGATCTAGAGTTCTTTAGGCCTTTGTCACTACGTGATTGTGTGTCTAATTTGGAAGGGGATGATGAGGAGTACAAAAACCTTGACACTAGTCCTAGGTGTCGTTTTGGTACTGCTAGTGTTGACAAGTTGGCCAAAGTCAATGCTGGGGGAAATATGAAGAGCTGGAGAGCCGAGCAATGGGTCGTAAAAGCTCTTGACGAGTGGAGGAACTTTTGTGGATACTCTACAATGGAGTCCGTTGCAAATTTATCTGAAAATGAGGACGTTAAACCTCTTGGTTATATGCTGGTCCTTTTTATTTTGGAGATCAAGAAGAAAAACGGATTGTTCTATAACCCTAACACGTCAGTTGAGTTTTTATTATCATTTCTATGGCTGTTTTGTTGTATTTGTTTTCTTGTACTTGTGTTTGGTTGATTTTTTCATTCTTATTAGCTGCTCCTTCTTTGTGTGTTAGTTTGACTTCTTGCATTTTGGAGTTGTTGTTGTTTTTGATTTCTTCTAATTTGTGGCTTTTCTAGCTTTGCAGCATAACTGGCATGCTGAGGTCTCTTGGAAGATTAATAAGAACTAGGCAAGAACAAAGGATAATTGAAATCTTGGTTCCACCCACTGTACCATTTAATATCTTAACTGATGTAAGGAATCATCGCGTGAAAGTTGCTAGTGACAAAGCAGTAAATCGTTTTGCTAAAGCTGGGCTTGGCCGTGAGATTTTGAAAAGTGACGCTGTTACTTTGGCTGAGGAGCAAGAGATGTTTTTGAATGCTCAAGCTTCTCCAAAGATTGTTGCAGGGCTTACATGTAGGTTCTCCTCGTTTACAATGAAGAACTTCTTGTTACACTGGTGCCTCTGAATTAAGAGGTGTTGATAGTTCCATATTTGGCATCGATTTTGACAAATTTGGAGATGAATTGCTAAGGTTAGTGTTTACTGACTTTATCTTTTTGTTTGTTTTTATTTTGATTTGCTTTGTTTTTTATTGGTTGTATATCATTAAATGCTTTGTAGTTTACTTATTGTGGGTGTTGTTATCAAAATCTTCTTATTTTTGTTGAAATTGACTTATTTGTTCATTTGAATGATTCTACATTTTTTGATAATTTGCTCTAATGTAGGTTTACTCCTGATTGCTCCAAGAATTGGAGTATATTTGTTCAGCAGTGCTCCTTTGAAAGTCTCAAAAAGCTAGTGTTATGCTCTATCAAGGATGTCATTGCCACCCGTAAGTCCATAATCTCTCACTGGCCAGTTTTTATGTCTTTTGAGTTGCGACATGCTTTTTCTTAACTCCTAAGAGTCCAACAAGTTGTAAAGGCCATGTATGGTTCACTAAAGTTCATATTGGCAAAAACACTCTAGCCAAAATGACAAAGAATCTTTTCAGCTTTGTTCCTTCAGCTAATTTTAAAATGATCACTAACAAGACTGGGAGAATGACTAGAATAACTAGAATGGAAGAGGCCCAAGTACCACGTGAAAAAGCTATGTTAGTGACTAGGCACAAGGATTCAAAGTCCTATGCGAAATATAGCACAGAGGACAAGTGTGTCACTGACCGTGCTGTCCAAAGGGTAATTGTTGGGGAGTGTGTAAATGGCTACAAGTTATCATATGTGGATGCCTTGAAGGGTGAAAATGAGAGATTAGGTAATTTTAAGGTAAAACTTCAAGACCTTATATGTTGCACTTGTTTAGTTTCTGATTGTTTTTTTATTCTATAATTTTCATCTTGGTTGTGCAGGTAGGAGATGTGATTGTTATAAAGACACTTGCTTCAGCTTTAGTGACTCCAGCAACTTTGATAGTAAGTGTTTTGCATTTCTTTTTATTGTTTGTGTTTTTTTATGTATTTGGTTGTTGTTTTGAGCTTTATTTATTGTTTCACTAGATTATTTAGTTTCTAATTGTTGGTTTGATGGTTTTTCAGGCTGCAGAAGCCCAGCCTTCTCAAGTGGTGAAACCAGCAGCTCCATTGAAGCAATTCTAGCCTACTATTTTGATAAAGAAATCTGTGATGGGCTCCTCTATACACTTGCAGAGTGCTCGAACAAGTGGCTGCAGCCTGGAGAGTCTTAGTGAAGAAGAGTGTATGGCTTTTCAGTAGTGGATGCTAAAGAAGTAAGTTAAAAGAAACTCAAAAAAGACTGTTTTCAAAAATATTAGTAATTGTTCTATTGTGAATGTAGTTTTCAATGGGAGGGGATTATCAAAGTGCATCCTCTGTTTTAGAAAGTGTCACTAGAAGTAGTGTAAAACCTGAGCACAATGGCAATTTGTAGCCTTAGCAAAATGGTTATATAAGGCATAGAGACTCATGCTTTTTTCCTTGTTTAGCATCAAGGCTTTTTAAGGCAGAGTTCTATATTTGGATTTTTCAACGTGAAGTTTTTTTTTGCTTAATTTATGTCTCTCTTGCTTTGTTTTTGTCTTTGTTCTTGCAGTTTATGTGTTAAGTTTGAATGTTTTATTTTTATTTTTTGATGTTATGTGTGGAATGGATTCTATAGAATTGTACGTTGGCCTTTGAGTTCTGTAATTTGTATGACTTAGATGAGTATGGTTTTTTGATAGATGTTTATTAAATTTTAGTTCTATAATTGTCATTACTTTTGAGCACCTAAAAACTTTTGCTTAAGTGTGCTAAAACTCTTAAATTGCTTGCTGTGCCTTTTATTTTTAAAACTTTGTTAATCAAATTGTCTATAAACACAAAACATGAACTTTTCATTGATTTTGGGATGTGTGATAAATCTAAATTTGTTGAAATTGTGAAAACATCAGAAGTTTGAAGATCTTTCAAAATGCACTACTTGGTTGATTTAGTGGTCTTTACTCTTTAAAGAAATTGTACGTTAAAAGAAATCTTTCCAAAGATTAATGGTGCAATGCATCGTTAAACATTTTTTCTGCCCTATTAAACGCCTGTTTTTCAAGGGCAAGAATCCTTGCAAGGCTCAATAGGCTTAGAAACGCTGCTAAATGTGTTAAAAGAGTCAAATTTTAAAGTTGTAACATGCACATTTCTAAAAACAAATTCATGTGTTGGTGAACCCCTAAATGTCAAAGAGGACAAAAATTGTCCTCTGACCCTAAAAAATGATTATGTAATTCAAAAAAAAGTTGTTTTTCATTTGATTTTTTTCAAAAGTGACCATAAACACATGGTCCATCATAGAAGGCAAATAATTACCTCATGAGATGCATTCATATTTTTTTGTAACCCAAATTATGATAAGATTCAGAAACATGGTGTTAGGTGCCAAGCTGCCCTTCTTGCAATTTTCATGAGGGTAGTATGCATTGTTGACTTTTGAAGTTTATAGAACAAAAATCTAATGGGTGGGCACATGCCACACCATTGTAGAAACCACTATAGAGGGCAGGCACAACCACCCATCTGACTCTCAAGGGTTAAGAAGTTAAATTTTAGTGAAAAAGAAAAATATTTTTCTTGGGAAGTCATATTTGGAAATGGCAATTTTCAGTGTTTTATAAATTTTATTGCAAAAACATGGCTTTGGGCATTTAGACTTTAGAGAGGATAAAGAAAGTAATCTATATTTTACCAATTTTCTTTCATTTCACTTATTAATGAAAATAAATAAAATTAGACAAGTTAAAATTATTCATCATGTGTATACGTTGGTACATAGTTACTTTTGCAAAGAATAAATTTATAAATGATATTAATAAATAGTAAACATTGTATTTATAAATAAATTCTCAATATGAACTATTGATTGACTTGATATAACATGCACATACTCAAACACCCCTTTGAAACATATATAGCCTCTTTGTATGAATATAATTTGACGTTTGTATTATTATCTACACTTTTTTAGCCATATTTGTGCAACAATTGCACATCAGACTTGTATTTTTGAATATAGACCAATACAATAAAATTTTGTTATTTAGATTGTTTTCTAAACACTACAATAAAATAATGTCCAAATTGACTAAACCTGTCCAAATTGATAAAAAAATGTCCTTATTGACAAAAAAAACGTCCGAAGTGACACTCTCAAATTTACAAAAAATGACCAAATTGACGACATTTTCTTGTAGTAGAAGTAGGTATTTACATTCTTCTGCTGAATTATTCATGATTCAAATTTAGAGTAGTAAAAAGAATCGTTCAATATTATTACCACAAGATTTATACTAGTGGTCTCACTAGACTATAACATGTACTTTTTTTAAATACCACACTAAAGGTTGTTAGCTATGCCAATGCTATGATGGCATTAAATTTTCCTACTTGATATGGAATCATACTTTCTACGTTCTCGTGGACACTTTGTTGTTTTAATCAGCTATAATGACACTTGCAACATCAAAAATCAAAACAACATTATTAACTCTTGTAATCAGAATTTAGCATTAAAGATTTTTTTAATATTTTGGAAATTGCTAGACCATAGAATACACATATTATATGTATTTTTATTTAACATTTTTTGGAAAATAATAAATTTGAGTTACAACTTATTACTCTTAAGAGAAATTGTTGGCAAGGCATTTTGCTCAATGTTTGTTGGAAGGCGCTTCCATTGCTTATGTAGTATTTCCAAATGTAAGATAATTGCAAATAGCTTTTGCCTTTTTAATGCCGCAACACTTGATAATTTAACTGGGCTCTTCTATGATCAAATAACTTTTTGATGTAACCCACTACAATCAAATGGTAATTTTTTTACACTGTTATGATCTTTGACAAAAAGAACAAATTAAAATATTTTAGTAGTTTCAACCAAAGTTTGGGAAGAAGAGACTTCTAATTTATGATGAGTTGATCAAAATCAAAATTTGACCAATTGGAATTTAACTAATTAAAATTCAAGTCTTCAAGCAATAAAATCAAATATAGTGATAATGAAAGAGAAATTAACCAAATATCAAAACAAAACAAAATCATTATTATTTTTTTCTAAAAGGGTAAAAAGTTGTCTAAAAAGAATAGTAAAAAAATGAATATTAAAAGGTATGCCAACAATACAGCCAAATTTAAGTTAAGCCACATAGAAAGAGCTCATAATCATCAGTAAGATGAATTTTAAGATTATGCTAAAGCTGTCTCAATTGACAGGTGCTCAAAGTGAATCTTGCTCAAAAAAAATGCAAGGCAAATGCAATAGTTTCTATACCATCAATTTGTGTGACAATCCACCTATCTATGTATGAGTAATTGCATATGTTTTTATATTTTTATGTGCATGTACTTTTAGTTTATTAAAACATGTGCATTTTATATATATGTATATATATATATATATATTTTATACATATATTTATACATATATAATCTCGTAGAAATTATAACAATTTTAAAATTGACATTGCAACTTTAAGTTTTCTCATCCCAAGTGGGTGTACCTTTTATTAGATGACCAAGTTTGACAATATTTATAATACAGCAAAAGTTGTTATGTCTTATCGTGACAAAACGATAGGTAATAACTCTAAGTACGCTAGCCAACAACTATCTATTCAGAATATTATTCACGTGTACTTCAACTAATGTGAAGATAACCTGACATCCAATCAGTAACTTCTAGTTTATGCTCTTATAAAATCAAATTCTAATTCTTCTGTACAAAGTTTATTTATATAATTTCATAAAGTTTATTTGCTAGTTTAACTCTTTATGCATACGTATCTTTATGAGAATTAGAATTTTCTTTATTGATTTTAAGGAGTTTTAATTTGATTGATAGTTAGGATTACTATGCAATTGTGAGGCATATTCTTGAAAGAACAAAAAGAAGTTATTTAAAAGAAGACATCACTTCCACAATAGAGTTTATTGATACTAAAAATTTATATTTGTAATTAAACTATTGTCAATAGTGGCCCATGTTTTGGATAAGTCCAAAGTTTTGATCAATAGTTTTCCACCAAAGAACCTTGTGAATTTATTTTTTGTGTTGCTTATTTTATATGTCACAGAGATTTTTTTGTTTTCTTTAATAGTTTTCTTAAGTTCGTAAATTTTGTTATATATTTTTTAAATCATATATATGACTTATAGATTAAAATATAAATTTTGAAAATAAATTTCTAAAAGTATCTATGAAGGTTTTGAATACAAGTTGAAGATATAAAACAATGTGTGATATTGATTACAATTTTGATGTAATTTTTTTAGGGAATTGCTAAAGCCACACCCTAAATTGCTAACGCCACACCCTGTGGTGGGCCATTGGGTCCACTACCACTTTTTGCTGCTTTTTGTACTGCTCGCCCGTTGCGTTCCCCGTCGCTCCCATGCTCGCAATCTTTGCGTCCCAAACGCTCTCCATCGCTACTCTCGCTCTTCTTGTCCGTGTCGCTTCTGCCCTTGCTATTCTTGTCATTCTCAAGCTTTTAACCAACGAGCAAATCCCGAGCGCATCATTTGCAAGTGTTCATTCTTGTCAGTGAGGCAGGTTTGTTTTGATTTGTTTCATGTCTCAGAATGCCACAGAAGATGCAAAACATGCATTCTTTGTACTCATCGTAGAACTCTTGAGTGCACTAAAGTTGAATGAATATGTTGTGGCATCGATGCACCTGCTCCACTGCCCGTGTTTTTGTGTACCTGCCAAAATCCATCCCTTTTCAAGAACCCTCTTGTTTAGAATCCTAGCAGTAAGATACAACCAAATATAACTTGATAGTTTTTCTTGTTAGCACCTATGGAGGCGATAAATTGCATGATGGAAGTTACACAGTACCAAAGATTGAACAAAAAAATATAGTCATGAATGTTAAACTCTTTCTGTATAACTAGACTCTGAATCAAAGCACACAAGGAATGACACAAATACTTCAATAACCTGCTCATGCTCAAGAATTTGCTTTGGGAGAGAAGAAATACGGAAGATGGAAAGAGTCCAACCTATTGTTTCTCAACTGAGCAAGGTTTCGAGACATGGTTCTCACCGTGGCTCCTAATCCCTGCAAGCTCAACACCAAGCACAATTAGCCTAAAGCTTTAAACAAACCACAATTATATTCAAGTAGCATTGAGCAATTTAGACCTGAATTTCTTTCATGTCTTGACTTACAGATACATTACTTTCCATTAAGCATGCTTAAACAGCTCCATGATAACTATGTTTTCAAAAATGTAGAAAAAAATAGTTGTTGAAGCTACGAGTAAGGATGGTTGGCCCTTGAATCCATCTACGTGTGACCAAGGCAAATATTGATCCGTTTATCAAATGTCCTTCGGTATTTTTTAAAATTGAACACTGTGGTGGGTCACTGGGTTATGGTCACCAGGTTGTCAACTGCTCTTTTCTTTTACCCGTTGCTTTCTATATTCTTTAGCAGTTGTACTTTAATTTGCTGTTTTTGTCATTTCTTGTGTCAATCTCCACTTCTCTTTGTGCTCTCCAATTCTTTTGTTGCTTTTTTTTATGCACTCTAGTTTTGTCTGTTTCTATTGGTTTGTAGTGAATCTTCGTTCAACTACTCACAATGCTTTCTCTAGTTGAGCGTGAGTATGATACACTTGATAACCTTTTGCATAGTGTCTAATAGTTTGCTTTGTCGCAGGGGTATGCTGTTGTAAAAAGGCGCTCAATTGCTGATGCTCAAGTTCAGCTGAAGTGTAATTGTGGTAGCTAGCATGTTAGTAAGACAACAACTACACAGAGACGCTGGTACACACGCCTTTGCGATTGTCCATTCAATTTGTATGCTAAAAAATCTGCTTCGTCCGGTTCTTGGTTTCTTATTGTTAGAAACTCTAGTGACAATCATCCTCCTTCTTCCAATATGTCTACACATGCAACTATAAGACGTTTGTTTCCACAAGTGCAACAAACCGTGCAACAGCTTCTCTTTGCAGGAACGAAACTTGCTATAGTTTTAAGTGCTATTCGACAGCAACAACTTGATATCTTGGCTTTGTCTATGAATATTTACAATTAACAAACAACTATGCGTCGTGAATTGCTCCAAAGACGTACACATATTGCAACTTTGCTAGACAAAATGAAGAAGTCTATTTTTCAATATGACTATTGCTATGATGAAAGCAACGCTGTTACTTGATTCTTTTTTGCTCATCCTCTGTCAGTGCAACTTACACGTAATTATCCCTATGTTATCTTGCTAGATTGTACGTACAAGACCAATAAGTTTCGAATGCCACTCCTTCATATTGTGAGTGTGACTTCTTTGAACAGTTCTTTCTCATCGTGCTTTATATTTTTTTTAAATGAGAAGGAAGTTGATTATTTTTGGGCATTAGAAAGGATTAAATCATTCTATGATAATGGAGTGGTACCACTTACGATAGTGACTGACAAAGAATTGGCATTAATGTCAATGGTAGAAAGGGTTTTTCCTACATCAACAAACCTTCTCTGTGTCTGGCATATCAACAAATATAATCTTGCCAACTGCAAGTGTTGTTTTTCTATAGATGAGTGGAGAATCTTTATAGAGTGCTGGAATCAAATTGTGAGGAGTTCTACAATTGACATGTTTGAATGCAGTTGGCAAAAGTTTCAGCAAAATTATGCTAGTTATCCTGTTGTTGTTCATTACATTTTGACAACTTGGTTGCCTTGGAAGGAGAGATTTGTTGCTGCCTGGTCCTCCCAATGCTTGCATCTAGGAATTATCAACACATCAAGGGTAGAGGGAAGTCATGCTGCTCTAAAGAAATGGCTTCAAGTTTCAACGATGGATTTTTTTGATGTTCAACAGAGAATTACAGCATACATGGAGCACCAAGAAAGAGAGCTCCAAGCAAAAATAGGAGATGAGAAAATCCAAACTTGGCTTGAGTTTAGTGGATGTTTTTATGACCAAGTGATTCACATTATCTCTCGATTTGCTTTGCTAAATGTGTGCATTGGTGAAGACCTTAGATGAAGAGGAAACCACGGTTAACGAGTGCATGGGGCAGTTCACCATCACATTTGGTATTCCATGCAAACACTTGTTGCATGCACATCTTGCAACTAATGGTGTCTTACAACCAGCCAATTTCCACCTACAATGGCATCTTGACCCTCCTTTGATGGTGCTGCTACCTTCCAGCTATGTTAGCCAACAAAATGTTCTAGGGATTGAAGCACTTCTCAATGAGCTAGGTGCTGTATATCCTACATTAGGTCCACATTAACAAGCTCAGATACAGTTGATCTTAGAGGAACTAACATCTCAACAATATCGTGCTCCAAACAATCCCCACCGCCAACAAACCAGAGGACGTCCTCCTAGTGCGTTAAATTGCAATCAATCACAGTCTTCTACACAAAGAGATTCGTTTTTTTTTTAAATTGTGGAGGGGCAGCTAAGGCAATGCAGGGCATGTGGCCAAGCTGGACATAATGTGAGGACTTGTCCAAGTCAGCCTAGAAGTCTGCATGGGTGATGTCAATGCCCAAAGCTATTGTACACATGTATTATGAAATTCACAATTTGAGGATGAAAAACCATCCTTCATTTAGCTCAACCGTAGTGGCTTGGCATTTGGAAGATGAATACAAGTACGTAGTTTTCTTGAGTTTTTGCAACTCTCAATGTTCTTTTTCATTTCTATTGTGTAAAGTAAACCAAATCTGTAACTTTTACTTATGGAATCATCTAACTAGGTTTGAGTTATAGTAAAGGGAATATTTCATGGATATCCTTGAAGTTTGCAATATTTTCTTAGATTCTCTTGCTTTTTCAGTAATATCACAAATACTCTTGGACCAAAAAATTTAGGCATTTGTTTTGTTGTGCATGCCAGTTCCTTTCTTCCTTTGTGCGCATGCATAACAAAAAAGAAGTAGTATGCTCATAAAGAGAGAAGGAAGAGACACACAGAACAAAACAAATACCTAAATTTTTTGGTCCAACGGTGTTTGTAATATTTCTAAAAAAGTAGGAGTATCTATGAAAATATTGCAAACTTCAAGGGTATCCATGAATTTTTCCATATAATAAAATTGCTTCATGAATTTTTAGACTATATCATTTGAACAATATATGCAATATGAGGCCTCACAGGAATCTTGCTCTTGAGAATAATGCTTTTTGTTTTGAAACAGTCATACTTCCATAAAACCCTATGTCTACTTGCTTATTCTTTTTACTCTCATTAGTCCAAGTTTCCATTCATTCAGAAGTTGGGATATTACTTTCCTTTTGTTGTTTTGGCATATACTTCTTATTTAGTTTGTGGGATTAGCTATCTTTTGAACTTGTTGCAATTTGATATGGTTTTCAATGTGTTGTGGGTATAAATTATGTGGAGTTTGTTTACACATTGAACTCTAGAAAAAGCAACCAACATACAACATGAATAAAAGAGAAAATGATTATGTACCTAAAGGACAACACTGAAGGTTGATTCCATCAATGCCGAGTGCAATGAGGTCTAGCAAACGGTACGACAATCCAAGTTGGGCTGAATTGGTTGCCACTGACAACAAAGGCTTCAGCAATGGAATGGATGTAGACAGGTCGGTAACACATACCATTCCCTGCAAAGAGTTTGTAGCTAAGCAACATCTAAAGTTCCATTTTTATAAAATTTACTTTTACAGAAATTCAAATGCCTGTGAATGATGACCTTTTAGAATAATCTACATGAAAATTGGTTACTTGCTTCTGCAGTTGTTGCAAAGTGTGGAGCTCAATGCTGTGGTCCTTGTAGAAATCTAGAAAATACCGAAGGACATTTGATAAACGGATCAATATTTGCCTTGGTCACACGTAGATGGATTCAAGGGCCAACCATCCTTACTCGTAGCTTCAACAACTATTTTTTTCTACATTTTTGAAAACATAGTTATCATGGAGCTGTTTAAGCATGCTTAATGGAAAGTAATGTATCTGTAAGTCAAGACATGAAAGAAATTCAGGTCTAAATTGCTCAATGCTACTTGAATATAATTGTGGTTTGTTTAAAGCTTTAGGCTAATTGTGCTTGGTGTTGAGCTTGCAGGGATTAGGAGCCACGGTGAGAACCATGTCTCGAAACCTTGCTCAGTTGAGAAACAATAGGTTGGACTCTTTCCATCTTCCGTATTTCTTCTCTCCCAAAGCAAATTCTTGAGCATGAGCAGGTTATTGAAGTATTTGTGTCATTCCTTGTGTGCTTTGATTCAGAGTCTAGTTATACAGAAAGAGTTTAACATTCATGACTATATTTTTTTGTTCAATCTTTGGTACTGTGTAACTTCCATCATGCAATTTATCGCCTCCATAGGTGCTAACAAGAAAAACTATCAAGTTGTATTCGGTTGTATCTTACTGCTAGGATTCTAAGCAAGAGGGTTCTTGAAAAGGGATGGATTTTGGCAGGTACACAAAAACACGGGCAGTGGAGCAGGTGCATCGATGCCACAACATATTCATTCAACTTTAGTGCACTCAAGAGTTCTACGATGAGTACAAAGAATGCATGTTTTGCATCTTCTGTGGCATTCTGAGACATGAAACAAATCAAAACAAACCTGCCTCACTGACAAGAATGAACACTTGCAAATGATGCGCTCGGGATTTGCTCGTTGGTTAAAAGCTTGAGAATGACAAGAATAGCAAGGGCAGAAGCGACACGGACAAGAAGAGCGAGAGTAGCGATGGAGAGCGTTTGGGACGCAAAGATTGCGAGCATGGGAGCGACGGGGAACGCAACGGGCGAGCAGTACAAAAAGCAGCAAAAAGTGGTAGTGGACCCAGTGGCCCACCACAGGGTGTGGCGTTAGCAATTTAGGGTGTGACTTTGGCAATTCCCTTTTTTTATGTCCATTCAATTGTAAGCTGTAAAGTACAATTAATGCTTATGAAAATAATTTATAATATTGATTTGGTGGTGAGATCATTTAGGAACAATAAATTTGACAACAATTATTGAATTTGTTTTTGCCATATTTAAAAATGATAAAATTACCAAGTATTTAAATAATTAAAATTTTAATTTATACTCATGTTCAGATATTGTTTGAATGTTTAGTATTATTTTGTGATTTTAGAGAGATATAATTTGCAAGATAAATAATATTTAACTTCTTATTGTAATTTGTGGATATTTGAGGTACCTTAATTACATGAGAATTTCATTATGGAATATGTGAAGTTTCATTTTTAGATATCATTTATTGGAGAACCACAATAAAAGAAAGACACGCAAAAATTAAATTTGAATTTATTAATATATTTTCTCTTATGAGACCCTAATAAATTCTTGACGTTATATTTTTCACAATCATCAAAGAAATTCTTTCAAAATGTTATTTGTTATGTATTTTTAATTAAAAATCATGCATATTGTTGTTTTTCTATAAACAAAGAATGACTATATTCAATTGATGATGACATGTTTAAATTTATTTTTTGTACATATATAACGTGAAAATATGTGTAAGAATTTATATTTATGGTTTGGTTATATTAGTGTATTTTGCAATATTGCTAAGATATTTTATTGACAAAAAAATATTGTATGTTTTATGTGAATGTTGTCTATATTCTGCACCATAATTTATCAAACACAACAAACGGAATAAACATCAACTTAAATTGGTGGAGTATGAGTTTAGATTATCACATGATGATTTAAATAGTTTGGAGAATACTTAAAAATATCGTATTATGTGTTTGTATTTATATCAATATACCTCTAATACCATATGAATAACCATTTATAGATTTTTTTTCTTTATTGATGAATTTAAATGTCGTGGGTTTTCCATACCATCTTCTATAAGAAAAGTTTTCAATGTGAAAATTTCAAGGAGGTTTATAGTATCTGATAAAAGGGATTACCGTTGCATTGAAGGTATGAAAAACTTACAACAAATCTTTGATAATGTTCTTTTGGTATAAGATGAACATATTTGTGGTATTATTGTATTTGATAACATTCATTTTGAGGAATGTGGTTTGATTGAAGAGATTCGCAGAAGTTTATTTGATCGTGGTGGATAAAAACATTTAAATGAAATAAAATAAAAAGAGAATATAAAAATGTTTGAGTTTAAGTGGACCTCAGAAAAACGTGAAGATATAGCTTCAAACACGGTGTCTCAACTTTAAAAATGATTGTATAATAATTAAAGAAGCCAATGTATATATGTCATATGAACTTTTATAACTGAAAAACAAAATGCAAGAACTTGAAACTTTGTTTGAGCCTTAAGGTTAGCACTTTGGGTTAAAACCTCATTTTTAAATTTATTTTGCAATTTTTAAAAAGAAAAAATGTCAAAAAATCCTAAAAAGGAGTTAAAGTTAATTTTATGAAATAGTCAAATGTATATAAAAACACCATATATCTTTTACTACCTAACTTCTACTTTTTATAAATTAAAAGTAGTTAAAAAGGTAAAACTTTAAATATGAAACTAGAATTGAGTTCAACCATAATTCTATGGCAATTTTTAAAAATGTAGATTATAAATTGTTATTTTGCAAAATTGTTGTGAACCTCGTAGGAGGTTCCATTTAAAGTTTCACAATTTTTCAATTGTTAGAATTTGACTTCAAGATGGTCAGCCGCTGAAATTAGCAACAAAATATATTCTTAAAAATTCCAAAAAAAATGATAAATTTTACAAAAAATTAGAAGATGTTATTTTGTGTTGATAAGACACATCGACAAATTTGAAAGAATTTCAATTGCAGGAACTACCTCAACGGACAAATTTTGTAACTTTGACGTAAGGTGACGCTTTGACCAAGCTTCTAAGAGCATCCGCCGTTTAAATTTGACAAAAGATAAGAGTTTTCTCACTCTCACAATTATTTCAAACAAATTGGTGAAGTTAAAATTTTGGAAAAAATTAAATTCTTCCATTTGGTATCTTACATTCCTTATTTTTGCTATTTTTAGGTTTTTAAAGCTTTGAAACTTTATAAAAAAGTGCAAGGTGTCTAAACATACTAATTTTGGCCTTAGAAAACCAATGGCACCATTCATTTATGATTTGGAACCTTTCTCCAGAAGTTAACTTTCAATCCAATTTATTATTTTAAGTAAGTTTGAGATTATGTTTAGAATTAAGTTAAGGAATTTAAAGACCATTCATAGACAGATGAGGTTGAATCTTGGGGAGATTTGGCATATGAGACATTTCTTCCCTTTTCTTTGTACCCTCTATCATTTATTAATTTACACTTTGATGTTTCGTTTGTAGTTTTGCATTTTGAAAATTTAGCAATTTACCCCATTTTGTGTTACAAATAATTTAACTACGTCATAGGGCTTTTAGCAAGAAATCCAAACCCAATATGTATTATTGTATACTTGAAAAAACAAAGAGAATAATTTACAAAGTCTCATTTTCTTGATTTGTACATGTTTGCATGATCTCATGGTATTAATGAAAGTATTGTAGGTTTGTCATCAATTTTATTGACTACTATAGTAATCTCTAAAGTTTTCTAATGAGACAAATTATGTAGTTTATAAAAAGAATACATGTCCTCTACATTTTTATATTTCAGATTTGTAAAAGCATTTTACCTATTTTTTTTAAATATTTATACTTTTTTCCAAGGATTTCAAAATAAACATTATACTAAGGATGCTTGTTCCCAAATTCCAAAACAAGGATACTTTGGGGATATCTTTTGCAAATATGATTCTATTTTGGTAACATCCCTTCAATGATAAGGTTTTAAAGGAAATCAAGCCTTTACTCAATAATACTTTCAACCTCAAAAACGGCAAGGGGAATAACCATTATAAATCAATAATTTGTGCCAAGATATATTTTTTTGTTTTGAATCCAAATAAATTAATATACATTAATATCCATTGGACAAACCTTCACAATGAATTTCAACCACATTCAATCACTAAAATAAAAGTTATGAATAGAACTCTACTACTAAAGGTATGATAAAATACAATGACAATTAAAAAAAATTGGACATCTTAAAAATTGCCATAACTAATTGAAATTTTGATATCATTCAATGAGATTTGGACATGTTTTGGTTCGCATGGAAATTATGGAGTCTCAAAAAAAATTCAATTATGTGAGTTGGTCATTGAACTGCATATGTTGGTTATAATTTAAAAAAAACTAATAGAATTAATATTTTATCGTTTAATAATAAAACCCGTATTTACAATTCAATATTATTTCAAAATGATTTCCAACAAAAGAGTAATAGTATAGTATTAAAAATTGACATGAACATGTTTCCCAATTTTGGTGTAGTTAAAACCAGGTTAGACAAATATTATTAAATCCATGAATAGAAATGAAGTAAAGAATAAGGTTGAATTTGACTAAATTGTATAAAATCACTTCAGTTCTAATTACAATCACTTCATTTTATAAAGCATGAAAATTGAATATTTTTCAAGATACTCAAAACCCTTTTACTTACATGAGTATTTCAAGAACCTGAACGCTTCAAAGAAAATATTGTTCATATAGTAAAGATTGACTTATGCATTTTCAAATATCAACACATAGGATGCTAAAACTGGTATCTCGGTTTCATTTAGCAGCAATAGTACATTCTAGAGTTATCCCTTTTCACAAGGCATTTGTACTCATGGCATTCGTCACTTTTGGGTGCACTAACAGATTCATTACACATAAAGGGGAAAATTTGAATATGTCTCATGTGAGGGTTTGTAAAGAATAGAATAATATCATCAACTCAAGCCAAGGTCTCTCCTTGAATCCCCCACAAAAAGGTCCTTGTTTTTAAACAGCGCAGGAAAACATCCTAAACATGTGCAGCATTTGAATTGGGCAACAGCTACGTGACGCCCTAATGTCACAATCCCAAAAGGATTTTTCAAGCGGTGGTACGATGTGAGTTTCTTACATGCCGGATCCTTGATCAATTTTTTTATGTTTTCTGCTACTACAGCAGCATGCTTCTTCGCTAAATAGCCTTGTTTGATCTCCTGCACCCCCATATCAACAAACCTCAGCATGGCCATTATTCTTCTGAACTAGAGAAAGGAAACGCATTTTAATCATCTACATCTTTTGCAATAACTGCACATAGTTCAAAACAAAATATTCTTTGATATGTGCAGGTGCAAAGAAAACCATCCCTTATTAAGATGACGTTTCTAGGTTGCTTTAAACACAATTTATGCAGATTTGGATAAAATTGCAGGTAAATTACTGCAAAAACTCCACCTATCAATGGCATATCCTTTAACAACAAAAATCAAACAAATGCAATTATATCTCCCTGCCCATTTCGCTCATTAGGCAACAAGAAAATAAATCCAATGAAGTTCTATGCTCATTAAGTAGCACTGTAAGGTAAGGGAAATTCACCCCCTTGGAACATATCTATATTGTAGCACCTGTATAGATGTGACATGCCAAGAGTCTTGCACATTGAGTACACATTGGTTTTGAGAATGCACAGCACTTAAACCTCAAAACTCCTACTTTTTTTACATAATCTACAGGTAAAAATTTGAACCTGAACGTGGTATTTTGGTGTATTGGAATCCTCTTTAATGCTAACAAGAACATCTAGAATTCTGACTATTCCAATAATAGCAATTATTCTTAGCACTTGAAGTGTCGCAACAGGTAGAGGGAACCGGTTTGTTACCAGGTTGTAGTTACACTCGCATTGGTGGAGGAGAGAGACCGGTACGTACCGGAATATCGGTCATATCACCAGCACAAAACACATTCGGGATGTCAACCAGACGCAAGGTGTTGTCCACCTTCAGGCGACCCTTGTCATCACACCAATTCCTGAACTCGGAGTTCTGCAACCAAGCATTCCCTAGCCGCTTCCCAACACACCAAAAATGAAGCTCGGCTTCGATTTTTTTCCCTCCCCTTGTTGTGTAAGTATTACCATCTTTGGCAGAAGGATCTACCCTGCCGGCACAATCAGAAAAAATATTTAATTTGCAACGAAAAAAATTGTTCACATCGACGAGAACTCAAGCTTATAATATGCGAGATTGAGGCTATTTTTGAAATCATTAGAACCATCTTCTCGTTACAGAGCGTACATGTCATTGAAGATGACATCAACCTTATTCATCTCAAGCCATCTGAGAGTCTTGTTAGAGACCTTGGGGCCCAAAAACTCGAGCAACCTGCTGCTCGAAGTCACTATTGTCACCTTCACCACCACAGCATTAATCAAAGCCACTAAAATCAGTGCAGAACAAGCACAAAAAGATTGCTGCCTACATCCTATATTGCCTCATGAACGAACTACAATACGAGACTGGACCATGAGACTTATTGTATCTTCTTTCTTCGACCAAGCTTAAAACCAATACGAGACTGGAATCAAACTTGGACAAAGTGTCCAGCAATCTCTGATCTAGTACGAAGAAATCGAAGTCATGATTTCAACTATTTGATCAGGTCATTCCAAGTGCCAATATATTGTGGTACTTTTGCACACAATTCAAGTGGGCTCAAAACCACTGACCTTCTTATTCGGAAAATCCGTTATAATTTCCCCTACCAGCTCTAAACCTACTGGCCCGCCTCCGATGACCAAAAGTTTTTGTGCTTCAGCCAGTTTCCTGTTCGCTGCGATCAATTAGTACAAATATTAGCAACCAGTTCTTTTACTTTATTCCACTTAAGACTCGCAAATATGCAACACAAGTAATTTGTGTATGCTATACACGAATTTCCAATGACCACGCTCCCCCCCGAAAATAAAATAAAACAAAATACGACTGTTTATATGTAAAGTTCGCCAAGAGTGCATTTGGAAGCAACGAACATATTGATATCGAGAAATGTATTTCAGGAGCATGGATCGCAAGATAAGATTCAACAATTACCTGTCTGATACTCGACAATGCGTTCCTGCTTGGTCTTTGGGCCAACATATGCACTGCCAGTACAAATGACTAGGAAATCGAAAGGTATCCTTTCCCCTGAATCGGTGGTAACATCAGCTCGAGTTGCGTCTGTTGCCGCATTCATGTTCAATTTCGAATTCTTCATGTAAGAACTGTGGTTTATCACCGAACGCTCCGCAAAACTGGGTTCCACTAAGCATCTCAACGCAGCATAGGGCACCTCATAGTAATCTTTCCTGAACGACAAAAAAACCCACACCAACAAAATGAAGTTTGTCCAACCTGATTATGTCGATTATTACTTCTCTCCTTCGTATTCAAACTACACATAAACAGACAGCCTTTTAATTGACCCTAAAGCCCACTCATAAAGAATGACATACATGAGACTTAACAGACCAACCATGCATAATAAGTACTCCCTCTGTCCCTCTGAAAAGCTCCAAATCAGACACATTTCTTGTACCACTGAAAAGCTCCCGTTTGCTGATTTCAAATGCTGAGAAAGCGTTTACCATGTTCAATGATCTCATGGGGGCAAGTTAAGCAATTAGAGAGCATTCCTCTCCTAGCAAGCTTGGCCTTGCCCATATGAGGTACCATTGTTGCTACTAATCTTTAAATCATCAATAATGAGGAGCTAGCAACATGTACAAATATGATACTTTTTGCATGGAATTTGGGTGCCCAAATGGCAACACCAAAGCTGGAGATTTTGCGTACATTTGCAAATGGTGTATTGATTCTAGAATGTATGTGTCGCCAGCAAAAAGACTAAAATGATGAGGAGCTGGCAGCCTTCACAAACTATGTACAAATATGGTACTTTTTGCAGGAAATTTGGGTGCCTAGATAGCAACATCAAAACTTGAGATTTTGCATACATTTGATAGATGGTGTATTGAATCTAGAATGCATGTGTCGCTAGTACGAAGACTAAAAACATAGTTAATCCTTTGCAAGGAAGCTTTTTGGACGTTTTTAGAGGGACAGAGGGAGTAAATGATATTATGATTCCAGCTGCTGATCAAGGAGACATAAATGTGCGAAATTTGACAAAAGAATGGGGCACAGTGTAGTACGGGTCTATGAGTGTCACATCTGCCACATCTTGCAAATACTTGGTAACAAGGCTGCCAGCCACTCCACCTCCCACTATCGCCACGCGCTTCTGAGGAGCTGATGGTGGTGGCATGGTATTCCGATCTCACTAATATCCGTCCTCAAATTCACATCGAAGAACGAGTCTCCACGACACAAAATTCCTTCGAGAACAAGATCCATTACTCAACACCAATTGATCCATTCGCTTCATTCAACAAAATTTCACTCTACTCTACTCTCTCTCTATCATCAACTGCACCGTAAAACCATCGACATTGCTCACTCCGCGCACAAACTGCAATGCAACGCTCATAAGAAATCTCGAAATAGATAAGAAAATAATGAAGCTTTTCAACGAGCTAAAAGACACAACATTGGTGAAAACATTATAAGAAAATGATGAAGCTTTTCAACGAGCTAAAAGACACAAGATTGGTGGAAACCATTCGTAAACCAAATTAATTAACCAGATTTTTTTTCTTAAGCCACTGAATCCGTTCAATTAAGCTCATCCAACAACAAAATTCGACACGAAACACGTTGGATACATATGCTTAATACGCGCAGAATCCAGTAGTAAGTTAGGTTAACTAGAGATTAAGCTCGTGCTCGTTTTGATGAAAGGCGAAGAGGAAGCCGGACAAGAACCAGGACAAGCAGAGGTAGACTTTCCAATCGGCAAAAGCATGAGTGAAGAAGCCCGCAATGCTGCATGCGAAGAAGCAGAAGGTCGCAATTGTGGCGATCATGCGGGAGCACAAACCTTTATTCTTGCACATCGTAAACTAAAAACAGCGACCAATTCTCAAAATCCTCAAAATCCTCAAAATTCTCAAAATTCTCAAAACTCCTCAATTTTTTTGAAATTATGGAAAACAAACGTTGTTGTGATTATTGTTTTAAACGAAATTAATGAAAAGACGGAGAGTGGCGTAAGAGGAAGAGGAAGAGAAAGGGAAAAAGTGTGAGAGAGACGAAGCGTGGAGGTGCGCACCTGTTTGCATGATTTTTCACGCGTCTGTTGACGTGGACTGGCGGGCAAAAGCTTTAGTTTATTTTACACCGACGATGCCATTTTTTCCGTCCATCTCCGTCCCGACACGGACGCGAATAAGTTACAAAAAACGGGGCAGGAGGTGGTGGCTGTGGCGGCAAATCTGTGGCGGAGCGGCACGACAATCGGGAGAGAGAGAGCAGGAAATGGAAAATTAGGGTTTGGTGGAGTAAGTCGAGCTGGACGATGCTAAATCGGGCGCATGCCAGGTCACTGGGGTTTGTTTGTTTGTTTCTCCTCCTTTTTCTCTTTTGGGTGCTTTTTTGACAACGGGATTTCAAACTTTGGGGGAAACAAAAAAAATTATTTAACCCCTGTGTGCCCAGTCTTTGAACCTAAAATATCTGACCTACATGCAATCAAAGTGCTCTTGTGAACTAAAAAATACGATCCACAAGATTGAATCATATAAATTGTTAATGGAAAGCGTCTCCATCATGTTGGGCTCAATTGGAGGTAGCTTCATGGAAGGAGTGATGAGATTATATCGGTCAAAACTGCATTAACTTAGCTTTTTGAAAGACATTATAATGTCTCTTGGGCACTTAGGGCATTGAACACCCCAGAGGCCCAAAATGGTTCTCACTTGATTTCATGTGCATGTTTGAGGTATTAAATCTAATGTTTTGACCTTGCTATAAACTACATTTATTAAGGTATTCAAGCATGGCATTTTTTTCTGGCAACATTGACATTTCTAATCCAATAAGAGGTTGTCCCTCTAGATTTTCATGAACCTAATTGGATTGAATTTGTCGCTGTTGCCAGAAAAAATGCCATATATTCAAGTGGTCCAAGCAAGTGGAGTCATGGCAAAGCAAGTCAAATGTTATGCAAGTGCATCAAGAGTTTCAATTGAGTGAAACACCATACTGGGCGTGATGGCAAGGTAGGAGCACCCATAAGCGTTAGTGTCCCCATAACCGTCACCTCTGAAATCTTGGAAAATCTGTGGAAATGAATGGATGTAATTACAAGGATGTACAACATGTGAACATGAAATCTTGAAAGTGGTTCTGAGTGCAATGGTAATTTGCTCTTTAATCATTCACAACTTATTGTCACAGTATCCAAAATATGCATTCGAAAGTGCAATCTCATTTTTTCTACTCCTAATAGGATCCTATAATTTGCTAGTTGTTTATTAATACTCATCATGTTCAAAACCTTTAGTTTGACGTTTATGGGTGCTCCTACCTCATGTAATGTTTTACAAGTTTACAAATGAGCAATACTCATTGCAAGCTTCCTTGCATGTGTTTCATGGTAGCGGGAAATTCACCATCAAGGGTTCAAGCATGTTCTAAACCCTTGTTGGGGGCAACCCTTACCAATTGTGCCAAACATTGTTTTTTGTGTAATAGCAATTTGAAGCCCTAAAACTTGACATAAAAAGAAGTGCAATCTCCAATAATTTACAAGTATGTGCATTCACATCTACTCTTGCTACTCCAAAAATTTGAGATGAATCAAGGGCTTATAGAATTTTGTAAAAATCAGTAGATAGCAACTACTTGCCAAAAAATGAGATTTTGGCATCACATCTGGTTTGACCAAATGTTATAATCTCTCATCTCCCAAGGTCAATTGTTTCTAAAATTTGCAAACAATTTTCTAAATAGGTGTTCCACTATTTTCAATGGTCACTTTTTGTGAATCATCCAATCAACTAAGATAAGATGCATATAAGTTGGTCTTCCAAAACACTTATTTTGGTGAGAATGGCTTGGGCGCTTAGGGGTTAATGTTTTTCCTATAAAAAATTGCATCTAATTAGGTGCAAAAAATCATATGCATAGGCTTTCTTGCATGAGGAAACCAAGGAAACCAATCTTGAAACCATCATGAGGAAAGAAGATTATTCCTGTACTAAAAAGGGGCAAAGAGAATTCATTACAAAGAAACCATGGTCAAATCTACAAAAAGTTGACAAAAATTATGATCTAATCTATAGTATACTGTAGATTAGGTCACAATCTTTGTCAACTTTTTGTAAATTTGACCATGGTTTCTTTGTAATGGAAAAATAGTTTTTGTTTTAGAAATTTACAAAATCTTGAAGCCCTTCAATAGAGAATGAGTCATAGCCGCCAAAAAAATCAACAGATTTTTTACTTTTCTAGTTTTCAAACATGGTACATTTTTAACTTGTTGTTTCTTCCATAATATACAATAGTTTAGAGGTTAGCATACGTCCATGAGTTGATATAGATTTATGCAAGTGTTTATGGGCAGGTTTGTTTACTGTGGTTGGAGCTATAGAGGCCTTGGAGGTTTAGATTTTAGAATTTCTCACTCTTGAGCTTGCCTCTTATTTTCACAATTGTGTTCCAATTTTGCATTTGCTTCTTTTTACTCTTGTTTAATCCCTCTTCTATGTTTGATGACATAGTGTAATTTCAATCCTAATTAGTTTTTAAGTGTAGGTATCTATAACTAAGTAACTATAGATACAATGAAAATTCTACAAAGATTGTATTGTTCATAATCAAAATGTAAAGCTACGTTTATTTTATATGGCTTAGTGGGATTTTCTGTTATCAATCTCAATTCCTTCTTTAGGAATGAGGAGGGTTTTTAGCCACTACATAGTGAAAGAGTATGCTAGATTCAATACTAGCCAAAGGCACAACAGCGTCAATATTCTCTTTAAAATCACAATTATGAAAAGAGTTGTCTAAAAAAGAAAGAAAAGAAAGATGTTTAGATAGTTTCATCTTGGAAGAATTATAATATAAAGAAATAAATTTTAAAACAAAATAGGTGTAAAAATGAATATGAGGGTGGATGAAGAAGATGATGACCAATCAAAAGCCACTTGGTAAGATTGTGCTTTAGAAACGTTGCCTGCTTTTTTAAAAGAGATGGATTTTAAGTTTGATAGAAAGAACAAAAAACAACATAAATTTTTGGTCACTCTATTTTTCAAAATATTGTAAATGCTTGGGGTTTGAAGTACTTAAATGGGCTTTACCTTGGCCATAATTTAAGTCTTGACTTTCGAGCCCTTCCTCCCTTGTATAAGAAAGTGAGCAAAAAAGAGTGAACATTGGCATATTTTTTCCAAGATAGGAAATATTTCTTGAAAAATCTCTACAAAGGCTAATGTCATAACCTCTACCTACTTCAGTCAATGACAAAGCCAAAAAATGTTGCAAATAATCACAATCATGGTGAATTTAAGTAATAGTATGTACATGTACAATATAATGCATTTTATATGACCTTGGTGTTATTTATCACTATTTTCATTTTTTTTTTTTAATTTTATATTTTAACAAAGCTACATGTAATGACCTTTGGTACAAAAATCTACAAAGTCTAGCATTGTTTGCAAAAAGTAAACTCATCTTTATTCAAAGCAATACATCAAAAACAAATTGGCTATTGGGATGTTAAGAATTGAAGAGCATTATTGCAAACTGTACAACATTATGGACCAATGGTAGCATTAAATGGACAAGTGATGAAACACGTCTCTATTATACTTACGATTTTGAGGTGAATTATTCTTCACACATCACCATGCAACAAGATAGTATTTAGCTCATTTTAAAAAATCTTCATTAAAAAGTAATCAATTTTCTCATTAAAAATTTGGTATTTTGAAAAATGATTGAGAACAAATTAGTTGTTAGAAAGAGTCGATTATCAAAAAAACTTGTCTAACAATAAACTCTTATAGTGACCAATCCACTTGAAAGTTTGCATGGCTTCAAATGCTATTTAATAGTCTCACAACACTCTATATTAAAAAAAATTGTACCTACAGATATTCTCTTTAGATTAACAATTACCAAATAATGGTATGTGTGCACAACGTGACCATTAAGTAATTCAACAAATGTCACATGGGGCAACATGTGGCAAGGGGGACAAATGTCCTTTTTTAGTTCAATGTCCATTTAACAAAAGTTGTTACATGTGGCAAGGGGGACAAATGTCCTTTTTTAGTTCAATGTCCATTTAACAAAAGTTGTTACATGTGGCAAGGGGGACAAATGTCCTTTTTTAGTTCAATGTCCATTTAACAAAAGTTGTTACATGTGGCAAGGGGGACAAATGTCCTTTTTTAGTTCAATGTCCATTTAACAAAAGTTGTTACATGTTGCAATGGGTGGCAAGGGTGGCAAAAGTCTCGGCAAAAGTTCATTTCTAGTTCAATGTCAAACAATACTATTTTGTGAGCGTAAAATGGTGAGCCCATGAGCGGTGAGCCAAGATTTTGTGAGTGAGAACCAATTTTGTGAGTGAGAACCAATTTTGTGAGCGAGAACCAATTTTGAGCTCAAAATCTGTGGAAGAACTAAGAAAACAACAAGTTTTTCAAAAGATGAATGTTTATGTTAATGCATGCATAATTATAAGGCCATATGTACATTTTTTTGGGAAAGTTTTAACATTTTGACAAAAAATATAGGCTCAAAGCTCACGGCTCACTATTCTAAGCTCACAATTTAGCATTCTATGTTCAATGTCCACATAAAAATAGAATAGAGTACAAGTTTAACCAAAGTAAAATTTGGACAAAAGTAAAAGTGCAAAAGTTATATATATCTTTATTATATAAAATAATGGCGTAAGTGTGTGTGTCAATTTTATGAATCCATTTTTAGGTTGATTTCCACCTAAAAATAGAGTAGAGAGAGAGTTTGAATCCATTTTTAATTGGATTTCTACCTAAAAATAGAGTAAAGAAAGAGTTTGACCACAATAAAAGTATTAAAAATAGAGTAGAGTATAAGTTTTATCAAAGTAGAATTCAGACAAAGCAAATGGATGCTTAATGGATTTACCTATGCTAAATGGATTTTTAAAATTTTTAATACCAATCTTAACCTATGCTAAATGGAGTCACCATTACTTATTTAGCTTAACTAAATGGGTTTACCAACTAGTTTTTTAAATATAAAAACCTCAACCCCTAAATGCTTGTGGTACCAATTTTTGGTGTCAACAATAATTTGAAGTTCAATAAACCTAACAAAGTTCATGTTTTTAGTAATTTCTACTTTTGATACATTTTGTTTAAACCCTAGTTGTAGCATCAAAAACCCAATGAAAATGATTGATCACACTTTTTTTATTTAAGATTTTGTGCAAGGGTCTTGACTTTCTATAGTGTTGAGAGCTCTTAAAAATGAGCCTCAAATACACTAGATCTTCTTGAATAATTTACTTCCTATTTGATCTCTAACATTACTAGTTTGAATTTGAATTGTTACAATTAAAAAATAAATAAATTGATACATCTTTTTAATGTGTTGACTTTTTGTTCAATTTAGAGAAAATTCTTAAAAGCTCAAAAAATGCCTTAGACATTTAGGGGTTAACCTATGCTAAATGGAATTGCCATTGTTCATTTAGCCTTGCTGAATGGGGGCAACAAATTAGTATAGTGGGGCTTGGTTAGAGTCAACCTTTGTAATAGAAATGATTGGATAAGATCATAGCCCCACTCCTCTTTTGCCCAAAGTGTGTACTATGAGCTTGGTTAAGGTCAAGTGCTTGCGTATGATCAACACTTGCTTTGTGTCAATGCCCATTATGACTCATCAATTAGAAAGGCGTTTGATTAATGCATCAAAAACACAAGTAAGAAAGCACCTCCAAAATTACAACCAACAAAACAAAGGGAAGTAATTCAAATGGAGTGCTTGTTTATGATCAATGTTTGGATACAATTAACATTTTGTTCTAGCCCAAAGTGATGACCTTATCCAAGCACCATTGTATCCTTGATTGAAAAAAAATTAGGCTCACAACTAAGGGTAAGGTAGGAGGCCCAAAAACCGACCATCTAAGGGCTCATCCCCCTTTTTCATGGTTTTCCGTGTATGGGAGGATGTTTAATTCATTCTCCAAACAAAGCAAAATAGATGCAAAATGTAACATGAGTCATTTCATATTTTTTGAAGCATTTTTTAATTACTTATAAATTTTCAAAGTGCATGTGTCATAGGTCCCTATTTATGTCTCTAGATCTTCCATGAACCGTTCACTTGGAAGTTGTGAAGAAATTTGGAGAAGCAAGGAGAATGATTGGCTCTTGCAATTAAAAACAACTTTTCTTCCATACATTCAATGATTGGAAGAGGCCAATTTTAGAACCACCTCATCTCCATCTCACTACACTCTATGTGGGTGGTTCAAAATGCCCGGACAGAATTCAAGCCTCCTCCCATACTCCATTCTAGGGCTTTTTATTTTCATTTTTTAAGAAGTGTGAAAGTGGCGATTTAAAATGTTATAGTGGTGCTTCAAATTTCAACATTCATCCTCATATTGGATAGAAATTATCACGTTAAGACGTACTCCCTCCGTCCCAAAATGATCTTTCTATTACACAAAATGTTATAGATTAAGCTTGAAAAGAATCATTTTTCAAATTTTTTTGACCTATGAATAGTTTCATATCCTCCTATTGTTTTGAAATTTTGAGTTTCAAATTAGTTTTCAAAATGCTTGAAAATTGAATTTTTGAGGCATTTTTGAAGAGCACCAATGGCCACTCACTTGATGGTATGGGATTGGTTAGCATGCCCATGCTTTTTGGTCTATGTGCAAGTGTCACTAGCTCTTGTCCTCCTCCAACAGGAAGATCATTTTGGGACGGAGGGAGTATTACATGTCTATAATTTGGATTTCGTCCACAATTTGGCAATTTCATCTAATTTTAAAAAAAAAAATTTGAAGCCTTGTGGCAGTTTCATCCAAGTTTTTTGGTGTTTTTTTTACATTTTTTAGCCAGATTTTATTTATGGGGTGCAATCTGGTACCAGAAAGCCAAAAAAAAAGAAGCCCTGCTCCATTCCCCACCAAAGAGCATGCATGTGCCTTGGGAAGGAAGCAAAAAAAAAAAAAAACCCTAACCCCCAACCCCCAAGAAGGGCAAAAGGGAAGGGGAAGTGTAGGGCTTTGTCTTTTTCTTTTTCTTGGATTATAAGTATAGACGACGACGACGAGGGTAATCTTAGGGCTTTAAAGTACTCCCCAAGCCCTAGTCGGGAGAGAAACCCCTTCTCTCTCTCGCTCCCTCTCTCTCTCTTCTCTTCCTTTGCCGCTGCCCCTGTTGCTCCTCCTCCATCTCTCTCTCTCCCTTCCCTTCCTCTTCCGCTGCTCCGCCGTCACCATCGTCGTCGTCGTCATCCCGACTCTCCGCCTCCACCACTGCCCGATCGACGACCCCCTGGATCGGTACGTATCGCTCTTCCTTCCTTTCCGCTCATTTTCAATCGGCGCTCTCCTGTCTTTTCAAGCCCAATCTTTCTCACTCTCGACCTGTATTGAGCCGATTAGGGCACACGCGTGGCGTTCTCGTGTGTTCGTTCTTCTTCTCCTCTCTGTTTCGTCCGTTGATGCGATTTAGGTCTGCAATCTCCGTCGGTGGATTTTAGTTCGAATATATCAGGGTTTTGTTTTGCGGTCTTAGTTGTCGTCGTCGTCGTTGTTATTGTTGTGGTTCTGTCATTTTGGAGCATCTGAGTTGCGTGAGTTTTTCTTGTTCGTGTTGAGATCTTGTTTATTTGCTTATTTTTTTTTGTTTTATTTGTCTTTCTGGATTTTTGTTTTGTTTGTGTGGAGTGTGGACGTAGCTTGTAGTGTTGGTTAATGTGATTTTTGTGTGTTGACTGTGTGTGTGTGTGTGTGTGTGTTTGGTTGCTGCGCAGGTAAGGCGGGGAGATTGAAGTGGTGGTCGTAGATATGGCGCTCGAGGTGACGCAAATACTGTTGAACGCGCAGTCGCCGGATGGAACGGTGCGGAAGAATGCGGAAGATAGTCTGAAGCAGTTTCAAGAGCAGAATCTTTCGTCGTTTTTGGTGTCGTTGTCGCATGAGCTTGCGAACAATGATAAGCCGCCGGAGAGTCGGAGGCTTGCAGGATTGATCTTAAAAAACTCGTTGGATGCCAAGGAGAGTGCGCGGAAGCAAGAGCTAGCGACGCGATGGGTGGCATTGGACCCGAACGTGAAAGGGCAGATCAAGGCTGCTCTGTCGCAGACGTTGTCGTCGCTGGTGGCGGATGCTCGTCATACTTCGGCTCAAGTGATAGCCAAGATAGCCGCGATTGAGCTCCCGCAGGGCGAGTGGCCCGAGCTTGTAGGATCTTTGTTGACGAACATGGGAGGGCCGCAACTGGAACAGCCGTCGCATTTGAAACAAGCAACTTTAGAAGCGCTTGGATATGTGTGTGAAGAGGTGTCGGCGGAGATACTGGCTCAAGAGCAGGTGAATTCCATCTTGACTGCTGTAGTGCAGGGCATGAACTCGTCTGAGAAGAGCAATGACGTCCGACTGGCTGCCACTCACGCTCTATACAATGCCCTCGATTTTGCTCAAACGAACTTCGAGAATGATATGGAGCGCAACTACATTATGCGGGTGGTATGCGAGGCTACTCTTTCACCAGATGTCCGAGTGCGACAAGCTGCTTTTGAATGTTTAGTCTCCATTGGCTCCACGTACTATGACAAGCTTGCTCAATACATGCAAGACATTTTTACTATTACCTCGAAGGCAGTGAAGGAGGATGACGAGCCAGTTGCACTTCAAGCGATCGAGTTTTGGAGCTCTATCTGCGATGAGGAGATCGAGATTCAAGAGGAGTACCAAGGTGATTTCTCGGGTGATTCGGAGGTGCCATATTTCCAGTTCATTAAGCAAGCGTTGCCTGCTCTCGTCCCGATGTTGCTGGAAACATTGACGAAGCAGGAGGAAGATCAAGATCTAGAGGAAGGGGCGTGGAACCTGTCTATGGCTGGTGGGACTTGTTTGGGATTGGTGGCTCGTGCTGTTGGGGATGATGTTGTGCCTCTTGTCATGCCCTTCGTTCAGGACAATGTCACAAAGTCAGATTGGAGATGTCGAGAGGCTGCCACATATGCTTTTGGGTCTATTCTGGAGGGACCTTCCTTGGACAAGTTGACTCCTCTCGTACATGTTGCTCTGCCCTTCATGTTGGAAGCAATGAAAGATGAGAACAATCATGTGAAGGATACGACAGCTTGGACCTTAGGAAGGATATTTGAGTTCCTACATGGACCTTCTCTCGAGGCTCCAGTTATTACTCAAACCAATTTGCCTATGATTCTTGCTGTCCTCCTGGAGGCCATCAAGGACACACCTAATGTTGCTGAGAAAGTCTGTGGGGCAATCTACTTCTTGGCACAGGGCTATGAAGAAGGTGGTCAGTCGTCATCTCCACTGTCTCCTTTTTTCCAGAACATAGTGCAAGCCTTGTTGGCTACGACTGAGAGAGAGGATTCTGGAGATTCTCGGCTGCGAACATCAGCGTACGAGACTCTTAACGAAGTTGTGAGAATCTCAACGGAGGACACTGCTCCAATCGTTATGCAGCTGGTGCCCGTAATTATGCAGAAACTCAACGTTACTTTAGAGATGGCCGTGCTTTCTTCTGATGACCGAGAGAAGCAGAGCGAATTGCAGGCCCTCCTGTGTGGCGTTCTGCAGGTGAGTGACATTTTTCTCTTCTGCAGTGTCTCAACTGTCTGTTATGGAGCCATCTCCATGTTTTTTATAATTCTATTCTGTTTTGTACATCTGGCTTTGCTGTACATGTATTAAGGTTTGAGTAAAAAAATAACAAGAACTCTGTTGTCACTCATATCTGCTAGTAATTAAGTCAATCATGCTCCCCATGATTTCATTTTTTGTCTGTTCCTGTGAAACTAGTGACTTGGTTAGTAGTTCTATTCGTGGTGAGTATAGGTATTGGTCATGCTAGCCATGTTTGTCGATCATAACACTTTATACTTTTTGAATAACTTGCATTTGTTGTGGTCTGCTTTCATCTGCTTCTTTTGCAAAAGCTCTGTGGGGTATGATTCATTTGCTTCTTATGAGCTCATTCAATTTTGCCTTTCAAATATGCAGGTCATCATTCAGAAATTAGGTGCAGTAGAGGCGACCAAGTATGGCGTGGTACAGTTCGCCGACAATATGATGAGTTTGTTCCTTCGTGTCTTTGCTTGCCGAAGTGCAACTGTTCATGAGGAAGCTATGCTCGCAATTGGAGCTTTGGCATATGCAACAGGTGCAGGGTTTGAAAAGTACATGAGTGAATTTTACCGGTATTTGGAAATGGGCCTCCAAAACTTTGAAGAATATCAGGTACGTACACTTTTGATAGTTCAATTTTACCAGTTGCCTTACACTAGTTGCAAACGATGGTGCTAAATGTCATAACTTGTGGCATCAGGAAATAGGGTTCAACTTGTTTTGAATCTTCATTTATCCGATTGCTCATTAAATGATAAGTGAAACTATTCGTTGTCTTCCTACTTTCTGCATGATTCTCTGCCATTGGTGGCGAATGTATTATGACTTTTTAATTTGGGAACTGTGATGGTTCCACATACAAAATCTGAACGAGTTGGTTGGATGTTGGACAGGTATGCGCCGTAACAGTTGGAGTAGTCGGGGATATCTGTCGCGCGTTGGATGAGAAGGTGCTGCCTTATTGTGATGGTATTATGACTCAGCTTCTGAAGGATTTGTCTAGCAACCAGTTGCATCGCTCAGTGAAGCCACCCATTTTCTCATGTTTTGGTGATATCGCCCTGGCTATTGGAGAACACTTTGAGAAATACTTGATTTATGCAATGCCCATGCTTCAAGGAGCTGCCGAGCTGTCTGCACAACCATCAGTAGGTGACGATGAAATGATTGATTATAACAACCAGCTTCGAAGTGGCATTTTTGAGGCCTATTCTGGTATTTTCCAAGGTTTCAAGACGAACAAAGCTGACTTGATGATGCCTTATGCTGCACACATTCTGCAGTTTATTGAGAACGTCTATCAGGACAAAGACAGGTACGACAGATCACAGTCCGAGGAGTTTTATTGGCTGAACCGGTCAATATCCTACATTCTCTTGGGCCAATCGGTTGTCTAGAGTATACTCCCGGCTAAGCCTATTGAAAGAAAGAATATTCTGTCTTTTTTCTTCTTAAATGGTCAGTTTTTTTCCTAAACTTTTGAATTCAATTCGGCAATTCTCAAAATCAACCGGCTAGCTTGTAACTAAATGCCGGTACTCCCCGTACATGTCGGACAGGTAATAATTTGCTATTTCTTCCTATTTTTTTGCCAACGATATACTTTTCCAGGGACCGAACTTAATAACGGTTTTAGTGTTGGAAAAGTGATTTCTTCTTAGTCTTCCTAGCATAGTTCTGGTTTTACCACTTGGGTTTGAACGGCGGGCTAAATTTGAACATTCACTAAACACACTTTTAGGCAGGATACATTTATCAATCTAGCCTAGGTGTAATTGCCAACTATGGGAAGAAATTGCTGTTAAAACTCAATTTATTCATCTGTATGTTGCAGGGATGATGTGGTGACTAAAGCTGCAATTGGAGTGATGGGTGACTTGGCTGATACACTTGGAACTAACGCAGCAGCTCTATTCAAGCGCGTCGTGTTCTTCAAAGATTTCCTGGATGAATGCACGTCCTCAGATGATCAGCAGCTGAAAGAAACAGCGGAGTGGGCGCAGGGCACTATTGCACGCATTGTATCTGGATGAGAGATTCTTCAGTGGGGGTTCGTAATCAGAGGTTGACCGGAATTTCTGTTGTTCTATATATGATTGATTGAGTTTCATTATTTGCACTCGTTTAGAAAATTTAGTGGGGGCATTTTGCATGGTAGTGGATGATAGGCCCTTTAAAGGTGCTTATCTGTTAACAAACACAGGAGGCACGAACTGTTCGATATGCAGTTCGTGTCATTTTAAGATTTCTCTCCGCTCAGGTACCTGTGCTCGTTTCCGAGGATTTATGTTCATTAGAATGAAGGAGCTACTACCCTTGTTGAAGTAACTAGTAACAATGTTTGTTCTGGTCAAGAATCCAGCAGCTTTTAGACTTTTAGTTCTAAGTTTTGGCACAGGTAGAGGCAGGAGCAGTTTTGACTGTCTGCTTAAGGGCTTGATTTATAGCTTCTTATCATGATTAGGCGTATGCTATATTGCATGCTTCTTACTCGTAAGTTCATGATGATAACATTAGGAAGTTACTATTCTGTTGGGAGCATGTTCGTGACAGAAAAAAACAGTGCGACTGGTATTTACTCAAGATCAGTTGTTATCAGCTAGGTCCAGGTATTGTATGATCTTTTACCCTTGATTAATTGTGGATGCAATTTTTGTTCATGAGCCATCTCGTATTCTGCTTCAGTTAAATTCATTAATGGTCCAAATCTTGCCAGTAAGTTGGCAGTCAGTCAGTCACAACTGCGGTGTAGAGAAGTATTAGAGGAAATAGGTTTGCTGTTTTCTTCTAGTAAGGAAACTATGGTTACTTCTCTTCTCTGTTTGGACTCAAAAAAGTATGACTTACTCTTTGAAGAGTGCGTCCAAATCACCAGTAATGTTCTTGAGATTCATTTTAGTAAATAAGCCGATGCAACGCATGATAGGTGTTTTCTATTTTTGGCATGTCGAGCACTATCTCTAGTTTTACTGATGTTATGTTATCCTATTCCCTGGTATTATGGCCTGTCCTTTGAAGACGTTTGAAAGTGCATGTTTTTCCAGTAAAATACATTGAGGAAAGATAGCTGAACCTCGTTGTGTTACCATCTCTGGTGCCATTCCGTTATCAAGTGCATCCGAACCTTGCTCTTAATAACAACGACCTTCATTTGTATAGACATTTGGTTTAGGCTTACAACCTAAATGTCATATTTTGGAACCCTGTAATGTTCTATCCGCATTATTTTAGAAGATTGAGCATAGGGCTTGGCGTTGTTTATCTATTTCTCATTTGGCGTTGTTTATCTATTTCTCATTTCTCAAATTTCAGATTTGCTATTTCTTTGATTTTTGGTGGTAAATATATATAAACATATACACACATACATATGCCAACATTAAACCCTTTATGATTCAAATGTTTGTGGTCCTAAACCCCTAAATGCCCAAATCACCACATTTTGGTGTCAATAAGATTTTGAAGTTCAATAAAACCTAACTAAGTTTCTATTTTTAATAGTTTGTGTTTTTGACATGTACTTTTTCAAATCTGGTTTTGGCATCAAAAATCTGATTTTGAAAACGATTAATTGTGATTCTTCTTTTCAAGAGTTTGTGCTAAGGTGTCCATTATAATTTTGACTTTCTTTGTGTTGAGATCTCTTGGAAATGAGCCTCAAATACATCACATCCTAAAGAAAAAATTACACTTATAATATATTTAAAAAATTGGAGTTATGTAATCTTTTTTATCGGAATCCTTTTTTGTAACCATTTTCTTATATTTGACATGCAAAAGAGAATAAAAGACTTCAAGTCATTTTCATAGTGTTAACACCCTCTTGATCAAACACTATAATCTTTCAATCCATAAGTGATATTGTTGTGTTTTCATTTTCTATGTGATCTACAACATATATAGTTTGAGTTTGTATTGTTATAATTTTACAAAACTTGATACAACTTATCAAAATATTGGCTTTTTGTTTAGTTTGGAGCAAATTCCTAGAAGCTCAAAGAAACCCTTGGACCCTTAGGGGTTAACAACATTTACAAAATTGAATATATGAAACTGTCTTTGTCTCAATCTCAAGAAATTTTATAATAACTAAATGTAGAATCTAGTCTAGTTACACTCCAAGAATTCTACAATGAAAAGTTTGAAATAAACCAAACGTTTTGTTACAAAAGTGATTCAAATTGTGCTTGGACTTTTGAAACTCCTTAGTTTCAAAAGCAATTTCTACACTATGATGCCCTTTAAAGATTATAAAAGCAACTGAAGGTACATAACATTAAAGCAACGTTTGCATGATTCAAAAAAACCCCCGTCACTTAAGAGTTGCATGATATCTAGCTTGCAATGACTTGATGTACTAAAAGCACATTGAAATAAAATATTACAAAAGAATGTATTAAAAAGAACAAGCAAGCGTAAAGAATTAAACACAAAATAATCCAGCTTATAAACTTTCATACAAAAAATGATTACACTATCCCCTAAACTACCAAGGTCATTTTTTGCCAAAAATCACTCAAAACTACCTTAATTGCTACGTTCATTAAATTTTTTAAGAAAATGATGTTTTTGAAAATCTAACCATGGGATCTTGTAATGCACTTGTAGAAGAAGTGGTAATAGTTTCGTGACATTTGACTGTACAAATTGAAAGCTATGAGCATTTGAAGGGAAAAGTTTATTTTTTTTCATTGTGCCCAAAAATTTCAGATGGCTTTGGTGGCATTTGCTGATTTTTTTTGCACTACAGACCTTGAAGTTGTAATTTGGTCTTCTAGGTAATCAAGTTAGACCTTTGCACACCAATTTTCAAGGCAATCAAAGACTCGGAACACATCCTAAAAAATATTGCAATGCCACTATATGACAAGTTTTGCAAATGCACTACGACATTTTTGAGTGAAGTTTCCCACCACATGTTTTTAGATATGGAAAATCCAAACGGTGTGTTTGGAGATTAACATGTACTTCAAATGTTGAAAAAAAAAAGTTAAAAAACTCTAAAACTATAAAATTTAGAAGCTCCCAAAGCCCAATTTGACCTCCTAATTGAAAATGAAAGGGGAAATAACTGGGACCACCAAAGCAACATGTTGCAACTTCTCCTTACTCCCTCCCCTTCAAAGTCAATATTTTCTCCCTTGCCCAAGCTGCCCCTTGAACTGCTTTTGGCCAAAAATAGCCCATAACTTGTGAACTATGTTACATGATCACATGATTTTTTGCATCCCGCAAACCTTATACTTTCCTACACACTCATAAAAAGTTTCAAAAAATAATGTAAAAAATTGAAGTCACAGGAGCCTACCCAAAATCCCCAAAGTCCCCCGAGGGGACTTTGGGGCTTAGGGGTAATTCTAAGATGGTTATAATGATTTATTATGATTTCAATATGACTAGTGTGGCCCTGTGCGCTGTTGGCCCTTATTTCAGCCCCCTCATGTCCTCCATGCCATCTCCTCATGCCACCCATGGTTAAACTTGTACTTTATTTCAATTAAATATGTACTCTACTTTATTTTTAAAGTGGACATCTAAATTTTACTTTAGTTAAACTTGTACTCTACCTTATTTTTACATACAACTTGTCTTTGGCCAATTAGTAAGTTTCTTTATTTTTAATCCATAAAAAACTTAGAATTTCAATAACTTTCTCATTATAGGCCCAAACGTCACAAAACCAAGCATGTGCATGCTTCCTTGTCAAGAGCTTTTTGACAATACCAAGCACTTAATAGGGGGGCACATGGTCCAAGAGATCTCAATGTGACAAACAAATATCCAAACATCCAAAAAATAAACAAACAAACAGCTTGATTTAAGGTATTGAAATTTTGAGACATGCATATTCTATAAACAGAAGAAGTATATTCAAATATAATATTCACTTTGGTAATTTTGCAAAAAGTCTATACAAGCTATTCCAATTAAAATTTCTTGCACTAATGACCTTAACTTACACCAATTTATGAAACAAGTAAATTTGAAAAGAACCTAGATTGATTAGGTGTAATATTTCAACATTTAAATACTATCTCAAATAGTGTGACTCAAGTGGCAAATTTTTTTGAGGAGATTTTGCAATTACAAATCTCAACCAGCTAGCATGTGAAGGATGTTGCACTTTCAATCATAGAATACATACAAATCCTAGGAAACCAACACAAGTACTTACTAACACGTGGATGGGCAAAACATCAAACTTTTGTATGAATGAAACCTATTTTGTTCAAAACATGCGTTCTTAATTTGTGAATAACACTACTTTTGTGAGTATACTACCATTAGTGCACACAAGAATTTATGCTTTTAACTGCATTAGTGTAAACTAGCTACGACAAGGGGGTTTGTCCTAAACTTGCTTAACCTTTAACTCTTAAAGAACCATAGGGCATAGTATATACGTTGCTGTATAATGGGTATTTGCTATTAGCAAGAAGTTTTAATTTGGGATCTCAAGTAGCTCACTAGAACTACTTTGATCTATTCTCCAACTTTTTTGTTGATCTCAAATGTAGTAAAGGTGTGGATTCATTCCAAATACAAGAAAAATACTCCATATTGTACTGGTCACAGCGGCATGTTCAGTCCTTTAGGCTCAAGGAGTGCACTCCCCATTTTCTTTTAGTACATGTACAATCAAATGAAGGGTTGTTTTAATTACCTTGGTCCTAAATTTTTGACATGGCTTGAAAATAAATAAACTTCACTTTAATAGGCTTTGGGTCTTTATAAGTAATGAAGGGCAGTGTTTATTAATCAATATTATATATTTTTTTAGTTCTACAATAGGGTTGTTAAAATCAAAAATAAAAAACCAACACTTTAATTAGCTATAGATCAAGGTTATTTTTCATGGTTATTACTCTTGCAGGTATCCAAAGCAAGATCCAATGCCTTATGTTAAACAGTTTTATCATGGTTATTTGTGGACAATTAGGACACGCCATGTGTCGTTCAAGTATATGGTTTAGAGACACAATATTTGGGTAAGATGGGACTTAATTGATGCAAGCTTTATTGTTTAGGGGTTAGTTGACGTTATCTTCTTTTGTGGGCACAATTAGTACATTTAGGATACTTTTTAGCCACATTGCTCAATGATTAATTGACAATTGTAGTAAATGCATTCATGGTGAATTAAGGGAATTTTGTGTTTACAAGTGCATGCAAAGTGCAAGTCATAAGCCACTCTAAGTGCATGTTCAATTCTTACATGCCTAAACCCTAACAATGAATGTCACCGATTTTGCAACTAGTGGATGAACTTCTTCCCATGTCATTATGCATTTATAATGAACATATGATACAAAAAAAGATGAAAAGAACTTTTTTAAAATGAAGTATAGGGTATATGAAATGCCTCAATTTAGAAATTTAGGTAAAGATAGCCCTATGAAAATTCCAAATAATTTACCTACATAGCCTCCTTCTTATAGGACCTTGCACGCACGTTACCCACAAAGACCCTATATAGTGCACTCCCCAAGCCTTTAGAGGTTAAAGGATGCAGCATGTCGTTGTGACTAGTTCCGTACAAGGTGTTTTTCTTGTATTTGGAATAGATTCACACCTTTACTGCATTTGAGATCAATAAAGCAGCTGGAGAATAGATAAAAACAGTTCTAATGAGCTACTTGAGATCCCAATTTAAAACTTTTTACTGGTAACAAACACAATGCCCTATTGTCCTTTAAAGGTTAACCCTTAAACAACGACGCGTGCCGCTGTGACCAATACGCGCTGTTTTCTGCGTATTTGGAGGCCTTCTTGCGATTGAATTTTTTCGAAATTTTGCTGTATGTGTATTACATTCTTTCCCAACATTCTGAGATACTCGTCGATTCTAGGTGGTGATTTCTCCACTTGGTGGACACGATTATACTGTGTTTGCTCTACAAATACGTACATTCGGTGTTTTTGGTCGCGCCCGGAGGAGAGCCGGGTTTTCGATTGGGGACGTGGCTTCAAATTCGATGATGTGGCACTTGGGGTGGCGGGAGTCCTAAATCCTTTGAATCCGCCGTGCTGACACAAAATGAAGGCGGAGAGGTGTTGTAAAGCAGATTGAAGTGAGACCTAGTACTTTGAAGATGTTTCAGAGTGTGTATGGTTGATGCTGTGCTTTTCTCGGACTTTTGATTTTTGGACGTTTCTTACGGTTGCATGTTTACACAGCGCTCTGTACGCCTGTTATTGGCCATGTTTCTTATAATACCAGTGGTCGACGCCTCGACGGAGCCAATGAATATGTTCTAGAATTCTCTCATTCCTTCAATGTGTGTTGTCCAGGTTTCAGCGGGAATGAGTGTCATCTGAATGTGTATAGTGTGAGTGTGTGTAGCATGGGGTATTTTGCTGAACTGTCGACCAGAAAAGGTGAGCATCTTGACAGAGGTTGATGTCCATTCTGGTCGAAATTTTTGGCAGCCCCATTGCCGGGTAATCCGAAGGCGTAGGGTGTGATCGTCCAAGCCACACTGGTCCGGGTGTTTCGTCAGCCACACACACTGAATTGGTCATGCTTTCACTGAAGATGTCCACGGGGAAGGGAAAGTTTAGAAGTTTAGTACCCTACGCAGTTCAGGTCTGGCTGAAAACAGCCCCAACCGTAACGCAATTCCACTTGCACGGGCTATTCCATGAATCACACAACTAGTCGCGCCCTTGCAAGCCCTGCAATGCCACGGCAAGATCACGTCAACGCGGGACAAGGAGCAGGAAGATTTAGTAAGCAAACATGCGTTGGGTAGTTGCTAATTTCTGCACGCAACAACGTGCATTAGTCTCCTCGAAATCGACGCAGTCGTCAAGGGAGGAGCCTGACCCGGTGGCTTCCACGTTTGCAGGACCACCATGAACCTCCCAAAAAAGTATATGTTACAGAGGGAGTGATTACGGTACAACGCGTGCCATAACCCAACCAACCTGCTTCCCGCCACCCTGGGGATGTACCGCAGCGGAGGTGGCATTCCACGCCATGCCACATCAAGCGTATGAATCGCAGAATCAGCGTTTGTTAGGGTCACCCGGCGTTCCATAGAACACCGAACGCATCCGCCACTTTCGTAATCTGCACCTAGATCTTACCGCAAAAGTTTCCATCGTCACCGCACCAGCAACCCACAAGCATCCAACGGAAGCGATTTCCAAGCGGACTAATCTGCAGACCGCGAGAAAACGAGACAAACCCATATTCATACTATACGGCCAGGGCACGACGGTGCCGTATCGTCGTTTAAGGGTTAAGCTCCAATTTATTTAATGCCAGTAGTATCACAAAAGTTAAGAGCCCATATAGTGTGAAATGCATAGGGGGAGAAGCACTTCCTAAGAAATTAGAAAGGCACAAATTCACCAAATAGATTTGCATTCAAAAAGCTAAGTAAAAATGGCAAAAACTTAGCATTAGGCATAAATGAAGCCTACTATGACTTTTAGCTAGCTGACTAAAAAAAGCTTTTTTATATAACTATCTTGAGCCATTGGCCCAATTTTCATCATGTTTTTTTTTTAATATTTATTTGTTGTGTATTAGAAATTATAAAAATATAAGTAAACACAAAAAGTGAAAATAATTCCAAACACCACAAAAGCCAAGCCCATGCACCCCTCCTCAGCAAGAGCCTTCTGACAATACCAAGAATGCCATCAAAATAAGAGTAAAAGTACTTTTCTAAATTTTTAATCCATAAAATACTTTGAAATTTAATAACTTTCTCATTGTAGGCCCAAGTGTCACAAAACCAAGCTTGTGCACCCTTCCTTATTGAGAGCTTTTTGACAATACTAAGCAAGCAATGGGAGACACACAATCTAGGAGATCTTAATGCAACAAACAAACAAACATCCAAACAAACTAAAAGCCTAATTTAACCCCTAAATGCCTGCTGCACCAAATTTTGGTGTTGACAATACCTTGAAGTTCATCAAATCTAATTAACTTGCTATTTTTAGTTGTTTATATTTTGCAATTTTTTTCTTGAAGTCTACTTTTAGCATCAAAAATTTGACTTTGAAAATAATTAATTATGATTTTTCTGTTCAAGGTTTTGTACAAGGATCTTGATGTTTTGTAGTATTGAGAGCTCTTGGAAATGAGCCTCAAGTACACTTGAAATTCGTTTTTAAAAAACTTAGAAGAGATTTTGAAAAGCCGTAAAGTGATTGGACTTACATATGTTGTCCTCATAATCCTTATATTTTTTTGGTGTCAAACTTTTTAGATCCAACATGTGAAAAGAAGATTGAAAGACCACAAGTCATATTTACAATATTAACACCCTTGAGATCAAACTTTATAATCTTTCAATCCATAAGTGAAATTGTTTTGTGTTTTTTTCCTATATAACCTCTGACATATCTAGTTTGAATTTATACGGTTACAATTCTAAAAAACTCAAGGCAGCTTATTAAAATGTTGACTTTTTGTTCAAGCTAGGGCAAATTCCTAGAAACTCAAAATAGGGTTCAGGCATTTAGGGGTTAAGGTATTAAAGTTTGATAAATAAAAGTAAGAAATAAAAAAGATTTGGACTCAAATATTATCCAATGCTTGAAACCTTCAAAATGAAAAAATACATATACAAACTTTCATTATTTTCTAAGAAACAAAAATAAATTACTTATTCTTTAGAGTAATTTATATAGATCCACTATTTCAAATGACAGAATTTATACTTCATTCTAAAATGTAATACATATCTCAATAAAGACACAGAAACGTCTCAAGAAACTGATAATGTCTAACAAAGTGGAAACCGTACGATTCCAGAGAATGTCATAAGCCTCAAGTTTCTAGCCAACATGATAATGACGCTTTCAAAAAATGTACAATACCTTCCTTTTGCTACACACTAATAGGTTTTCAAAACGTCGATTTTCAGGCTGAGAATTTAAAGTCGAAATAAAGTTCATAGACCCTGTAATTAAGAACGCAGCAATTATACTTGGTAATGTGCTTGTAACTTAAGTAAAGACTTGTTATAGAAACCAACACCAAAACTGTGTTCAATTCTCCCTTAACCCCTAAAGGATCAGACCCCTTTTTTGAAAACATAGCGATTTTGGGCTGGTACTTGTGATTGGAGTTTTTCATATTTTAGGTTGAAATTTTAATAGAATGTGGGGACGAGGTTTATTTTTCATATGCACTAAATATCGTGACATTTGTAATTATGAGTAAAAAGTTATGGCTTAATATGTTGTTTTTTACTTTCTTCGGGCAGCCTGGGCAGATTTTTAAAAATTACTTTTATCAAAAATAAAATACTAAAATTGGTTTAGGAGATTTTTGTGAATTTAGGAAGCTTCAAATCATTCCATTTGGATCAACAAGATGAAAGTTATGAGGATTTTTTGTTTTCAGGCAGTTATGGATTCTCTACTCCAAAATTTAACTTTGAAGTCTTTTATTTTACTCAATTTTCAACATTTTGGAAAAAAAAAAACCAAAGGATGAAGATTGTTTATGACAACATAACATTCAGTAGCTTGAAGAGAGGCTGACTTTCCCTCTCTTCAAGTATCATCCACGAAATTCATTTTGACAATCAAATTAATTAATTAATTAAATTATTCTGACATGGCTGGCTGCCATATCAACATATGTGCACTAAACTGAACCTCTCTTCCATAAACTCTCAAACAAATTCAGCCAAGCATCCCCGTAGCTAAAGATGGGTGTGGAATATTCCACACCATTTCATCTAGAGGGAGGGCAGCGCTATCAAGCGCTACTAAATGTTATGAACACTATGACCATTGGGATTGGCATTTTTCATTTCTATAATTAAAATTTTAACAATTTAGTATTTTGAATCATTCTCTACTTTTTACTTATTAATTCTTTTCCATGTGTTATAGAACTCCAAATGATTTCAAACTTTTTTGACATGTACTTTACTTAGGTGGAACAAGGAATTTAGAGAAGCACTACCCACATGGCCTTTTTTCCTTAGAAATTTTACCTTTTGAAGAGTAGCTGCCTGATTTTTCACAAGACATTTTTGAATATTCAAACCATTCTACCTTCCAATCCAGTGGTGGAAAACTCTGAAATTTCTTCCACATCTTCTAAAACCTTTCTTTTACAAGATCCTACGGTCACATATGCATAAAAATGCTTTTGGTTTCAAATTTGGTTAATGCTCTAAAAATGGCATTTTTGAAGAGGTTTTGGTGAAAACTTTGCTTGGTCCTGGAGGGGTTAAACAGTCTTAACATGGAGAAATTGTCTAATCAAATATTGAGCACAAAATGAAACGAGAATATGAAATGTATCGTTAGAGTTAAGTAAACTTACCCCACACCACGGCTACAGACATGTAACCACTCAATGAACCTACAAGTTCAGAGGATTCTGATAATATGCACCGATATCAAATTCGATACAAAAATAAAAAACCAGTGCAGAAACGAACATAAAAAGGCAACATGTACAACAAATAAGACGCAGACAGATCACAGAGAAAGGGCACTCAGAATTTAAATCAATCGAAAAAGAAATATCGTTCACGGAAACGCTGCACCAGAGTGAACTAGCATTACATGCGTTTTAGGGCGTGAACCGCAGTGTACTAATATCATGTACAAGCACTCCCGCAAGAAAGATCTGACAGCGCAACCTCAAAATCAACTGAATGGAATAGGATGAGAAAAAAGAAAAGAAAAGTCGAGAGAACTAGTAGACTGAATGGCCTAAGTGTAAGAACCAAGCTATTCTGCCTAAGAATATTAAAAAAACTACATAATAACAAACCTTGAAAATCATCACGAAAGCTACTACGGTTTTCATGCATAACTGAGGGTCGGGTACGTGACGCACTACGAAGGGAAAACTACCGAGGAAAGGGATTCATTTCCATACAAGAGAGAGCAATTGCAAGTATGCGGAATGGGCAACAGAGTATTTTTGTAACAAACACGCACCCAAGCCACTGGGCTATAGGTTAAATATATATTTAGGCCACGGAGTGAATTCCAGTCACAGTAGAGCGCTTCGCATTCCCTCTTTCTGCTGGTCCTTCCAACAACTTCTTTGCTTGGGCTTTTGACACCAACCACACCACCGCCTTTGCGTTATGGCAAGGAATCTGAATACAAATGGTCTGCAATGCCCAAAACCAACTCATCTGTCCTCCCGCAAATTTGATGCAGACACCATCAAGGCAGCCACCTCAATTGTAGATTTTTACAGGTTTTTCAAAGTTGTGACGATTCTGCCAAATTTTTCACGACAGTAAGAAGTCAATTGCAGAGAATAAAAGAGAAAATACCTCAGATGAACTGCAATTCATAACACCATTGCAGAATTCTTCCATATCCAAATACGACAAGAAATATTTCTCTAAAATTGATTAAGATCACGCACCTGGTTTGTGGTGTGTGACCGTTTAGGGGCACTATCCGTGTGTTCCAGTCCCAGATAATGTTCCCATGCACCATAGGTGTCTCGTTTCTGAAAAATCACATGTGAGCGTACGTTAAAATCCATGGGCAAATTCAGTGTTAACATCTGTAGAATTAAGAAGAAAAATGTAACCCAATCCGTAGACAATTTTCCACATGAAGCAGACTGGCATGAACTGACGGATTAGAAAACAGCAAAAAGCAATAGCCAGGAAGGTGCGTTTTGAATCAGCAAACCTGGAAACGAGCTGCAACTACGTCGCCATCTTGAAGATACTCAGGCCGACCCAACGACAGAAACGCAAATTTCCACTGCACAAATTGAAGGTACTTGATTTAGCATGACTTAAGTGTGTCTTGAACGTAACAATGATAATGATTGCACATGCCTTTCATCGGTTCTAATACAAGCCTCAGATTAAAATATAGAAATCCAAAAACTTAATCAAAAATAGCGATGAATTAGGAAAGTAGCAGTAAACACATCCAATACTTACCTTTGAGAATTCCTCGTCAGAAATCACCAGCTTTTTCTGAATGCGAAGCTTCACTTCTGTCAAAGTCTCGTTCTCACGAACCACAAGGAAAAAAGGTTCTCCAAAATTTTGCACCTGGATAGGCGATAGTACACATACAGTATTTATTTACTACCAAATCATTGATATATCTAGACGTAAAATCAAGCGACATTCTAAGAAGAATGTACGAAGAGTGAAACAAGCTACGAAGCAGTATTGAGGGTTTAGTCTTCGGAACAGAAAAAAAAGATACAGAGAAGCTGAAAAATATCCAAGGACAAATTACCATATGATTTTGTGATGCATCACGTGTGAAATGGTACACATGAATCAAACGATCCTGAGGACCGAGCTCTTTCTCCTCTTCAGGAACCTGCCAGAACCACGTTAACCATCATACAATGAGCCAACTTGCTTCACAGACAGGAAATGATTGCACAAATATCAAGACATGCTAGCGACAGGAATCGATCATGCTACACCTAACAGATAATCGCAGTTCAATCACATGTCCTCTTGCATGACACTCCACTATCAGTGCTAATAACAGCTAGAAACAGCAACATGAATCGAGATAGGTACCTCCTCAGCTCTCAGTGTCCAATATTGATCATTTATATTCTCGATCTTCTCATTCAAAGGGAAGATCTACAAAAGCCACAAGAGGTCAGCTGGTCTGAGCATTTACACGCACAAATGCTTTCAACAATTACCAATAAGCAAACGATTCTTGATCTTTGAAGATTGAAATACTTCAAAATTCTTCATGCCAATGTTCCACTACAATGGACAGATCAATCAAAGATTACACGTTGGAACTAACCTTGTATATCTTATGATAAAACACTTCAAGGATGCGCAGCTCTGTTTGTGGACTTGAAGGATCAACCTTCACGAATAAATACAGTACAAACAAACACTATAAGAGTATGAAAAGAGCATGAACAAGTAACCGATTGCAGCAGCAATCAGAATAATGTAAAGTTAGAAGGTCATATATTACACACAAGACTTACCTTTCCCTTCAATTCATTAACAACATCCCCAACCGTACTCTGCTTGGGGAGTCGAATATTGTGTACCGATACCTGAATATAACCAAAAGCCAATCAGAAAAAGAACAAGCCAAAGAAATCTGCTGAGTAATCAATGTATAACATACAAATTACTCCTCAAAAGCATCCAAAAAAGGTCATGGGAACAGCGAACCTACCTCTTCTGTTTTTGCGTTGTGAAATGCAACCTTCAAAGTTTTCAAGCCCTGAAGCTCAGGAAGTGGCAGATCCAATGTTTCAAAATACAAGATATCTGACGTCTGCACACACACATCACGGTGTCCAATCGAGCGTCAGTAAATTTACATAAGAACCACACCCATAGAAATGCAGTATGTAATACCGTCAAAAACAGGAACAAGATCTCCTCCAAACCTGATTGTAGTGGACAAGCATATCACTTAATCGCTCTACTCCACGATACTTAATAGGTTGGGGTTTTGGTTGCTGTGAGTAGCAGTTGTGCGATGTAAGTCTGATTTTAGAGGCATCCTTCAAGGAGATTTGTAGTGCCACCCTCTCAACCACATCATCGTATGTGTGTTGCTTTGACCTACAAAACAAAGAACTGTCCAGCTTAGTTGCCTCCAAACTGATGCAAAAATTAGCATTCTCAAAAGAAGAACGCCATCGCACTCTGCTCGACAAGAAACTTAACTAAGCGCATAATACCAGATAATAGATAATTTTGCATCATACAGATAAGGAAACCAGATGACCAATGGCGTCTATAACCAGAAAGACATGAAAAAAAAACAATCCTACTCTAACTAAGAGCAACAAATCAAAGAAGCCCGGTCTAATCATGAGACTTACAATTCCAAGAAAAACTCATCATCCTTGGGTTTCTCTAGTCGTCGAAAATGTACAACCTTCCCAATAATCACCCAAGCACCCATTATAAGAAGATATTGAGAGGTACTTTTACACACAATCTGATTCAACGTCTAAGTCTATCCGTGGGACCACTTTCAGTAGTATACCTTTCAGTTTAATAGTCTTTCAAAGGATTGTATTGGAATCAATGTATACTTAAAAGAAAGCTTCATTAAAAGGGTTCTCATAAGCGCTCAATGTTCAGACGAATACGAGGTCATATGTCGAGTAGTTCATGTTGTTTTACGTGCAGTACCTGTCGGTTACGGACATACTCCAAAAAGGATGGGACATCGGGATACCGATAGGCGGCTTCCTCCTCCCTCGTTAGAGCTCTCTGGTAGCATATGATATCACCATCTTCCAGCTACAGCGGTCAACACTCCAAGATCAGTACAGTAATCAACAAAAACCTGAGCCCAATTTAAATTAATCCCTCATCACTAACCGCAGCAGCAATAACTGTAAGCTCACCTGACTAGCCTTGAAGGTGGACTTCTTGTCAATGTGCTCACACATGACATTTGGCTCAAATTTAATTTCCTGCACCCAAAACATATCCTATCAATAACAGCCTTGCCTAAAGAGCTCATAAAGGATACATCATGACGTTTTGACAAACATATGGTGTTAGATCTGTTAAAGCTCACTCAACTGTTGATGTACATGATAACAAGTTCAAACAAAGCACAAAACCATAATACCTCATACAACTGAATCTCGTCGTTTGGAGCAAAGCCAGCCATCTCATTCAACTTCTCCAAAATCTCAACTGGCCTGCCACTAGCCTTTACATAGGATCTACCCACATAACTGCAACCCAACATCTAAGAACGATCAGTATGTACATTGTAAGAAGGAAAAAAGCATCAGAAGGCCTCCAATCCGGCACTGATATGCCAAATCAGCAATTAATCAAATAAAACATAAAGTGAGAAGAACTGACCGCAATTCTTCCTTCTCAGGATTGTACAATTTGAAGAACAAAAGCACGTCCTCTTTTGTTTTAAGTACAGGAGGAATAGGAACAGAATCCTGCTTGCAAAGCACAAATAGGACAAGCATGATTGAGGATTTTACACATTTGTAGCCAATCAAGACCAAAGATAATCAACAGTAGAGAAGAACAACAAAAATTGGGATAAAAGGGACAAGTTATTGCGAGGATTTAGCCATCTACATTAACCAGAAAACTTCACAACCCACTCAGTACGTATGTAAGAAGCTTACTGGACCAGGCATACGCTGCACTTCCAAAAATAGCTTCAACTCAGCGTTGTGAGCCTTGTTCGAGGCTTCTTTCAAATGACCCACCTGCAGATCATATCAGCAAACGGTCATATTCTCTTTCACAATGAAAACTACAACATGCTCGAGGACTGTACTCCAGACAAGCCAGACGACTATGTCGCCCTACAGAATGAATGAACATAAGTCACAGTTATTACCGTTTGAGCTTCTTCTTGATCAGTGAGAGGTCTATTAGGACGATACGTGTGGTTTTGCCGTTTTGCCCAGAGCCAAAATCTCTGACACTCGACAGGAACATTCAGTTCCTTTGCCACTTCTTCCTGTAGTCAAAAGAGAAATCCCCAACATGTAAGCTGTAAATATCTGATGATGAGATGTTACCAGCAATTCAACACGTAGTAGGCAGCATTCAACAAGATAATTTACCAACAGAACTGATCAGATAGACAGACCTTGAACTGCGTAAATGGCGTTTGCTTTTGAATCCGGAAACTGCGCACTTTCTCATGATCCACCAAGTCAAAATGAATGTCTTTTCCAATTTGGCTCTGAAGGTCTTCATCTCGCCCAACCTAAATCACATGAAAATTAAAGGTCAGGCCGTCTACTTTTGCAGCTTTACAAAACAACCAACTAGTAGATCATTTACACGTATATATACCTTAATAATGGTGTACAAATGCGCCTCAGCCTTTTCTTTCCTCTTCCTCTCCTTCTCCTCCTGTTCTTTCTTCAACCTTATCTAAACCAACAATCACATCATACATATAAGAAGGATAAATACAGAAGGCTCACACGTGCAGCCCAGGAGAACAATATTCTTAGCTATTTAACGTCAAGCCTTCAATAGAAACAACCATAACTTGTCAAATACGTTTCATATCTCAGACATTGATCGACCCGGGACAGACATGAAAAAAAAGATGCTGGATACCCGAAATAAAAAGGCTAAACATATTAATCTCTAAAGGAAACCTAGTGTCTTTGCTTGATTTTTGATGTCTTAGATTTTAAAGTCACCTGTAGATGTTCTGCGATGTCCTTTTCATCCACATTGCAAACAATCTTGTCCTTGTCAGCCTCTCTGATATACACCAACATGTATGCATTTGAATATTTTGTAAACTTGAAAGGAGTATTGTTGAAGCCTGGATTGGTTTGTGGCAGCTGCAGGGAAAAACACCACAGGTAAAATTAAAGCTCCAGCCTCAAATTCTTCACTAATAGTTGCATTTTCAACCATCTTCATCGGCCATGCTCCACTTCCACCGTCATCGATAGAAAAAATCACGCAAAGATAACAACCACAAGCTATGAACTTTAAGAATAGAAGCTCATCAAGTAACGTACTTCCTCTTCTCCTCCATACTGCTCCTCCAGAGCCCTCTTCGGTTCTTCCTTTGTGACACGCTCATCATCGAACTTGAACCTAGTAGGTCAACAAATATGAGCATGAGATAAGAATAACATAAGTTAATACTGACGTATATTGATTAAAATGTATGTGCCAGAAATAGACGATTGTAGATACTAAACCTATAACCTATATATTTAGGCAATTGACTTTCAACTCCCACTCATTACACAACAATATTCGAACTTCTCGAGAGAAATCAACTTGAAGATTGATTGCTCAATGATTACCACTGATCGGAGAGCGTAGGCCTGATAAAAGCGTAGTAATGACCACCATGTACTCCACCACTATGAACAAGTACACTGCCAGAACATAATAGTAACTCCAAAGTTACTACACACCTTACATGAAACTGCATTCAGATTATCCCAGAATCTAATAGAAAAAATAAGCTTCCAAATTCACCGAGCAGATAAAGAATTTCAATAATGGATAATAGAGTATCAAGTTTGAATATTAAATATCATGAGAAGTGGATAGTCCATGTCCCAAACCTGTGCAAAGTGTAAAGATTTCTCACACTCCGATCAGCATCAGGAGAGAGGTACTTCCCGTTCTCCCTGTCCAAGTCTAGTTGTAGAGGGAACTCGTACCGATCATTGATCTGCACAATAGCAAGAGTGTTTAAAAGCCAAAATAGCGTGAGCAGTGGGCGAGAATCACTAAACGTGCCCTAAACTAGATGCTCCAAAATTTTACAAGAATGTTTTAACAGCCAACCATTAGGGATTTGCGTTGCACCACCCTACCTTCACCATCGTGTCTCGCATAAAGTCATATTCAAACCGTTTCAGCTGTAGCTGAAGAACAGGTGGGAAATCTATGAACAAAACTCCCTTCTTAGCATCCTGCAGCACATGTCCGCAAAATTCAGTGAAAAAGGAATAAAAAACTCAAGTCAGGCCTGAACTTACATTCGATGATGCAAAAAATTAAGACCAAATTCAAAGGGCTCAATGAATTGGAACCTGTAGTCCGAATTGTTCTGCATGATATTTATTCTCCCCCTCCAACCTTTCTACTTCAACATACTTGTCGAACGATTCATAGACATCCTTGCATCCTTTCACGTCCAGTTGCAAATCTGCGTAAGATAGCAAAATAATCATGCTCCATGCACGAATCTTATAAATTCACATACAGTCTTCATCCTCTCCTTCAGATTCAAGGAGTGCCTGTGCAGCAACAGCTTCCCTCAAACAAAATGATCATCTCCATCCTCCGACCAATACATGTCGACTGAACCATCTCAGATGGAAATTAGATAATGCATCATGTCAAATCTCTCATCCCTCCCTTAAATAACTGCAAACCCCATACCATAGAAAGACTCCTTGCGTGTTGATTTGTACTCCACGTTGATGCACTCAATGTAGTTCATGTGATGTCCTTCGAACAGTTGCTGAATTGTTCCCTCGACAGCAGTGCCCTGTCAAATTTCAGAAAACATCCATCAATGTTATCCACATATCCTGTCACTACCGACAAATAAAAAACGTAGCCAACACAAATAACATTCCTTACCTTCATTTTGTCTTCCAGCTTCTCACAAAGAACCCGATTCAGCTCCTGAACATCGTGTTGCATGAAGGAGTCGTAGGTATCCCATCCGAAAGATTTGGTGAGATCCTTTGTAGCAACACTCGTGTCGCTATATTGTATTTTGTAAAATAAACTCTGTAGGGCTAAAGGAATGCTGTTGGATGGGACATCATTCTCTGTAGTTGGCATATGGTACACAGCCTGCAGAGAATCAAATCAAGAAAAATGACTTTCTAGTGATTCTTGAGTACGACACCACCAAATCCGTCTTTCAAACGCAATTAGTTTTAGTAACTCCTGCCAATCGTTTGCAGTCTATCAAATAGCAATAAGAAATGACTCATTCTACACCCTCCTAATGTGGACAAAATTCGGTAGTCAGACTGTGCGGCTAAGCCTCACGTGAATCTCGACTATAAATATTGAGACCAAGAGTGTCGCCGACCTCCCTTCGCTCCAGGGGTTCCAGTGCTTTAGAATATGTTGCAACGGAACTGGTCAAATACTATATTGAACTATAGAAAATGATAAACAGCGCTTTATAAACCTCAGGTGCACAGAGTGTGCATTCGAGTAAATGCCGGAAAATTAAATTATGGAAGGGACAGCACCTTCCGGAAGTAGGGCAGATGATACAGAGTTTGGAGAAGAGAATTCATGTAGCATGTTGCCCCTTGATTCTTCAAACCAACAAAACCCGTCTCCTTCTTAGAATCATACGCCCAATAATCAACGACCTTACGAACATTCACATCCGCTTCTACGATAAGAGTATCGTTCACCAAGAAAGCTCGAGATGGATCATAAAGGTCTTGTAAAGGCATGAACGATGTGAATCCCCAGTCACTTTCACGTACATTGAACTGATGCTGCGTATCTGCAAAATATGAAAAAATGCTCGAATCCCGATTGCACAGAGTCTTGCTCAAACATGAACACTTCTATGCGAACGTAGGATGCATGAAATTCAAGGTAGTAATTCTGGAGAGAATAACCTAACCTACGGACATTTAAAGAAAAAGACCAAAATTACTTTGACGTCCATGACGAGTACAATTACATCCTAGAATTATTATTTTTAAATATTCTTATGCAGCTTCGTCTTTGGAGAAAGGACCAGCACAACTAAGTAGCTTAGAAGTACAGACTTACCGTTGAATCTACCTCTACCCAACTCAAGCAGAGCTCTCATAGACCAGTTACACTACTAACACTTAGACTAAGCAGAAAAAGGCTCGTAGAAGATGAAGAAATTATATTTACGAACCTTTCTTGACAGTCAACTTTGGATCATATTGATTTACAACGGCAAGAGTAAAGTGCGCAAATCTACTCCAGCCGTAGGGAAGTTGCGCAGAATCCGCAACATCCAAGTAAACTGACAGGTGGTCCACATTATTGCCTTTGGGAAACAATAACACCCGCCTGCAACAAAACATACAAATGACCACGATAAGATGTCCGCCCCATCCATGCCGGGTGGGAGGTAAAAAGATAAGACAGAGATAAGGTCAAAGACTAACCATTTGTAACCACCAACAGTAAATGTTTCCGAATAATGCTTTCTCAAATTAATTTTCGAGAAATTATCTATTGTCCAAGTAAACTTTCCCGTCTGAGGATCATCCGCAAGCTGATTCTCCACAGTAGCAACGCCTTCTCCTTGACCTACAACTGCAAAACCATAAGACACAATGAGCACCACTCCGAGTGCAACAGGCCAGGAATTTTATAACAGAAATACTCAACACGCAGTACACTAACTAAGAATTCGACGTAACTCGTTCCTCAGAACAGATCGAACAATCACGAGACGTGGTTGAAAATCAGGGCACGACGAGGCATTCTATCACTTAAAATCCCTACTAAGGCAGATACCGACAACAACACTAAATTCGACGCAAAAATATACAACAATGATTGCGTAAGATCCACACTTGTAACAACAACAACAACAACTACGGGCGAAACCAAAAAGTGCGGACTCCAATTCCATCTACATTATCCACCAACATTTGCCCTAAGAGGCACAGATTCATCCGCGTCATATCCAAACCCTGAACATTGAATGCCAATATCGAACCATCTCTACGCCACTGCTTGAATTTTCCGAGTAGTCCAAATTTAAGGTCTCGCAGAAATCACACCACTGACACAACCCCACACACACACACACACACACACACACACCTTCCATCGGTTCAATCACGTCGTTGAAGGAGTCCTGGGGAGGCACCAACATGTCATCATCCTCCTGCTACATCAACCAACTCGCAAGTCAAAATTCCAGGCATCGTTTACCAAATCTCCGCCACTCACCAAACAAACAAAACCTCTTTACAAAAAAACAGCATACAAAAATCCGTACCCTAACCAAACCTATATATCCACTCAATCAAAAAACAGAAACGTACTTCGGGAGGCGCCGCAATGACAGTCATCGCGTGGCCGCGCTCGGCTCCAAGCGGCGACCGATCGGAAGCGCGCAATCCTCCTGCCTGCTTTGCTTGCTTGTTGAAAACCTAAGCGAAGAGTTGGCGAACGCTGGTTGCCGCGGCGGAACGATCCGCGAGCGGCTCTCGTGTGGAATTTGCGTGCGTGCGTGCGTGCGTGCGTCGCGAGTGGGAAGTGGCCGACGCCGGAGGAGGGGGAGAGAGAGACGGTGGTGTCCCTCCGAGAGAGAGAGGATGCCGAACTTGGCGATGGCGATGGCGATGGCGAACGACCAACGTTCTTGTCGCTTTGTCCGTCAGTCAGTCCGTCCCCCTCTGGAGAAGAGAGCGACGAGAAAGTCGAGGACCCTGGAAACAAGGGAAAAGGAACTGAAGGGCACGAAGGCGAAGCCGATGAGAGGAGCTCAATTCGTCCGTCGTGGAAGGCTATTCGATCCCCCGCAGCAAAACACATTCTAATCTTCAAAAACTACCCAAACATTACTAACTACTTGAGTACTTAACCCCAAAGCGTCGTCATTGGGGGCAGAAACTGTCCTTGACCCCAACCAAATTACTATTTTTATTAGTTTATATTTTTGAAAAGCTATTTTTGAAGCTCAGTTTTAGATTCAACAATCTGATTTTGCAAATGATTGATTATGATTTTTCTATTCAAGATGATTTAGTGCACGGATGTTCATTGCAATCTTGATTTTACGTAGTGTTGAGGGCTCTTGGGAATGAGCCTCAAATGTGCTAAATCTTTAAGAAAAAATCACATTAGAAATTCATTTAAAAAAAAATTGAGTAAATTTTGAGAAGTCATAAATTGGTTGGGGTTGTGCATGTTAGGCTCTTTAACCTCATATATTTGTGGTGACCAACTTTTTAAATTTGACAAGTGAAAACAAGATTGAAAGACTTCAAATCACTTTTATAGTTTTAACACTCTCATGATCAAACATTATAATCTTTCAATCCATAAGAGATATTGTTGTGTTTTCTTTTCTAATGAGATCTCTAAGATGTCTAGTTTGATTTTGTATGGTTACTATTAAAAAAGAATTGATACAATTTATCAAAATGTTGATTTTTTGTTCAAATTAGAGCAAATTCCTAGAAGCCCTAGAAATGCAATGTCACTTTGGGATTAACCCAAAACACATTCTAATCTTCAAAAACTACCCAAACATTACTAACTACTTCAGTACTTAAAGTAAAATCACAATGATTTAAAACCTGTACTTATTATTCAACCTTTGCATAGCATGACATAATCTTGCTAAGGTAGGAGCGCCCATAAGCATTAGTTTAAGGGTTGAACATGATGACTATCAATAAACAACTAGCAAATTACAGGATCCTATTAGGAACAGAAAACAAATGAGTTTGCATTTTTGAAAGTATTATATGGATATTGTGAGAATAAGTTTTGAATTTTTAAAAAGCAAACTACCATTGCACCCATAACCAACAGTAAGGTTTCAAGTTCACATGTTGTACATCCTTATAGTTAAATCTATTCATTTCCACAAATATTCCAAGATGTCAGAGGTGATGGTTGTGGGGACACTGATGCTTATGGGTGTTCCTACCTTAATCTACAAAACCATCCAAAAATTACTAACTCCTTAAATACTTAACCCTTAAACAAAAGCAAAACACAGGTGTGTCATAAAATGATACTTTTTGAACTTTGATGAAGTTTGCTTCAAAAGAGAAAACAAGAATCATGATGTTTAGTAATTATTTGTAGGGTCAAACATTCAAAAAAGGTTTTGGACTCTTATGCCAAGTTTAGACTAGTGACCGGCCGAGACACAAAAATTGGCACCCTATCAGGTGTTTCACCCGCTAGAAACTTTTCAATGTAATTGTGTATTATCCAAGAGTGTGCTTGTGCTGGACAAGTTTGGTACCGTACTTGGAGCAAGCCCCAAAACTTCACTACCTTGACCGTTGACTTGGTTATTTTGGTTGGTGAAGATGGATGTAAAAGTACCAAACAAACCTTAAGTCTAAACATTGCAGCCTACAAAAGCCAATTTTCAACCAATCACATTTGAATTTTCTTGACCGGTAGCTAGTCTAAACCGAGCCTTGTTTAACCCTAAATGCCTGACGAGGCAATGATGGGTTAAGATGCAAATTTTAGCAAACAACCCTCAATTAGTTGGAAACAATGGCTACGTTGCTGTCAATCATTTCACATGATTAAAAACTTTGCTTCTCATAATAGATTCTTTTCGAGGATTCTTTTATAGGATCATTGGATTTGTTCTTCAAATTGAACTTTAAGCTCTTCCTTTAGGCATGTATAACTTTTATTTTTCTACTTCACACTTCTATGATATGTGTCCTTCATCTAAGCTACAAGAAATTGTGTCCTAATTGACATGCCCAAATTGACTAAATGTGTCCAAAATGACAAAAAGACTATCAAATTGGACAATATTTGTAAATTTAGCCATGTTAATTTGAACATGTTATTGTTATTTTGGACAGTTTCCCTTGTACTAAAACTTCCTCTAACATCAACAATACAATTTTGGTATTGTAACGCAAGATTTACTATGAGATTTATTAATGTAGCACTCCAAATTATTAATGGCACACCACGTCTCCACTAAGGCTCACCATGAGCATGCACATTAGTTTTTCTTAAGCTAAAATAAATTTAGGTGGTCCATCATTCATTTAACCCTTAAATGCCCGAGGCACTTTTTGAGCTTCTAGGAATTTGTTCTACATTGAACAAAAAGCCAAAATTTTGATAAGTTGTATTAGTTTTTTTTAAATTGTAACCAGACAAAATCAAGTTGAATATGTTAGGGATCACATAGGAAGAGAAAACACAACAATATCATTTATGGATTGAAAGATTATAATGTTTGGTCATGAGGGTGTTAAAACTATGAAAATGTCTTGAAGTCTTTCAATCCTCTTTTCACATGTTAAACCTAAAAATATGGTCACATGAAAAATACAAGGTTAAAGGACATAACATACATAACTCCAATCAATTTATGGCTTTTCAAAATCTCCTCTAAATTTTTCTTAAATGATTTTTAGAGTAAATTTTTCTCAAATGATTTTTTGGTGTAATTTTTTCTCCAAAGTCTAGTGTATTTGAGGCTCATTTCCAAGAGCTCTCAACACAAAAAAAAAGTCAAGATTGCAATGGACACCCTTGCACAAAATCTTGAATAAAAAAACCATAATCAATCATTTACAAAATTGGTTTTTTGATGCTAAAACTAAATTTCAAAAAGAATGGTTAAAAAATAAAATCTACCAAAAATAGCAACTTAGTTAATTTTTTAAGAAGTTCAAAGTATTTTCAACACCATAATGTGGTGCCTTGGGCATTTAGGGGTTGACATTACCACTTACAGTATCTCTTTGAAAAAAAGAGATATTTCTATCTATTGAACCTTTCATATATGGCTATTTTTTTTGATAAATTCTCGGCTTTATGTAATTCCAATATGTGTATTTGCAATTGCGAATTGAATTCTTAGCCTTAAAATAATAGAGGTGAAGCAACTTTTTAAGCCAGAACTTTTGCATTAAATTCTCCATTTGTATGCTCACTGTGAACCTTGGGGGTGTGTTGCTGACAATTTGAGGTGTTGTTTTAGTAAATTCATATGCCATATGTATGTAACTATGTTTAAACTTAACTTTACAATGTAAAAGTAAGAGTGTTGGTGCATTTTTGATAAAAATATTCAAAATGGCCAGAGATGGTCAAAATCGTAAAAATTGCTTGAAAGATAATTATATTGAAGTAGTTGTTGGTGCTTGCTATGCTACCTATTCATCATCAAATTGTTGTGTAATTCAAAATTGCTTCAGTGTAAGAGATGCTTCAAATCATTTGGTAATGGCAATCAAAAAGCAAAATGGTTATCATGAAAGTCCAAAGCTCCTCAATGTCACAAAATTTTGAAAACCATGATAGTGTGAAATATAGAGAAGTAAGAAAATACCTATTTTAATGTCACTAAGTGCACCCTCTCTAACATCACCTCAACTTCAACTACTATCTCCTCATCTACACATCTATAGAGACAGAGATCATTGTGTTTTAGTAGTATGATACGTAATATACAAACATATGATTTTATGGTTTGTATAGATGGTTACTACTTTAAAAAAACCTATCATAAGTCAATGTTGTAGAAAATATCTAAGATAAAAAATCATTCTTGCTCTTCTATCCAAAAAAACAATAATTTTGTTTAATTTTATAAATTGCAATTTCTTTTTATTTTTTTGAAAACGTTCATAGAGATACAACTCCAATTCTATGTTTTTTTTCCAACTAAATTTGTAATGTCTTCTAGCAATTTCAATGCAAAGTATGGATAAAAATTGTTATTTGTGTGAACATTCTATTCAGCCAAAGAATTTCAATACTTGATCTTAGCAATTGTGTTATTCAACATTTTCTCTAGAATTTTTTAATTTTATTTTATAAAGTGCAATTCATACTTTATGAAAAGAAACACTGTATGTATATAATTCTCTTGTTTGTTTTTTTAACTATTTGGGTCAAAATTGCAGTCAATGTCTTGATGGTCTTTAGCATGCAAGTAAATTACTTTCTCATGCAAATAACATCTTGAAGAGAGATGTGTTTTTCACCTTTTATTTACTATTCACAAACCAAAGATCTTGGCACTTATTAAAGTAACAAACATGCTTGACTCTTCCTTTAATTGTCGAATCTACCCCCTCCTCTTTTTGAATAGTTGGCTTGATACTCAAAAAAATTCCTCAATCAAGCAATATATTGAGTGAGTTTTAAACCTTACTATATTATTCAACTTCAATAATTTCTTTGTGCAAGAGTTTAACAAAGAATTCAACATTTCAAGGTTGTTAATTTTAGAACATGTGATGTTACCTAGAAAGTTTAATTAAAATAGAAGAAAGTAACATCAAAGCATGGACAAGTATTGAAATATTAATCTTAAGGTTACTAAAGTGAAATTTCCTACATTTAAAAGTTCTCTTTTTGACAAGAATCTTGAAGTTTAATTATGCTCAAAAAATGTATTGAAGGAAGTCATATTTTATGCTTACTTAATTCCATTACTATAATTTCTATTACTTTTACTTCCTTAATTATTTCACCTAGAAGATTTCTATAAATGATTCTAATGAGATCTCACTAACTTGGTATTTGCTCATCACCAATGATCAATTTTCAAACATCATAATTTTTTTTGAAGAAAAGGCATTTGAGACTTCTATGCATAGTTGTTCTTATCACCACCCTTATCAAAGTACCTACGCCCATTCAAAAAGCCAACCATCATTGCAATACATGCAATGGATCATCAATTTGATTTGCAACTACTGCAATCAAGTACTTTGAGAATCAAAGAAGAAAGTCAATGCTTATAACCTAACCTAATCATAACAACTTTCATTTGATTATATTTCTAAAACTTGACAACAATTAAATCTGTAAATTTTACTTTGATACTATGAAGACCATCTATATGAGAAAGTAGATTTGCCATTCAATCATCCAATCATCAAGCCACCTAATCATTCCACAACACAACTAGATAAAAATGAAATATTGAGAAAATGATATGTAAACTCATAAGATTTTCCTTCACCCACCAATCCATGTAGTACAATGCCCAAATATCTCTTTACATACTCATTAAAATATAACAATTACCAAATGCATGGTGCACCTTGTACTTGTGTCACATTGTGATCAAAGCCCTATGTTACTTGAGTTCTAATCAAGTCATTTGATTTTATACTAAACAATTTATGACTAAGTAACTTGATTCCAACACTTTCACATAACCAACACCAATCATGGTCATTGCTTGATGTGCACCAAGTTACTGACTTACATTTGTTCCAAACTAGCAATTTTTGTATTTTTCACTAACTTCCGGTTGAAGAAAATGAATGTACTCTTAGGGTGTACTTCAAAAATTTGAATTTGCCATTCAAAAAATCTTTGCTAAAGTATCAACTACCATTTCACATGAGCCTAAACTAAACTTAACTACGTCCTTGAATTAAATATTCGATGTAATAAAAAGTTATTTTAGTGTGATTTGCTTTTACATGAATAAACATGATTTACCGTAGCTACATACCTTGACTATTACATGAGATCTTGTTGAGAGTTCATTTTTTCTACAATATTTCATATGCAAAGTGCTTGTAAAATTGTATTGTAATTATTTTGTGTACAATTATGTTTAAATACCATTCCAAAAATAAAAAAATTGAATATAAGTTCAAATGCATTTTAGGGTAATAATTAAAATAGAGACCAAATGAAGTATGTTTTTTTATAACTTGTAAGATAACCTTAATATATCTATTCAGATGCATGCATATTTGTGTGTGTATGTGTGTATATTATTTATCCTAGAACAGTCTTACTTTTACTTTCTAGATGGTTGGTGTAATTCAAGATTTTTTATTTATTACTAAAATAAATTCATTCATCCAAATTATTCTTGATTTTGAGTTGAATGGTGAATCTTTAAAAGTAAAACATAGTTTGAAATGATACTAGAACTGTGTTTTTTCTATTATAAGTACAAAATTCCATATTATGGTGACAAAATAGCTAATCCAATTGCATAGATGCAATGTCAAATCACTGATTAATCAATTTGCACATTCATCTAAAATTGTTATTCTTACTTAGATTGTTACAAGTATTCAAATTAATAGACATATCATAGCTTTTAAGGAGAATATTGCTTAATAAACCAATACATAGATGAATGAATTATAAAAACAGAACGAAAATGCTACCATTTCTTAATCATTTCTAAAAGTATAGGCATTAAACTTACATGCTGTATTAGTCAAACTTGTTTACACCAATGAAATCTGGAATTCCATTCGTATCAAATTTTATGATGCAAGTTTGAAAGCTTGAATTGACAAATATATGATCCAAAACATTTGCCATAAAATTGAAAATTGCTACAAAAGAAAATGATGTTGTAGATTTTTTCTGTTTTTTTTCCCGCTTAGTTGCAGTAGCCAATAGAACGTACCTCACCAAAAAGGAACATGCCCCACTAAAATGGAATGTCCATTATTGCTAAGTTGCAATAGTTTTGCATCCAATCTTTTCATCATTCAAAATTTTTAGTCAAGTTTTTTTCTCTTCGCATATCATTTACATATAAAGCAGTGACAAGGTGAAATAAAAGATTGACCTTGCTGAATTAAAATAAATAAAATATGTCTATGTAAGGACATATATTCTTGATAAGAATAAGTTGCAAGATTTGTTCTCAGAAAGGATGGAGTATACCCTTTAATAAGTAAATAAGGGACAAAAAGACTCCACTTTCTCTTCAAAGTTTTACCCCTAAATGTTTGAGTGTGCCTCTGCTACCAATACAATATTAGGTGTTTTTTTTGTATTTGGAACAAATTCACACCTTTACTACATTTGAGATCAACAAAGAAGTTGGAAAATATATCAGAGCAATTCTAGTGAGCTACTTGAGATCCCAAATTACAACTTCTTGTTGGTAGCAAATGCCAATTACATGACAACATATAAGCTATGCCCCATGATCATTCAAGGGTTAAACGTTCTACAATTTATTTTTTGGTATATTGTTAAGGGAAAATTTCATGGATACCCCTAAAGTTTGCAATATTTGCATATGTACTCTTGCTTTTTCAAAAATTGCACAAATACCCTTGGGTCATAATTTGTAGTCACTTGTTTGTTGTGCTTGTACTTCCTTCATGACTAATGTTGAAGAAGGGAATGTTATGAAACAAAAAAGAAGCAATGTGCGTACAAAAGAAAAAGGGAAGTAGCATGCACAACAAATCAAATGCTTGAAAATTTTGGTCCAAGGGTATTTGTGCAATTTTTGAAAAGCAGGGATATCTAGGCAAATAATGCAAACTTTGGGGTATCCATGTAACTTTCCCTATTGTTAAATTATAACCATTATCCCATTGGGCAAAATGTAACATTCAAAGTTGTCATATGATCCACTTGCTATGTCATGTGTTGCATTGGATTGGATTAAGCTTTATGCTAGAAATATTATCATTTTTGTTGATTTTAGAATTGATATTGTTGACGTTTATATCTTCCTTTGGTTTAAAAACATCCTTATTTGATGCATTCTATGACATTCTTTAAAACTTCCTAGGTGATTTATATCAATCTTGCAAGGTACCAATCCAAAAATAGTCATTCATTTGTAATAAAAATATTGCTTTAAAATTAGAATGTCATACTTAGTTATAAGGTCTTCTTTTTGGAAATAAGAATTTTAGGTCTATCATTTATCAAATTTCATATTCTCATCATGCCATGTGCTTTACACTAGCAAATCATTTCTTTGTAAAGAAACAAGATACTTAGCATATCATTTCTCATGAGGTCATGCAATGCATCTTTTCTAAGTTTTCTTCCTCTTATTCCCTCCAAAGCTCCCTTCCTGAAGTTTTATCCTCACAACTCCCTCCTTGGTAGGCATTATTTTGAAACTATCAAAGAGTTCCAATTTTAAAGGAATTAAAAATTAATCAAAAAAATTTCTTTGCAAATCCAACAATTTTCTCAAGATTTTTTTTGTCTCAAGCAAACTCGCATTTTTATCATAAGAAAACCAAAGATTTTTTTTTCACATTGAGAGGTACAAAATAATTTTAATATCTACTCTTATATCTTAATGCCATGAGAATGTGATAAGAAAGTAAGGAACTATTAGTTCAAACATGGATGAATTTATGTGAAGGGGAAAGAACAACTTCAAAATGATAGTCAGAAATGACAATGCTTCCTTTTACAAAACTAGCAAAAGAAAACCTTGTTTAATAAAGTTTTTTTTTTATAAGCATAAAATAGAATCTTAAACCGTTATTGACATGAAGTTGATCACTTCGTCATTCTTTACCATTTGAGAAAAATTCCTAAAAAAACATGGGGCTGAACTTGCCAAAGGTGGTTTATGATGTGATGTAGGACTTCAAAAATACACGAGTGGCTAGCTATTTGCTACCGTTTAGGTACTAATAAACAATCCTTTTTATTTCTCTATAATATACACAAAGAGGAGATCACTTTTTCGATTTGTTACCATCTAGGCATTTAAGGTTGATTCATTCTTTATTTTTTTGTATGATACTAGCAGTTGACGCTTGCAATGTTCCATAATCACCATTATAATTTTATTGGGATTTTCAAATGTTAGATAAAATGCAAAGTAAAAATTTCAGTAAGTTTTCAAATTGTATCTATGTGATACTATTACAAAGATTAGAAATGTGATATTAAAAAATCAAGATGTGATATTAAAGAAGTTATTGTGATTTTAGTAGTAAGACTAGTGGTTGGCGTTTGCTATGCTATGCATTTACCATTGAAATTTTATTAGAATTTTCATATGTTAAATAGAATGCAATGTAAATTTTTTGGTAAGTCTCCAAATTGTATCTATGTGATAATATCATAGAGAATAAAGATATGATATTTTGAAGGTTGAGACGTGACATTACAAAAGTCACTGTGATACTGTGATACTATATAGTATGATAATATCACATAAACTGAAAATGAGATAGGGAATTGATATCTGTACCACACCTTTTTGACTATTCTACCACACCTACTATATATAACCAATATCTATGATCATATTGTAGTAAGTATGAATCACAAACAAAACAAAACTATTTTGGAGATATGGTCTAACATAAAATTTGCAATTTCAGCTTTATTTTTTGGCTCCAAATTTTGCACATAATAAAATTTTAAAAAATCTAACATATGCTAAGTTTAATTTAGATTTTTGAATTGATACTATAAGCAAGATCTAGAGCTAAAAAGCAAAATTGAAGTTGCAACGTTTGTGTTAGGCTGTATTTTCAATTTAGTGACATTAGCAGAATGGTGAACCCCCAACAAGGCCTTTAAGATTTGACACCCTTAACATTTATTGAGCCTAGGTTGGGTATATTAGAAAGTGTTTGAAGTGGCTCTACCTCGTACAACTTTCCTATTGTACATCACAAAAACCATGAATAGAAAATGGTAATCTAGTCCTTGTATGAAGGACCTTATCCACATGCACAATCTAAAACACTACAGAAAGGCATTGCATTGATAAAATATCTAGATGCACTCACTAGTCACTATCCAAGTACTTCACTCATTGAACTTAAAAGAGTGGACAAAAATAAGATACTAGTGATTTATTTGTTACAACAAGTACAATTCTTGGGATCCTTTTTGATCTTTTTGAGACTTCTTAACCCCTAAACGCCCGAGGGGTAAGGGCAAAACATAAATGCATTATGAAATGATACTTTTGTAACTTTGATGAAGGTTGTTTCTAAAGAAAAAATAAGAATCATGATGTTTAGTAAGTATTCATACAGTCAAACATTCAAAAAAGTTTTGTACTCTTGTAAAATGAATTTATAAGCATTTATTATTAATGTTCATCAAAATTAAAAAAATTATTCATAAAGTTTGAAATTTGATATGATTGGTTGAAAATAGACATTCTATTTGAAAGTTCAAAAATGCAATAGTTTTGATGGAGAGAACATCATTAGTTTCCCAACATGATTCAAATTGGGTTGGAAAGTAGACCCACTTTTCTATATGATTTTTTTTTTTTTCAAAAAATCTCTTTTTTTCATTCCAAGCAGCCCAAAAAAAGGGCAGTGACCAAAAAATGGTTGTTGAGCGTTTAGGGGTTAAGGACCTTATTGAGGTTCATAATTTTACTAATGTGTTATACCCATAGTCCATACCTATTATTACATCATAAATATTGGCCATATATAGTAGGTGTGTTAGGGCATCTCCACCAATCCAAGCTCTTTCAAAGTTTTCCATCTCGTTTGGCAAGGCCTCAAGGCTCTCAATCTCCACCCATGCTTTTTGAAAAGGTGGCCTTACACTCCAACACGCCACATAAATAAAGCAATTGACCACTTATCAAAAGAGGTAGAGGAAAAAGCTCACTAAACTTAAGGTGGATTAATGAATGAATAGTGGCTTGAAGAGTGGCTTGCCAAACCCGCTAGATCAAAGTGTTTGAGAGGGTTTTGAGAGGAACCTCCACACTTTTCATCCACTTTGAGCGAGCCCAAGCCACCACTGGAGATACCCTTAGAATCATCCAAAAGATGTGTGATACAGATATCAATTCCCAATGTGACATTACAAAGATCACTGTGATTTTAGTAAGTTAGTATGATTATAGGCACGGATGTGAACACTTTTACTACGGAGTATTTAGAAAATTAGGGTTAAAAGTGGTGGGAGGGAGAGAGGCTTTAGGGGAGCAGCAACAACGCTGGTTTAGCTGATCATCTCCCCTTCACTTTTGTTGCTGCTTGCTGCTGCTCTGTCTTCTCTTATTATTGCTCCTTTTTCTCTCTCGTCTGCCCTGCCTCTCCGCCATAGCCAACCGGCCTCTTAGTGCTCTCTAAGCTTATCTCTCTCTCTCTCTCGCGCTCACGCTCATGCGCACTTATTCTTGACTCGCCTGCCACCTCGCTTTCATCGCCAATTGCTTCGCGTGCGGCATTGCTTCTCGCCTCGTTACCTGCTCCCATTCGTAAGTTTACATCGCCCTCGCGGATCTCGATGACATTGCCAATCATGGAAGCGTGGCCGTCACGTTCTTCTCGTCCGGCATTTGCCCTCGCTCTTCGTATCGGCGTGTTCTTGACGTATCGGTGACAGAAAGATTCGTCGTCGCCGTGTTTTGCGATGTTAGGTCTTGAATGGCGTGACGGTGTCGGTTGAGTAGAGAGGAGTATTCGTGGTGTACAGATGGATGGATGGATGGATGGAATGTGTGCAGATGCCGATCCGTGGCGCAAGAGAGGGTTTCTCGGTGTTGAGGTTTTTGTATATATTGAGGTGCTTGTGGTGTGTGATGCCGTGGACACATTTGGTGTGTTGTTGCTCTTAAGGTTTTTGGTTTTGGTAAACGTTCTCGCCGTTAGGCTAAAATCTCGCACGGCTATTGTGTGTTTAGGTTTTTTGTGTTAGTAGTCGTTTTCCAGGCTAAATGTTTGGTTCAAAGAGTTCTCGATTTCATGCATATCATGTTAGGGTTAATGGTTGGAATGACAATTCAGGGTAGGGTTAGTGCCCTACTGAATTGAGAATTAGCTTTTTGTTGTCGTCATCGTCTTCCAAGTGCCCGACCGTGTTATATTGTCTCTGTTGCAATCACATGCTTGAAAGCACCCGTCTGTTGGCGATCTCTCGTCTGCCGTTGCGGCGATTTCAGAGATAGCATTCAGCAGTCCGTTTATTGTCGATGTTCTCGATGCACGTCTATGCAATTTTGAAGATATTCTTCATAATTCTTTCAACATTTCCACTTCGCGTAGACCGAGGAAAGCTTGCGCACAACATTTTTCCAATTTTCTCAGATGGCTTTGTACCTGATCGACAATTCTGACACCGTCTCTAGGGTTTGCTGGACTCCATTTCCGATGTCACATGAACTTGAGTTAAAGAACCGAGAATCGGTAGTAATCTGACGAGCGTGGTGATGTTTCTGATTGGCGGAAACTCGTGATTGTTGGCTGTGACAGGGCTTTGTGGTTGTGTTGGACCAAATCGGTATCCAATCTCGGGAGGTGGTGTGGTTCGGGACCTTGAATCAAATCTTCGGCGTCTTTTTTTCACATGCATGGGCTAGCCATCGGGTTGACGCCCTTACATGGGAGGGGATAGCGACGTTGGGCAACCCCCCTTGAAGCGACAGAAGCTGTCAAAAGCTAGTCATAAAGTTCCTCTGGAGGGGTCTCGGACAGGTGTGGTAGCCACGGGGTCCGCCGCCCTAATGGCCAGAAGTATTCCTTCGAATGATGGCGAAACGGTGGGGTCTCATGGTCAAATACGGAGGGTGGAGTTTGTGAGAATCATAGAGCAAGCGCTCTTTTCTCTCGGCTACAAGCAGGCAGGTGCTGCTTTAGAAGATGAATCAGGAATTCGGCTGCAGTCAACAGCTGTGCAGAAGTTCCGTGAGGACATCTTGGCAGGGCGCTGGGATGAATGCGTTGCCACGTTATCCAAAATTGGTGTTCTCGAAGAGCCAACTCTAAAGTCTGCATCGTTTCTTATATTGCAACAGAAGTTTTTGGAGTCTTTAGAGGTTAGTAACACGACTGCCGCTTTAGAAACTCTCCGCTCAGAAATATCACCACTAGGAGTCAGTACTCCTAAAGTTCACCAGCTAGCCAGCTTCATAGTGTGTTCTCCGGAGGACCTACTTGCGAAGGCTCAATGGAAGGGTGCTGGGCAAGAATCTCGTCAGAGCTTGCTAGAAGAGTTGCAGCAGTTGCTTCCACCTTCAATCATGGTGCCTGAGAAGCGATTGGAGCATCTTGTTGAGGTTGCACTTCAAGTGCAGCGCGAAGCATGTGTTTACCATAATACACTGGATCATGTCTTGTCCCTTTATGCAGACCATCGCTGCAGCCGCGATCAAATTCCAACTCAGACTTTGCAGGTACTAGAATAAATGTCTAATATGGCTTTGTTGTTGACTGTGGCCTAAGGGCAGGCATATATCTAATAGTTATGGTTTTCATTTTTCCACGTACTCGCAAAGAGTTCATTATCATGTTTTGGTTGTGAGTATGGTAGATAACTGGTCCCTGGTGCCACCCGTTTTTGCATTTGAGACATTGAAGAGTCTTCAGTGTACTCTTGAAAGCTTTCCTAGAAATTCTTTGGTTTAGCGTTGTTTGTAAGAGCAACGATTTTGTGGATTTTCTTAAAGATATGGTTGATTATACGTGCGCAGGTTTTAGAAGTGCATGAAGATGAGGTCTGGTTTTTGCAATTTTCCCATGATGGTCGTTACCTCGCATCCTCATCTAAAGACTGCACAGCCATAATTTGGGAGGTCTGTTGGTCTCTTCATCTGGAAGATGTCTAGTCTTTTTATTAAGCATTTATTATAAAATTTAACCCTTTCTTGAGTTATTTTGGATTTGCTTTTCGTCTATCAAGTGGCTTAGATTCTGTCATTTAGCAGTGGACCGTGAATGACTCTTGCTCTGCAATTGGAGCGATCGCAGGTCGTAGAAGATGACTCATTGAAGTTGAAGTTCAGGTTCACTGGTCACTCAAAGCCTGTTTCTTTTGTTGCCTGGAGTCCGGATGATACCATGCTGCTGACATGTGGTAATGAGGAAGTCGTGAAACTTTGGGATACAACTACAGGGCAATGCAAATACACCTACGATAAACCGAATAGCTGCTTTACATCCTGTGCTTGGTTCCCAGATGGACAACGCTTTGTTTCTGGTGGAGGTGACAAGTGTATCTACATGTGGGACCTAGAGGTACGAGGATTTTGGGTTTGATTCATTAATCTGCTCTGTACTTCCTGTTCTGCATCGACTACATTCATGCCTTTCTTCCCTATCACTTCTAAAAGCTTGAGAGATCTAGTGGTCCTACACCACTGATTACCAAATGTGCTTCATTTACTGCACGTTCGGTATCCACATGTCGGACGTCTTGCATGCACAGCCATAGCAGTTCCTGAAGGTAAATGCTTCTTGTTGGATCTCAGCATAGCTGAGAAATCTTGGTCAAGCTTGCCCGACTATCCTTTTCTTTAGACCATGCCACGCCAGCATTCCCACGTTTCACACCTGTCACACCCGTGTCTTTGGTTTTTACACTTTTGTTCAGGGGAATGAATTGGAGGCTTGGAAGGGCGCCCGGATGCCTCGTATCAACGATTTGGCTATCACGACTGATGGAAGTCACATGGTAAATGTTTGTCCTGTTTGACGTAACAAATATTTGGTTCTGCTCTGCTCGATGATCAGAACCTAGGACCAAAAATTCCTCTTTACTCTTTGTGGTCACGTTGAAATGTTGATTTGCCACTTTCAGTACACCCTTTCTTCATTTTCTAGCAGCATGCAAAATTACGACGTGAGAGATAATCCTTATTTCTCCCGTTCTAGGTCATAATGTTAGACAGTTTGGTAGTTGTGGGAGAATTCTCCAGCGTCACAGCCTGCTTCGTTTGAGATTGAAGATTTCCTAGAGGTCTTGCACAGCATTGAAAACATGAGTTTGTGTGATTCTTTTTGACTCTCACGCGGGATCCTGGCAGGTAAGCATTTGTGACCATAAGAATATCCGCATCTACAATTTGGAGGAGAAAACGGAGCGTGTCATTGAGGAAGAAAAGCCTATTACATCCCTTTCAGTCAGTAAGAATGGAAGATACCTGTTGGTGAATTTGGTGAGTCAGGAGATCCACCTATGGGACATCTCAGCTACAAAAGAGCTACCCAAGAAGTATAGAGGTCACAGACAAGGGAGATATGTGATTCGATCCTGCTTTGGAGGAACCGATTATGCGTTTATTGTCAGTGGTAGTGAAGATTCTCAGGTTCGTCGTTCTTTCTTTCTTTTCTCTTTCGCCGCTTTTGTTACGCGTCCTGTATATTGAGTGCAGTTTGCACATATCTGACCATGTACGAGTGGATTCCTGTCTTGTACTGTTTCTCTCAATTACCTCTTGAAACTCAAGAATCGGTCCTAAGGTAGGAGGCTCATAAACCGCTCAGGTTCTAAAACCGTCCACCTTTTCAAAATGTATTCCTTTTGTACATGTTATTTTTCATAGGTTTCAACAATGTACAAGTAGTGTACACTAGAGGAGGTGGGCGGTTTTAGAGCTCTATGCCACTTCAACTTCAAATTTTCATAACTAATTATACAAAGCTCCAAAAAATATGAAACACCTCGGGTTAGATGCCAATTCCTCTTGTCTTCCAAGGAAAATTTTCTGAAAGATATTTCTAGAAGTTTCACCTCCCCAAAATTCAGTTTCAGCCCTTAGATTTTCGGTTTTTGAGCCTCCTACCTTAGGGATTGCTAAACATGCTGAGAAAAGTTGGTCTAAAATTGTTGTGATGCGATTGCAGGTTTACATCTGGCACAGGTGGAATGGTGAATTGCTTGGTGTTTTGTCAGGTCATTCAGGCACTGTAAATAGCGTAAGTTGGAACCCAGTAAATCCTCATATGTTTGCATCTGCCAGTGACGATCACACAATTCGGATATGGGGTCTGAGTAACAGACCGGTGCTCAAGAAGCACGAAGAGACAGCAGGCTCGTCTAATGGCATTGATCATCTAGTAAATGGCGGGACCAGAGACCTTTTAGAGAATCTGAGGCCCTTCAATTCGGATACAGATTAGAGTGCTGGAGGCTATTATATATGGTTCAGGCATGCTGCACTTGGTTTGTTCCCCCTCTCTCTCCTTTGTACATTTGATCTGGTCATCATTTATCCTCTTTGTCTGGTGATGTAAGCATTATGTTAGGGATTCTTCATTTGTCTTTTAGGTTACAGCTCAGCTCGATTTTTCTCCATATTATGTGCCCTCCTTAAGTATCGTTTTTCCATGCGATCTGGTAAGCACATGGGATCAATTGTGAGGCCCATTTCCTTTAGTACATTTCCAACTCCTGCTTTTTCCAGCATCTTGGTTTTTTCCTTGAGAAATGACGTCCTTGTGTAACCTTTTAGAGATCAGGAACTCGAACGGAATTTTTTAAGCGTTTAGCTCTTTTTGAGTTTTCATTATTGTGGAGCCAACTTCAGATGTGGGAGTTAATTTTCACCAACTGCAGATGAATCAAAGGATCTTTTTATTTGGCAATTATCGTTATGTTTGCCTCTGATCAAATCCTTCGTCCTTTCACCTAACACTTGAAATGGATTTATTTAGTTTAAAACGTCCTTTGAGCTCTAATCCTGGAATTTCTACCAACTGAACTTTGAGAATCTAAATCTATCGTTGTGCGGTAATTGTGATGTCATGAAAGGATGTTTCAGTAATTGCAGAATCATGCAAAATCACGAGTGCATGCTCTTTGTGTCTGCAAAATCAATCGAAGTCATGAGACCCACCCTTCAAGGTGCAGCTTTTAGGTGCATGCTGTAGGTTGAGAGCAGATTCGGCATAAAATAATTATTCAAAATTTAGTCCTATTCTTCAAATATGTCCAATGTCAAATAAAGCAAAACATCGAATTTCTGGGCTCAATCTACTGCAAATTTTGTACCAAGGCCTAATTTTGGAAAGTCATAGATACTTTTAAGAGACTTGATTCTACTAAAAAAAAGTAATTTGATTGTCACATAGTAATATGTTTTTTTGAAAATGCTTAATCTTCAACTAATTATTAAACTTGATGTTGAATCAAAATTTTCTCAAAAAATAACTAATTTGGCACTTTACTCTCTAATCTGCTCTCAACCTTCAGTAGTGCTTTTAATTTTTTTAATTTTTTAATAATTAAAAGCCTTGAAGTTTAATATTGAATTTGATATTGTGCAATTTCAGTTCTGAATAACGGGAATCTACACCACATTTTAATTTATTCTAACGATCTTCTAGTGCCACTTTCAAATATAATATTCTACGTGCCAATTTTTTTAAAATTCATCACATATAGTTAATCACATAACATCTTTGTAATTGTAACTTTATAAGTGTAGTTGTTACAAAGAGCCATATTGTCTAATTCACATCATTTACAAGAATAGCCAATGTTTCTTGGACATTTTAAATTCATATGGCTTAAGTTTAAAGCATTAATAAGTGTTGTGCTGAATAAGATTTGTTTTAAGACTCTTGTGAAGAGAACTAGAATGTATCATGTGCTTTGTGCTAATGAGGAGAGCCTTTTTGTAAAAAGAAAAAGAAGAAACATCTGATTTGAAGGAACAAGTTCAATATGTAACTAGAAGAATGGGTTCAAAGTTTAAAAGAAACTAGTTATCAAAACGTTGTTGGGTTACTCCACTAGCAAATAAATCAAACTTGATAGTGTAATAGTTTCCTTCATTTTTGGTTAGATAGTCTTGCTAATTGTCTTAGCTTAGCTAGATTAACAAATATTTTATTCCTCAAGTTTTGTACTACATATTCATCAAATTTGTCATCCCATCTATTCAATAAACAATCAATGTTTTCTTACAACTGTCTAGGAAAACTCTACCAATTCTTTTGAAGGGTTTATCATAGAACCAAAAAAACTCGTAAAGTTGGATGACCTCAATCAATACAACATATATATCCATTAGCTTTAGCATTTGAATAACTACTATTGTTTTCAATTGTAGGGAAGAGCTACCTTTCTTACAAATTAATGAAGGACGTTTCAAATTAGACTTCCCTATAAAATCAAGGGATCGACTAGGTGGACACCCCCCAATTACTACGTGGACACCCCCCATAGTCAAATCTATTACATTTGAGATTATTATTATGTTGAAATACGAAATAAAATCAAAGCAATAGTTTAGCATACATTTGTGTTTACAAGTGCTCCAAACATACAACAAATCTGCTTCATTTGTGACATTGTCAAGAATCAAACCAATAAATGAAGGGAGCAATTGGTTTAACTCCTAATTGTGTCACAAATGAGGCACATTTGTTCTATGTTTGCAATGCTTGTAGATACAAATGTATGCTAACTGCTTTGATTTATTTCATATTTCAGCGTAAAAATAATCTTAAACTTAATAAATTTGGCTATGGGGGTGTCCGCATAGCAATTGGGGGGTATCCACCTATTCGGTCCCAAAATCAATCCTTGGCTCTAGGATTTTGGTAGCTTGGCTGTGATGCCTATTGGGACAACATAGTGCTTGAAGGCCATTTTCAACAACAATTTTGAAATGATGTGAATTTCTCAAACATCCAACTCTTGGAGAGTTTAAAATACAAAATTGCTGACAATTATACCTTGAAGTCTTCCATAGAATTTAGAAAAGGAAGGTCCAATGTTGAATAGCAAAACATCATACAAGGCTCCACATTTTATAAATTTGCATTGCCTTGAATAACTGGTTTTACGAAAGTTGTTAATTAGATACAAATTGTACGAGTATCTATACCTACAAACAAAGCAACATCATAAACAAATATTTTAGCTAATACTACACACCTACAAATGCAAATTCAGTGCCTCTATAAGAACAAACATGCTATGTTGGGCATCTTCAATTGCAATTGAAAGTTTTGGTCATTTAAAAAAACTAATTGTCTAAAATTGTTGGATTACAAAAAACTAACCAATAGAGCCCAAGTGAAATGAAATCATTTACATTTATTGCAATCATTGCAATGACATCCTTTGTTGCTTAATCCTTAGGCACCCTAGCGACACGATCGAGTCACCTATGAATTAAAAAAAAAGATATTCAACATAGATTTGACTATTATGAACTTTGGATTTGTACGGTGAAAAATGTTGTGGCTAGTCTTTTTAGCAATACAAGTTATCTTTGGTTGATTCCTACAAATAATTTCCGTGGATCTTATTTTTTCTAATCTAGTGTGCATTTCTATAGAAACACCTCCATCTGGTCCCCAAATGCTTATTCACAAGCTGGGCGCTTAGGGATTAATACAGAATTTCAAGAATTTTTTAGCGTAAGAACTTGGTCCTCTATAGCTTAAGAGTGACCAAAGGTACTTTTGTGAATGCTTTTGTCAAAAGACAAATTTTTACTAACAAATCTTTATCAACTATCTATATTTGACTCAAAATCACCATATCAAATGATAAATTGAATATTCTAGTTTTAAATTGACAACTTCATATTGTATTCACTAGATACCATTGTGTCTCAAGTCTTCACAATTTTCCTACCATTAATTCTTGAACAAAAATATATATATGTGTATATATATGTATATACCATTATACCAATGGATTGATAGGTTTATGCATCATTTCTATGCCACAACAACCCCTATGTTATATCACCCCTATCCATTGTGCCACATCATGCCCTATCCCCGTGCCCTTTATCCCCATGTCTTCTATCTATACGCCCCCCTATCCATGTGCACCCTATCCCCATGCTTCTCAAATTTTACTTTATTCCATTTATAACTTTAGTTAAACTTGAATACTACTCTATTTTGAAGTGGAACTAAAGCTGGACTTTGCAGAATTGCCCTCTTCACCTAGAGAATCGTCAAGTGTGACCATCGCATGATATTCTATTTTAATAGATAGATAGATAGGTAGATAGATAGGTAGATAGATAGGTAGATAGATAGGTAGATAGATAGGTAGATAGATAGGTAGATAGATAGGTAGATAGATAGGTAGATAGATAGGTAGATAGATAGGTAGATAGATAGGTAGATAGATAGGTAGATAGATAGGTAGATAGATAGGTAGATAGATAGGTAGATAGATAGGTAGATAGATAGGTAGATAGATAGGTAGATAGATAGGTAGATAGATAGGTAGATAGATAGGTAGATAGATAGGTAGATAGATAGGTAGATAGATAGGTAGATAGATAGGTAGATAGATAGGTAGATAGATAGGTAGATAGATAGGTAGATAGATAGGTAGATAGATAGGTAGATAGATAGGTAGATAGATAGGTAGATAGATAGGTAGATAGATAGGTAGATAGATAGGTAGATAGATAGGTAGATAGATAGGTAGATAGATAGGTAGATAGATAGGTAGATAGATAGGTAGATAGATAAGTAGATAGATAGAGATATAGTGATGAACAAAACTGAGTATTCAAATAGAGAACTCAAGTTTAACTAGAGTTATATGGCACTTGATAATACAAATTGTTAAAGTAAATGATAGAAGTGTGAAAACAACTTGTTCCACTCATGTGTGTGAAAACAAAAAGTGGAAAAGTGGTAAAGTGCTTTACAACCAAGGGTTTGAACCACCTAGGGTTTTAGTACTTAGTATTGTTCAAAGCCGTTCGTAGTACTTCAAAATTTGTTTCTGTGAGTGTTTGCTTTTGTTTTGGAGAGGTTGTTGGTGTATTACAACTCTACGTATATGGGCTTTGTGAGGATTGTGAGGATTTTCTATTGTTTGAGTATGGCTCTTGTAATAGAGATGAAGAGAAATGTTGCTTTGTCTCAACTTTGGAGCAGTCTATCAACAAGGAAAGTAGCTATTTTAGTTGGTATGAGTCAATTGTGGGTGGCTCAATTGTGAAAGGAGATTGCTAGAGAGGTGGAGAAATAGGAAGGAGGGCGTTTAAAGCATCTTAATGCAAGAAAGAGGTGACGTTGCGCAACCCTCCTCACTAAAGGTAGTCTTGGAATTGCGTCAAAGACAGCAAAACAATTTCAAAAAGAGATAAGTAAAATTGTGTCTGACATTACTGTGAGGCGCGCTTTGATTGTACCAACGGGATTATGCCCTCCACCCCTATCTCCGTTGTCGAGTTGAGAGGAGCGCGCCTTGGGAACACGCAGGGTGTCTTGCTGCAATCGTGCGTTGCCGATTAAAATCGTCTTTAATCTTGATGTTCTCTTCAAATCTTCAGTCTTCAGTCTTCCGTTGACCTATCATGTGGCTGGCTCTAAGGGTATAAGGGTCAAGGTAGGGATAAGAGCCCACTGGATACGAGACGGGTAGATCGGGACAGCAGACACGAGCTGCCGTCCGTATGACGGAGGCTCTCATCCCTACCTTGACCCTTATACCCTTAGAGTCAGCCACATGATAGGTCAACGGAAGACTGAAGACTGAAGATTTGAAGAGAAGATCAAGATTAAAGACAATTTTAATCGACAACGCACGATCGCAGCAAGACACCCTACGTGTTCCCAAAGCGCGCTCCTCTCAATCCGACATTTGGTGCTTCCACTGAGAGAACTTTGGGGCGATTATTGCGCTTATTGATATGGGAGACAGTAACGAGGCTTTTGGCGCCAATATCGGTGGTGCCGATGGAGCTAATTTGCCTCGAGAGGTTCCAAGCGCCACTATTAGAGGTGTTGGTGGACCTTAGATGCCAATGGAGGATCTCTTAGGAGCATTGGCCATATTCATGGAGCAACATCGAGCCAATCAGGGTGGTCAAGTGGCCACCGAGGTGTTGAAAGCTGTTGTTGTGAAGAGTGGTAGGTTTGACGGCAAGAACATAACCAAGTTTTTGCTAGCCTATGTTTGCAAGATGGAGGTGCATCAAGTTCATGAGAATTGAATGATGGCTACCTTCGACATGGCAGTTGTGTATGACATTTGTGACCGTGTGCAAGAGATCCGCGAAGGAGTTCACACTTGGATTGCCTTTGCTGAGCGTCTATGTGACGAGTACTTTAACGAGGACACGGAAAGGATGACCAGGAGATCTTTTCTAGAATGGGTGGAGCAGCGGCCAGGAGACAATATGGGTGCTCATGAGCTGCTGAAGGCCTTTGAGAAGAAGTTTTCTCAGTTACCCATGATTGAGAGACGCCTCCTCAATACCAGGAACGCAGAGCTTTTCCTTCAAGCAGCTGATGCTGCATTGGAGGATAGACCTCTTCTACTTCTTGGAGATCGTACCACAGAAGGTGGTTTTACCACCGATTGGAGGAGGGTGGAAGAGACGGTGACCTTATTGGCTAAACAGTAACGTGTGAGGTCAAGAGGATTTGGAGCAAAAGTAGACACTGATCCAATTTCAACTCCAAAAAGTTCCAAAGTATCTTTTGCACCATCATCATCAATAATTCCAAGGTCTATCTTGAAGACCACCAAAACTCACGAAAGTAATGCTCTTGAAGAACTCATCAAGAGTTTCAAAGAGCTGAAGGTGGAGTTTATTGAGTTGAGGAAGTCTCAGGCATCTGGCTTTTCTTCTTCGTTACAACCATCTGATGGAGGGAGGACACTTCCTTGGAGATGTATATGGTGTAACAAAAGCGAGCAAGATGGCAAGCATCGCCTTCGAGACTGCACAGAGTGCGACGAAACTTTGAAAGATGACATCGTTGAATTCATTGACGGCAAGCTTCATGATTCATCCACAAAGACACCATTGAAGACCAACTTTGGCAGAGGAGGAATGAAGAAACTTATGGAGGGAAAGATGGGACGATCTAGTTTCATATATGTACGTAAGCCTGATTTATACCACATTGAAGTGGAGCAGCATTCAATTGGAGCTTCATCCGCTCAGAGAGCCACACTGATGAAACGAGGAGCTCAAGCCATTAGAAATGTAACTGGATGGGAAGACCCGGTTGATGCAAGCAGCATCAAAGCATTTTTGGAGAGAGATCAAGCCAATGTTGATCACTATGAGGCCTCAGTTGAAAAGAAGCGTGGGAGAATTAAAACTGAAGATGGTGAAGAGCCTTCATCAAAGAAGAGGACTCAAGCGCAGAAAGATTTTGCAAATGAGTCAAGGCGTAGAGTACAAACACGCTCAAAGACACAAAGTCCAAGCTTTGTGCACCCTGAGGATGATTTGCTTCCTGATAAAAACTGGGGGCAGTCTAGCGGTAGCGGAAGAAGCTATGAAAAAGAGGATTCTGGCAAGCCAAAGGGGAAGAGTCCTGCTTACAAGCTCCAATCCAATATTGAGACTTCTATTAATATGAAGGGAGTATTGGAGGAGAGGATCTTGGATGCCAAGATCGAGTTCACATTGAGGGAAGCTCTTGGCATAGCCAAGAAAGACTTTCATGAGCTGATCATCGACATTATCAAGCGAAAGAGACAGATGACAGCAGAGACTGTGATGGTAAGTGCTTTGGACACTCACATGACCATCGATGAAGAGATTGAGATTGTCGAAGTTTTTGCCATGATGGGAGACCATAAGGCTCACTGCAGTAAAGTTACACTTACGGAGGTGGCAAGAAAAGAGCCAGAGAGGGTGCTTTGCTCAAATGAAAAGGCTAATGAGACAAAGGTTCAGATATCTGATGATGGAGTATCAAAAGTTGAAGCTAAGACCTTTGAGTTCAATTGTGATCATTCCACTGATGGACCTCATGATGTTGAGACTGAGTTTCAGCAACCATGTTGGGCTAGAGCCACCACTGAGACAAGAGTGAAGCTTGGTGGGATGGATGAGTCTATTTTGGCCCTTGTAGATCATGATTCAGAGATCAACATTATATCTCGCAAGACCTATGAAAAGGGCAAATGGCCAATTGACACAGACCATGGCTGGGTGATGAGAGCAGCTAACAATGGGCGCAGTTCATTGTATGGAGCTTGCCCTTCAGTGCCAGCAAAGATTGGAGATGTGGAGGTTGAGCAGAATTTTTTTGTTCAGAATACTGGGGCATATCCAGTGCTTCTGGGCCAACCTTTCATCACTGCTTCACGCATGGAGATCAAAGTGTTGGATGATGGATCTCACTATGCTCGAAATCGAAGTATAGATGAGAAGAAGTCAGTGCAGTTTTTAACTGTGAGAGCTGACAATGAGAGGCACCGAATGCAACTCAGAGAAGTATCTTTGCCGACTTCTCTAAACTTTACGGATTTCTAGAGGGCACCTCGTGGGATGTGGGGATCCACAGGTGCCAAGGATATCAATATTAGAAAATTTCCCAATATACATACTGCTTTCAAGTGTAGATTTTTGAGCGTGACAAAGTGTGGATTTGCGAGTTTCATGGATGCCAAAGACTTGGACCATGTACATAAAAGATTTATCAAAAAGAAAGAGAAAAATCTAAGAAAAATAAAGGTTTTTGAAGAAGATGAAAGCATTACTGGTATGTATGAAGAAAGTTGCATACCAGATGATATTTTGCATACTTTGCAAGATTTGAAGACAAATGAGAATGCAGAGCCGACTACTCATTGTCTTATTGATGTCCATACAGCTGCGATGCATCATGAGATTTCCACAGCAATGGCAAAGCTGTATTCTTCCAACATTGATGGACATAGACCTGAAGCTGCAGTACAAATCAAGTACAAGACTGTGAACAAGAAGGTGAAGCCAGTGGCTACTCAGCTACCATTTGACACTGTTGATCACATCGAACAAGCTGAGAAAGAGCCAAGTTTAAGAGAGTCAAGGAGAATTGGACACAAATTCACCAAAGAGACTCTAGCTAGCCTCAAGATTGGAGGAAATGATTTTCTGACTGAGCCGGAGAAAAAGAAATTTCAAGACATGCTTTTGATGCATGGAAAGGCTTTTGCTTCTTCTCCAGATGAGATTGGGTGTGTGCAGCCAAGTGTTGTAGCACCAATGGTCATATTCACAGTACCACATATACCATGGGATTTGAAGCCTATTCTAGTGCCTAGAGCTCTACTGCCGAAATTAGTGGAGTTGCTCAAAGAAAAGACGCGCATGGACATACTAGAGCCTTCAATGGCTCCATATTCAAACCGTTGGTTTACTGTGCCAAAGAAGTCAGGAGCATTGAGGTTCATTCAAGATATGCAGCTTGCAAACAAAGTTACAATCAGAAACAAAGGATCAGGCCCTGTTGTGGACGAAGTGGCGGAGACATTTGCTGGACATGCAATCTATTCCATTGGAGATCTATACTCTGGTTATGATCAATTTCAACTTGCTGCTCAAAGCAGGGATTTGACAACCATGAAGACTCCTCTTGGATTGGTGCGTATGTGCATATTGCCTCAAGGCGCTACTAATTCAGTGGCACCTATGCAAAGTTCTATGAATCAAATTCTAAGAGACTTTGTGCCAGAGAAAACCATATCTTTTGTGGATGATATCTCAATAAAAAGATGCGAGGAGAATCAAAGAGATTTGACGGTTCAGAGTGATGGTTGCCGAGCCTTTGTGAGCAATCATATCCATGACGTGGCTCAAATCTTGGGCAGATTTGAGGAGGTGAATTTGACTCTATCCATTGATAAGTCAAAGTTTGGGGTGAATGAAATTCTGGTGGTTGGGCACTTGTGTGGCTCTTATGGAAGAAAACCTAACCCTGAAAAGGTTGATGCTATTGGAAGAATGAAAGCCTGTAGCAATATCACCGAAGTAAGGAGGTTTCTTGGAGCTTGTGTCTTCTACCACATATGGATTCCCCATTTTGCTCATATAACAAAGCTTCTCTACAAACTATTGCGTAAGAGAACCAAATTCATTTGGGAAAATGAGCAAAACTTGGCTATGGAAGAGTTGAAGAAGATTTTGGAGTCGCTACCAGTTCTCAAGCAAGTGAACTATGATTGCAAGAGGCCGGTGATCGTGACTGTTGACACAAGTCCAATTGCTATAGGTTGGGCTATTGGACAAGATGATGAGGAAGGCAAAAGATTTGCTATTCGATTTGAAGCAAGGATCTTGACAGAGCGTCAGAGAGCATATTCACAAGTGAAAAGAGAACTATGGGGTGCTCTTATAGCTCTGAAAGCAGACAGAAACTACCTTATTGGAGCGGAGGTGGTACTAGAGACTGATTGCTTACCTTTGCTGGGGATGATAGCAAATTGTTCTTTATCAGATATTGCAATACTTCGATGGATTGCCTACATCAAATTTATGAATCCGGTTCTAGTATATATTGAAGGTAAAAAGAATTCTGTTGCCGATATGTTGTTTAGAGCAAGATATTTTAATGAAGATGAGATGATGGGCCACGAAGATGTTGAAGATTTATTGCATGGAGGCTATGTGATGACTATAGATGTTGAGAGCTCATCCATCAATGCTTTGCCATTCAAAGCTGAGCTCTATGAAGAAAAATTTAGAGACATTGGACTATATTTGAGCACAATGAAGCTGCAAAAAGGTTGAACAGACAGAACATTCAAAGACATCAGGCATCAATCCTATGGATATCTTTTGAGAGAAGGATTTCTATGGAAGAGGGCAAAAAGAGGTGATGAAGTACCATTGAGAGTGGTGGGAGACTCTAAAACCAAAGCTGAAGTTCTCAAGGAGTTCCATGATACACTTTGGGCAGGTCACAGAGGTGTATGGGCCACTTACACAAAAATCAAAGAGAGGTACTGGTGGAAAGGACTTTACAAAGATGTTGAAGAGTTTGTAGCTTCTTGTGTGGTTTGTCAACTACAATCCAAGGTGCGCCACAGAGATGAGTTACATCCTACTTACCCTCTAGCGATCCATTTTCAGTGGATGATAGATTTGGTAGCCATGCCAAATGCTATGTGGGGAATGAAGTACCTTGTTTTGGCACAAGAAGAGCTCTCAAACTTTGTTGAGGGCAGAGCCTTAAGGACTAAGGCTACCGAAAATGTATGCCGATTTATACTTGAAGATATCTTCAGTCGTTATGGCAGCATTGGCCGAATGAGAACTGACAGAGGGGAACTAAATGCCACCGAGGCCAAAGAGTTCTTCAAACGTTATGGTGTGCAATTAAAGCTGACAACGGCTTAAAATCCTGAAGCTAATGACAAGATTGAGAGAGGGCATCCTCCGATCATTCATGCTTTGGTTAAAGCTTGTAAATGCAAACCAAATATGTGGCCAAAGCTATTACCATTTGCTTTGTGGGCCGACAGAACTACGCACAATACAGTTACTGGTTATATGTATGTGGAACTTGTGTATGGGCAGAAACCGATTATGCCAGCGGAGAAGGATATTCCTACATGGATGTTTCTCTCATGGAAGGACGGTATAAGCAGAGAAAGACTGTTGGAACTTTGCATTTAGCAGCTTGGAAGGTTGTTAAGCGACCTTGATATTGCATTGGAGAAGATGAAGACAGCGAGGCTTAGCAACAAAGAAAGATTTGACAAGACACATAGATTAAGGACCAAACAGATCAGAGAAGGTGATTAGGTCCTTGTATTTGACAGTACATTGGAGCATCAGCATCGTACAATGCACAAATTTGCTAAGAGATGGTTTGGACCCTATGTTGTGATGAAAGTGCACACCAACAGCACTTATTCATTTAGGAAATTGGATGGGACTTCTCTGCGCGTGCCTGTTGCTGGTAAACGAATCAAAGCATTTCGAAGGAATGGAAGATTTCATCATAAAGACCTTGAGGAGATTTTTGATCCTCAAGAGGTGGGTAGCCACGAAAGAGCTGAAGATGGAGATGAAGATTCGGAAGATGCAAAAGACAACCAAGATACAGAAGACGAGCAAACTTGGCACATACCAGAGGATGTGCAGGTTTAGAGAGGGTGCATGTCCTGCTGGAGATATCTCCATCATGTAGATACTCGTTGTATATTTATATTTGTGTTGATTTCAATAAATCAACAGTTGAGGCAAAAGAAGTGGTCGTGGTAAGGACCACGGTTTGGTAACAGCGCAGCGGCCATAGATTCCAGTGCGCTGTGCCGTCTTGTCATATGCACAGCTTAGGGGGGTAGATAGCGGGTTGGCTGGGCCAATTTCCTGCCTCACTAGCTGCCAAGCCGTGAGCTGCCATCACCGCTCGACGAGTCCAATGGGATTCGAACCCGGACCGGCGGGCGACTAGAGACAACCGCTTCTCCAGCCAACCAAGTCCACGACTTGGCGACTGAAGACAAGCGTTTGACGCTATTATATACTCGCAAGGGCACGTGGCCATTTTACGATGGTATTTATTTTGTAATTTAATTATTTTCTTATGTTTATCTAGATGTTTTGGAGGCTCATATATTTTGCCTTTGTTTGAATAAAAATACTAAGGGTTTAGAAGTCAATAGGAAAGGTGTGAAAAGAAAAAGGGTTTGGCATCTATGGTGGGGTTAGGATAGGGAAGGCATGGGCTGATGTGCCCCACCTCCCTACCTTAGATAGGGTCGAAATTATGAAGAAAAGATTCCTTAGTTGTTGGAAGTTAGTGTATGAGTGTTGGTGGGAAGAAGGAGAAAAAGCCCGAAATTTTGATGTAAGATTTTTTTTTGTGTATACATGATTTTGAATTGAAATTTGAGGAGATTGTTCCTTATGTGATTACCTTTCCAAAATGAATTTGCAAGTTTGATTTGGAATTGTGATGCAAAAGTTATGAGTGTTTGAATTTTGGAGTCAAAAAGCCAAACTATGAAGAAAGGCTGAGACTTTGACAAGCCATAACTTATGATTTGTATTTCATTTTGCAATAAGATTTGGAGGGAATGTTTATCTTAATATTGGCTTTCTAGAAAATCCTTAAACTTGAGGTTTAAAGCTTGGACAAGAATGTTATGGAAGTGTGAAGGTTTGGAGGTGGCTGCCTTTTTGTTAAGAGAAAGCCGAGACTTTGAAGAGCTACAACTTTTGAATAGCATGAGATTTTCATCTCAAATTTTTAGAAGTGATAGTTTGTTGTCATAGTTTTTTGAATTGTCTTTAATCATTTCATTTGGAGTTTTATTGAAGAAGTTATAGTGGGTAGAAGTTGCGGGTTTGAGTGCTCTCTAAAAAATTGAGACCCACACTTTGATTGACTAGAGCTTTTAGACAGAGTTTTGTTTTGAAGTGAAAATTTTAGGGATTGTAGCCAGTAATATCATCTTTTTAAATTGATATTACGTTTCTATGAGTGATGTATAAAACAAAAGTTATAAAGGTTTATAGAGGTAGTGTTTAGTTTGTAAGGAGGAAGAAGAGTCTCTACTTTGAACCCACATAACTTTTGGACAGTATCTTAGATTGAGTTGAAATTTGGAAGGATATTAGAAGGTTAGAAGAGCTTTTCAAATTGCTATTATACTTAGCATTTGAATCTTTGAGCCATCTGTGGCACTAGATAGAAGGTCGCTGCTTTTCTAGAACTTGTTACTTGTGATTTTCCTCATTGTTTTTATTAAAACATGAAGACTTGAAGACATGAAGATTTGAAGATCTGAAGATATGAAGATTTCAAAAGGAATGTTTTGGGTTTATTTTTTATGTATGTGTGGGATGTGGCTTTGTTATTCCTAGCCGGTTTTAGAGGCTCGTTTGTCAATTCATTTCCATTCTGTTTTGTAAACCTTGTTGCGGGCAGTTTGGGTTAAACCAAACTTAACCCCATTTATTGTCGTGGTGACAAAGTAGAATTGATCACCCACATGGTCGAGACTTACTCTGTTCTCACGATCTGGAATTTTGACCAGCAAATTGTGAATTTGATTTTAGGTTCCCATCATACGGACGGCAGCTCGTGTCTGCTGTCCCAATCTATCCGTTCCGTATCCAGTGGGCTCTTATCCCTACCTTGACCCTTATACCCTTAGAGCCAGCCACATGATAGGTCAACGGAAGACTGAAGACTGAAGATTTGAAGAGAACATCAAGATTAAAGACGATTTTAATCGGCAACGCACGATCGCAGCAAGACACCCTGCGTGTTCCCAAAGCGCGCTCCTCTCAACTCGACAACGGAGATAGGGGTGGAGGGCATAATCCCGTTGGTACAACCAAAGCGCGCCTCACAGTAATGTCAGACACAATTTTACTTATCTCTTTTTGAAATTGTTTTGCTGTCTTTGACGCAATTCCAAGACTACCTTTAGTGAGGAGGGTTGCGCAACGTCACCTCTTTCTTGCATTAAGATGCTTTAAACGCCCTCCTTCCTATTTCTCCACCTCTCTAGCAATCTCCTTTCACAATTGAGCCACCCACAATTGACTCATACCAACTAAAATAGCTACTTTCCTTGTTGATAGACTGCTCCAAAGTTGAGACAAAGCAACATTTCTCTTCATCTCTATTACAAGAGCCATACTCAAACAATAGAAAATCCTCACAATCCTCACAAAGCCCATATACGTAGAGTTGTAATACACCAACAACCTCTCCAAAACAAAAGCAAACACTCACAGAAACAAATTTTGAAGTACTACGAACGGCTTTGAACAATACTAAGTACTAAAACCCTAGGTGGTTCAAACCCTTGGTTGTAAAGCACTTTACCACTTTTCCACTTTTTGTTTTCACACACATGAGTGGAACAAGTTGTTTTCACACTTCTATCATTTACTTTAACAATTTGTATTATCAAGTGCCATATAACTCTAGTTAAACTTGAGTTCTCTATTTGAATACTCAGTTTTGTTCATCACTATATCTCTATCTATATCTATATCTATATCTATATCTGTATCTGTATCTATATCTATCTATATCTATCTATATACATATATATATATATATATATATATATATATATCTATATATATATATATATATATATATATATATCTATATATATATCTATATATCTATATATCTATATATCTATATATCTATCTATCTATCTATATATCTATCTATATATATATATAGATATAGATATAGATATAGATATAGATATAGATATAGATATAGATAGATAGATAGATATAGATATATAGATATATATAGATATATATATATAGATATATAGATATAGATATATATATAGATATATATATATATATATATATATATATATATATATATATATATATATATATATATATATATATCTATCTACATATACATATAAATATCTATATATCTATATATTTGTATATCTATATTAATAACATAATATTGTGCGGCGAAGGTGGCGGTCACACTCAACAATTCTCTAGGTGAGGAGGACAATTCTGCAAAATCCATCTTTAGTTCCACCTAAAAAGAGAGTAGACTTCAAGTTTTGCAAAGTCCATTTTTAGTTCCACTTCAAAATAGAGTAGTATTCAAGTTTAACTAGAGTTATAAATAGAATAAAGTAAAATCGCCTACAACTCTCATTTATTTGCTTCACTAGACGTTAACAACAAGTCCGTAGCAGTTGCACCATCATTGGCAGTTCCACCACAATCAAATTAAGAAATCATTCAATAGCAAATAGATAAGTAAGAAACACTCATGCTTAACCGGTAATTGGATATGTGGTGTACTGGCTGGGCCATTAGCTTACTAAGCCCGAGGTCTTAAGTTTGAGCCTTGGAAGCAGTTGACGGCAATTTGGGAATAAGAGGGCACGAGGATAGGGAGGCATGGGGATAGGAGGCACGGGGATATGGGGCATGAAGATAGGAGGGCATGAGGATAGGGTGCACGGGGATAGGGGGCACATGTATAGGGAGCATGGGGACAAGAGGCACGGGGGTAGGGGGGCACAAGGATTAACCCGTTGGTACAACGGATGCATAAATTAGTATATGTGTGTGTGTATATATATATATATATATATATATATATATATATATTAATAAAAGAATAGCATTCAATCACTTAGGGCGTATCATATAATAGCATTTAATCAGTTAAGGTCGGGCATAAGTTAGGTTTGGGCATGACTAGGATTGAAAAGGTATAAATGGATAAAGTAAAATTACCTATGACTCTCTTTTATCTATTTCACTAGATATTAAGAACAAGTTACTAGCAGTTGCATTGTTATTGGCAACTGCACCACAACTTTCTCTTGGTCAAAAGAAGGCATAAGGATAGGAGGGCATGGAAATAGGGGGACACAAGGATAGGAGGGCATGGGGATAAGGGACACGAGGATAGAAGGACACGAGGATAAGGGAGCACGGGGATAGGGGGTACAAAGATAGGGGCACAAGAATAGGGGAACAGGGATAGGAGATACAAGGATAGAGAGGCATGAGGATAGGGGGCACGGGGATAAGGGGTGGGGGACATGATTCCGTTGGTATGACAAGTAGTCAAGGATATGGGAGCACAAGGATTAGGGAGCATAGAGATAGGAGGTGGGGGGCATAAGCCCGTCGGCACGACAAATAATAGAATACCGTTCAATCAGTTATCAGTTAGTTAGGGCCGGGCATAACTAGGATAGGGTTGGGCATGACTAGGAGAGGGTTGGGCATGACTGGAATTGGAAAGTTATAAATGGGATAAAGTAAAATCACCTATGGCTTCACTAGACCTTAAGAACAGGTCACTGGTAGTTGCACTGTCACTAGAAATCACATATGGCTTAACTAGACATTAACAACAGGTCACTAGCAGTTGCACCACAACTTTCTCTTGGCCAAAAGAGGGCACTAGGATAGGGGGACATGGGGATAGGGGGCACGAGGATAGGAGGCACAAGGATAGTGGGCACAAGGATAGGGGGCACGAGGATAGGGGGGCATGGGGATAGGAGGCAGGGAGATAAGGGGTGGGGAGCATAATTTTGTTGGTAAAACAAGTAGTATATTAATCTATATAATAATAGAATATCGCGCGGCGGTGGTGGTGGTTGAACTCAATGATTCTATAGGTGGGGAGGACAATTCCGCAAAGCCCATCTTTTGTTCCATTTAAAAATAGAATAAAGTACAAGTTCAACTAAAGTTATAAATGGAGTAAAGTAAAATCACCTACAACTCTTTACTAGATGTTAACAACATGTCACTAGCAGTTGCACCGTCATTGGCAATTGCATCACAACTTTTTCTCAACAAAAAGAAGGCACGAGCATAGGGGGCACAGGGATAGGAGTGGAGGGCATAATCCTGTTGGTACAACGGGCCATATACTTGTATATATATAATTGAATATTGTTCAATCAGTTATTAATCAATTAGGGTTGGGTATGACTAGGAGAGGGTCAAGCATGACTAGGAGAGGGTTGAGCATGACTAGGAGAGGGTCAAGCATGATTGGGATCAGAAAGTTTTAAATGGAATAAAATAAAATCACATATGGCTTCACTAGACGTTAATAACAAGTTACTAGCAGTTGCACTGTCACAAAAAAATCACCTATAGCTTCACTAGACGTTAACAACAAGTCACTAGCAATTGCACCGTCATTGGAAAATCACCTATGGCTTCACTAGACATTAACAACAGGTCACTAGTAGTTGTACTACAACTTTCTTTCAACCAAAAGTAGGCACGGGAATAAGGGGGCACGGGGATAGGGAGGCACGGAGATAGGGAGGCATGGAAATAGGGGGGCACAGGGATAGGAGGATATGGGAATAAAGGGTGGGGGATATAATCTTGTCGATATGACGGGTAGTATACTAGTATATATATACGATATATGAAAAATATTATAAATCTCAATATTATGAGATAATTAATCACAATACAGTGGTGCTTAGTTAGTGTCAACCTTTGTAAAAGCAACAATTGGATAAGATCATAGCCCCACTCTTTTTTTGTTTAAAAGCATGTATCATGAGCTTGGTCAAAATCAAATGCTAGCATATGGTTAGCATTTTTTTTCATCAATGCCCATTTTGACTTATTAGTTAGAAAAGTGTTTGAGTAGTGTTCCAAGGATATGGGTGGAAAAACACCTCCAAAGTTGCAACCCCTTAAACTAAGGAAAGTGACACGAATGGAGAATTTGTTTAGGAACAATGTTTGAATAATGTCAACACTTTCTATAATGTCACGTGATGTGCTATCGTGGGTATGCCACATCAAATGTAGATTATTAGATAGATGATCTTTGTGTTTAGTTGATTTATGGAAGTCTAGGGCATTTGGCACCTCATTCAAGTTGGCACTTCATTTTTAGGCCAATTAGAATTTGGTGGATAGGGAATGTTTCTTCCTTGACTTGACATTATTTACCAAGTGATTAGATTCTTGATTAGATTAAGAATCTATGCACTATGCATTAATCAAACTACCTCTCACTCCGCTCACGGAAGAATTCAAAAGTGTAAGGAGAAACAAGAAAGAAAGTTTATAACTTATATATTGAGAGCATATTTGTATGTATGTTTTTTGTTTATATTTTTGTTTTTATCTGATGTTAGCAATAGTTACACAACGTGTTGTGTATGACAATCTCTATTTACACGACAACAAACTCAAAGTGTTGACGCTAACCAAGCACCACTGTACAACATATCGGCAAATATTTTAACAAATTTTAAACTAGTCCAAATCTAAATCAAATCAAAAGACATTTAATTGAATCCATGAGTATTGAAGGCTATGTCAAGTAGTTTAAAAGAAAGAGAGCAAGTACTTGAAAGAGTTTGCTTTTAAACAAAAACATAGGTCAAATTAGCCCTTAAACAAATTTGACTTTAAGTACACACAATAGCTAATATTATGAGTAATTGTCAATAGTTAAAGATTACTTTAGTGATCATTTCTACTCACTAATGCTCTAAGCCTCTTAGTTAAAAGAATCTTATCAAGGCATTTACAAAAAAATTGTCCCAATGTTTTTATTTAGTTTATTTTTTATTGTTTAGCAACAATCCTAGGGCTCAATGCAAAAAGCTTGCGGCTTGAGCATTATAACAAGTGCATTTTCTTTCATACCATGTGCAAAAATCAAAGTAATCCCATGCGTTAATGAAATGTGGCAAAACCAAAATGCACTTCAAACACATTGAGACAATTTTGCAAATTATATGTTAGTATCTTGTTAATCCTCCATTTACTCTCAAAGTATCCTCCATCCAAAGCATATTGTTAATAGAATTTTCAATGACCTTTTAAAGTTTTTTGTTTTATTCTTTGTCCTTTTTTTTACAATTTAAATGTTGCAATCAATTAGTTTGACCTTGCACATAGCCAACATATAGATGTTTCTAAGGCTGTTCTACAAAATTCAAAGAGATTGCGTCAACCATTTTGAAATCTTGAATCCAAGGTTTGCCTTTTAAGTTTTAGAAACTTTTGAAATATAATTTGGATTCTTGTCTTTTGAAAATTGGAAAGATAGTTTTTTTTGGTCTAGAATGATAATTTCATATTCTTTTGAATAATTTGTTTTTTTTAAATGATAGGAAGATAGTGTTTATTATTTACTTCCTCTTTGCACGACAACCACCATTGCAACCGTCATACAACTTTACAAAATAAAAGATATGTTTGCAAACCTTACAATTATCTTGCAAGTGTAACTCAAAAGCACCTTACTTTGATGTTTTTAGTATTACTCACAATTGTTTGATCCAAGCATCTGATCTTGGTCTTGTCAAACAAAACCACCTTGCTCTAATCAACCATAGTTTGGTCTTTATGTTACATAACATTGTTTATTCATGTTTGATGGTATATTGGAGCAAAAATTACTTCCTAATATTTAATTTGGAGTGCAAATCTCTAAAATTGAACAGCTTGCTAGTGTGTTGGTATTTATAACCACGTTTTCTTTTTGTATAAAATTAGTAGAACCCTTAAAAACTATGTCTACTTTGTCAAAAGTGATTTCATGAAACATCTTTCAATTATTGATGTTTGATAAATAGGGAATTGATATATGCACACTTGGGATTGATATTTGCACACCCCCTCAAGTAAATTTTAGATTTCTACCATCATAAAGTTAAATTTGAAAATTTTGAATTCAGATTTGGACTTAGAGACCATGATTTAGTCTAAAACCATAAAAAAAAGTTGCAATTCAACAATACCCAATGAAAAAATTCATCTTTTTTTACAAAAAAGTAAAAGTAACACTTTTTTTCCTAGCTAAACTTTTTCATTGGGTGTTGTTAAATTGCAACTTCTTTTATGATTATAGACTAAATCATGGTTTTTGAGTTCAAATCTAAATTCAAAATTCACAAGTTCAGCTTTATGTGGGTAGAAATCCAAAACTTACCCCGCGGGGTGTGGAAATATCAACCCCTCAGTGTGCATATATCAATTCCCAATAAAAATTGTAGTTAATGTGTTTTAATATAAGAATGTTTTTGGTATGTTTGTTGCACATGTGGTCCACTATTGTTAAGCTTACAATAAGAAGCAAAACTTTATCAATGAATAAAAAACGCACACAGTACTAAAAGAATGTATTCACAATTCAAAAAAACATAAAAGTATTGTGCTTTGAATACTTGTGAAACACATACTCTCAAATTTATTAATGAAAATAATAACAAAAGAGTTACATGTATAGAGTGAAAAGAAAATATATAAAAGAATTCAAAACATTTATGCAATATTGTAAGTCATTGTATATCAAGGTGTCATTTTAACTTTTATTGATAGTGTGTTGCCGTAAATGAAAGCAACCTTGAAGACAATGGAAAGGCCAACAAAATAATGACATTGTTGCAAAATTGTGTCAGGTCCAATTGCAAAGTGTTTTTGTTACTTTTTATTGATTTACATTATAGCTTTGAATTTTGCACATGATACAAAAATGTATTTATTATATGCTAAACAACTAGTCATTTGAAGCATTGAAATAATTGTTGTATAATAAAATATAATCTAATTGAAAATATTAGGACAGGTTTTTAAATTGTTGTATAAATGGTAACAATTTTACCACCAACTTTATTCATGATTACAATTGAACGGTCTACTTTGGTAAAATGTAAATTTAAAACAAAAATTGTATATCAAAGAATCGTAAAACATACACTAGAAGAAGACTTTGTTGAAATAAACATAAATTACATGGTGTTTTCTTGCTTCTAATGTAAAAGTTTGTATTAGACAATGTAAAAATTTGCATTAGAAACAATTAAACATCATATCATTTATGTTTACTTCAACAAAAAATTTTGCTATATGTATAGCAAGTGGTGAACATAGATGTTTGCTAAGAATCGTTATACATATACAATTTAAAAAGTATTTTTCAAAACAATTGACAATTACATTTATTTTTAATAAAGTTGCTTTGTATTGAAAAGTAGAGGACATTAGCATCTCTGTAGAATCACAAAATACAGGCAACAAATTACATAGTGAGATTTGTAAAATTTGTAAAATTTATAAAAGATGCATCCAAACAATACAACACATGAACGATTTGCAACTTCTTCAAAGATTTGAAAAAGAAACATGGTTTTTAGTAAGTTTTTGCAATACAGTGCGTATTGGTGTGTTTTGTGCTAATGAGTGATTTTATTTTAATGTTCAAATCAACATATTGATTTTTAAGATAAAGTAAACACATATTGCTATGTTTACATCAACTTTAGGTTTCAACAAAAAAAAAAGCAACTTTTACAACAATACTTGATAATTTAAAAGTAAATAAATAAGAAGAATATCAAAGCGATGAATTCTAGAAAAATATAAAAAGCACTAATAAACTTTTAGATGTATAATATGTATTAAGAGAGTAACAAAAATTTCTATTTTCATTAATAAAATATGTGTATTATTGTTATGATTTTATTAAAATGTTGTGATTGAAGTGGCTTTTGAACTCCAACAAACTTAACCTACATGCTCTTATACTAATACTTCAAGTATCTATCATAACTTGGACCTATGACCATTTTATGATAGGATACTACATTTTAAAACCTCAATTTTTATAAAGAAATGGATAGAAGAATTTTACAAGTCTTAAGCAGCTAAAATATTGTAGATAATTACTGAACACATAACAAATCCCAAACTTTTTGAATGATTGTAAAAATATGCATTTGTGAATGTAAAATTTTAAAAAGGAAAGTAAAAATTTAAAAATTCATGGTCAAGGTTGTTAAAATGTTTGATATTTAGCAAAGGTTGACTCATTTTTTATAACCAATTTTTTGCAAACATTTAATAAAAAATATTACTCGTAATAATATTAGTTGTTATAAAAAAATAAAGGAAGAGTTTCATGGATCCCCTAAAGTTTGCAATATTTTCATGGATACCCTTGAAGTTTGCAATATTTTCATGGATATCCCTACTTTTTTAGAAATTTCACAAATACCCTTGGACCAAAAAATTTAGGTGTTTGTTTTGTTATGCATGTCGCTTTCTTCTCCCTTTGTGCACACACTACTTCTTTCTTGTTATGCGTGCACACAAAGGAAAAAGGGCTGTGGCATGCACAACAAAATAAACACCTAAATTTTTAGGTCCAAGCATACTTGTCATATTCTTGAAAAAGTAGGGGTATCTATGAAAATACTGCAAACTTCAGGGGTATCCATGAATTTTTTCCAAAAGTAAACAAATATACTTGGATTTTGAAAATTTTAATGAAATAAATTAGTTTGATATATTTAATTTGTATGTATTAAATTTAGTTAAATAAGTTATAGTTTAAATAAAGTTTATTTGAGTTGGATGAATAAAAATCTCATTAACAATTTATGTTCTTTACATTAGAAATAAATTATTTTGAATATCTATCTATTTTGTTGTTTGCCTACTTTTGTTTGCCTTTGTCATGAAGTTGTAACAAAATTTAAATCAATGTTTATTTAGAATTTTTAGTATAGATTATATATAAGCAAAATTAAGGATTTTTATTTTAATAATTAGTTTACAAATAAAACATTTAAATTAAAGTGCTAATTTAATTTAATTTAGCAATTTTGTGGAATCAATTCTGAGAATGATTTTTTTTTCTTTTTTCTTTTTCAAGATTTTTATTTTAGATTTCTATTTAAGTACATATCACATGTTAAGAGTCACATGAAAACCTAACCTTTAGAACTCAATTGTAGTTTGCTCTAAGGCCTTGTCCTTGCTAGCAATTCTTGCATCATGATTAATGGATATAGTGCCTTGTCACCTTTTACAAAAAGCCTTATAAAACCTGACTTGCAACTCTTTTATATAGTGGTTCTTATAACCCTAATATTTAGAGCAAATAAAATTGAGATACTTTAGTGGCATGATATAGCCTTATATGCTTTCATGAATTGTGGGATAACATGGTCTTTGAGCATAACAGAACATATACTCTTTTAGAAGTAGAAGATAAATTTAGCTTTTAGGCTAATTTTGACGCTCTACTTCTTGCATTCAATATGAGTTTGCCAAAAAATATATTACAATACTTGCATAAGTATAGTTTGATGAACAATTGCTTTTAACCTAGCCTTCATGGAGCATGCAAAGTATTTATATACGGCTTGTGAAAGATGGGTTACTTTATTAAAACTAAATAGCACTTTGCTATTCTAGTAAGTGTCCTAAAAATGGATCAGCTCTAAAACTGATCCATATATTAATAAGCACCTAACCAACAATTAAGTGAACAAAGCAAAATTAACCCCACACTTCAACTTCCTAACATGCAGTGTTTTTCAAACTTACTTTTTTTGAGTGGTAATGCACTAATAAGGATTTCCTTGTCTTATTTTAAAATTGCAGATTACTCACTCTCCACTCTCAATTTGTTCTGACAAAATCCTCTCTTAGTTGCAGTTGGAGATTTTTTCTCTCTCCACTCACACTTTGCTTATCTTGCATGATTAACTAAGCTTTTTTTGCTCTCCTTTTTGCTTCAAGATTTTCAGCTTACTACCGGTACAACTTTTTTTATGGATCAAATTACGTGTCTTTTCTTTCCTTTTTCTTGCTTTCTGGCTTTGGGATATCTGGAACACCAAGTATTGCTAGTTCTTCTCTACAATTATTCTTCCAGCTTATAAGGTTTTTACCTCTGCTCTCCCTTTCCTGCTCTTGCTTCTTGCACATACAGCAGAGAGGATTTATTAGCTTTCTCTGTACTACTCATGCTTATGGGCTAGAGCATACGGAAATTGCTATGTTTCAATGCTCTAATTCTTGCAATTAGTATTTTTGAGAGCTCACGACTGTGATCAGGGTCATTGACCTAGTTTATAGAGGATAGACAGGATAGACAGGAGGTGAAAAGTTTCACGCGGTCTTTCTCATATTAGAGGCTTGTGCTGCTTGACTGAGCGTAGGCTTGGAGGCCTAGGCTAAAATCATGGCTGCTTCTCAATAAAATACTATACAAGTTTTTTTTATCTATGATAATATTCTTGTTCTTTTAAGGGTGATGGTTGTATTGATTGATTTGCTTGCATGTTTTCCTTGTGAAAGCAATAACACGCGTTATGGATTGTGGACACCTAGTGCAACCTCACTAACATAACATTGGATTGTTGGTGTTTTTGGGATGGGCATAGGTGAGGTCCATAACCTCTTGGTGAATATGTCAAACTCAAGATTTTTTACTCCATCCATCATGAGTACTCTTTACTCTCTAAACTTTGTTTTAGAGCTACATGTGTAATTTTTGTAACGTTATAAGTTTAGGTTTCAAATACTTGAACATATTCTTCTCCTTAATGCTACTATATTCTTTGTGTTGCTTCTATTCTCCTTATCCTGATTGGACTCCATGCACAAAAACTTTTTATGAAATCAGTTTTTTAAAGATTGTTAAGATTATCATATCTGCAGTTTGAAGTATAATGAAATAGCTTCATTCTTTGTTATTTAAATGCATGCCTAATCAACCAGTTTTTTACTGTTGATCCGGATGTATTTAAAAATAATTATACTCTTTCTTGATAAGATCTTTTTCAAGATACTTATCCTAATTCTTGTAAGATTTTTTTTCTAAAACTGATAAAAATTTGGATAGATGCCCAAATTCCTGGGATGTTCCAAAAAAACCCATTAATTGAGTTGGTTTCAAACACAATTAATATATGTCTCGATAGAGTCTTGACAAGACATTGATTATATCTTTTAGAGTTTTGACGCATTCAAAAACTAGTTTGGAATACTGTTTGACAAATGCATGTGGCAATGCTACACGCAATGAAGCAAATATTTCAATAACTTGAGTCTCTTATTTATAGGAACAAAAATAAAGAATCCTTGAAAGAATTCTCATGCATAATGTTCACAAGAAGGAAGAGTCTCCCATCTTCACCATTTGACGGCCTCACACAGGAGCTCTTATGAGTTTCCATGTGTCAATTTCAAATTTTTTTTACATTTTCTCTGTGAGAATTCACGTATTTGTGGTTTTCACAATGTGCATTAATAATTTTTTTTCCCTTATGTGCATTGTGAATATGTGGGTTTTTCCCATATGAATTGTTTTTGTTTTCCATGCATGTACTTTTTGGTAGTCATGCATCGTGTATTTGTGGGGTTTTTCTTTGTGTGAAATGGTATGATTTTCCTAGTGTGTATTTTTGTAGTTTTCTTTGTATATTTTTCTAGGGTTTTCTCATCCTGTTTTTTTAATGATTTTTCATACATTCTACTGCTCATTTCCATAGAATTGTGAAACATGTACATTACAAAGAAAATTTTGAGGTTGCTTTGAATAGGATATTATAAAGTTTTGTGTGTCTTTAATATCCATTGTAAACATAATTCTTTTTTCTACGATACTTTATGAGAAGTGAGCCAGAGCTGTTGTGCAGATGTTCATTGAATTCGGAGTCAGTTCATAACACTTGTGACTAATTTTTTTGCATTAGAACCACAACAAAAACATGATTCATTAATTAGGGACAAAATCCTAATTTTGGGATGTTAAGATTTTTCATGCTCAAGAATGTTTACATGATTTAGAATGAATATTATGATGATTTTTTCAAGACCCTAAAGTATTTCATCATTGATGTATGGTCTTAAAGAAATCCTCATATTATTTACTATAAATTACTTAAATACTCTTAAAAATCAAAAAGCCTAAAATCTCAAAACCAATATTGTTTTTTTAAATTAACAATAGCAAGTTATAAAAGTCTACATGCTTGCCAATACGGCAGTGAGTATTGTATGAAGATGCATAATATAGGATGTTGCAACAAAGACAAATTGTTTTTGCCAGTTTTGTGGTGCTCTATGCAATACTGTCAAGTGTAGACATAGCAAACTCATTGCATAGAGTGCAAAGCCTACCTAGCTAGTTGGTAGTGCAATAATTGCAGTATGCAATGTAAGAGACAATGCAAACAAAGAAATGATGTGCTAATTTTATTGTTGGTTTCATTCACAATGTCCACAAGACATTTTCTCCTTGCCAATCTTGTTTTGGTTCATTAGAAGTGTGCTCTCTGGATTGCACTCCTTCATCTTACCTCAAGTTTGTTCACAATTTTGTATATTAGAAAAAAATTAAGGAAAGATTATCACTTTCCATTAATACTTTTGTAAAGATTCAAAAGCATTCAAGTCTCTCAAAGTTATTCATATCTAAAGAGATACATTTTGTCTATGCATAAATTTTTGGGAGTTGGATCATTTGCTACATGCAATGATCACAAATATAATGTTTAATTTTAGTTCAAGTGGCACAAAAAAACTAAAGTAGTTTTAGAATTTTAATAGTTGGCATCATAATTAGAAAATTCATTAATTTTTTTCATGCATTGAAATATTAACATCAATTTTGGAAAATATACCAAGTTCAAGATCCAGCCAATTGAAAATAAGATGTCATTCAAGGGTGAATGATATCTTTGCTGTTAAAGAGTAGCCAAATAGTAATGTGCAAATGACAAGCACAACAATGAAAAATTAATCATAAATAATTTTGTCTCTTTTTTGTGAATTATGAGTGTGATTTTATACAACATAATTAGCAAATAAAAATATTTATAAAAAAATAATTTATATACATTTAACTAGGACATAATAATGCTTTCATCAAAGCTAACTTTTCATTAAACACCTCACTAGTTTGTTTTTCATTTACAAAAGAAAGGACATATGAAATTTTCATATTAAAAAAATAATGAATAATTTTATAGATAAACAAGTCTTGTAAACCCATTTACCAAGGTAAATGAAGGCCTTAACACATTTCACATTTTTATTTGAAATAGTTACACTTCCAACTTACGTTACTGTAACAACTCATGATAAACTACATTTTTCATTATTGTGTTGTTTGCAACAAACAAAGCAACATCCACAACTCGTGTTGCTTGCGACAAAGCTACGTACAATTGACCATGAGTAAATATTGGTTCAAGTAAATGAATTCCAGCACTGTTCCTTGTTTGTCCCAGGGACTTGTTGACATCGGTTAGGTGGATGGGAGAGACAAAGCCTCATCGGCAACATTGGTTACATGGGAGAGAGAAATTGAAGCTAACCACTAGGTTTTGGGAGAAAGGAAGCCTCAATGGCAACCTAACCGCCTAACATGTGAAACCTAACCACCTAACATTGGTTACGAGGCAACCTAACCACCTAACATTGGTTACATTTTTTACAACAGGTAAACCAATCACTCAGCAACTATATGGGCATGTAACCAACATGAGTTTTTTTTATTAATTGTAAATAACCACTTATATAGTTCTAATAAGACAAGTTATTTTACAGTCTACACACCTTTTTATGCAATGGAAATTCCTTTTGAAAATTTAGTGACAAGATAGTTTGAAATTACATACTGTCCTAGACATCTCCATGATTATAGAGATACCTTGATAGATGCTGTGAGTACATTTTTTTTCTCTATACTTTTTTATATACACTCAAATAAACCAATCCAACAAAATAATGATGCATATTACCTTCTTCCTCTTCACTTTCATCCTTAGCCTGTAAATGTGCATGCACTGTCATCTTTTTCACCACTCCAATTTTATGATGTCATGATCCTTCAATTTTTGTAAACCAATGTAATTTTCCTAATTTTGGCAATAATGGTAATATTGATCCATGGCTGTCAAACAACATATAATATTTAGGACTTAAAATAAGATAACTCATATATCATAAAGACATCCTTTTTATTTGGCATTGAGTGCACCATGAACTTGTGTAGAAATGTCTTCACTGGCCTAATGTCGTCTCTAAAATATTATCTTGGTTTTGATTTAACTATCTTCATGAATGATAAGTTTAATTACATTGCATCACTATTTTTTTTGTATTGGCAATTGTTCAAGATATTCAGCTCTAAAAAAGATCTCATGGACTCTAAGAAATTCATGCACAAAAATTAATACTATTTTACATTTTCAAGTTCACTATCCTAAATCTTCTTTTTCTGTCTCCTCTAATCCATTAGGTCTCACAACCACCAAGTCATTGAGCATGTACCTTGTCCCTTGATGTATTAAAAAACACAATATCTTTGCCTCATCCTAAAATTCAAATGTTGCATTTTTTTGTTGAAAGTTCTTGCTCGGCTACTCCTTCCAATATTTCATCAAATAAATTTTCATCAATCTTAACATACTACTTTTGTTCCCACATTTCTACTCCACAGGCCCACACCTACATTCATCTTTTTTAAAATTTCTTTGTATGGAATTATGGACAAGCAGGTATCATCTGTTAGAAGTTCCACAATTTCATTGCAAAATCTCTTGATGAAGTTATAAAACATCCATTCAAGTGATTTGCAAGATATTTTGTCAAATAGGCACCTGTCTAATCAATCCAAAATTGAAAAATTGAGTACATACATGCTTTATTATAATATGAGGTAAACAAAAATTACACTACTTACAAATAATGTGAAACAAAAATAAAGCAAAAAATACCTTTGGATCCATGTCTTTTATTAGAGGTCATCAACCTAGTATGTAATACGTTAATTGCTCTTTGAGGTGGATATAATAGATTCAAATCTTGATGCTTTTGCTTATACAAAGAAGTATAATTAAGATGTTCTTGGATGGTAAGCTGCATATGTCATTTTATTCATCTTCATGTTTGTTTTAATGTTCACATAGCTTTACACCTTCCTTTTATGTCAAAAACACCAAAAAATGTCATGTAATCCATGCATTGAAACATCATCAAGGAACTCATTATTTCTACAACACAAAACAAAAATTGCATTAATCATTAAAATTACTTTACTAAATTTAATATATTCTCATATTATAAACCATGTAATAAAATTATTGAAAATAAACAAAAATTTATATCTACTACCTCACCTACCTGTTCCAATATAGAGCCATTTGGTCTATATAGTTCTTCCCACTGGTATGCAACCAAATATTCTCTTGCAACGGTTGTAGATTCTATAGCCCATCCATAACTTCAAATGTGACTAAAGAATAATCAAGAAATCTCAAACAAAAGAAGCCCTAAAATGCATAATTCATCTATTTTTTGATAATCTATTTGGTCTAGCATATAAGGTAAACACCATTGTATGAAAAGAATAGATTCTTCCGCTTTTCAATATTCAAATCTGTTTATAACACCATTGGCCACCTTGCACCTAAATCCTTTGGTTTATGATTACTAACTTCTACTTAAAATTTTTCAAAAAGAGCAATCCTAGAAGAGCAATTCTGTTTTAGTTTCAAAACATACTCTTTGAAGATGCATAAAGGCAAAATATGCATCACATCATAAACTAAATCCAAGGATGGATCAAACCCATAGTAAATAACACAAACGCCACAATTTTGAGACATCAGTGACACAAAGCTATTTTAGATCTATTGCTTTCAAGCTATGTACTTACAATACAAATAAAACATAAAAACACGTATTAGAAGGAAAAAAAAAGATAATATAGGATTTAAAAAAAATCAATGTGGGTGTAATCATTAACTTATAATATTAATTTTTTTTACTTACCTCATATATTAAATCCTTCATAGTCTAGAGTGTTGATGGATAACATGCTTGTCTTCTATTATCAGGGTACATAACATTTTTTTTTGTATAAACCTTCTACATATACATTTCTTTTGCAAGCATTATAGCTTTTATTTTTTAACCCTCCTATTTTGTTTGAGCCAGGTGATCTTCAGTTCAAAGCATGAGCATTCCATGCAATTTTGATTTACCATCTTCTACCATCTGCAAATTTGAAAAAATGAGATGATTAGAATAATTGTGTTCAATAACAAAATCTTTAATAAAAACAGACTTTAAATTTTGAATTAATAGCTCAAAGAGTGTTGTTAGAATGCAATTTTTACTATCCTTGATAATTTATTTTAATGATGGAAGTACAAATTTATAAAATAAGTCCCACAACATTGTTTTTTCCTCCATTCAAACCTCTATTTCAACTATCCAAGTTTTTTAAAACTTTGTAGTTGCCATTAAAAAACCATCCCAATGTTCTGCTAATGTCAAATTCCTTGGATTATCCTAAACACATCAATAATACACACAAAATCAATAAGCTTATTTTTCATATAATATAAAATAAAATAAATTCATAAATTATACGATTTAGAATATTTTTCAAAAAATAAAACTTATATTTAATTGAACAAAAGATTTTTTGGATATAGAAATCGTAGAACAAGTTGAACAATCAAATACATACTGTTACAGACATACAATAGAAGCTTGTAGAACTATCTAGAAGCTTGTAGAAGCTTATAGAACCTTCTAGAAGAATATAGAAGTTGCTTAGGAAACAACTCATAAATAGATGGAAGCTTTTCAAAAAGCTCCCTAGATAAAAGTAGCTTGCACGAGAAGTTAGAGTATTCCGGAAACCTCCAGTAGAAGTTGCTAGAAGGTTTCATACTTAAAAGCATATATAGAGGTCGAGATTGAAGAGTTCCTCAGTCTCAACAACGCAACTTTTGGAGCTTATAGCTCATCTCTTTGGTGTTACTCTTGTATTTTCATGACTTATAAATTCTAATCTTATTTCTTATACATTTTGTCATACACTTTACCTCATACTTCTTTAGAAACAAGTATTTTATGTTTTGTGTTTAGTACGTCCATAACACATACTCCTCAGTAATTGCATTCCAGCTCCTCAATAATTTGTCACATGATGTTAGAAATGTACAAAACACTTCTCCACGGTTTGTAATACTCAGTAAAAGAAAAACAGGGATAAACAACTGCCACAAATTGTCACAACTAGGTCATAATAACCGCCTTACAACTGCACAACATTTGTAAAACTACAATCTATCTAGTCGTGCAATTGTTGTGCAGTTGTTTGTACCGTTGTAAGACAATTATTGTGACCTAGTCATGGCAATATGTGGCAGTCATTTATGGCATGTTTTTCTTCTAGTGACTATACTTCACCGGAATTTCTCACTGTCGCCTGAGATCCTAAAAGGCTTGACAACATCTGAACTTTATACAATCCCACACTTTAGAACTATGAGAAGTAAATTTAGTAAAACTCACATCATGCCAATTGCTTTTTATTTCTCCAATGTTTTAAAAATTCATGACATTTTATTCTACTACTGCAAATGCTTTAACTTCCTTGCTATTGATAAATAATAGCAATGAAGTTTGTCTTTTTATTAAACATGACAAACAAAACACTTTTCTTTGCACACTTTGCAATTTCATTGTAGTTTAGGACTATTCTTGCAATCACACTTCACTATAAATGATCAATCAAAATATTTTCATTAATAGGACTCAACAAATGTGCAAAATGAGGTTTGTCAATTCTTCTAGTACAAAGCCTCCAACATATAAGTTTTGACATCTCGTTTTTCTCGTAATCCTCTAATAGATGATTGTAAGAAGTTCGAATGTTTATCACCTCTCCAATTGATCCTATCACATTTTCAAACATCCAAAAAAAAACTTTTAGTTTTTTGGTAACCCAAATGGCCAATGAAAAGTATTATTATTATTTACAAAAATGTATACCATTTTTATCATGTACTAAATCTAATGGAAATTATATTATTAAATTTTAAATTATTAATACAAAAATAACTAATTAAACAACAATAACATTTTCAAAAGTATTGACAAATTAATAATTTTTTTGAATAAACATTTTACCCGCTTATGAAAATACTTGACCAATATTCATGGATTCAACAAAAGTAGCACTCATCTGAGAAAAAAATCTTTTCATAATCTTCTTTTGCAAAGCCAATGGAACCTTATCTAAATCCATATTAGATTGAAGTAACAAAATTTGTGTTCTCATAGCTACTTCTAACACTAGTAGAAAACTTTGTCCAAAACAACAAAAAGTCAACAATTTGTTGTTGTTTTGAGCACTTGCACACACTGTTTGACTAATTTAACAAAATATTGAAAAGACTCCTACGTTTTGATGTTTTAGACACTATTGATTAAATCAACAAAAAATAGAATATTTTGAAATCATTTTTAGAATCTTTAAAAATCTTCTTGAAATCTTTCAAAATCTCTTGAAATCTTTTCAAATTTCATTACAAATACTTCAATTTTTAAATAAAAATAGAATATTTTAAAATATTTTAAATTCTAATTTAGAATCTTTTTGGGAATTCATCAGTATACTTCAAAATATTTTATATAAAAAAAGTTTTAAAATAATTTTAGGTTGTTTTTGAAAACCTTTAAGAATCCATTAGGGCTTCATCTAAATATTTTAAAATTCTATAAAATAAAAGAATTCTTCAAAATGTACTAGAATCTTTTAGAACTTTCATTGGACATTGAATGTTTTTTTTCTTCACTTTTCAAAATTTAGAATGATTTAAAATTAGTAAACTTTAAACTCTACTAAAAACATGATCAAAACAACATAAAATCAACATTTTCTTGTTGATTTGGACACTTTTGGGCACAACTTGACTAATTTACCAAAATTTTATGTAGAAAGTACAACACTTTATTGTTTTAGATATCACAATTTCTTTCTGAAAAAAAAAGTAAAAGAAGTAGAGTATGATTTTAAATACAAAACTGTTAACCATATAATTAAAAAAGCAAAAATTTCAATGCCAATGTTTGTAATGCTGTAATAAACTATCTACGTTCAACAAGTATTTTGTTTTGCAAATATGCAAATTGGGTTAGATAAAGGACTTCAAAGTCTATTTTTGAGTAGAGACTCTTTAATTTCCTAGAAAATAAGACCCATCATACCTTTCTTCTTAGTACAAATGCAATGATGCTAGGCTTTTCAAGTAAATACAAATCTAAAAATCCGAGTTGGAGTTTTTTATTCTTAAATAATAATTTTTTTAGTTGCCCACTAAGCAATTAAAATGATATGTCATGCAAGAACTTTTAATTATGTAGTCAAAAGTTACAAAAACTACTGCGGCCAGCTTGAAGCTACTCTTTGACAACATGTTAAGTGAAATTTCTGAAGAAAAACACAAAAAATTCAATTCATAATAAGTTGCATGCCCCCAATTGTTGCTATGTTACCAAAAAAAATGCCATTTGGTCCGTTAGAAGTTCAAATAGTGCAGTTGGAATTCTATGTACTATGGCCTCCAAGCTAGTTTTGTTAACCCTATTTTACCATTCAAAAAACTTGAAATTTTATAAAATAAAACTGATATTTTAGAATCTTGTACCATTATTTTTTAATTCTTAGTCAATCCCAATCAAGCGTACCAATTTTTGAGTTTCAAAAAATTTGCAAAAATCTATTTTTGGTAAATTGTTTTACATAATATTCATGGTTTTACATGATAAATGATTAAAAAAAGTTAGTAGTGAATTTTTGAGATTTGATTGCATGGATGCAAAGGAAACATCCACACACATCTCTTCTTCTAACAAGCATCTCCAAAAAAAATTATAATTCCTTCTATGAAGATTTTATTAATGAAGCGATTACAACCAAATCTTGTAAATTAGATATTTCTTCATGGTAATCATATTTTTTGTTGGACTTATAGAATATGGTTAGGTTTGAATCTTTGAGCATAATGATATGGTTATTTTGTCAAAAACTAGTTAAAATTACATAAATCTCTATTTTACAAATTTTGGTCATGATTACTCCAAAGTTAAAATCTACATAGAAGGAATCATAATTTTTTTTGAAGATGCTTGTTAGAAGAAGAGATGTGTGTGTGGATGTTTCCTTTGCATCCATGCAATCAAATCTCAAAAATTCATTACCAATTTTTTAAAATCATTTAACAAGTAAAACCATGAATATTATGTAAAACAATTCACCAAAAATAGGATTTTGTGGATTTTTTGAAACTCAAAAGTTGGTATGCTTGATTGGGATTGACTAAGAATTAAAAAATAATGGTACAAGATTCTCAAATACTAATTTTATTTTATAAAATTCTAAGTATTTTGAAGGATAAAACAAGGTTAATGAAACTAGCTTGGAGGCCATAGTACAGTACCCTTGAATAAACTTTGTCGCCCTATGTTTTTCCCCTCACAAGCCATGTCATGTCATGTTTTGGAATTGAGGTCAATTGGGCTTCTTTGATCTTGCATTTTTTACATTTCATTCTTGTCTTGAATCCCAACCAAGCATACCAAAATTCAACCGCAAAAAATTAAAATCCAAATTTTGACAAATTGCTTTGTATCACAAATCATGATTTTACATGGATTTACAAGAAAACTAATTGAAAAACATTGATGAAAAATTTTGGAGATTTGATTGCATGGATGTATAGGTAACATCCATACGCACATCCATATGTACATCTTCCATGCTAAAAAAAAACTCTTTAAGTAAACAAAATTTGATCTTCAGAAGGTTTAGTGTGACATGTGATATGTCCAAATCTTGTAAAATAGATATTCTCTTATGATAATGAAATCTTGCTATTTTACTCATACACTATGATTAAGTTTGTACCTTTGAACATGTTGTGTTTATTTGGTGAAAAGCTAACTAAAAATTAAAAGTACCAATTTTACAAGATTTGGACATATCACATGTCACACTAAACCTTCTGAAGATCAAATTTTGTTTACTTAAAGAGTTTTTTTTAGCATGGAAGATGTACATATGGATGTGCATATGGATGTTACCTATACATCCATGCAATCAAATCTCCAAAATTTTTCATCAATGTTTTTCAATTAGTTTTCTTGTAAATCCATGTAAAATCATGATTTGTGATACAAAGCAATTTGTCAAAATTTGGATTTTAATTTTTTGCGGTTGAATTTTGGTATGCTTGGTTGGGATTCAAGACAAGAATGAAATGTAAAAAATGCAAGATCAAAGAAGCCCAATTGACCTCAATTCCAAAACATGACATGACATGGCCTATGAGTGGAAAAACACAGGGCGACAAAGTTTATTTGAGGGTACTGTACATAGAACTTTAATTTTTACTTAATCATTTGCAATTCATTTTTTTCAAAAGCTCAATAGACTTTGGTGGCCCTTTTGGCATAGTAAAATTACTCTTTTAAAAATAGCTTTGAACTAGAGAAAGTTGGTAAATCAAGTTAAGTTTCATCTACAAAAGTTCAAATGAGATTTCAAGGCTTCAATAAAAAGTGATAAACAAATTTCAGAGAGGGGTTGGAAGGGACATTTTCTTTGACATTTTAAAACATCCTCTCTAAAATTTGTCTATCTCTTTTAATTGGAGTCTCCAAATCTCAATTGAATTTTTGGAGATGAAACTCAACTTGATTTAAAAACTCTTGGTTGTTCCAAGTTTTTTGAAAAAAATTGACTTCCTATGCTTAAATGGCCACCAAAGTATGCTAAGTTAAAGAAAACACAGAATTACAAATACATACTCCCTTTGTCCCATTATAAAGCTCCAAAAAACATCTCCATGAAGGATTAATTGTGTTTTTAGTCATTATGCTAGTGAAAAATGCATTCTAGAATCAATATACCACCTACCAAATATTTGCAAAATCTCAAGTTTTTATGTTGCCGTTTAGATACCCAAATTCCATGCAAAAGTACCATTTTTGTGCATTGTTTGTGAAAAATGCTTGCTCCTCATTATTTTAGTTTCTATAATGATGACAAATGCATTCTAGAATCAATGTACCATCTACCAAATGTATGCAAATTCTCCAACTTTGATGTTGCCGTTTGGGCACCCAAATTCCATTCAAAAAGTACCATATTTGTACATGTTGCTTGCTCTTCATTATTGATGATTTAAAGATTAGCAGCAACAATGGTACCTCATATGGTCAAGGCCAAGCTTGTTTGGAGAGGAATGCTCTTTAATTGCTTAACTTGCCCCCATGAGATCACTGGACATGACAAACGCTTTTTCAACAATTCAAATCAGTAAAAAGGAACTTTTTAGTGGGACAAGTACTATGCCTAATTTGGAGCTTCATATTGGGACAAAGGGAGTAAGTAAGAAAGAAACACCTATAAACTAAATTTATTACAAGCATGGTTTGTTGGTTAGAACCCTAAATTGTCAAGCCCAAGGTCTTAGGTTCAAATCCCATGGGCCATTGGTGACTACTAGGGCTATCCAAAACTTCAGAGCAGTGTGGAAAATCTCTTTTTTGTTGCTTGGAATACTTATCTTTCTTTATATTTTTTCTACCACGGAATTGACCAAATCAACACAAAAACAACACAAAAACAATAAATAAATAACAAAACCTTGATAGAAAATAACTTGATCAACGCGACCAAATCAACAAAAAAAAACAACGATTTGTGGTTGGTTTTCTAGTTGATTTTGACTTGGGGAGTGCACTCCCCGTTTTCTTTTGGTACATGTGCAATCAAATGAAGGGTTATTTTAATTACCTTGGTCCTAAATTTTTGACATGGCTTGGAAATAAATAAGCTTCACTTTAATAGGCTTTGGGTCTTTATAAGTAATGAAGGGTAGTGTTTATTAATCAACATTACACATTTTTAAGTTCTAAAATACTTAGGGTTGTTAAAATAAGAAATAAAAAATCAATGCTTTAATTAGCTATAGGTCAAGGTTATTTTTCATGGTTGTTACTCTTGCAAGTATATGAAGTAGGATCCAATGCCATGTGTTAAGCAACTTCTTCATGGTTATTTATGGGCAATTAGGACATGCCAAGTGTTGTTCAAGCATGTGGTTTAGAGATACAATATTTGGGTAAGATGGGAATTAAATATAGATGCAAGCTTTATTGTTCAAGGGTTGGTTGACATTATCTTCTTGTGTGGACACAATTAGTACATTTAGATCACTTTTAGTTACATTGCTCAATGGCTAATTGACAAATGTCGTAAATGCGCTCATGATGAATTAAGGGAACTTTGTGTTTACAAGTGCAAGCCATAAGCCACTCTAAGTGCAGGGTTCAATTTTTGCATGCCTATACCCTAACAATGAATGTCACTGATTATGCAACTAGTGGATGAATTTCTTCCCAAGTCATTATGCATTCATAATGAACATAGGGTACAAAAATAGATGAAAAGAAATTTTTGTAAATGAAGTATAGGGTATATGAAATGCCTTAAATTTAGAAATTTAGGTAAAGATAATCTGTGAAAATCCAAATAATTTACCTACATAGCCCCCCTCTTATAGGACCTTGCATGCACGTTACCCACATAAACCCTAAATAGTGCACTCCCCAAGGATTTTGAGCTAAATTTTCTACTAGTGTAAAGTAGGATTAACAGTGGTAGGTGTTGGAATCTCTCCATATACAAATTCAACATCATAAGGCTCTCCCCTTGAGTCAAAATCCACAACAACATACTCCTCAAAACCATGTTCTCATGCTTCAGGTTCTACTAAGGTAGGAGGCTTGTAAACCAACCATTTAAGGGAAAGATGACGTCTGTATTAGAATATAGCCAGATTAGCAACTTGGAATTATTTTTGGCGGAAAGTCAAAGAAGAAACAATTTTGTGGCCATTTAAATTGAATTTTTTTGAGTTGGTATGAATTAACTACAATTTATCAAAGAAAAAGGTGCATATGTATCTATTCTTGATTATAAGTTGTAGCATTCATGATTCAAAGGCAGCTTGTAAATGGAGCACATGAGTCCTAAAAGCAACCGCTACAAAGCCAAGAATGCTCCAATAAGGCTCTTAACCCTTTAGCGCCCAGCTCAAAATCGCTCCAGTGCAAGGCCAAGAGACCACTCGGCAATGAGAAGCTTGTGGAATATGCAAAAATATGATCCATGCATATGAGCCTTTGACACTAGTTGTCACCTTGAGTCCCAAGATCCTTCTCAAATTTAGGGCAGTTTAATTGTACCATTTCTAATATTATAATGGTCAAAGGGTGGTTGACAGTTGAGTTAGGGACCAAATTTTTGGATGTCTGGCACTAGTATCCATTGATTTAGGGTGTAGGTGATGGAATTATGTGACAAAATTTTGGGCCAAGGTTCCGCAATGGGTTAACTCACTACCTTCCAATTTTCAAAATTTTTTGACAAGATTCACAATACCAAATTTGACCACAAAAATAGACAGCCCAAAATCAACCACCAAAAACCCCATATGGGTGGGGTCTCCTCTTTTGCCCAAAAGTGCTCCAAAATCGCTTTTCCTTGTCATTGAATTGAGTTTGACACACCATATGACCATCAAAGTCCTAGAACACCACTCCTTGTCATAAAAACCCACTCCTCATACCATGTGCACCTTAAAATCCGTATTAACACCCCATCTGTAGGCACAACAACCCAACTAAAATTTGAGCATCATATTCCAAGTTGTGGGGCGCTCAAGGGTTAACCCCTAAATGACCAACTGTCCCCTTGAGGGACAAATGAGATTTTGGGCATGTACTTACAACTAAACTATTTTGTATGATTTTTTGAAAGTTTTATGGAAGATGGGAAATTCAAAGATCTATGTGGGCATCTATTTTTTTCTTCATTCTGACATTTATTGAAGAAGTCAATAATGCATCTATAGAAAAAGGTTGAGATTGCGCAGCCCAAAAAATTCTTTAAAATTGCATTTAACCCAAAAGAACCAAGCCCCCTTTTGGGGGACAAATGGGAATTTTGGGCATGTGCTATGGCTAAACTACTTTGCGTAATTTTTTGAAAATTTAATGAATGATGGGGAATCCAAAGATTTACGTGGGCATCTCAAATTTTCTTCATTCTGACGTTTATTGAAGAAGTTAAGAACTTCTGGAAAACCGGCAAGATTGGGCGGCCCAAAAACATCTTTAAAATTTTCATTTAAAATATATATATATATATATGAAATAGGTTCTTTAGACTTATATTTACATAGGGAGCCTTGAATCATTCAATTCTGATTGATGAGATGAAAGTTATGAGAAGTTTTTGTTTGCAGGTAGGTGTGGTTTGACTTTCATCTCATCAATCAAAATTGAATGATTCAAAGCTCCCTATGTAAATATAAGTCTAAAGAACCTATTTCATTTTTTATTTTTTTTTCAATGCAAATTCAATAAAAGTTTCAAAAAATCACAAAAAGCAGATTAGCTGTAGGTACATGCCCGAAATCCATTTGACCCCAAAAGGGACAATTGGTCCTTTAGGGGTTAATGAGATGAAAGTTATGAGAAGTTTTAGTTTGCAAGTAAGCGTAGAGTCTATCTACCCGCAAACTAAAACTTCTCATAACTTTCATCTCATTAATGAAAATTGAATGATTCAAAACTTCCCACCTATATATAGATCTAAAGAACCAATTAAAAAATAACCAAACTTGAAATGTAATTTAAAAAAAAAAATTTGAGCTGCCCAAGTTGCCCTGACAAGCAAAGAAAACAACATATCATGCATTAACTTTTGAACCATGTAATCAAAAATCATGAAAATTGTTGGACCTTATAGCAACTCCTTGGGTACTTCATGTGTGAAAATCTAATAAAAAACAAATACAAAACTTATTTGTAGTGACCTGCCCAAAATCCCTAGAAAGCATAAAAAAAGGCTGCTTGGGCCTTGAGGGGTTAATGACCCCTACCTGTTCGGGTCAAAATGACTGAACGCTTGTAGAGCCGACTAACTTAATGGCGGCTCGTTTAATTCTTGAAGACGATACCACTAGAGAGCGTTGAGTGCACCAATATTTCGACTCAAAAAAAAGCCCAGACAAACAACAGGCACCAACCTCAATCAAGACCACACGAGCAGATGTACCGCCTCTGAGCGAAACGCCATCATATTTAAAATTCCTATTGAAAGGATTATTTTATTCCCACCTACATACCAAGAAAAATTGGTGGCACGTGCTGGACAACGCTTTCACAATCAGCCGTGCAGTTCCTAATACAAACCTGCACTCTAGTAATTGAAAAAAAAAGCCAAAAAAGAGTCAGATTCAATGAACAAATTCCATCTTTTCCTATGCACCGTCAAACTCCGAGTAAAATCCAGAGCACACGACAGCTGAAACATGTAAACGAACGACAGAAGAAAAGGGGGTTATATGTACACAACCTACTGACAAATATGGGATTCTAGAACACTCGTCTAATTTAGATCTAGGATGATTCGATGGTCTTCCTTGAATTGTCAGGAGATCGTTCCAATGACTGGAGAAACTTGCGAAGATGCTTGATATACTCTGGGTATAGCTCCAAGTTACAATGACCAGCACCCTTCAACCACAATGGATCGTACTTCTCTTTGGACAATTCATGTAGTTGCTTACCATGTGACCAATCGACAACTTCGTCAGCCGTGCCCTGCAAAAGTAACAAATCCGCATTATGAACTCAAATATTTTCTAAGGGAAAATTTCATGGATACCCCTGAAGTTTACAATATTTTCATAAATACCCCTGCTCTTTCAGAGATTTCACAGATACCCTTGGACCAAAAAATTTAGGCATTTATTTGTTATGCTCGTACTTTCTTCATGACCAATGTTGAAGAAGGGAATGTAATGAAACAAAAAAGAAGCAATGTGCGCACAAAGGAAGAAGAAAAATGGCATGTAAAACAAAACAAACGCCTAGAAATTTTGGTCCAAGGGTATTTGTGAAATTTTTGAAAATGCAGAGCTGTCTATGAAAATATTGCATACTTCAGGGGTATTCAAGAAACTTTCCCTATTTTCAAACAGCTTCATGAGGAAAAAACTGAGCATAAGACAACCAAATTCGGAGTGTCGATCATACATACAGACCAGCCTCACAAAAATGAATGAATGTATCACGGAAAAGGAATTGCGTTACGTGTAATGTAAGACATGCATATCCTCTTTTTGAATAAAAGCTCACTCTAAATGGAGAGGGTTCACTTACATGCATCACAAGGACGGGACAGGAAACTTGACCAATTTTGTCGATGTTCTGCAATATCAAACAATCTCGTTGTTATACATCTCCAACAACCTTAAGGGATGAGGAGCACATTCATTATAAATCCACCTACAACTAGTTTTCTAATGTGACTCTATGAGTAGAGACAGCTCAATTCGAATATCAAAACACAAAGCCTAAGGCAGAGACAACCTAATTGGAAACTTATAATCCCAGATGCCGCATGACATTCTTAAGTCCAGAATGAACACAAACGATGGAAATTTCAGCAAGATAATAAGATCTGCAATATGATTTGTGAGGAATTTACCTTATAAATGTCAAACCAATACGTGCGCTTTACTGGGTACATCACTCTAAGTCCGGAAAGGATTGGACTATGAAGCACTACACCTCGAAGAGCAGGTAAACGAGTAGCCAGATGAACAGTGGGACCACTGCCTACCGATTGCCCATACAGCACAATATTCTCTTCTCGAATACCATACTTATCCAAGCACTTATAAGCTGCATCAATGTCTGCATAAGTGTTCGGTTCACTCGGCTGGCAGAGAACCCACAACAAGTAACTCAATCCAGCAGCGCTATCTCTCGGAAAAATTAACCTAAGCAAAACCTCGAGCATGCTTAGGGAAAGAACTCAGAAACCACATTGAAGGAAACCCTATTCATTTAAACGGTCAAGGTTTGTGTACAAAAATGAGAGTTGACTGCACAGCAGACTCTGAATCTTAGCCACCAGCCATGCAAAAACACGAATAGCTATTGGCAGGGCATACAAGATCCCCATCATGTATGGCTCAACATAGGTGCATTTATTACGACAAACATATAACATGAGATCCAAGGTTAAGGCACTCGTTAAGAATTAACAGGGAACTACTGCAATCCCCACTAAATTTCTCATATACCATGGTCTTGGCCAGCAAGAAGAGACTAACCTTCCCAGTAGAAGCACCATAACCTGAGTAATCATAGCTGCACAATAAAAAACGAGCATACGAATCAGCACCAAAAAGAAACTCAACCAACATACTTCAACCGTAGAGCCAAATAATCCAAACTAGTTGAAAGCAGAGCTGAATACGAAAAAATTCACTGCCTCGTTCACAAAATTACCACTATTGAGACACAGCATATGTACTTCTACCGATGTAGTGCTTATGCACTGAGACTCGCACTACTTGTCCGCTTTTTGAGTTATTCTTTCAGCCGAAAACAAACCACCGAGAATAGTTTACATACTCTTATAGAATAGGGTAGTAGACAGCAAAAGTAACTACCCGGGTCCTAGCAACCCCTCGTTCGAAATGCTAACCATGACCGGAAATTGTAAGAAAATATTATTATTAAAAACTTTGCCTTAAAATCTACGCATCAACCCTAAAATCTGCGCCAGGATACTAAATGCTGCAAACTACGATTTGACCCTCGTGCATTCTGGAACACATCGAGAGAATAGGGATGATCGCAGAATCAGAACAGTATGCCTCCCATCATCGAGAAATATCTTCGTTCTGTACATTTAGGGCAGCAATAGTGTCCAAAAAAAATCACAATGTCCTTCGTTATAACTATCACAAATATATCCTGCAGGATACACTCAACTCTCTCTAATGAAACGCTCTATAATTGCAAATTCTTTGTGTACCAGAATTCACCAAATCATGTACACATCTGATAAGACAAACTTCCACATGTCTAAGTTGTAAGCACGCAAAAAAGTGTGCAAATAAGAGCCCATTTGTCACCCCAAAAAACAGTGTCGTTATAATGAGCTGAGAAAATTCAAGGTTCAGTACAATCTACACCCGCAAATCTCGGTGAAATATCGCCTTTCGTTGCTAAAGAAAAGCACAAATGTTGCAATGCGCACGTAGATCTAACCTGATACTAACATGATTAGGGTTTAAGACAGTCTCTGCAACTACTCCGTGTAAATAAATCGACTTCAAAAACTCTAAATTCAAAAAAAAAATTCAACGAAAGTTCAGATAGAAAACTGGTCATTCAAAAATATCTCATCGAGCATCTACCGCACAGTGTTCCACACCTATCAAACCAAAAAGGAACAAAAATAGATAAAAGAAGCGTTAACCTAAAGAGCGTAAAACAAAAACATCAAAAATCCGAAATACTTGTGCTGGAAAAACATGCAGTGGAAGAAATAGTAGCATATACACTCACAGACGCACACACACTCACCCGAGAATGTTGATCCGCAAGTGAACACTGAGCTCCACGAAGAGCTCGTGCATTTGACCTAAGTCGGCAGCATTGCCATGCGAGTACAGCAGCGTGAGCGTGGCGGCCGGATGCTTCACGAAGAGCGCCACGATCTCGTTGCTCCGCTCGGTCTTCAGTTTGAGCACATCCACGTTGTCCCGCGGCGCCACTTCCGTCATGAGCAACTTGCCCGTCGCCGCATCCGTGACCACCTGATACGAAGACGGCGTTGGAGGAAAGAACGCAAACCTCGCTGCCACCGACGAGGTCACAGCTCCCATCTCTACCTCTGTCCAATAGAAAAACCACCGCACCGCACCGCTAACACCACACCACACCACACCACGTCCCCTTCCACAACCGGCCACAAACCCTACCGACACCAAAACAGAGCACCACAGACAAACCTATAAACAAACAAACAAACAGACAAACAAACCTACAAAGAAGAAAGAAAGAGACGCAGCACGACGAGAGTTATCCCGTGACAGAGACAGAGTAACAAAGGAAGGCCATGCCGGCTTAAGAGAAAGTGAGAGCAAGGGGTAAGTTTAGTAGCTTGCGAGTAAAGGAAAAAAAAAAAACTACGGAGATTGGACGGCGTGGAAAGAGATCAGTTACGATTACGGCGGTGGCGATGATGTTGGTAAGTTAGTGTTGGTGGTGATGATGTTGATCCTGTGCAAGGATTGTGGCGAGGGTTGCGAAGGGGAAGGAGGCCAGAATGGACGGAAGTGGAATGGCGTCTGCCTGAGTGAGTGCGTGGAGCGATGGTGGCGGATCTTGCGGCTCTGTCCGGCAAGTCTGGCTCCGGTGGTGACAGCACTAACAGGGAGAGAGAAAGCAGAGACAGCAGTGGAGAGCGGAGAGCGGAGAGCGGGGGGGCGTGCGCTTGTGACGGAGTCGTCGGGTACTCGGGTGTGGAAGAGAGAGAGACCCAGTCGTGCAGCAAAGCCAGGCGAGCGAGCGAGCAAGCGAGGCGAGAGGGATTCGGTGGGGAAAGCGAAGAAACGGAGTTTGCGAGAGCGCCAGCAGCGTCACGCCTGATTCGACATTGTGGCATGTGCAGCGTCGCACTGCATACTGGCCGCTTTGTGTTTTGCAGTTGTCAGTCAATAGGGGCTTCAAACTTAAACTTTTTCAGGTGACTCATGTTGTGATGCACCTTTGTGAAATCACTAGTGAATAGGGGGTTTCAAACATCAAATTTGGCCTTTGAACTTCTCACCTCATAGGATTTCCGCTGGCTAGTGAATTGTTTTTGTTCTCTCGCACGCGCAAAGTCTGAGACACCCGTGAGTCTGCGGAAACTTCTACGAAAGAAGTTTGGGGGTTTGAGGACGCAGGCAAATGAGCCCCGCAAAGCCACAAAAGTGAGTTTTTGAAGTTCACTCCTCACGTGAATCATGTTAGGAGTGAAGTCCAAAGGTGAGTCACGTCAAGGTTCACTAGTGAATTCACAGAGGTGAATCGTGACGTGAGTCATTGAAAAAAGTTGATGTTTGAAACCCCTTAATAGGGGCTTCAAACTTAAACTTTTTAGGTGACTCACATTGCGATTCACTTTTGTGAATTCACTAGTGAATAGCAAGGTGACACACCTCTGGATTGCACTTCTAATGTGATTCACGTGTGGAGTGAACTTCAAAAACTCACTTTCACGCATCTCATCCTCATGGCTATCTTAGAGGCATGGACCCCGACTTGCGCACAAAACCCTAATTGCAAATTCACGGGTGTGTCAAACTTTTGGCGTAAGAGTGAACAAATATAATTCCCCAGTAAGCAGGGATCATGTGAGGTGAGAAACTAGTAGGCCAAATTTCATGTTTGAACTCCCCTAATGTATGGGGGGAGAGCCAAAAAACAACAGGAAGTCAGCCGAATTAAATGTGATAAAACCAACTAAAATTGAAATCAACCGGCCAGAAACCGATTTTATTTTTGAAATTTTCTAATCATACTATAAGTATGTAGGCAATATCCAGTGCATGTGCTAAAAAATCTGGTTGAAAATGAGGAATGTAGGATTTTTGTCAAAGAAACCCAAAATCTCCTCGCACACTTGTTGTCATCCTTGTTTGATTCCTTCATTATTTGGCAAGCAAAATCAAAAAAAAAATCTCAACTTAGTAAAATGTTGTTTTACCAAAATAATTTTTTTAAAAGGAGATCTTCTTAAGAAAATTTGCAAGTTTTTGTAGTGAGAAAGTAAAACATTTTATGCACTTAGTGTGGAGTACAAAAGGGGAAACATGGGCCATTAGAAAAAACTTGGGCCCTCAATAAGGCTTTGAGTTACCTAGCATGGGAACCTTGGGCCCATGCACTAGTAGAAAAACAAGTCCTAAATGGCTTAGTGACTAATTAAACCACAACTGCATAAGTCATTTTGTAGTTGTTTTATAGTCAATGCAATTGTGGTTTAGTTGTTGTCACTTCGTTGTTTAGGACCTATTTTTCTACTAGTGATACCCTTTAACCCTACACATGCGTAGTTTAACGTGGCACCATTGGTGCCACATCATTTTATTAATTAAAAATCAAAAATCAAAAATCAAAAAAGTTTCTAATTTTTTTCTAAGGCTTTTTTTATAATAATTTTAAATTAATTTTTTTTGGTGAATAGCAGCACTAGTTTCCCACATTGGGAACAAAATTAACAAAAATTTTAAAGGCCTTATTGAGGGCTCCCATTTTTTCTAATATTTCTTGCATTAGAAAACAAGGAGAGCATTGTGAAAAAGCAACTTCTATATTTCTTGTAGAAAGGTTTGGAGGGGAAAATCAAACTAACCTTTTTTTGGTGCTATGAGTACAAGAGGGAGAACATTATTTTTCAACATGAAAACAATTTGAACTATATGTTAAAGATTGGCAAAAAAATTAGTTCAAAGAAAATGAAGTCAAAAGGTTAAAATGGCTTCTATGGTCTCTTGCCCTCAATTCTATAGAATGTTTGTAGGGAGAATTGAAAAGGAGACTAAACTCATACAAGGAATAGTTGAGGAGCATGTACAACTTATGGAAGCATGTAGAAGAGACATGGAACAATATTTTGGTTAAAACATGATTGGGTTACATAGGGAGCATGCCTAGGAAAATAGGTCCAATGTTGAGAGCAAAAAGAAAATACACTAAATATTAGTAAAATGTTATAATTAAATTTTTGAAAGTTGTGAGCAAAACTGTATCAAGGGAATGATGTTACAAGAGTATTCATTTCTTTGTTAGTACATACTCAGGGAGGTAACTCTATGTATATTTTGAGTACCCCGTGCGGCAAGGGGTTTTTTTTGGGGGGGCTATTTATCTTGTAGGCAAGAATTAAAGGATCTATATAATTGCTTATAATTGGCAAAATGGCTTATTTGATGGAACTCTATCGATCATTTCTTATACTTTCTATTTCAATACAATTTATTCTAGGCTACATTTTTCATAAAGAAAAACCTAGAATTGAAAAACAAGTTGAAAGGAGAAAAATTAAACAAAGAAGTACACAATCCTTTTTTTCTTCCTAAAGTCTTGAAGCTACCCATTTAATTTGAAGAAACTGGGCATTTAATTGCTATTTTATTTTTTTGACCCAATTGTGCACCTAATTGTACACACATGCTATAGTAAATTTAGTTTAGAGGATCCAATATATGACAAGACTAAATTATATGTACAAAATACTAATGACCCACATATGAAGGTTACCTAAATTACTTATAAATGTGTTTTGGCTTTTAATGGCCTCTATCTTATTTTTAAGCTTTTTATAAATTTTACCCAAAAAGAATAAAAGGCTATCTATATTCTGATGCAAGTTGTTTCTAAAATGCGGTAAGTTACTTCCTTAAGAGTACATAAGATGTGTTAACAAAGTTGTATGATTCAATAGGCAAGATTACTATCTATACAAAAAAATGGGGTTTCATGTGTATCAATAGATGTGGAACTTTAATGTCAAATATTCAAAACATTAGTATTGTTTTGCTTGTTACTATATATATGGGTACTTTCACATAAATATAAAAATATATATTTATGTATAAAAGAGAGTTGTGCAAACATGAAAAAAATATTTACATGGTATATAGTTAGGTGAATAATAAAGACAAATGAAAATCTTCATGCATGCAAATCTATTATAGGTTGGCATTATATGCAAGATATTTGCTTCATCAAATCAAAGAACACTCTGCCCGTAAGCTGCCTCTAAAATGTAAAGAATCTTGTGACAAGGTTTTTATGATGGTGATTTTGGTTAATCCTACCTTCAGTTTGAACTATCATCCTTTTCTTGAACATTATATTTATTAAGCAAAAGACAACTGTGTTTTATGTGGTTAATTATGCAATAAGGTTTGTAAGCTTGGCAACATTAATACTAATATTGCATTGTGGAAAAATTGGAAACCATTGATTACACATTATCAATAAAATAAAAGCAAACTATATTTATGTTATTATGTTTAAATAAATAAAATATCAATATCACTAAAATGATTTGGGACAATAGTAAATGTATGCAAATACTATATGCGGCCATGCAAGAAGCTTATGCAAACTAAATATGTTATTAACTAATGATCTTAAAATATATTATCCATTAGCAAAGTAATGAGCATTAATAAGAGCCGATGCAAATATTGTATTTTATTATTACTTTTGACAAAGATAGTTATCTTGATTTACTTAAAACAAAGGTGAATCTAACTTTGTACTTAAGTTGATTCTTCACTAAGTTGATTCTTCATCTTGGAATTGCAAAGCTAGAGATAGTCAAACTAGGCTATTGCTGTCAAACTAGGCCTAATAGACTCTTATCTATAGTGGGTCTTTCATCATTCTTGACATCAAAATTGGTGTTGTTGCACTTTGTCCCTACACAACTAAAAAGACATCAAAATTGGTGTTGTTGCACTTTGTCCCTACACTACTAAAAAGACAAAAAATGACAACAAATGTAATTGTTCAAAATTATGGATTTCAAAGATAAAAACAAGAGAAGTTCAAAAATAACAAGAAAAGGGCAAAAAGAAGAAGAAAAAAGGACAACTAAAATATTTCCAAAGCACACATCTGATTGCGCAAAGCTCAAATTTCAATGCAAAAAGCTGTGCAACATATAAGCTAGATATTCAGCCATATTCATCAATACGCCAGACCAATTGCATTCCAACAGAATGATGATATACACGTGTACATGAAAATTTGCAATTTCTGCAACGAATTATACTCACTTTGTAGATCATCAGGGTCCAGCTAACACAAGAGAAACCATTTCCTCCTCTTGGAAAACAGCGTCTTCAGAGGCTATGCACACCTACTACTACTACCTTTGATCATTAGTCTCGAACTGAATTCTCAGCCCTTTCGGAAACAATACATAAAATTCTTACATAGCTGGCTACAACAGCTCTGCAGAATTTATTTTGAAACAAAACTCTTGACAAAAGATTGAAACAAATCCTTTCAGTGGTGTTAGAATTCAATTAGAAAAGTGGGAGTTGTATACTGGTCACCAGCCTTTCGAGCTGAGAGAATGGATGAGAGATCCGAAGGTCCTGTCGATGGTGGTGTTCCAAACATGGGCCAAATCATCCCGTACTTCTCTACCCAAAAGTGGAGGAGGAGACTGCACATGACAAGAAAAAAAAAACCCTCCCAATAAGATATCACAATTCTGCCCGGGTTTCTTAAGCAAAACATCTATAAATTCACTTAAATCTATGAAAACAGCCCCGTGCTAATTTTCTACTGAAGACAAGTGCATTGGTTATAACCTTCTGGTGCACGGGTAAGAAGGTCCAAAACAGCACAGTCTAGTGAGAGGCTCAACAAAAAGATTCCAAAAGCTGAAAAGACTCTCAAAATCCAAACCTCTGTCCCTAGTTTTCTAGAACAACTAGAAGGAATCTTCAATGACGGGGGTTAGTTATCCTGAATTTCAGATCTACTTTATAAACTTAGTTTTAAACCTTGTTATTCAATCTTCCTGCATTTCAATCTTCCGGCAGAAGTTCCAATCTTGACGCAACGTATTATAATTTCCAAACTAGTTTTCTATTTTCTCTTAGCAACAAACCAAATAATTCAAGATGATACTCTTTGGCTGATCCCTATTTAATCGGTTTAAAAGAGCTACCTCAACTAATCTTAAGGTTATGGTGCACACATTGCAACTCCTGACTATATTTTCTAGGGAAAGTTTCATAGATACCCCTGAAGTTTGCAATACTTACATAGATACCCCTGCTTTTTCAAAAATTTCTCAAATACCCTTGGACCATAATTTTTAGGCATTTATTTGTTGTGCTCGTACTTCCTTCATGACCAATGTTGAAGAAGGGAATGTAATGAGACAAAAAAGAAGCAACATGCGCACAAAGGAAGAAGGGATTCCAGTGGCATGCACAACAAAACAAACACCTAAAAAGTATGGTCCAAGGGTATTTGTGTAATTTCTGAAAAAGCAGGGGTATCTATGCAAATATTGCAAACTTCAGGGGTATCCATGAAATTGCCAGCTTACTATGTCTAATCATTAAAAAAATACAATGATAAAATACTCAACAGACAGAAATTCTTCACAATATACCAAAATTTTCCTCGGAAATAAAGACGAGTTCCAAAATATAAGTCCATAACTAAATTTCGAGCCAGAGGCAAACCCTAATTCGAAGGAATCCGCACAACGAACACAATGGATGCAATGCAGTTTTTGTCCATTACCGATATACTTCGGGGAGGAGGCAGAATTCCGCCGGACAACGTCTCCGCAAGCCCGGCAGTGGACTTCCAAATCTCGCGCTGTTCGTACATGAACACGCCCATCCCAACCACGCCTCCCAAGGCGAAGCCCAGCATCCGTTCCTGTAAAAGTTTTGGATACACCATAAGAGAGATTGAAGAGATTGTAAGTGGACAAAAGCATTCGCAAGTGGAAAAGTGTTTGCAAATTGGAAAGATTGATTGATGAGCAAGGGAGACGGTACCTGGAACAGGATGGAGGGGTAGAGGAGAGGCATGGTGGATCGGTTGAGGGTGCGCGAAGGTGGAGATGGTGAAGCTGGATATTTTGTGAACAAAAAGGTGTTAGACAACATCCGGTGAACTCCAAACCCTAGAAATCCACTCTTCAGGAATAGAGATGCCGCGGGTGGACGCTGCCGCGAGGTGACATTGACGCGAGATGAGGGCGACTTCGGGCGGCCGAAAGGGTATAAGGTAGGAACACCCATAACCGTTAAGCATTAGTGTCCCATAAGCATTAGTGTCCCATAAGCGTTAGTATCCCATAAGCATTAGTGTCCCATAAGCGTTAGTGTCCCATAAGCGTTAAGCATTAGTGTCCCATAATTGTTAAACGTTAGTGTCCCATAACCGTTAGCTTTGAAATCTTGGAAAATATGTGGAAAATGAATAGATGTAATTACAAGGATGTACAACATTTGAACATGAAATCGTAGTGTTGGTTATGGGAGCAATGGCAGTTTGCTTTTTAAAAATTCACAACTTATTCTCACAGCATCCAAAAAACACATTTGAAAGTGCAAACTCATTGTTTTTTTGTTCCTAACAGGATTCTATAATTTGCTAGCTGTTTATTAATACTCATCCTTACGTATGCTCCTACCTTAAGTCACTAATGTCTGGGAAGAATTGGCAGCTAAGGTAGGAGGCTCTAATTTAGACCATGCTCTAATTCGGATCAGCTCTAGGAAGGGCTGACATTTTAGATCAAATATATATCACTGCTAAGTTAGGTGAGTTTAGCAAATTAGGTTAATTTGATAAGCTCACTTAACTCATCAATGACAATAATAGATATTTGATCTAAAATGTTTGCCCTTCCTAGAGCTAATCCAAATTAGAGCATGGTCCAAACTAGAGCCTCCTACCTTAGTTCAAAGCTAGCCAGTTGTACTTAGAAAAAACTAGTGTGGCCATGTGCTGTTGCTCCAATTTTGGATACCCATTCCTGGTAATAATTTCAAGTGCCACAAAACCAAGCATGTGCAGTCCTCCTTGCCAAGAGCTTTTGAGGATACCAAGCATGCCACCAAAATAGAAGTAAAAGTAAATTTTTAGTTTTTTTCTATAATTTTTAAAAAAATACAATAACTTTCCCACTATAAGCCCAAATGCCACAAAACCAAACTTGTGCACTCCTCCTTGCCAAGAGCTTTCCAACAATACCAAGCACGTAATGAGGGGACACACGATTCGAGAGATCTTAATGTGACAAACAAACAAACATCCAAACAAACATCCTAATTTAAAGTATTGATCATTTGCAATTTAATAACATCATCTGAAAAATTTAATTTTTTCATAACAATATGGAATAGAGAAAAATATAACAATATGGAATAGAGAAATATAACCATATGGAATAGAGAAAAATATAGGAAGAGTTCGATAATAAGTAAGTTCAATATGGGAATCGAAGGAAATTAACTTGTCAAACTCAAATACTTCCTAGACAGTGCACCATCAATGACAGTTGGAGGTATACTATTTGCTCCTAGAATTTAGCTTATACGTAATTATATTTGAAAATACATTATTTGTCCCACAATTGATCAAAGTAACTGTAGGAATTTCTAGACGATACAATTGCACACTTATAGTATCAAACAAGTTAGCAATGTAAAATTTTTTGCTTTTCGTGAGTTTTCTAATTCCTGATTCCAAGGTCAGCGTGGAAATTGGGTGATCCAAAACTTCCATTTAGATGAACAGGTGAAGTCCCAATATAAGAATAACTATAATTTATCAAACATTTATCAAATGAGTGTCACAAATGGGAGCAAAGAGTGCTTGAATCAAAAATTCTTTGGACAAAGAATTGAGGATATCTGAATTTTTTGGGTACGAAGGCATTTAAGCTTAGGATAAATCCGACAAATATCAAAGAATTTTGCACTGTCATTTAACCCCTAAATGTCTGAGTGTGCCGCTCCAACTAATACAATACGGGGTATTTTTTTTGTATTTGGAATGAATCCACACCTCTACTATAGTTGAGACCAACAAAAAAATTGGAAAATAGATCAATACAGTTCTAGTGAGCCACTTGAGATCCCAAATTAAAATTTCTTACTGCCCTATGGACGTTTAAGGTTAAGAGAAAGTATATCCTCAGTGAAGTGGGACGTAGAATGGGGGTGTTTGTATCGCAAGGAAACAGGAGCTTCCCAAGGTCTGTAATTTGAGTTAACCCAATATTTGTGTGTGGTGTTTGAGATGGCCTATATTGTATGAAACATTTGTATTGAGATGAGGATTAGAAAAAAAAATTACACCGTTTTCATTGGAATTGTTCTAGTATATCTATTGTAATTATTGACGCAATTTGGTCCTATCATGGTATATTACAGAGAAAGTATTTTTCATATTCCAAAAACATTTGTGTCATTTTAGTAATTAACCTTCGACACAACTTTTATTTGGTTCACATTGTATTGAAACAAACACTTTTTGGTCCATATTGACAATAAAAGAGTTTGGTCATCCAAAATTTGTATGCAATTTTTCTGGGGTAAGATGTGAGTTTTAATAATGATTGTTTCTAATCTATCAAACTTCAAATCAAGTAATTTTTGTGTTGTTACTTACATTTTGATTTCAGAGTTGTATGGCAAGTTACACATCATATCACATTTTCATAGTTCAAGGGGTTTGGACTTTGGACGACTCCCTAGACCGTACGAAGTTAAACAAGAACCCAACACATTAAAGTGCAACCTTAGAACCAGGTGCTCTGCAATTTTCCATGCCATGCTAACTTAAGTTACACCTCAGAATCCAAAACTAGAATTTCAATTCTATTAAAATGCTTACTTCAGCTTATAAGTTCGCTTCATACCAAGAACATAGCATGGAGTAGTTCTCTCAGTCAACCATGGAGTACACGTCAAAAACATGATTTGAACTCATTCACATGTCGGAGGTGCAGTTTTGAAAGGGCAAAACAATGTGATGAGTTATAATCGCCATAACTTAGAACCGATTGCCACAACCAAAACTTTCACCTCGGATGACAAGCACACTATCGATCTTCCTAAAACTAAATCAGCATCAAAACTAACTTGAAGGGAATTGATATATGCACACCAGGGGGTTTGATATATGCACACCGGGATTATATATTAGATATATACCATCAAAAAGTTGAAATTGGAAATTTGAATTCAGAATTGGATTTAAAAGACTTTGATTTAGTCTAGAACCACAAAGGGGGTTACAATTGAACAATGCCAATCAGGGAGCAAATTATTTCTTTTGTCCTTGTTTGTAAAAAACAAGATAACTGAGGTTTTCCATTTGGCATTATTTGATTGTGACCTCCTTGGATATTCTACACTAAATCAAAGTCTCTAAAACCCAAATCTGAATTCAAATTTTCCAAATTCAACTTGTTGATGGTATATATCTAATATTTACCACCCCGGTGTGCACATATCAATCCCTGGGTGTGCATATATATCATTTCCCAACTTCAAACCCTGAAGTTCAAACAAATCAAATCCGCAAAAATCCTTCTCACTCACAGCATGTGAACAAAGTCAAGAGTTTCAACAGATGTACCTTGCTACAGGTCTCCGTTCGCTACGGTGTAGAATCTGACAATTGCACGTCTAGAAAGCCTTGACTTTGCACAGATTTGACATTACCTCACGCCTCAAATCAATAAAATGCAAACTGTGAGGAGACTCAGCCCGTGAGGCATAGCCGAGTTGGAAATCAGAAAAATAATGGTTTCTTTACAAATGGGATCAGCGGGGGCCACATCATAGGACCTCCCGGGTAAGAACTAAGCTTACAATCTTCGCGAGCTCGAGCGAAAATTCTCTTTCTGATCGCCAGCTTCCTTTGGATATCCCGGGCGAATGGTAGTAGTAGTAGTAGTAGTAATAGCTTCCTTCCGCCTACCATTAGAAGTCGATGCATCTAGTTCGCCACTGTTGTGCGGGGTCAGCTCTATGGCAGTCAGAGTGCTGTCCCGCGACTTCAAAGGGCTATGAGCAGTTCTATGAGAAGTAGAATGCACCCTGGGTGGAACAATCGACTCACTGGTTCCATTAGAGCTCGAAACAGGTTGCACCGACTGCTCCCGAGAGTTGATTCGGTCTCGTGCTGTCAAGTACGTAGGCCCTCCAGACGGCTTCATGGTTAGTGGAGTTGCCGCTGCAGAGGGAGGAGGCCTTGTGTCTGCCTGGGGTGGTGGAGGCGCCGGGATTGATACTAGCTGGACCAACCCACGTGGAACTTTTCGTTTCGGTTTGAGGAGGGGTCGGTCCTCACGCAACTTTGGCAGAACCTGCCAGAGGGAACGAGAGCAGTGAGATCCTGAAGCGGCTATGCTAGGGTGTGTAATTAAGTTAAAGTCGACGTCTGCATAGGAGTCCTTACTAGAAGGATGAACTGCGAACTCTAAAAATCGGGAATGAGGTAGGAGGCTCTAATTCGGCTCAGGCTCTAAAATGGATCACTTTCTCAAATGCACTATTGTTGTTGTACATGTTTTCCATAGGCTTTAACAATGTACCGAAAATGTATTTGAAGAGGTGATCCATTTTAGAGCCCTATACTGTTTCAACTTCAAAATTTCATAAACTCGACGACTTCATAGAAGTTTTAGAAGGATGAACTGCGAGCTCTTAAAATCGGGAATAGATAGGAGGCACTAATTCGGCTCAAGCTCTAAACTGGATCACCTTCTCAAGAGTACTATTGTTGTTGTACATGTTGTTTTTTATAGGCTTTAATAATGTACAGAAAATTTACATTTGAAGAGGTGTGATCCATTTTAGAGCCCTATGCCATTTTAACTTCAAAATTTCATAAATAATTCCACAAAGCTCCAAAAAATATGAAACAACTTGGGTTGGGTCAGATGTCCTCTAGTCTTCGAAGGAAAATTTACTGAAAAATGATTCAAGAAGTTTCAGCTCCCCAAAATTCAGTTTCAGCCCTTGGATGATCCATTCATAAGCCTCCTACCTTAACGAGGTGCAGGGGCCATACCTTGTTGTTTCCGATATCGGACAGTGGCCGGCGAGGGCGTTTACTCCCGACCTCACTGGCTTTCCTTCCCGTCCCAAGAGATATTAATTCCCCTGACTCTCGACAATCTTCTGGACTCGAAGAGCCCTGGAAGCTCTCTTTATAGGCGGAATCCAGTAACGTCACCACCTTCTTCACCAAAGCGCGCTCCGCATCCGGATCAGAGGGATTCGTCTGGTCTCCCTCACTTTTCACACCCCCGTTAGAGAGAATGCTTCCAGAGAAGGGAGGAGTACTCAACGGATCGAATGCTCGCGGCGAAGAATCCACCCGAAGACTAGCCATGGCGGTAGCCATTTCCGTTCGGGCAGGTGCCAGCAGATCGTTTCCGGATGACATTGGTGTGTCCATTGTCATGATACCATAACGGTTGGCACATCGACCGATATTGCACCCGCATTGAGGTCCGCAGAAACCACCGACGGCTTTGCATGCACATTTCTTTGTCTTACAGCCTGACCACGACGAGCAAGAGCAGCAGAGGCCACCCGCTGAGCTTTGCCCCGACTTGGAGTCATCTTTCGCCTGAGCGTGGACAGAATCACTCAACACGGTAGACTCGGAGGAATCTGGCACAGTTTGCAGGGAGTTACTACCCGACCTTCTGATCGCCGGAACCTGCTGCTTCCGGCTTCCGGAGATTACACGGGTTCCTGAGTGAGTTTTGCGAGCGACGCGTCTTCTGCTAGCTTTGTCTTCTTCCTCGGAATCTGAATCTAGGTCGGAAAGCTCTGCTTCCATCTCAAAATCTGACTCTGAATCTGATAGATCCATATCCGGAAGAGACTCTCTGACAATTAAAGGTCCTCGAAAAGACTGTACAAAGACCAAGAGAAGATATAATGAGATCAGGCATTCAGACGAAACCTCAAATTAAAAACAGTTGTAGTAAAGTTCTTGCAATTGGTGGTATGGATGTCATCACCATTTAAAAACCAGTTTTTGAATGAGATGTGAGATGACGGATACTACGGAATCCAACGACACGAAGATGACTACTTTTCATCATGAAAAACGAGCTGAAACAGGATAGAATTAACTTGCCTGTCGAAGGTCATAAGGTACGCCACCGCCAGCTTCGGATTCTCGTAAAGCCTTACCCGCATCAGTAACATGATTCTTCTTCTGATCATCCATCCCCGAAGGTATCTGCATCCAACATTCAGTCCATGTTAATACGAGAGAGAGCTTAAAGGATCCTGAAACGCACAAGATGAAACGACGACTTGTCACACTTACTGCAGTACTAGTCCATAACAAACTTTCCAGTATCAAAGGCTGCCGTCAAATTTGACCTGTCATCTATCAACTCATCCCAAATTTTCAGTTATTCCCAAACTTTTGACGATAAGAAGTTGAACAAAACCTTGCTGGATGCTACAAGGGCGGCAGCTGACAAGGCGTGGGTTTTAAGACTATTCTGCCTTTCCAATTCCTGCCGGTGTGCCTCCGCCTGCTTTAGCAGACCTTCGGCTTCGACGAGCTTCTCCTTCAGCTCCTTGCTCTCGTCCTCGAGGTCTTTAAAGCGGCATCTAAAAAACAACATACTCTTCAGTCAAGAGGAGCTGAGACACGATGCATGTAACCAGTGACAACAATGACAGTGCTTCTTGAGGCTAAGGCCAAGTCGCCGAGCACGGGAGCCACGGAGAAGCATTGGAGTCCAAAAAGAGAAATCCGATTCCAACAGAGGGAACTGAGCAACACAATAGTACGATAACGTCAACAAACTGCAATTTGCACGAACCTCGAATACGAAGCGACGCCAAACATAAGGTGCAATAAGGTCTTCGCGTCCCCCATGGACCGTAAGTGTTGCCAACGAGCCCGTCCACTGGAGGATCTCTCACGATCTTCAGCTTCGGAAAGTTGAGAAGCCATTGCTACCATATCTCCAGAAGAGGAACTCAAGAGACTTTCCAAGTAAGCGATTCGGGCATACCTGTGAAATAAGGCTTCATGTCAGATCAACACAATAGGATTTGCTGTCAATAGGAGATGGAAGAAGATAATCAGGCCAGGATTCCACGACTGATGGTCTGCACGAACAAAAAACCAAAAGCAGCTTTCTAGAGTAAATGCGAAAAATTATCCGCATCACCAGTCGAAATTTTACCACTGATTGCTTCAGGAGATACACAAAAACTACAATGCCTACCTGGCATTGGAATCCTCGTCAGGATCATTTCCATCTGCCACTTTCTCTCCGACCTGTTGCTTTAGGTCCATCAGCTCCTTAGCTGTTGCTGCCCGTCTGTATGAAAGTGATGATTAATTTAGGGTGGACGATCTACCTTTATAATCATCAAGTTCCTGGAACACAACGGCGAGTAGCTATAATCACTACCAAGTTACCGATCCTAAATTCCAAATAGGAACGAAACTCCTTACTCTTCTCTCTGTTTTTCAACGGCGGAACGAACTTCATGAACCCGCAGAGCCATTTCCAGTTCTTGTTCGAGCCAATGCTGCAGAGATTTCTCATTGTTCTGCATAAACCACCGATGTAGATTTTAAAAACCACTACTCATGGTACAGCACATAGCAAAGAGTGCTCCGAGAGGAATTTCTTTAAATTCAGCAGATAAATTCACAAGGATGAGGAACAGAACCTGTGCCGCAGGACCATTAAGGAGAAGAGTCCCTGTGGAGCAACAAAGGAGACTTAGAGAAGTAGAATTAAGAGCCACGCTGCCAGCATAATACGTCTAAATGCTTCCAAGCTAATAAGAAACTCGAGTCCAAGAGTTACCATTGGGAGCAGTATCTCGGGAGGTCTTTCTGGCTTCTTGTAGCTCCTTTAAGCGGCGCATTGCCGTTGCAGCCTCTTCCGTCTTCCGTTGAAGAACCTGCAAGATTTAGAGGCAGTCATGAAAATTACTGTGAGCACTTCAGTTTCGATAAGAGGCATCAATTCGGAAGAAAGTCTAATACGCACACAGGATCCAATTCTTACTAATTCGGCTTCACTTACCATTTTCTGTCGAAGATTAAGTGCCTGTATTTTATGCAACTCGTAAGCATTACGACGTCCTTCCTTCTTCAGCTGTAGATGTACGAACACATTTGTAAGTTCCAATTGCAATATTGTCGACTTGAATGGAGAAACGTAAGAATGTGTACTGGCATGACATCTTTACATTCGAAAGTACAAACGGTGATAGGACATTAACCTGAAGAACCTCCTTTTCTCTAGACGCCTTCCAGAGCCGAAATTGCTCAGATTCTTGCTTCATCTTCTGCTGGATTTGAACCTAATGACATCCACCAGTCCATCACAGATAAACTATGAGTGCAATCACGACATATATTTCACTATTGTAAGGGCACGCGCTGTGCATCGGTGTTGCAATATTCCAGCATCTGATCTATGGCCCCAATTGACTTAGCAACATTTATTTCTGTCGGTATTTTGTTGGTTTTCTCGCACATGGGCACTTGGTTGAAGGGTATTTGGTGTTCTAAATCTGTGGCGTCCTTCGATGCTTCAACTTGCACCCAAAAGTTCTAGAAGATTCTAGAAAAGGGCACGGAGTAAGGGAGGGAATCCTCCTGCTTAGTGATATAGATGTTGTCAATACAAACCTACATCTGACGAACAGCAAATGCAAATATCCAGAATAATCCTGGAGAATACGCAAGTGTGGCACAAATGGATGGCATAATCCGCAAACCTTCTGGGTCTTCATGCGAACAATCTCATCTTGCAGACGTTTGGCTGCCTCATCGCTGCGCTGCTTGTGACGAAGAAGCTGAGTCTGATTTTCCTGCTTCTTTTTTAATTCAACAATCTGGTTCAACACGAACAGCCATAAATATTAAAATATCAATACGATATTCGGAATGACCTTCGCTGGTACAAGAATTTTCTGATCATGGACGGGAATACGCATCAATCTGTATTACCTGGGATTCGAGCTGAGATAATTTTTGTGTGTGTAGTTCTTGCCATTTATGTGCATTCTCGTCAGAAACATGAGAAAGGTTCTCGAGCTCTGAGAGTAGCTTGTCTCTTTCCTTCTGCAAAACACGAACACTGATCAAACTTGTAAAACGTGCGAGAAATTCGTGAAATGGTTTGATCACATATACAGTTTCACCTCTCCAAATAAGGGCAAGCCCAGAGTCGGGCAACATAGATTACCTGCAAGTGTTTCTTCTCCTCCTCCATTTCGATAAGCTTCTTCTCAAAGTGTTGTTTCAGAACAACTGCATCAGTTCGAACAAATGATTTCATCTCAGCCTGCACAATGTAGACATCAATTTATCAAGATGTAGCCTCCAAGTGAAGGGAGGGTAAGCTTCTACAGAAATCAAGACTACAAATATTGAAGCTTGAACCCCATCCTGAGTATACGATTGGCCGGAGTCAGAATTAAGTCCCACTAACTGAAGCACTAAAATTCTACCTCTTTCTGCTCCAAAAGCATATTCAAGTCCTGCAATTCTTGGTCTAAGCCCGCTTGAAGCGAGGTGAATTCCAACTCTTTGGCAACAACATCAGCTTCTACCTCTCCATGTACTTCACCTGCAAACAATCATGCTTCGAAAAATATAAGCAGGAGATGACCAGAATTATATATTAACATGAGTTTCGCAGGCATAACCATGGGATAGGAAGAAGGTTCAATGTGTTTTGGGTCAGGATTATTAAGTGCGTCTCACAATTCACCAGCTATACCAACACCAACTATAGACGAATAACGTGAAGGTAGACCGCACCAGGACGCAAGATATCTCCATCAACTCCTGGATCTCGAACAATTGCTCCAGATGCGTTGCCTTTGTCGACTTGAGATGATAGAGAATATTGTGGCCTGATAGCAGTTCCAGAGCGTGCCTTTGCTTGATGAAGTTGTTCTAATTCACCCTCTAACTCCTGAATTCTGCCTCTATACTCCTTGAACAGGTTTTCTGTCTGATTCCAACAGCGAATAAAAAACATTCATGTTAGAAGCAATTTCTTGCCCTGGAAGTATAAATGAAAAGAAACACGTTGGATAAATAAATTTCATAGTACCTGACTACACAAGTCTTCGTCCAACTCCTCAAACGTCTTCCCAGACCGCAGCTGATCAATCTTGACCACTAGCTTATCTCGCTCAGCCTGCATAGTCAAATTGAAGGCTTAGATGTAAATCACTCAGTGGATGCAGGTGTTCGGATTTTCAGAAAAAAACGCAGCTTACTTGAGATTCTGATGCACAGCGTTGAAAGGAGACAATTCGCTCTTGAGCCTCATCTAGCTCTCGACGAAGGTTTATATTGCTGGCTTCCAGCCAAGCGATTTTCTGATTAAAAATCTGAAACCACAGCATCAAGAGCGAGTCAGTGAAATCAAAAAACATGCACTAGAAGGGAATTATCACTGTGCAAGATACATTGATTACCTTCAATGAGTTGGGTACCAGGAGGCTGAGAGAAGGCGACAGGGTTATGAATCTGATGTTTAAGACTAAACAGGAGCAGTATACCTGAATGTCGCTACTCGAGGGTCCTCCAGCCCTTGCACAGATCAGTTCTACGTGAGCCGTCTCTAATTGCTGTCGTAGTCGCTGCATTTCAGCAGCCATGGGATCTCGATTGATCTGGTGCGAACATCAGCCAAAATAAATAATATGAACTCTAGGATCGATGTGTAATAGAATGAGAGGAAAGGGGAGTCAGACTGACGATTGTTATTTCTCTTGAACAGGCTTGCTGAACGCATAAGCATACGTTGTCGATCAACATAGACATACAAGCATGCACTGTGTAAGAAACCAAATGCTCTAGTTCAGGCCTTGGAAAAATCACAGCAGAAGAAACAAGTGTATGATGTGTTACTCACCGTGGGTTTGTTCTGAATATTGCGAGCGCGATTCGCGTACTTTAAGGTATTTAGTGTCTCCTCCGCATTAGAGTCAGCTGGACTTACACAAGCTGCATTTCACCAAAATCGACTAGAATGAGTAACCACGAACTTGACTAATGCAATAATTCAGAATGTCTATTGAGTGGGTCACAGATATTACCTATCATCACAGTGCTGCTATTCCCTCCCAGAGAATCCTGTTCAAACAAGGTCACCGTCCAAAATTAGGTTTCCTACAAACATCTTTGATAATGATCACTCGCATAGAAATCGTGAATCTGGATCAAAGCTAAGGAGGTTTAGTAGTGCCTGCAAGAGTCTTGTGAGTTTGCTATCTCTGTAGGGAACATGACCTCCCTCTCTCCGCTTTTTGTCATCCCCTAAAGCACTAATGACGTTGCCAAGTGCCAGAAGCCCCTTGTTAATATGTACACCTGCAACACAAATTGCAAGCCTCTTTTGTAAAGGTGTCTTCTCTGAACAAGCCCAGGTACGAACGTCACTAAAATGTCTCCAGAACTGAGGCAATAGTCCTCAATGAAAATTTGACTAAACAAAATCGGAACACCGATACATTGATATCATATGCCTATAATCTTAGATGTTCAGATTCAACTAAAAAGTCCATCAGCACGTTCGGTCACCTTCTTTAAACCGAAGACCATCTGCTCCAGTTCGTTTAGCTCTTTCTGATCCAGCCAAATCCACCAAATGCAGTTTCGCACACAAGTAGTCCTCGTTGGCATCTTCCAGGAGTGGGTTATTACTGTCCGGACCAATATCCCACTTACGGCGCTGCTCAACTGTGATTGTAAAGATAGCATGTGATCGACTGTGTGCACAAGAGAAAGTATCAAAGAAGTGTTTGCGAAACGAGTACATCGTGGAACTCCCAAGAAACGAAAAGGAGGTCCATGGCATCATCTGAAATTACGCTTTCAAAGAAAACCGAAGTGCGTGGAATAAAGAGAGAACGAAAGAGAGGGTAGTAGATGAAGGTAAGTAGGATTCTAAACTCAATTAAACCTGACAATCAATTTAGGACCACTTGGTGTAATATTAAGGACTACACATTTACTTCGAAGATTCAATCTGAAGGTAATCGCTTTAAGAGAATGCTGCACCTCGATTGGGAATTCATGTTGGTACTTCCAGTGGCCCGACATAGAGAGCCTTGCTCCAAGCAAGCGGCCATTTCCTCAAGGGATTTTACGTCAGTTTCTGTTACACCTGCTAGTGTAATGCCTCCGCTTGAGGTCTCCCGAATTTGGATGGGAGGTTTACACACAGCCGTAGTCTTCGGTCCTCCTCCAAAATTTACCTCTGTTGCTGGTGAATTGGGATCAAGCAAATCATGAACTTCCTCCTTTAAAATCTGAAAATTTCAAAGTAAATGTTAGAATGTTCACTACAATGATCGAATTATTTTGGAACTACTGCAAGGTTTCCCCAAACCATCCCATAAAACGTCCAATACACTACGAAAAAAACTTTAAAATGATCGACTCCACGACAGTGGCTCGTAAAACGACGATTTCGAAGGGCGGCGCCAGCACTAAACTGAATTATCTAAAACGAGCCAAAGATTGAACATGAATTTTCCCGTCTCCTGCTCTTTCCGCTACCTGGATAATTTTTATTTTCGACTAGGACATTTACGCTTGCCGTCTTAAATTCTTGGACATTACTCCATAGATTGACGGATCTAGCAGGAATACAGACCTCAATGAATGAAACTCTGAGCTGGAAATCGGCTTTCTTTTTCAGGGTTTCGATTTGCCTGAAGATGAATTCCATCACCTGAGGGATAACTCCAAAAGTACTGCCTCCCACCGTATACCCAGTGCCCATGGTGAAGGTTTTTCCTGACCCGGTCTGTGCAATGGACCAATGGACGTCAATTAGCCGGGATTTGATCAAGCTGCACTAATATTAGTAAAAGCAGACAGGTCGCCTCCTCCAGTACTAATCGCGTTGCCGTAGGGCATAGATATCAAAGAGAACTAACAAGAAAAGGAAGAACACTAGAATCTCCACTAGCCACACATGTCAAGGAAAGTCGAGCTCACACCTGACCGTAGGCCAATACAGTCGCATTGTATCCATGAAACAAGCCCTCCACTAGAGATTTCACACATTTGTCAAAAACGCCGGCAAGAGGTGCGGCTGAGCTGCCGAAAACGTGATCAAAAGTAAATGAATGGCTCCCGAGTTGAACCTGCACAGGAAGACAATACAATATCATTATCTTCTCAGGGAATATTCACGTGATCACATGCAAGGTAATGTGCGACGAATTTCACATGCACACAGCAGAATCTGTTGAAGGACAAAAGCCAAAATATCCTCAGTTGCTCAAAGAAAGAAACAAAACGAAGTGCACCAGCAGAGAAAGAAAGTCACCTGCGGTTCACCGGGCACAACTGAAATACAATCTTTACAGCCCTGGGCACGCTCCAAGGCAATCAGGGGCCTTATGTTCAAAGCAACTTGAACAGCCTGCGTCAATTCTTTCTCTGCCACAGAATTGCCCTCCTCTGCGGGTGCTGGCCCTTCCAGGACACCTCTATTCTCCACCCCCATTTGCCTCTCCTACCTTCCGCTCTACTCAAGCCTTCCAATTCCGTACCTGAACGTTCGAATCCCAAAACTTTGTCCTACGTAGCATTGGAGGATTCCTGACAACATCAAGAAACGGGAACGGAACTTTTGGCCGATGTTGATATCGTAATGATGCTCGAGAGGCAGCAATCCAGGCTGAATCGCAGAAAGGCCACAAGCCCGCAATGGCAGGTGATCAGCACCACACTCGGTGACCTTCCACACAGCTCCTCCTTTGCCCTGAATACCATCAATTATTAGCTTACTAAACTCAACACCAACACCAAAACGTCCAACGATAGTATAAATCTGACAAAAACCGCAATCAAAGTTCATAACATAGAAACACAGATTTCTGCACCACAAATTAACTCCTACAAAAAGTAGAACTGGCAACATGCGCTCAAACTAGAATCAAAAGACGCTCAAAATCGCAGTAAATCCAGCAATAAGTAAAAGGATGGCAGCGAGGAATCGCATTACCTGGCCTTTCGCACAACCTATGCCGAAGAAATTTCAAAAAACGGCCATTGCTTTGTACGAACAAAAAACTGAACTCCTGCCACACTGCTGTCTTAAGGATCCTCCAGATATTACAAACCAGGCTACGACGTCTTGAAGATCACAAACCTGCAACAGTGAGTAATCAACACTACATTTGAAGCCCTTCCACACCGCCTCCAACTCCTTCTCGTCCCCGACGACCACCACCTGTACGCATCATCACCGCGATTTCAACACCAAAACATCCGACGAACACTTCACTAAAGAAGCACTCAAATAAAACAGTACTCCACGCCTTTCCGCACACCGCTGATTGAGCTCCACATATATTCAAAAAAATGAAAAATGAAACACGCAACGCTAAAACTTGCGAAGTCACAACATATTCTTCAAAAATACGCACTTCGACTTCAAAACAAGTGAAGTTGCTACACCAATGAGTAGATTGTGCTCCAAAAAGAAAGCTAATCAAATGATGAAGAAAAGCTCGCAAGACTTTTAAAAGTCACAACATATTCTTCAGAATACGCACTTCGACTACAAAACAAGTGAAGTTACTATGCCGCTGAGTCGATTGTACTCCGAAAAGAAAGATGAGCAAATGATGAAGAAAGGCTTGCAAGATCAGGCTCAAACGGTGTAGAAAACCGCGGAGAAGTCAGGAAGGAAGAGGAGAGAGAGGTTGAGAGAAGGTCTTACCGGACCGTTGGCACAAACTCCGCAATGGTGCGGGAGAAAGGAATTCAAAACAACAACGGGTGCCGGAACTCTGCAACGGAGTGGCTGGCGCTCTAATGGGAAGTCTCGACCGGGAGACAAAGAGGAAAGCTTTGTGGCGGGATGGATGGATGAATGGTTGGTATAGTGGATGAATTATTGGTCTGCTAGATGGATGAATAAATGGTGTAGTGGATGAATGGTTGGTCTGACGGATGAACGTTTAGTATGATGGATGAATGGTTGATATGATGGATGAATGGTCGGACTGGCGGATGAATTGTTGGTATGATGAATGCAATGGTTGGTCTGATGGATGAATGGTTGGTCTGACGGATGGATTGATGGTTTGATGGATGACATGAGTCGCGGGTGTCGTTCATCGGGAATTTTTGAAATTTGAACGGTAAAGTGGAGTTCGACTGATGAGCTCGTGGGCTCCTGGCTGGCCTGTCTCCTGGCGTGCTTTCTGAGATGACATCATGGTGAGCAGCAAGGTCCGGGAAGAATCAACTAAGATTGAGATTTGGCTGGTTCAAATTCAAGTCGTTAGGCTGTAAAACCAAAGGCAATGAAAACAAGACGGAAACTAATTGGCTAATAAAAAAACAGAAAGGAAAATTATCTGTTTTTTTCAAAATGGGTAGGAATTTGACCGGAAGAAAATACAAGAAACCGGATATTAGAGGATCTTCAAAGGATATGTCCGGATTTCAGTTGACAAAGTTAAGGATAGCTAATCATCAATGGTAGTATAAATTCAATACTTCAAGGCTAGTCATTGGAGCCTAGAGTTGCAAAGGCTCTTGACCTATTCCTGCCTCTAAACCACTAGGTGATTCCATTTTAGCCTATTCATGATACCATTTGCAAATAAGTGCCACCAAGTAATCTCTCTATCTTTCTTCTCGCAAGTAGGATTTCTTTAAATTGCAAATGTGAGCTTTGTACATTAGTATAGCTATCTTGTCCTCAACTAATTAGGAGTTTCTAGGTTCAACTTTTGCTATAGACATTACATTGTTTATTGGTTTTGTATATGTATATGTCTTTGTTATTTTTGAAATCTTTTTGAGGGTTTTGGCTGTTTTCAGCTAAATATAGAAGGAAGTTTAATTGATTCATATCCCACATGAAAAAAAAATCAGCCAATCCATACATAAGACAAAAGGAAATTTAGCCGCTTAAAATCCAATACCAAAGGAAATTGGCTGCTTTCCCTAAGTGCAAAAAGGCAAAAATCAATCTCAAAGGCAAAAATCAATCTCAAACAATGTTCAGCCAAACATACTCTTGAGTAACTGGCTTGTAGCTAAAATTTTTGAAATATTTCCCAAACCCTAGTGAGCAGTATGGAATTTTTATTTCAAAATTTTGAAAAAAAGTTGCTTTGAATTGTGTCCCTTTTTCAATAGGGCGAATATTTTTATCCTGTACTTCTCTATGGTCTGATACAGTGGTGCCTTAATAAGATGAAGGTATTGAGACAGCATATTCATTTCATGTAAGGAAAGCATTCATTGTAACCAAACACATCTTTTGTAACTCCCCCACTGCCAGGGGTAGTCATTTCCTTCATCTTAGTTAAGTATTTTTTCTTATAAAGGTTCATCTTAAAGAGGCACTACTGTACTCTGATTAGAATGGGAATGATGTGATATTTGGTTCATGAAATAGTTTGGGTATGGATTTTTATAAAAAATTATGGCTTGTGTGGAATGAGCGGGGAATGGGGAATATGATTAAAAAAATTCCAAAAGAAATTGGTCAAAAATCGACTGAATAAGTCAAATTTTAGTAAAACACTAAGCCATATTTTAGTAAAATGTCTAATTAGCCAAATCTTTGTAAAATGTCTAATCGGCCAAACTTTTGTAAAATGTCTAATTATCATATAAGTATAAAAGTAGTATTCTGTGCATGCACTTCAAAAACTGATTGAAAATGAGAAGTGGAGGATTTTTTGGGTGGTGAAAATCAAAATCTCCCCAAACGTTGCTTGTGTAAAGAGGGTAATCTTGTCCACGACAATTGTGAATGGATATTACTTGGATAGTGATAGGAGCTATAGAACCTTTAATCAGGCCTAATATGAATTTCAGAAAATTAATATATTAATATACTCATGTCCAGAAAAAAAAACTAAAATATCTCAAACTATCCAATATAAATAGAATACTCGTTTTAAATGTTGATAATTTAGATTATGGCCCCTTTCTCATATTGCTCTATCGTATATATGAAGCACATCTGGCATGAATAATTTCAATTGAAAAGTGCCATACTTTTCTTTTGTTCGATATTGTGATAAAGACTTCTGAAACAAAGGATAATCACAATCTATTGATAAAGTTTGGCCTACCGTTTACAGCCACAAAAGGCATTGGTCCAATTCTTTCTGTCAGTCTACTGAATATTCACATGATTGCCTTAATTCCTAAATGCGTGAGGCATCAAATTTGGGTGTTCAAAAAACCTTGAGACCTCGCTGAACGTAAATAACTGCAGTTGAAGTTAGCTTTGGATTTCAATTTAGGTGTCTTCCATAGTACATTTCATTTATTTTTGGTGAAAACTAAACTGTAACCATGCTTGTTGCACACTAACGAATGTGCTAATTTTATTAGTGTAGAGCTTATGACAAGCTGGCATTTTGGGAAAACACTCAACACAGTTGAATAAAGTCAAGATTTCTCTTTGGGGTGAGGGGCCTTATATCAAAAATTCCTTGTCTAATAAAACTTACATGTGTTTTTGTGCTAATTTCACTTGGAATGTTTGTTATAGGAATTAAAATTTATCCAATGTTGAATTCTCTTTGTTTATAATAAATTTTGGCCAATAATTGAAGCTAAAATTTCTCTTTGTGTTAGGTGGTAGTTCTTTGATTCACATCCCAAGCTCATTTGTGGAATTGTTATCATGAATTTGGAAAGGGAGTCATTAGTTTTGAAAACAACAATAAACATTAGGGGTAGTCACATCTCTAGCACGTTCTCAATCTTCAAAGAATGTGTATAGGCCAATCTAATTGAGTGAGATTGACAAGGGGTCCATTCTTTGAAGTTGGAGAAGTTTTTTTCTTCTAGTTTGCAAGTGTAGAAATCTTTGCGCGCAAATGTTTCACCTTGTGCTATCTTGTTTTCACCACTCCTTGATACTAATTTCCTCTCCTAGTTGTTCCTTGCATTTGGTAAACCATTTTCCATTCTCCATTCTCCACCACCCACAGGGGTGTCACACCTTCATGGAGAAGTCCTCCAATTGGCTCTGATTTTCACTCAATTGATTCTCAATCTTCACAAAAGTTTCAATCACAAAGAAGATGTGACTACCCGTAGTATATCATCATCAGGGGTTGTTTCTCAATTTGTACCCAAAAGTTGCCATTTTGGCATGACAAGTTTTGGACAACTGATAAAGAATAGCAAACTTACATGTCCACATTCAATCAAAAATATTTTAATATCCACATGGCATTTTTGGAAAAAAACTTGGCAAACACAATCTAAAAGATTTGAAGTTCAAGATCCTACATTCCCAATTTTCTTTCAATGCTTAATAATGATCTTACAGCTTAAGTTCAAAAACTTCCAAAATGCTTTTTTGAAACAAGAAATTAAGTAGCTTTGGGCATTTAGGGGTTGAACTACTCAAAGGAACATAAAAAGCGCAAAAGAATATTGCAAGCCTACCAAAGGAAACCCCAACTAAAGAGCATGCAACTTTGCTCACAATGAAATAAAAGGAGATGTGGGGGCCACGGGGTCAAATGCACCAATTGATTAATTTCCGAAACACAATTTCCATGACAGAGTTTCATAGACACAAAACATGAACCCTTCTATCAATCTATTTCATGTAGTAGTAAACAACCAAACGGTGAACTGCACCACAAGACCATCAAACAAACATGCTTGCCAGAACACTCTTCAGCCTAACAAACTTCATTTGCAGCGTAGGCTCACAACATTTCACCATATTTCAATTAGTCGCAGTTCCCTACACAAACAAAGCACAAGCAATAGCCAAATGATCAACCTGCGAATTTAAACTACAGCCTCAACTTCTCCCACAGAAGAAAAAAATTCATCTATGAGATTACATTACATAATAAACCCCCTCCAAGAGTCTGGAGTTCTCATCAACACAAACCTTGGCCTGTCCACAGTCAAACCCTCTGTAGGAAAGCTAAAAGCCTGCAAAAAATTTAAACCATGTTTATAAACAACTCGACCATCCTCACAAGTGTTGCTGTTACCAACAGCTCACCTAAGTCACTCACAGGATCGTGGCAAGGCTCGTCTCTCTTCAAAATAAATGCTCCCGCAAATAATCTCCCTAAGTCGATGAAAAATGAATCATTCTTCTGCTGATAATAACGTTCCCCGCTGGTTCCCACCAAATGAGGATCTGACTACCAAAATCCAGCAGTGGCGCTCCTCAAGATCAGCTCTCCTAATTGAACGGCGTCCACAGTTGAGCGAAGTTCTTCTGCTTTAACCCTTAAATAACCATAGGGCATAGTATATACGATTGGCATTTGCTATCAATAAGAAGTTTTAATTTAGGATCAAATGTAGCTCACTAGAACCTCTTTGATCTATTCTCCAATTTCTTGGTTAATCTCAAACGTAATAAAGGTGTAAATCTATTCCAAATACAAGAAAAAACCCCTTGTATTGTACTGGTCGCCGAAGGAAGCTCGTTCAACCGTGTCAATGAATCCAACGATTCTGGTGAGAGTCCAAGCACCTTTCTAATAAGAAACTGTAGATTTCAGTGAAGTGGCTTCAATCTACACCCAGGAACGCGTAAAGCAGAAGGACGAGGTTAGGGGACAAAAAATTAGCTTACTAGTCACTGCATAAGAGCATCACCACGCGTCCTCTAAAACGGATGGCTTGTTGCCACCGGCTTGCAAAATAGCCCCACCCGTCTTGCATAATGGATGAACTTGTTAAAAGGCCAAACCAAAAACCTCCAGTGGTTTGCAAAACCCGGCTCTTTTGCAAGCCAAAGGGTGGCTTGCAAATCGCATGAGACAAGCACCTTTTGCACTTTTCTAACAAACAAGGACTTGATCTGTGAATGTGGACGTAGCCAATTGGGTGGAGATAACCTCTTAAGAGGCTGTGGGTAGGCTTGCAAATTGGATTGCATTTTGTAGGACGGGTGGTGATGCTCTAACCCTCTCAGCAAACTGCAGGAATGCGGTTAGGTTGTCTCTCCTTTGCAGAGACGCGAGGAGCGTATGAAGGTCTGACTACTACTCTGGATCTCAAGCCTGGCTTTGCCACTACAACCCTCCCACCAGATTTCTTGGGGCCAGGTTTCCTGCCTCTGCCATGCCACCGACCCGCAGACTGCACAAGGGATTGGCCTAACAGGGTAGCGATATGCGTGGCCATCTCCGCTGCCCTTTCTTTCTGCACGAAAAGCTCTTCAGGAAAGTGCTGACTTAACCACAGGTACATTGATAGCACCTGCCAAGATGTCCAACATCGATGTGTTACTTTGACACAAGGTTCAACGAGTAAAAACAAACAGAAAACAACAGGAGTAACCGAGCAAAATTCATTACTTACAACTGCAAGAAAGATATATTCTCCGCATGTGCATGCTATTCATAGCTTGCTTACAGGCGGTTCACAGGACGTCCCAAGTCCCACTAAAATCTCAGAATCTCAGAGCTGAAAATTGAGACCTAGCAAGCCTAACTATGCCCAAGTTCCAAGTCCCAATTAGAAATGCCTCAATGGCTAACACTTTTGGAAGTTTTAGCGATAAGAAGGTGGGACTCTGCTCAAGGGTGTTGGATGCAGCGAAAATGAAGGCGTAACTTTGAAGCATGCCCCACCAATGTTTTTGCTTAATATAGTCAAGACATTCTCTAGTATTTCTTCTTGCCCTTAATAACGTAACAAAGTTGGGTTTTGGCATTGAGTTGGGACTTGCAGAGTTGGGATGTGGGACGTAGTGTAAACCGCTCCTTATTGTAGATGAGTGTGAAAAAATATAGTGGATGTACTTAGCTAATAACTGACTTAACCACGTAAGACAGAAAAGTCTATACAAAGAAATGAATACAAAAGGAATAAAACGCACCTGATGTCGAGTTTCCAAGTCCATAAGCTCAAACTCATCACGAGCAGAGTTAAGGGGTGCGCCCATTTGCACGATTACAGGGATCTTCTGACTGAACGCCATGGCATAGCGGTACAGTGCACCCAGTGACTGCGGATCCCGGACGTTAACAGGAGTAAAGCAGAAGTTGAACCGGTCCTCTAGTGACAAACCTTTCACCTTGTCCAGAACAATTGCTACCCTCTGCAAATTCGTGACACAGCAGGATTTAAATTTGTACATGGTAACCAACTGAGAGTCTGTACAAGAGAATAAGCTCAGTGGGATATCACAGAAGGTCGCATTCCTTTACTCAGAAACGCGAAAGATTGTACTGACCCTCGCAAGGGTTGAGGATTTTCAATAACATATAAAACATGCCATAAAGTATAAGTTTTGCACAGCTTTTTCGGAAATGTATCAACAGAAGAAGATGTTAAAGCCTCATACCTAGAAGAAATAAGCACAAGCAGAAAACTGTTCATAAATATACCTCAAATCAAGTTTGACGCATATGCCCCTACAATTTTGCCAAAATAGTGGCATTTGAAAATCGAGTATGATTGGTTGAAATTTCACTTCTCTTAGATTTGTGAAAAAAGGCATAACAATTGATGGTGAAAGCACCAATATTTTCTTGCTAATTTATTTAATATTAGGCAAATATTAACCACTTTGCAGTTTGCACTACTTTCCTTGTATAACATATTTGACCATAGCAGTCTAAATTTGGCCTGTCTCAATGAAAAAGTAACGAGATCTAGGAAGATGAAATAGTTTCCTCCCAAAAACGCAGCGAGCAGAAAACGGTTGATTAGGCTTTTAAAGATTCTGGTTTTTTATTTAACTGTAAGGTACAGGAACATAACCAGGAAAATGATTAATACTAAGGTTACAATATTAAATACCACGTTGGCAGGAACTGATGACCTAAGAAATGCACGAAGTGAACATGATGAGCTGAGTGCTCCAACGTAAACACAAAACGTGTAAAAGAGGACCTAAATGGTTATGCACCATACTCTCCAAGCGAACTACAGTCAGCAACCCCTTGGCACCTTTAATCTCGACAACAATGCAAAATTCATATAGAAACCGAATCTTACTTTCAGGTTATCGTAGCGGCAGAGGAAGTATGCACCGTCCAACCGACATGTCTCTGCAAACCTGTAGGCCGAAAGGCATACTATTAAGAACAATACAAAAAGCACCACCAAAACCAATTTTCCAGAACTGCTTCATTAACTTTTCTGCATGAGCGATATCATAGAACTTTAGAGGTCAATACGGTAGTATTGTTCCGAATTATAATAAAATGTAATCCCCAAAGGTCATTTAACATACATGCATCAACATTAAGTCTAGCTTCAATAAAACAAGCTACTCGTACCTCTCTAGCAATTGAGCAAATGACGTCTCAGGCAGTTGACTAGCAAAAAGCTCCACCTATCAAACAAACAGAAAACATATGTCAACGATCATTATTTATGAGGCATTCGAATTTTTTAAAAATTACAGTACAATCTCGAAACATTTCCAATATTTGAACAGAAGGTTTAAAGCGTAGAGAAGCATAATACAGTGAATAGGGCAAAACCAATTTCACATTATTATTATTACACACTCGTGTGTACCACGGAGGAATAGGAGGGCTAATAATGCTTCACGTAACTCATCATGGAACTGGAAATCAGGATCCAAATGAACATGTTACAAATATGGTTAGCAAAGAAAAATGATATGTAACACCAAGGTGTGTACTGACCTGTTCATATACAGGGAACAAACCTGCCGCAGTAGCAGGCTCAAAGTCTTGCTGCAACGACTGCTCCAGATACGGTACGTCCTGTGAGTAGAAGGAAGTAGTAACACCATCTGGAAAAATACTCCCCCGACGTCCTGCCCTCCCTGCAATCTGCTTCACTTGAGAAGCTGGAATAGGTCTTTTTGCATCGCCATCAAATTTGTCAAGAGAATAGAACACGACCCTTCGAATGTTGAGATTCAGACCCATGCCAACAGCATCACTGGCAACCAGGACGTCATATCCACTATTTGGGTCATTAAACAACTTTGCTTGTTGAGTTCTTGTTTCAGGTGGAAGGGCTCCGTATACAACACAGCACTTGTGATTTGTTGCTACTTCTACTTCCCGCTGTATTTGACAAAAAATGATAAATAGAGAAAACATTGTCAATGTACAAGAATTCTTAAGAGAACAAGAGGAGTGCAATGAGTCCCAAAAAAGAAGTTGTCAAGCTCTTGACTAAGAGCTGCTTGTCTATGTGCCAAAGTTGTAAGTACCGAAGTTGTAAGTACCAATTACACTGCAATCACTGAAAAGAGATATCGGCAAAAAAATGGGCACAAATATAGGGAGTGAACAAAGTCAATTAAATATCCTTAAGTGCTGTATTCCAGGTTTCACGTCAAATGAAAACATGCATGCCTTGATAATGTTTAAAGTGTACAAACCTTTACATCGAAGATATCCTTCCTAGAGAATGCAACTATGCAGTCTCCGGCTTCAACATTCGAGAAGTCACCGCCGAGCGATTTCTGCAACCAAAACAATCAGTGGAACGTAGGAAGACAATTAGGACAGTGACATCAAACAACTATATTCATGATGCAGCTCCTGCTAAAGAGAAAATTAGTCACACCCTTCAACAACACTGCAAGCGCTACAATTAAGTAAAGCGACGCAAAGGAGTCTTACATGATCCAGTCTCAGAGGTTTGAATCGCTCATACTCATTTTCAATCAATTCGTCTCCAGTTGCAAGGCATAAATTGCGTAACAACGGAACAGCACTCGGGTCCCCACAAACATGAATCTCATCCGCTTGCAATCCTAAAAATGCTCGTGTCCAAGCCCAACCTCTGTACTCATCGCTCATCATCTGACACATCATGTAAGGGAGTCAATGACCAGCCTGTACATAACCAATCTTCATACGATGGAGCAACTCCAAACACTGAGTAAATTTGCTCTAATAAATCAACAAAGCATACCGCAGAATGAGGAACAAATGCATTATTTTCATTACCTGGACTTCATCAATGACAGCAACCTCCCATTGCCTGCTTAGGTACGCCATCTCCACAGTACATGCCAAATGGTTTGAAAACGGCAAATCCTTTTTCTCTTGCCCAGTATGCAGATTGCAGTAGATGCCTTCAGCATTCACCTTATCGAATACCTGTCAAAATTTATGAATGTATTAATGTATTAATGTATTGTTTCTTCCCAAAGAGTAAACACAGAAGTCTGACTGACTTACAGATTGACTTCTCAGTGCATAAATGCCAAATGTTGCCTCTTGATAGTGTACTGAGATCGCTGACCTCCATAGCAAGGAGCCGCAATGGACTGCAGTAGATTCCGTTAGAGGCCTCCATGAATCGCTTGAGAGCCATATACGTCTTTCCACTGTTAGTAGGACCCTGGTGATAGACAACCTTCCGCTTTATTGCCCGGGCAAAAGGATACCTGCAACCCCATCATCCTTTCTTTCTTAGAACCATAACGTCCAACTATGTCCTAAATCCTAGGTGGAACAAGAGGTCGGCCAAAACCAAAAGCAAGTTAAGTCTACCAAAAACTTGTTGTCAAATGCACGTCATTGCATATCGTACCAGGCATCCGGCTTGGTGAGATCAGCAGTGCTAACGAGCTCCCGATAGCGGTTGATTTCAGCGGTAAACTCCGCATTGCAAAACTCTGCGAAGATCGGAAACAGAAATTTAAGAGCAGGATTGGAAGGCCCCATTTGTATCAGCAGCCCTCTAAGCTCCGGCGTTGACCTGCTTTGAAAAAACTTGCGAAAACGTGAAACTGCTGTCGGAAAAAACTTCGAGTTTATGAATAATGCCAGCGCTTGATCCGACACCCACCTGCTCTCAGTCGTAATAAAACAGATATAAGAGTCTCACAAAACAGGCCAAAAAAAACATAACATTGGCTCATACCCTTCCACCATCAATCTCAATCGAAACACAATACTTCCTCTGTCCCTCTAAAAAGCTCCAAATCAGACACATTTCTTGTACCACTAAAAAGCTCCCCTTTTGCTGATTTCAAAAGCTGAGAAAGCGTTCGCCATGTTCAATGATCTCATGGGGGGCAAGTTCAGCAATTAGAGAGTATTCCTCTACTAGCAAGCTTGACCTTGCCCGCCATATGAGGTACCATTGTTGCTACTAATCTTTAAATCATCAATAATAAGGAGCAGGCAACATGCACAAATATGGTACTTTTTGCATGGAATTCGGGTGCCCAAAAGGCGACATCAAAGATGGAGATTTTTTATACATTTGATAGATGGTACATTGATTCTAGAATGCATGTGTCACTAACACGAACACTAAGAACACAGTTAATCCTTCACGAGGAAGGTTTTTGGACGTTTTTATAGGGGCAGAGGGAGTAGTTTCTAACAGCCCCTGAGAAACTAGAGCCACACGAAAATTCCATTCATATTACAGAACACTCTCTCCCCACACAATTGCATGCATTGTTGAGGAAAGAGAATTCTGCTTCAAAACTGCTGAAACGACTCGGCTGGAGATTTTTTATATATTTGGTAGATGGTATATTGATTCTAAAATGCACGTGTCACTAGCACGAAGACTACAAACACAGTTAATCCTTCACAAGGAAGGTTTTTGATCGTTTTTAGAGGGACAGAGAGAGTAGTTTCTAACAACCTCTGAGAAACTAGAGCCACACGAAAATTCCATTCATGTTGCAGAACACTCTCTCCCTGCACAATTGCATGCATTGTTGCGGAAAGAGAATTCTGCTTTAAAACTGCATAAACGACTCGGTTTGCAAGAGACTTTTTAGAATAAAACGGTGAGAGACAGACGAACTAACCCTGATTCAGCGAATCGGTGAAAAATCCAGCTGAGTCGAGCTTTCTCAGCGCTGGTGTAAGCCCCCGGTCGAGCATGCTGCAACTGATGAAAAACCTTTTTAGGATCACTGAAGTGTGCAGGCACCACAACCTTGGCCCCTCTCTCGTTGCCCTTATCGTCCGCATCGAGCTGCACGCTTGTAATTCGCTGCTTCGAAGTAAGATCTAGCTTCGGAAACCTCGGCGCTTTGCGCGGTGGTGAGTCCGCCGCTCTACTCAACGTCGGAACAACCTTTCGCACCTCTTCTCTCTCTTCCTGCGACTGACCGTCTTCCACCAGTGAAGACAAAATTGCATTGGAGCTTTCGTCAACCGCGTTTAAATCCAAAGAGTTTATCATACCATTCGCCAATGCCAAAGAATCTACGCCCTTAACCTCTTCATCATGACTGCCTGGTGTTCCCAATGGAGTCCCTACAACTACAGAATCGGCCGAATCCGCACTCGCCAGTGCCTCCACCTTAGATTCAAACCTCTTTTTTCTCCGCAATTTCAACTTCACGACCGCCGATCCACTCGTAACGTCATTCGCCGCTATCTCCTCCTCCAACTTCTTCATCGACGCTCTCGGCTTCCTCCGAGGCTTCTTCGCTTTCTCAACTCCATCGGCTACTTTTCTAGGCCTTCCTACTCTCTTCACCTTCACAATCGTATCCGTCACAATCGTCTCCTCCGCAACCTTCTCCTCCTCCACCGTGCTTTGTAAACTAAATCCCCGCCTTAAACCTAAGTTCCAAAACCTCCAACTCCTGTCAATGCCCTCCGTCTCTCTGAGAAGAGTACTGTAACCTCGTCTCGCTGCTTTATCGGGCAGATTTGGAGTCCAACCACGAGCGAGAACTGAAGCATTGTTAGGGTTTAGAAATTGAGGCAATTTTGGAGCGTCTCTGCGCGCAACTGCACGCAGCAGCAGCAGAGCAAGCGCCGTAGCCATGGCTGCAAAACGTCACAGGACTTTAGCTTTTGCCCGAACGAAGATCACCGCACCTCCGACATAGCTGATGGCCAGTTTTCCATCCAGGAACAAAATTAGGGTTTGTGGAATACGGTTCTAAAGACAGACTAAGATTACTTGCAACTCGGCAAGTGCAACAGAGAATGGGACGACGAAGCGAGTGAGAGAGACGACGTAATTAGGGCTTCCTCCCTAATTGCACCTTCCCTTATAAGTACAATTCTGTAAAAGCACCACAGTACAGTACCACAAAGAAAGAGTACATAAGTCCCTCTCATGGCATTCATAAAAGTTGGTAGCAATGTGGTGGAAAAATCAGCTGCTAGTTCATTGTTAGCCAATGGAATTGGGGGAAAAATCGGTTGCATTTTGAAATTGCCGGCAAAATTTTTTTTTAAATCTTAATATAGCATTACTATTACTATGAAAATTTAAAAAAATATCTAGCACAGTCTAGAAGAAAATTAGTTGAATACAAAAAATGCCGGTTATTAGCTAGTGAAGGCCAAAAATTTTCCCAAACATTGGTGTAACAAAGAATGTAATTGGCATTTTATCCTCATTTTTTTTTGTATGTGACACTAGAAGAAAAACAAGGATAAACAATTCCACAAATCACAACAACCAGGTCACCAGAACTGCCTTACAACTGCACAACAACTACACAACTAGATTGTAGTTGTGCAAATGTTGTGCAGTTGTTGTGCAATTGCAAGGCAGTTTTGGTGACCTAGTCGTTTATCCTTATTTTTCTTCTAGTGTGATCCTTGTGCAATCATGATCAAGCATACCAAATTTTCAATTACTAAAAATCAAAATCCTATTTTTGGTAAATTGTTTTGTGTCAAAACCACGGTTTTACAAGAAAGTAGATTAAAAAGCATCACCAATGAATTTTTGAGATTTGATTGCATGGATGTGTAGGAGACATCCATATGCACATCTTTTTTTTTAAATAAATATTTCCAAAAAGTTTCAAAATTCCTTCTATAAACATTTTAATGTTAGGGTGATCACGACCAAATTTAGTAAAATATATAATTTTTTATGAAAATTAATTTTTGTTATTTAACTTAAATTTGTACCTTTAAACATGAAGATTAGTTTATTTTGCCAAAAACTAATTTATTTATAGTACAAACTTCTTTAAATCCGATAAAAGGGACTTATGTACTCTTTCTTTAGGATACTGTACTCAAGCATAACCCTCATCGTATTTGCAATTTTACACCCTCTAAGGCAGGGCATTTTTTTCATTTGCCAGATTCTAGCTGTTGACTGCTGATTGGAGAACAATGAAGAGCATGATGCAGACTAGCCAAAATTTATCAAATTTTTTTTGCCGGTATGGCGACAAATCACCCGGAAAAATGTGATATTTCAAGGTTTTCCTCCCATGCAGGACTGGTAATCAATCAAACAGTTACATGAGAGGAGTTTGTCCAATTGGTGCTCATGCAACTGACTTTTGTGTCAAGTACGTTTGGCAACCAATGTATTGGCCATTTTTGAGTTTCACTTTGCTTTTTTTTAGTTTCTATTGATTATCAAGGAAGGCCCAGTCTTGCTTTAATCCTTAAATGTTGAAACAGACATTTTGTGGCTTTGGATGATTAGAAAGTGCTCTAACAGTGAAATAACACTATTTTTCATCCAAGATTCTGTTGGGATATGAAGAATGCAATTTAGAGCATGTAGATAGATAACTTTTGCCTGCACAATTTTTACAAAAGGGTCCCACTTGCCAATTGAGTAGTAAAAATGCACCACTATGCAGTGTGTTTTGAATTTTGAGGATCTTTTTACCAAAACTCAATATGAGCTATTAAAATCATGTGTTTTTAGTTTGAGCATAACTAACATTAGAAAGTTTACCAAATCTAGTTTTTCTTGGTACTTTAAGATTTTGAAAAATTTTAAGTTTTGAAATTTTTATTACTGTCACAAGTTGAGTACCTACTACCACGGAAGGGTTACTTTTTATAATTTTACCAACATGGAAAGAAAAACTCCATCATGATGATCTTTGTCATGATTCACATCCATGATAAAAAAATTGGCATAATTGCATACATTTTATGATTAATATGAATTTTTTTAGCATATGCTTCAAAAAATTACAATAATTTCAAATTTTCCCCAAAATTTATGAACATTTTTTATACATTTAGTATGCACATACCTTCTTCTACTAAAGTTATAATATTGAACTTTGATGTTGATTACATTGCCAAAATAACTCCTAGAAGATGACTGCAATTCCATAGAAAATCCATGGTTGTATGCCTGTCCTTTAAGGATTAATAAAACCACCCTCCACCCCCTTCACCCCCCTTCACATGGAATGACGTCCTAACAATAGAGGATGTGAAATTCAAAATGATAAGAATGTGGAAGGAATCAATTGCAAGAAGGGTTTAAGCTTAAGGCAAAAGATGTATGTTCTTAATTTGTAATGTGAAATGTCCATGTCACACAATGTCCTTACATCTCCATATTATTGCTATGCATACATGTAGAATGTTAACCAAAAAGATCCACTTCTCATTTTAATTTAGATATGAAATTTGATTAACCTTTTGATTGAAATGTTTTGAAATTTTGAAAATTATCTTTCCATCTTCTCAACCCGTGTCAAGTGCAATTTTGTTTATAGAGCGCCAAATAACTATGGGGAATTGATATGTATATCATACCCTTTCAATTATTGTACCATGCCCCAGAGTAAATTTTAGATTTCTACCATCAAAAACTTGAATTTGAGAATTTGGAATTCAAATTTGGACTCAAAGACTGTGATTTTGTCTAGAATTGCAAAAAAAGTTCTAATTGAACAACACCCAATGAAAAGGCTTATCATTTTTATGAACAAAAGTAAAAGTAATACTTTTCCTCCAAGCTAAGCTTTTTCATTAGGTGTTGTTCAAACAACATTTTTTTATGGTTCTAGACAAAATCCAAATCTCTAAGTCCAACTCTAAATTCCAAATTCTCAAATTTAGGTTTTTGATGGTAAAAATCTAAAATTTACCCCGGAGTGTAGTGGGATAGTCAAGAAGGTGTGGTGGGATAGTCAAGAAGGTGTGGTGGGATAGTCAAGAAGGTGTGGTGGGATAGTCAAGAAGGTGTGGTGGGATAGTCAAGAAGGTGTGGTGGGATAGTCAAGAAGGTGTGGTGGGATAGTCAAGAAGGTGTGGTGGGATAGTCAAGAAGGTGTGGTGGGATAGTCAAGAAGGTGTGGTGGGATAGTCAAGAAGGTGTGGTGGGATAGTCAAGAAGGTGTGGTGGGATAGTCAAGAAGGTGTGGTGGGATAGTCAAGAAGGTGTGGTGGGATAGTCAAGAAGGTGTGGTGGGATAGTCAAGAAGGTGTGGTGGGATAGTCAAGAAGGTGTGGTGGGATAGTCAAGAAGGTGTGGTGGGATAGTCAAGAAGGTGTGGTGGGATAGTCAAGAAGGTGTGGTGGGATAGTCAAGAAGGTGTGGTGGGATAGTCAAGAAGGTGTGGTGGGATGGTCAAGAAGGTGTGGTATGCGTATCAGTTCCCTTAAATGAATGATGGACCATTTAATAAATCAAAAATAGCACTAAATTATCAAATTTCATGCTTAGAGGGGGTGTCCCATTAGTAATTTAAGGTGTTGCTATAGCAATTCCCTTGTTATAATGAGAGTATTCCAGTGAAATGAGAGGTAAAATACCCAAAATTTTAAAAAAAGGTCAATTTGACAAAAAGTTTTAGATCAATTCAGCTCTAATCGAGCTGAATTGACATAAAACTTTTCAAATTTGACCTAAAAATGAAAAGTTTTGTATCAATTCAGCTTCAAGCTGAAAACTCTCATTTTAATGAAACTTGGTGATTTTGGATGGAAATTGGTGATTTTGGTCAAAATCTAACAAATTTATTTTGAGAGGCCCCCATTCTCTCATTATGACAAATATGGTGTTATAACTATGTCATGCTTGAACGCCATATTAGATAAATTGGGAAAAACAAAGGTACCATTTTGTACTCCACCTCAATCCAAAATAGTCACCTCAAACCAAATTTAAAAGTATCAAGTTCAGTTTGAACCACCAAGATTTTTTCCCTCACAAATTCATCCTCTCAGGTGAGGACACATGTACCACTGGAGCTCAATCTGGGGTGATGACCCCAATTTTCCCAAATTTTCAAAAGTCCCAAAATGACCGTTTTGACCCAAATTACTATATATTATATTCTTGTTAATGTCTAACAACTTCTTCTTGAATTTGAATTACGTTCCATAATTTGCAAGGGTCTCATTTTTAACAAGGTATCATGAAATTTCAATGGAATGGTGGTAAATTTGAGGTAGATCAGTGGATTTGCAATAACTTCAAGAAATTTGTAGCAATAGTATGAACATGCTTTTCAAAACTACTTTACTACCACTTTTGCATGCATGATACACCTTGAAATTAAAGAATTTTTGTCCCCCTTTTAATATGAAATCATTATGATCTACTTGGTGAAAATTCAACTATACAAGTAACATTTAAGTGCTAGTGGATCGTGTTGGTTGTGAATTTATTCTTGAACCTCAATAGTTGCATATTTGTTATAAGAATCATGTGTAATAGCAAAAAAACCTAAAAACAATGCCTTCTGAATCTAAAATATACTAGATTTTTTGCTCATATTTACTTTCTAAATTTAAAGAAGATTATGAAAATGGAGAAAATCATCTAGAAACCTTACCTGCCCGCAAATTGAAACTTCTCTTAACTTTCATCTCATTTATCAAAATAGAATGATTCAAAGCCCCCATGTATATATAAGTCTAAAGAACTTGTTTCATATTTCATTTTTTTATTTTTTTAAAACATGCAATTTTTTAAAAAGTTTTTGGGCTGCTCGCCCTCCCCTATTTTCCAAAAATTCATTATTAAATTCTTCAAAAAATGTTGGAGTGAAGAAAAAACTAGATGCTTGCTTAGATCTTTATTTTCCTCATCTTCCATAAAAGTTTCAAAAAATCTCACAAAGTAGATTAACCGTAAGTACGTGCCTAAAACCCCACTTGGCCCATGAGGGACCACTTGGGCCTTTAAGGGTCAAAATGAGAACTGATGCTATCATTCTATGATGAGACAAATTCAAAAGCATAGTCAAAAAAGTTGATTGTGCCAACTTCTCCTTAATTTCATTATTAATAGCCATGATGCTACAAAAATCCATGCATAGGGACCGCCTTCAACTCCAATTGATGGAACCAGCAAGCTACAAACCATTTTCAAAGAATGCCACATAGTCATTGGTCAAAAAACCTATATAAAAAAACCTTGATTCACATTAGGGATAGGCACAGATGTCTAAGATTCAAACTTCCGTGAAGATTGAGAAATGATTGAAGGAAAGTAGGAGCCAATGGGAGCAGTTCTCCATGGAAGGAGGTGTGACACCCTTTTTGTGGTGATGGAGGATGGAGAATGAAGAATGGAGAACGTTTCACTAAGAGTAAGAAAATAAGTTGCATTCATATTGAAAGAGGCATGCAATAGCAATGGGAGGATAAATTGGAGGAGCGAAAGTCAAAGCATACTTACCTGCGGGTGCAGATGGGTGAAAGTTTTCTCGCAAGAACCTATGTCCCGCACATTTCTTCACATGTGGGCAACAATAATTTTTTTTCTCAATCTTCATGGAAAATCGCTCACGCTAGTCGCGGACTGACAACCACGTTAATTTTTTGTGAAGATTGAGAATGCGTAAATTGAACCATGACTACCCCTAGTGATGAGTAAGTTAACTAAACTTTGATAGGAACAGGAACAAGCACAACGACTACAGGAGCGCTTTTGGGGCGTTGGACTTGCCAAAGTTGAACGCATTTGGATCTCCAAGGCACATGTTTGGGTTGCCGAGGGAGCCGAAGAACTCGTCGGCGTCGTTCTTGGGCAACTCTAGATACGACACGGCACCGTCGTCGCTGTTAGCTAGGTTTCCATGGGGAGGCTAGAGGGGGGTCCGGCCTGGACCTCCAACTTCCGAATTTACAGAAGTTAACTTGCAATCCTGAAGACATGTACCCTTAACTGGAGATTCTTTTCTAAATTCTATGTACAATAAAAATTTCAAAATTTTTCCTTGACTCTGCCAGGGTCAACCTGGAGCCCCCTCCAGTTCCGGTCCCCATGGAAACTGGCCCTTCGGCGGCAGTCCGGGAGGTTCTCGGAGGGACGATAAAGCTTTACGTCGCGAGACGGGGGGCAGCTTTCCTGCGGTTCGATTCCTTACGAATTTCGTGAAGCGGGCAGCCCAACCGACGACCGGCACCTGCCAGTTCCCGGTGGTCCGCGCCGTCTCTCGCACCTCTCTCGTCTCGCTCGCTCTCTTTCTCTTGTGCCTATCCTCCACCGCTCGTGCTGCGCACTCCGACGTCGCCATTGCGGCACCCGACGGCCAATTCCAGCTCCACTCTGTCCTAGGGTTTCTCTCTCTCTCCCTTCCCTTCCCTTCCGTCGCCCCTACACCTCGTCCACGCTTGAATCTCTTCAAATTCAGAACAACGGTCGGGGAGGAGGGAGAGGGAGCTGCCAATGAACGAGGGGAGAGACAATGCCGTCGCCATTCCCCCCTACTTCAAGGCCGTCTCCGGCTCCCTGGGCGGCCTCGTGGAGGCCTGCTGTTTGCAGCCGGTTGACGTGATCAAGACGCGCCTCCAGCTCGACCCGCGCAAGGAGTACCGCGGGATATGGCACTGCGGCTCCACGATCGTCGAGCGCGAGGGCGCGCGCGCCTTGTGGAAGGGCTTGACGCCGTTCGCCACGCATTTGACGTTGAAGTACACTTTGCGCATGGGCTCCAATGCGCTCTTCCAACGGGCTCTGGCGGATGCGGAGACTGGTGCTCTCACTCCCGCGCGTCGTATGGCGGCGGGCTTTGGCGCCGGCGTTCTGGAAGCCGTTGTGATCGTCACTCCGTTTGAGGTGAATTCGCTCTCCTTTCTTTCCCCGTGACTCTGTTGTAGGTCATGTCGAGGTTTAAGAGTTAGTCGACTGTTTGGTGTGACGAATTTTGGAAGGTTTCTTGAATTCGTTATGATTTTGTAGTGAGTTTGTTGTGCTGAATTTCGAACCGTCCGCCTTCGTTATGGCATTTGTGTTTTGGAAGCCGTTGTGATCGTCACTCCGTTCGAGGTGAATTTTTTGCTCTCTTTTCTTTCCCCGTGACTCTGTTGTAGGTCATGCCGAGGTTAGTCGACTGTTTGGTGTGACGAATTTTGGAAGGTCTCTTGAATTCGTTATGATTTTGTAGTGAGTTTGTTGTGCTCAATTTTGAACCGTCTGTCTTTGCTATGGCATTTGTGTTTTTTTATCCATGGAGTATCTTGTTTCGACTGTATGTATTAATTAGGCTATGCAGCAGGTGACTGCTGGTCAGAATCTGACATTTGATAATATGGCGCAAATAGCTGTCGTGACAGACTAGGTTTGCAAGGTCATAGGGTGTGTTTGTTAGGTCTTTCTACAATTTTTTTTACTGTATTGTCCTTGAATATATAGAACGGGATAGAGTAGTCCCGTGGTTCGGGCAATTTACAGGAATGCGAACAGTTGTCCTAACAATTTCTTCATTGTAATTCTTTTTATGGAGAGGAAGGCGTCGATTCCATTTTTCACAGTAGGAATTTTTTTTCTTTTGATCTTTACTGATTGCAAACTCTTCTTCAGTGACGACTATCACGACACACTCATTTAGCTATGAAACTCTGATTTAGATGTTGTTAAGCTTACTTCGAGTTCACACTTTTTGTATGTATCGTCCGTTTTCTTTCAGCCAACGTGTACTCTCCTCCAGCCTCTCGGATCTCGAATTATAAAAATGTTCTTGATGTGTTTTATTTTCTGTGATAAGTCTTGTCGTTAAACTGGAAAAGACACTCGTTAACAAAAGGTGTATTTTTTTCAACAGGTTGTGAAAATTCGGCTACAACAGCAGAGAGGACTAGGACGAGAGCTGTTGAAGTACAAGGGACCAGTGCATTGTGCCACCACAATCGTGAGTGAGGAGGGAGTGAGAGGTCTGTGGGCAGGAGTGGCGCCTACAATTCTCCGGAATGGAACCAACCAGGCGGTGATGTTTTCAGTGAAGAATGGCGTCGATCAGGTCTTGTGGAAAAAGTTCGAGGGGGATGGCGTCACTCTCCTCGCATGGCAGTCAATGGTGTCCGGATTTCTTGCAGGTTTTGCTGGACCAGTGGCAACAGGGCCATTCGATGTTATCAAGACTCGTCTCATGGCTCAAACGAGGGCTATAGGAGGTAGTGGCGAAATCAGATACAACGGATTAATACACGCCTTCACTCGAATTTACGCTGAGGAAGGGTTGCGCGCCTTGTGGAAGGGTCTGCTTCCTCGCTTGATGCGTATACCTCCTGGCCAAGCCATCATGTGGACGGTTGCTGATCAGGTGACAGGTCTTTATGAGCGCAGGTACGTGCAAAAAGCGCACGCCATGTGAGACTGGCCAAAAGAAGCTTAGTCAAAATTTTGGAACTTGTAGATTGTCGCCGTTTTTTCCTCTGATAGCACTAACCTAGGGAGCTCTGAAATCTGCCTGTTGAGTTGAAAATGGTGCAAAAGTAGGTTATCATTCTAAACACGTCGAAGGGTTTTGGGGTTCTCCGTTCTTAATTAGATACTGGTTAGCAGCATGCTTCCATATATCATACTAGGTGTGTAATAGCGGTAGTGCTTGTTCAATACAAATTCATTTCTATTGACGGGTGCAATCATTTGAAGCACCCCCACCATGGCATCAAATTGCCAGCATACTGCAGTCTTGGAGGACGGTGTTTCGCTTATTTTTCCATTCTTATGTATCCACATGGATGGTTAATAAAATTCAGCAAAGATGTTCCTTTGTTGGCAAGCGGCTCAAGATGTGTACATAGGAAGAATGGCAAAGATGTGAAAGATAATGGTCTGCTGTGGGCTGAAAAGGGAAATGATTTCTATTCAGGGCCCTTTAGCTTTTTCTATGCATCGTAAACCAATTGACCGGTTTCCATGTGATTTTTAGGGTAGACTTTTGAGTTTGTGGATATATATAAGTTCGGGATTTTGCAACTTTATGAAAATACATAGAATTCCTCGTAGAATGTGCTTGGCAGCTACTGCCGCCGAAGCCTGCAGGGGGTGCAGTCCGAAGCAGGTATTATCGGTAATACCTGACTAAAAACAGGCTATACGAAATGACTTTTGAAAAAGTAGCAGATGATATATTCCATGCCGTTCTGGATGAAATATGTCCCTACTAGTATTTATTGAAGAATGCACACGTGTATTGTGGATGAAGACGAAACAATCAGCCCCTTGTAGAGCCCCTTGTTAGGGATAGAGCAATCAGCCCCTCGCTTGGGATGAAGCAGTCAGCCCCTCGCTTGGGATGAAGCAGTCAGGATGAAGCAATCAGCCTCTTGCTTGGGATGAAGCAGTCAGCCCCTCGCTTGGGATGAAGCAATCAGCCTCTTGCTTGGGATGAAGCAGTCAGCCCCTCGCCTGGGATGAAGCAGTCAACCCCTCGCCTGGGATGAAGCAGTCAACCCCTTGCCTGGGATGAAGCAGTCAGCCCCGCGCCTGGGATGAAGCAGTCAGCCCCTCGCTTGGGATGAAGCAGTCAGCCCCTCGCTTGGGATGAAGGCTAAAACCAAATGAAGGCTCATTTACACGAGGGTGTGCGCATGCATATGAGGTAGCGATTTTGGAAAGCTAGCACACACATGCACAAACTTGTTCTGGTTTTTGTATAGGGTTAAGCCCTAGAACAATAGTAAATGCCCTTGGGCATTTAATACCCCAGAACACACTCGTTCTAGGATTTAAATCGGCATTAAACCCGCTCTTGACCGCTCCCAAACGCACTCCCGTCCCCCGACGCGCACCTGACCCTGCATTAATGATGCAATGCACTATTAAGTTTTTAATGGTGCATTGCACCGTTAAATTTTTTTTCCGCTCTATTAAATGCTCTAGATTCTAAGGTGCAAATTGTTGGAGGGCTTAACGTTTGCATTGTGTTACTCTTTGTGCACACACATGGATAAGTAAAAGGGTAATTTCATTTGTAAGCTTATGAATTGCAAGTCAAGTGTTGCTTTCACTTTCCATGCCCATAATTTTTGAAAATAAAGATTTTCTAGAAAGGTGGGAAACCTTGTTGTCTAAAAATATAAGGCCCTTCTCAAGTGCAATTCATATGAAACGTCAATATCTAAAACCACACAAGCATTGAAACTTAGAGATTTTCCACTTATGCCTCACTCAATCATTATAATAATTTCACCCTCAAGGGTAGATTTGGTGGAAATCTTGATACTTTACAATAAACAAGGTGTTCTTCCCACTCATAAAGTTGGATTATCTAAATTGGTCCATATTTGACTCACATGCACATGCAAGTTTACCATCTCCTTTTTGACACTAGAAGAAAAAAGGGTCCTCATCGACTGGTTCACAACAATTGCAAATGTCCTAAACAATTATACAATGACTCAACTACAATTGTTTAGGACGTTTACAATTGTTGTAAACTAGTTGTTTGGGATTTGTTTTTCTTCTAATGCTAACAGATTTTGAGAAAACATATGTGGTCTTTAAAAGGTTTATACAGCCCCACATGATGATTTCCATATTTTAGAGATCATGTGCAATGAGAGGAGAGATCCAAAAGACAATAGAACGTAAGCCAAATGAAATGGCAAAAACCCACTCAAAATTTGAATCTATTAAATAGAACTAATCATGTTTTCAACATATTGTGATTGTAAATATAAGCAACATTTGGTGCATGCACAATTGCATATAAAGAAATGATTAAAAATGGGAAATGCTAGATTTTAATCAAAGATGCTCAAAAGCCCTCCTAGTCATGTGGAACGTTTGCATTGATTGTTTGGAATAGAAGAATGTATTATGTGAATTTCCCATGCTTTTGTTTGATGCATTCTCCTACACGTTTTACAAATGCATTAACACAAACATTTGTGTGAACTCACATAAAAAAGAAGACAAAAACTTAATTACATAAGGCGGTGCCAATAGGCCTTCAAGTTGGGTTAGCAAGCTTGGATGAATTGACCCCCTCATTGCCCTTTGCCTAGATAAATAGGGCTGGAGCTTTGTTGATTGCACATTCATATTTTTCAACCAAGACAAAAAAAACTCTACTATTTTACAAACTAGTATAAAATTGAAAATCTCTCGTATTTTGGAGTTGGTCAACTTTACTGTCTCCCAAGTTCTTGTACAAAATCAAAGCCTTTGAACAAAAAATGTAAACTCAAAATTCTTGAATCCAATCTACTAATGTCAAATTTCAAAACTCTCAAAATTTTGGAATGTGAAAAAGTATAGCGTTTTCACCCTAGTCCCACAGACTCACATAGACCAAGGCCTCGGTTTCATTCATGCAAGCAAAGGTAAAAAGGGCCGAGGTGGACAGACCCCCTCATTACCCCTTGCTTGGATGGATGAGGCGTTTGTGCTTTGTTCATTGCACATCCAAAAATGGGTTAGGATGGAAAAATTATGTAATATTTAAGACAAGGATAAGGGTAAATGTAATAATTTGCTTCCTATTCTGACGTCGTGCAATTGTGAAAAAAATCAAGATACTTTCAAAATTCGATCATTTTAGAGATTTTTTTTTAAATGTGAAAAAACAGAGCTTTTCACCCTGGCCCCACAACCTCGTAAAGCAGTTGACTGCCGTTTATCCATGCCGGGGGCAATGAGGAGGTTCATTCATCCCGCCCGGGTCAGCATTCAGCAACAGTCCGAGACCTAAGTTTACCCTCTGGTAAGTAACTAGCGTTACGCTTCTACCATTTTTAACCCTACAATTTTACTATTTACCACGGGGTAAGTATCACTCTCTCGCACCTTTGGTTCCCCCCCCCCCGACCCCTTTTCAAACGAAGTTTGCTCTAGCTTAGGGATGCAGCACACGTTGTCGTCGATTCTCCATTCTCGCTAGCTATGGAGGTCGACACCGAGTGTCGCAACTACAGGTTGCGCCTCGGCCTGCCTGAGCTCTCCCAGCCTTTCTTTGGTTCCTGGTTGTCTCCTGCGTCTTCGTCTCCTTCTTCCTTCTTCTTCGACTCGTTCCCCTCTTCCCAGTCCCCTTCCCCTCCCCCGTCCCCCCTGCCCCCGCTCCCGCTCCAGCTCCCGCCTCCGCCTCCGCATTCCAGTTCTAATGAATCGCATGCCTCTTACGCAACGGATTCGCCACCTCTTCGGTTCGTTTTTCTCATTTCCAGATCACTTCTAATTAAGCGAATTATCGTCGTTGTGCATTTCATGAGGTTTACTGATTAGTTGCTCGATCGAGCGTGATTCCGTTGCTTAAACATGAACTCTGAGTGCCAATGTCGTGTATGGTTTGACTGCTGTAACTTTCGCTACCCCGTCGGTGCGTTTTTTCTCATTTCCGGGTCATATTAAATTAAGTGAATTGTCGTCGTTGTGAATGTCAGGAGGTTTTCTGATTAGTTGCTCGATCGAGAGTGTTTCCATTGCTTAAACATGAACTCTGAGTGCCAATGTCGTGTATGATTGACTGCTGTAACTTTCGCTACCCCGTCGGTGCGTTTTTTCTCATTTCCAGATCACTTTTAATTTTCTCATTAGTGAATTATTGTCGTTGTGCATTTCATGAGGTTTTCTGATTAGTTGCTCGATCGAGTGTGTTTTCCGTTGCTTAAACATGAACTCTGAGTGCCAATGTCGTGTATGGTTTGACTGCTGTAACTTTTGAGTTGTACGAGCTTGAGTTTCTTTGATTAGTTACTGGAATAAATGCTAGCCTCTTTTCGGTGCATTTCTCTGTTTTCCATAGCTATTTGCTTTCGCTAATATTGTGAATTTTTACTGATTTTAGAGTTATTTTGGATTAGTTACTTGTTTTGTGTGTGAATACAAACTTTGGAGCGCTAACGTCGTGCAAGGTGGACTGGCGTTTTAACGGTTGAGTTGTATGAGTTTGCATTCTTTCTTTGCTTGCTCGAATGAATGTAAGCCTCTCGACGTGCGTTTGATCCTTTTGTAATGTATATAAGTTTATCTTACTTCAATTGCTGTGTGTATGTAGAGTCCAAGAGAAAGATGGAATTGATTTTGGCGACGACTTCCAATATAGTGAAAGTGAAGGGGAAGGTCAGAAACTTGAATGCCGGAGTAAAAGTGAGCTGTCGAATCTCTGGTTGGAAGCTGGGAAGTTCAGTGAAGTTCCGCTGAGCCTGCAGGATTGGGAAGTTACTCATGAGCGAGAGGAAATGCTCGGAGCAAGGTCATCTGCTGCACTTTCTGGAAAATTTGAATTTGGAAATAAAACAAGAGATCTCGTTCCGAAGTCTTGTAATGTCGAGAGAGGCGAGTCAAGAGCCACGCATTTCACCTTCGACTCTATTCAGGTCCGTTCGGGTCCAGTTGTTGGAGCAGTTTCCTACTACACACTAAGTACTTCATTGTATTCACGAATACTGAGACTTATCTGTGTTTCATGTAAGCTGTTGATTTGCATCGGGTATTGTCAAGCTGATGTTTTGAATCATAGAAAATGTCTCGAAAGGCTTTTTATTCAGGATTAAGAGCTCATTTCAGAGATATTCGGAGATCGTTGTGCTATTAGGGTTTTAACATCGTCTGCAACGTCGATGGTTGCATACACCCGTCGTCGTACTGTGTTGATTGCAATCCGGAATTCCGTTGAGCACGCAACGTGGATGCATGATGCACTCTGACAAGTAGGAGGACTCTTTATAGTCGTTGTCAGATAATGTTCAAAACTGGGCCTCTTTTGACATCTATTGAAATCTTCCTCTGCTTGCAGGAATCAGAGTTGGTGAGAGCTGCCCTTCAGGCTTTACAAGGGATTCCTACCGCCGTCAGCTGGCTCGAGCAAGTAGCTGCCGAATTTTCGTCAAGAGCAGCAGATAGAAGCTCTGAGAACCTCACAACTCTTTGGACGCGGTCATCTAGTTCATGTTCACTTAGTAAAGTTCTTACAGAATTTGCTAAGGCTGGACGTGTTGCTTGCCAGCTTGATTATTTCACCAATTTTTTCCTGAATCAGCAGGCTGATTCACATGTGTGAGTTGCTTTGATTGGTGCCATTTCAATTCTCATGTTTGCGTGATTTGGCCACCTTGCTTAGCTCATTCATTAAGTTCATAGTCATTTTCATTGACTCGTTTGCTGTTTTAGTGGGTCAATATTCCCTTTGTTGTTCAGCCTTCTATCAATCGTGTAAGGACTTGGATCTTGATGGTTCTGTTGTGCTTATGGTTTCTTGGCTTCTTTTATGACACAGGGTTGGAACAAATGGAGTACAAAGTTCGCAAGTTGGGGACTCTGGCAGAAAGAAACGAAAGCGTCAAAATTTCATGACTGAGAGAAACAGTGAGTGTCATTTAGATACTTCATCAACGATATGGGAGGATTTAGGAGGACCAAACATTTCACCTCACTGTCATACCAATCAAGCTTTCGCGGTGGCCGTGACGACTTTTCTGCGGGGTAATTTAGCGTCTCTTGACAAGATAAGGTCATCTGTCAATCGTCGACGACAGGCTGCTTTGGATGGACGGAGTATGCAGTTGTCAGAAGTTGTGAACAGAGAAGCAGGGCTTGTCTTTGGTTTTGGCTGCGGTGATGTTACCCTTTTGGAGCTTTTCCTTCACTCACATAAGCAACGGGGCCAGCTACAGGCGAGTTTTGAACATGTCTCTTTTGCTGATATTCTCTCTCTCTTACTTTTTCTTTGAGTGCACCTTAAATGTAGTGATTCACTGAGAGGTTTCCTTCCATCATTTCTTTTTACGTTGTTGTTTACGCAACCAATAACGCCTGTTTCTTTTCAATTTCCAGGCTCTAGCAGCAGTGTGCAGGATCAATGAGGAAGATTCTTCGGTTAGGTTATCTGGGGATGAATTGGTAGATAGTACAGGTCTCAGGATATTGACTGAAGATGTAAATATTAAGAGCTCTCCATCTGAGATGGAAACGCGTTTGTTTAGTGCTTCGAGAAATGCTTCCAAATTTTTTCCACGTGGAGCAGATTTACTGAGTTACCTTTTTGACAAGCTTTCGGTTAGTCTCATTCTAATATCGTGGTGCATGGTCAATTCAATTGTTTACCTTAACCTACCTCTTAAGGATATTTGAAGATGCACAATTTCATAACATAAAAGGTGGTATCTGTTTTGGAACTCTTCATCAGGTAGCAGATACACTTCATCTGGAGCTTATTCGTTTTCTGTTCGAGCGGGCTTGTCAGCCTTACATGGTATTTATTCGTTCTTGGCTGTACCTTGCTACTGTGCAAGATCCTTTCGGTGAGTTTTTTGTGAAGCCAGTGCCTTCAGCAGACTTGAAGAAGCGTCCTGGAAAGACACTGGAACAAGATGCCCTTTTATTATACCAGGTTACATCATCTTCATCTCTCTTAAACTGTTTTTTTGCATCTCTGTAGTTTATTTATTAATTGAGTTATATTTTTGGTCTTTTATAGTAATTTGATTTTGATGACTTTAACTGCTCCTCAAGGACCATATACGGACGTTGTAAGCAGACTTGAGAATTAAAGCGGGTTCTTGAGATTCACGAAATCCAAGTGCATTGAACTGTGTTTGTTATTGTTTTTGTCTACTGCAGATCCCTAAAGGAATTACTGTACCGTGTTTTTTGAACGAGATTTGCACACCGTTGCTTAGAGCAGGGCAACAACTTCAAGTTCTATCCAAGCTCCTGGACACTACATCTTCTTCAAAGATTGTCGACTCCCCTTTGAAATCTTCAGACAGCTTTCAGGACACCCACTTATCTTCGTTACGCTGGTCAGATACTCTCATCAACAAGAGTACTCACGATGGTCGGTTTCTTGTATCCAGCAGAAAGGACACACAAGGTGATGAGCAACAGCTCAAGAGGTCCAATCAAATGTTCAAATTTTTTCATGATGCTTCGCTGGCTGGACTGACCAAATTACCTTCGTTCAATGGATCAGAAATTACTGGAAGAACTGTGAGTGCTAGCTTTCCTATGACAAAGTTTGTACAGGTTTTCCGTGTTCCTTTTTATTAGTAACGATTATGAGCATTTGGAGTTCATTAGTTTAATTTGTGTTTGTATTGTGCATTGTTATTAGTTCAACGATCATGCTACACAGTCATGCACACCGTTTGAAATCAATACTTCAAACATTTGGTTGGAATTCAAGTTGCTTTTGTTGTTCTTGGAACAAAACTTATCAAGTCCTGCGCAATGAGATAAAAACACTGGAAGTTTTTTTTAAATTCTTATATTCAGAGATCAGCAAATGGATTTTGGACTAGCGGTGTGGAAGATAAGTCTGAGAAGAAGACCTGGACTACGAAGGACATTCAAGAATCCAACGTCAAGCTTTACCAAGAGACCATGTAAACTCTCCCGAGTTGCAAACCACTTCATTGTTGGATTTGATGTTAGGGGTGCTAGTACCTGGGTGCACGCTTTTCTGTCGGTTGTGGCTGTTATGTTTTGCAATTGTATTTTAACGGAACGCTACAATTTATTGTAAGCTGTTCCTTGGGACCTATTATTTGGCTCCTCTTTGCAATTCCTTCTTCGTTTCTGCACGCCCAAGGCTATAGACGTTCTGGTCATTGTCATAGGTGCTCGAGTTTGAATGGATCAGGAAGCTTCATGTATATCTATTTCTGCTCTCAACGTTCATCCTACTCATCGTCCTGGGGTGTTCGCTTCAACCCATGAATTCTCTATTGTCTATTTCTGCAGTCACATCCCCGAACTGACAAGAATTTTTTTTATCAAAAATTTCACACACTTATAATCAAGCATCCTTATCGTTGACTGACACTTGACATAAGTTATTGTTTTCGTGTTTCAGGGCACGAGCTGCTCTGTTCAGGCCAGAAGTTGTTGATGAGGTTTCAATTGCTTCTCCATCAGGACAAGTGAGCTCTGAGCTCCTGCAGTCGGCTACATTATTGGAAGATAAAAGCAAAGAGCTTCACGCTGCTCAGCGCTTGAAGTCGAGATTACTGAATCAAGCTCATCTCCTCACTTCCGAGTCCTATACGTCGTTTATCTCAGATTTTCAAAGAGGCACAAGTTGGCCTGTTCTGGGCCTTCCCAAGAACCCTTTCCTTTCTACCAGGGATGAAGGAGACCATTCTTTCAGTTACACGTACACGGTATTTCCTGAGAGCAATGGCTGTTGGGATGTGAATATACACTGGAAAGATCCCCATTCTATCATAAATACCAGAGGTCAGTCTCTGACGACAGAGGAGGACTGGCCTATGTCTGAATCGAGATCTGTGGCGGACGACAAGAAAGTTGACGGTGATCACCCTCATTGGTTGGTGAGTATGGAAGATTACATGAGGAAACAACTGACATCGGGGATAGACGAACAGATTTCAGAGGCAGATTATGGCAGTTTCAATTATCAATTTGGGAAAGAAGACGATGGCTGGAGTGCTTGCAGCCTTGATTTTCAGCCATGGGATTGCAGCACGCGTTTGCAACGAAATGCAGGGCAGCGTCTGCAATCAAACTCTCGTAAGTCGTAATAACTCCCTTTGCATTCGAGTTATTTTATGGAGCTGTAATTTTTACAAATTTGTGGTTCCGCACTTATGATCCTGCTGTACATGCTTTCCCGTATATGTTTCTGAGTTAATGAATGGCATGCATATTGAGAGTTTATTGATATCTTTTATGTTCATGATGGTTAACTTTGTGGTCTCGTGCAGTGCAAGTCGTAAATAATCTTTGCTGACCATCGAATCAGTTGAAAGTGCTTTGAATTGAGGAAAATCGAACAAAAGTAAGCGAATAACATTTTAGTAATTAATGTCTAAATATTTGGTGTCAACCATCGTATTGGAACTACGTGACTATGAACTTTAAGAGCTGTTCTGTGTATACATTCTTTATCCCATTTTATGAGCACCTACTTACAGTTTCTTTGTTTTTCCAGATTTGGAGTTTGTTCTTGGTTCCAGACTGAATACATTTGAGAATCAGTACTTGGATGATAACGGTTTGCTCCGAAGGAAAGAAGCGGGTGTCGAATCAATTTCTCCGCTCTTGAATTCTGATCTGGATCATGATGGCATAAAACATGAGCATCTCTCAAGAACTGATATTTTGCAGGTTGAAGGTGAAAAAAGCTCTATCCCACTGAAAGTGGATGTAAGGGATTCTGCTTTTCTATCAGGTTGTGAGCTTCCAGGCCTCGATGAATTAAATCGATCGACTGAGAAAAGTTCGTCTGAAGGGGGGACAATCATTTCAGGCACCTGTTATGTAGGGACTGGTGCTAGATGGGAATCGTATCTCCATTCCGAGTATCACCAATTTGCTGATGTGGAACGCCTTCAACCTTCCCCTTCATTTGAAGACGATGAAGAAGAAGATGAGGAAATTCCTCTGTCTGTCGCAGTCAAGCTATGGATAGATGAGGAGATCTTGTACCAGTATCCTTACCAAAATGATTTTTTCTATCGCTTTTTTCCCGCATTTTCATTTTAATTGTTGTCTGTCTTTGTTTGTCCCTGTAACTCCATGTCCAGTGTGTTTGTATGCGAATTATCAGCCACATTGTCTGCTGAAATATCAGTTATGGAATTTAACCAGCTTGTAGATACAAACGCACCAGTATGTTGACAATACGACTACTCCAGGAGAGTTTACATCTTCAACATCACTTCGCAGCTCTTCGACGCTATTATTTTATGGAGAGAGGCGACTGGGCCGAGTATTTCTTAAGCGCACTTTGTAAATACGTGAGTTTAGTCAGTTTCTTGAACTAATCTCTGCTGTAAAAATGAAGGAGCGTTGAAAGTTCAGTATTTTGGTAGCAGCCTTTATTATTGCTGGTATTTTCATATTTTGCTGCTTGAATGTTTCTAGTCCAGATTAGGAAAACCTGATTTATGATACGGCTTACAATCAACTCATTTATGACATCATTATTTTAATTGAAGAGGATGGTGTAGTGAGAAAATGCGAGGTGATTTTCCTTATTTAAATAGAAAACTACTTCAATAGTTCCACGTATCCCACCTTATTTCCGCATGTTCTGTAGTGAACAGTTATAACCTCGTTTATCTTGTTTGGGTGTGTCTTGAGTCTTCGTTTCTCCTTTCTTATGTCTTGAACTGACTGAGACGTCTTCAGGCTAACGAATGCTGGTTCTTTTGAAAATAAAACCTAGATCCACAAATACGTGCTGTTTCACCAATGTTTGTTGACTTTAAAGTTAAGATCTTTGTTAAGTTTTGAGCAACTGAAAATGAACAAAAAATCCAGAGAGTTTTAGTTTCTGTTTATAGACCGAAAAGCTTCATTACTTCTTGTCTCTTTTTTAATTAGGGTCTCATTTATCATTCATTTCAAACATGTAAATGAAGTCGATGAAGCAATGTTACGTGTGCAGGAATGGAATCGTTTGGGTGGTGAACCGCAACTACTGGAGGTTCAAAAAATGTTGGGAACTGCTTTGCAGAATTCATCTTGTGAAGGAGACGAGTTTGCAGATAGGCTCTATGTCTTGCAGAGTGAACGTGATGGTTATCATTCTGGCTTGGACAATCCATTGTTGGCATTTTCTAGTCACCAGCATTCTCTTGGCACATTCGTGGATTGTAATAGTGAGTCCTGTTCCTGCATTTTTCTCAAGTTTTGATTGTTTTCTTTTGATTAGTGAAAGGACTCTAGAGTTTTGTTCTTTTTGTGGATGTAGAAGGAACACACGATTGCCTTATGTATACTGATTACATTTCTTTTCAGAACTCGAGGCGTTTGACTTCATAAAAGTCGGGTACAAGGTGGAGTGGCCTCTATGTCTGATAATCACACCGATTGCTATCAGTCTGTACAGTGCAATCTTTACATTTCTGTTGCGCTTGAAGCTGACAATCTGTGCTTTGGCTGACGTCTGGCGAAGCCTTCAGGTGATACACTTCGTTTGCTTCAGCAACTTCTGAGATTCTGGCACACTATAGCATTCAGTATTTGATTCAATCTTGTTGTTTTTTCCTCATTCCAGTATTGAAATCCAATTTGATGATATTTATTAGACTGGGCAAGTGATCGGGCTGAAAACTTCTTTATCGATGTTGCAACCTTAGATTTAAGGTTCTAACATACAAGTGCATGAATAAGCGAGTGGTAATTGGCGGAATTGGATTGGGTAGAAGGGTCTGAGCTCACTAGCACGTCTTGCCATGTTCGTGCCTCTACCTTTTGGATGCTTTTTGAAGAGGCAAGGAAAGCTTGCAAGGTCTTTTTTTTGGTATCGAAACGCCACAACGCCACATGACTGGAGTGATGAAGGCGACCTGTGTTGTCTGCAGGTCATGGGTTACTCTTTGAACAAGGGCAGACGGTCTTCAGTCTATCAAGAACAAAATATAAAGTTTCGAACTCTGCAGCATTTTAGGTGATTACTATTTTTGCTCATTTTGTATCTCGTGTTATGTTTTTCAAGTAACTGTATGTAACAATTTTGTTGTTGTTGTCAAACCGTTCTTTTGTGGTGGTAGCGCATTGATTTAATACTCTTCCAAGTTCAAACTGTCAGTGATCAATGGTTTGATCATAAATTTAATTCGTCCAGCTCTGATAAACCTTTGTCCTGGATTCTGAAGCCTCATCTTGGATAATCGCAATTATTGGAAAGATGTTGCCATTGCAAATTTTGACTAATGCGTCACTTTGGCAGGCAACAGATAGGACATGTTGTAACCACTCTTCAACGTTACATAGAATCCCAAATCCTTCATGCTGTTTGGAGCAAATTCCTCTATTCCGTTGAAATCGAGGTAGTTGTCTTCTTCTTTAATCAAGATAAATTCATATTCTCTGGTTTCTTTCGTTTAATTTCATTCTTGAAGGTCGTTTTATGACAGTATGGTTTTTACAAAGAAATTCACCTTCGATAGAATACGGAACATTCTTTTCTTACGATTGGATCAGACATTTTGGAAGATTTTAAAACTATCATTTTTTGGCTCTCCCAGGTCAATGATATTCAGGACTTGGAAAAGGTGCATTCAGTTTATTTGGATGATGCTTATCACCAGTAAGTTACCACTAACTTTGTTTTTTCCAACTTCTGGACCAATAGTTTGTTCTCTATAGAAGTACCCAAGTTTACCAGACTTAAGGTAGGAGCACCCGTAAGCGTCAATTTTGGGTTTTGAACATGGTGAGTATTAATAAACAACTAGCAAATTATAGGATCCTATTAGGAACAGAAAAATAATGAGTTTGCACTTTTGAATGTATTATTTGGATACTGTGAGAATAAGTTGTGAATTTTTAAAGAGCAAATTGCCATTGCACCCATAACCAATACTAAGGTTTCATGTTCACATGTTGAACATCCTTGTAATTACATGTATTCATTTTCACAGAATTTCCAAGATTTCAGAGGTGACGGTTATGGAGACACTGACGCTTATGGGTGTTCCTACCTTAAACACGACACCTAAAACACTAAACATAGTATCTCTTATCAGACTGACATTCTTTTCATTTAATTTGTGTCAGCAACTGCAAAGGGAATTTCAATTCTCCAATGTTTGCCTTGATTCGATCTTGTGTGCAAACATTAAACGGACATAAAGTTTTACTGGTAGGCGATCTAAAATGAACTTGAGTTTCGATAGCGTTCAGTTTCAAAATAAATATCTGCTCATCATATAAGATTTTAGATTGTCGCAATCAGGTACCCGCACCTAACGTCAGCATATAATGGAAACTGCTTGAATGTAATAAACGCTTTCTTGTCTAATTTTTGGTATTTTTTTTTATGCAGTTGCTTTTTATCAAAAGACATGGAAGATGTAAAGAACTGCATTGACATCATTATGCAATGTACTTTGGACTTTCGGAACACTTTACTAGCAGCCAACCTTGAACGAGGTAGAGACCTTGTACCAGTTGACGACGAAGTCTTTCAAAAGGTATGTTCATACTTATACGATGACTTTCGCTGATCGTCTTGGTGTGAGAATTTGACATTACCTTTGATGTCCTCACTTTTAAAAAAAAATTCTACTGGAATGCACAACTGAATGAATTTGTGTCTACAGATATTGGACGTGAAAGCTGTCTTTGAAGTGCATTCACAAAAACTGTACTCTTTTCATCAAAGACCTGAGCCTCAGTACAGTGTACTATTATCGGATTTTTGGATGTGTCTCAATTATAACGGCTGTCTCAAAACATTCCAGTAGCTCGCCCAAACGGAGAAGTGAAATTGGGTATCTTATACGGAGTGCAGCAAGGTGATCACGCTCTACGATAGCTTTTCAGTGCCTTACTTCTGCATAGCACCTTAATGGATATTTCCCTTGAAAGTTGTACTAATGTACGAGTTTCTCATTGTATTTCTAGAACTCAGCATATCAATGGACGCAAACCAAATACTCTAGGTAAGGGTAGCAACACCCATAAGCGTCACTGTCTCCATGGACGTGACCTACGCCTGTGTCAGGCTGTCAGTCACTTACAAATATTTAAAAAACTGGTTGTGGGTACTTATGTGATGGTTATGGGTGATAAAGTGATGGTTGTAGGTGACAAAATGATGGTTTTAGGTGACAAAGAGATGGTTGTATGTGACTTGCATGACGGTTTTGAGTGTCCCATTGCTTTGTTTTTAGCATCTTCTACCCACATCTATACATTTTCAGTGACTTAGGACTTTGAATAATCTTTGTGAACAATTGCTTGCAATTGGAACTTTGAAATTTATGGCAATATTTTTAGTTTCCTCTTGCTAATTTACAATGTTTTTTTCAAAGTTTGTCAATTGTTTTTCCTACTCCAAAACCCTTAGTTTCACGCTTATGGGTGTTGCTACCTCTTAACCTTCGTGTGTTCTGATTGCTGTAACTTATTGTTTGTTTAGTTTGTATCAATTTTTTGGTTTGTGCACCCCTGAAGCTCTATCGAGCGAACTGTCACTAAATCCTCGCAAAGCAAGTTTCACATGCCGAGCATGCCAATTCGGAGTTATCATGCTCTAGATGTGAATCTTTCTTTGATGTGATTTTGAAAAGTGTTAGGTTCTGTTGATTGTGGGCTTGTGTCATGGTGGTCCTAAAAATACATACTTTTTGTAAATTAATACAAAAGTATATGGTTGAACAGATGGGTGTCTAATTGGAAAGCTCCTGTTCCAGTTAAAGCTTTGAAAGTCATAAAGAGTTTTTTTTTGCTGTGAACCATGGGGGGCATCAATAAAATCTTTAGTTCTAATTGAAATTTTGACAACTTCAATGTTTTCGATGATAGTGATGGTAGTGATGGTAACGTTTGAAATCATTTGTAAACCAATGGAAAATAACTTGTATCATTGACCCTTCCAAAGCAAGAACTTAAACTTTAACACTATTCATTGACAAAATCAATGCTTTATTCAATTGTATATATCAAATAATTTAAGAGTCTTCATAGAAATAAATATTTGTTATCAAAGTGTACATGAAAGATATCCTATATTGATATTATGTTTTGTTGATTTCTTTTAGTCATAAACTAAAACGGTTGCTATGTAAATGTTTTTTACCTTGCAACAATTTTGAATATAACAATTTATTTTAGCCAAGGGGATTGATATGTCTACCACACCCTTTTAGCTATTCTACCACACCTAGGGGTAAATTTTAGATTTCTATTATCAAAAAGTTGAATTTGAGAATTGGGAATTCAGATTTGGACTTGGAGATTGTGATTTAGTATAGAATCATAAAAAGTTTGTAATTGAACAACACCCATTGAAAAAGCTTATCTTTTTTTATAAACAAAAGTAAAAGTAATACTTTTACCCCAAGCTAAGCTTTTTCATTGGGTGTTGTTCAATTACAACATTTTTTTTGGTTTTAGACAAAATCAAGGTTTCTAAGTCCAAATCTGAATTCCAAATTCTCAAATTCAACTATTTGATGGTAGAAATCTAAGATTTATCTCGGGAGTGTGGTAGAATAGATGAAAGGGTGTGGTAGACATATCAATCCCCTTTAGCCAATATTGTACTTATATGTTTATGATAAAGAACCTAACATATATTATAAAGGTAGTTTGTTTTAAAAGTAATATGCCAAAAAATTGAAGCTTTCTTGACTAGTAAGGCAAAAAAAATTGCAAATATAAAGTTGAGGCAAATATGTATTGTTGACATAGTAAGGTGTCATATTTGCATTAGCGTAGGTTAAATTGAACAACATATTTTATAAATGTAGATATATGTTCATATGGAGGTGAAATATGTTAAAATCATCACAAAAAAAATCTTCATTGTGGTGGAAAAAGAAGATTTGTTGAATCTAAAGTTGATGGGTAGGATAGGTGCAAGCAACTTTACAAACTTTGGGTAGCATTGGGTATGGCTTCTTTGTGATTGCATAAATCTCTTTTATGATGTAATCAAACTAGTTTCATTAAGAATATCTATTATAAATGTAAATTAATAGGTGCACAACAACAATACAAGTCAAATAAAATCAAAAGTTGTTTTGGCCAAAATATCATTAATAAACTAGATTTTCTTTTATAATGATGGAGCCCCCCTTCTAACACTAGCTCTTTTTATCACTTGCTAATAATGTCAATGTAGGTCTTCAAAACTATTTTAAAACCAAGAATTCCAAATTGAAATCCAACTTTTCCAATGAAGAGACTATACAACTCTTCTAATTAGAAACTGAACATATGAAGCCCAATTTATGACAATGAGCAAAACTAGACTTTGATTGTTTGTCTCAAAAATTGCTTGTTTGGAGTACAGCAGTGTTCAAGAGTTCTTTTTGACTTCACCCGCTAAAACTTGACATATTCCATAATCAACCAATTTATTTTATCTTATTTGCTAGATTACACCAATTTTTTTAATTACTTTCTGTGAAATAATCTATGTTGAATTATTCATTTCGTAAAATTTGACCCAATTTTAGTAGGCAGCTTTTAAAGTCAATCGACATTTTTGCAATTTGTACCAGCTGACAATACACCAATGGAATGGCTTAGGGGGACAACCCCGAGTTGCTACGTGGACACCCCATGTAGCCTAACCTATTAAATTTGAGATTATTATTAAGTTGAAATATGAAATAAAATCAAAATATTTTAGCACTCATATGCATCTACAAGCATTGCAAATATAACATAAATATGTCTCATTTATGATACAATCAAAAGTTAAACTAGTTGCTCCCTTCATTTATAAGTTTAATTCTTAACCATGTCACAAATTAGACATATTTGTTTATGTTTGTAATGTTTGTAAACGCAAATGTGTATTAAAATATTGTTTTGATTTAATTTCATATTTCAATATAACAATAATCTCAAACTTAATAGGTTGGATTATAGGGGTGTCCATGTAGCAACTTGGGATGTCCCCTACACCAAATAGTGCATTTAGGTTGCCTGCACAATTAGGTTGCCTTACCTTGGCAAAGTTACCTCATGACTCACCCTTGGCCACCTAGAGGGGAATGCAACTCTCTTTATGCTACAATAATTCATGATTTTGTGTAAAGTTTCAGCTTCCCAACTACCCCTTACTTTGACCCTTGTTGTTGCGCCCAACCTCTCCTTGCTTCCTCCATTGTTTATCACTGTCATTATTGACAAAAGTTACTGTAATCTTAATAAATATTTGAATAGTGTGAAATGTCAAGAAATTAGTTTGGGGCAACCTAAATGCACTATTTGATGTACACCAAATAGTGCATTTAAATTGCCTCAACAATTAGGTTGCCTTACCTTGGAAAGTTAGCTCATGACCCACCACTTGCCCACTTGGAAGTGCATGCAACTCTTTACATATTTAGATTTTATTTGATTTACAACTTAGATATTGCTAGTTTGTCTTTCTACACTTTTGTAGTAGTTGTCAAATCTTATTGCTGAAAATTACTGTAGCAATAATAAGTATTTTAATAGTGTGAAATGTCGAGAAATTAGTATGAGGCAACCTAAATGCACTAATTGGTGTAGTAATTTCCCTACATTAAATGCCGGTTTTCCCCGCACATTGGTTAATCCACATTACATAAGCACTTCATGGATGAACAGAACATCTCACAATATCCAGTTAATCATCCACCGGATGAATCTTTCCATCGAGAGCTGGATTTGGTGTGTGGAAGCAATGAAGCCCCCGATTCGATCAATTCTTCCTCACCAAAAATCTCCCGAAACTTGCACGAATTCCCGCACTCCGACGCATTTTTCTCGCCAAGCGCAACCTCCCCCTACTCGAGACCATGCATCTTTGCAAAATTCCACTCGGAGAGATCTATAAAGCTTCTGCCATAAACAGCTTAGGGTTTGATCGAGCGACGTCGGAACAAAAACTCGAAAGACGAAAGATACAGGAAGCGCCTTGTGAATCCCGCTCTTGCTCTTCCTGCTATTCATTTTCAAATGTATTGTCGATTTTCTGAAGTTATTTCGAGGTAGTCTTGGATCTTGTTGTTGAAAATCGAGTGAGGAAAAGTTGTGGTTCAGAAAACTGGTCATGTACTCGAAAAACGAAGTGCCTTGAGAATCCCGCTCGTCCTATTCCTGCTATTCATTTTGAAATGTACTGTTGATTTTCTGAAGTTATTTCGAGGAAGCGCCTTGAGAATCCCGCTCTTGCTCTTCCTGCTAACTTATTCATTTTCAAATGTATTGTTGATTTTGAAGTATTTTCGAGCAATTAGATCTTGTTGAAATCGATTGAGAAAGTTGTGGTTCAGAAAACTGGTCATGTCATGCGAGCTAGTGGAGCCCTTGCGACTATGGCGACCGCAACGACGACGAGCTCTTTGTATTTCTATTACCAGCTGTCGCAATCTGGCGGTCTCGGTCTCGGTTCAAAAGATAACTTGTCACGACGGAGTCGAACTTCTGTGATTAAATTTAGTCAGAAGGCGAAGAGTTATGCGCCATTAGGTGTGCAGTGTTTCCAGAGTCAACCGCCAGTGCCGGTCACGTATGCAGATGGTCGTGAATTGTACACCGTTCGACCGGTATCGGATTTGAATGTCACCGAGAGCGTTGTGTCGAAGCCTTTGGAGCTTCCGGCATCGGCGTTGGCAATCGCGGATGTGATTGGCACGGGATTCACTGCTGCGAGGAAATCGGATGAGTCGAAGAAGTCGTGTACGACGGCGAGTGCGGAGTTTTTTGCACTTTGCACTGAGCAGCTCGGGCTTTGCCAGGAAATCATCGGCCCTTCTGCTCGATTTACGGTACACAACAACACTTCCTTTTTGTCCATTTCATCTTTAACCCCTCACTGCCCAAGGGGACCAAAAGAAGATTAATTTTAGTGGTTATTTTTTTTTAAAATTTCTTAGTGAAGTCTTGTTTTAGTATCAAAAATCTGATTTTGAAAATGAATGATTATGATTTGTCTATTCAAGATTTTGTGCAAGGGTGTCCATTGTAAATCTTTCACTTTCTAGTGTTCAAAGCTCTTGGAAATGAGCCTGAAGTACACTAGAACTTGGAGAAACAATCACATTAGAAACTTAATTTAAAAAGTTGTAGAGTAGATTCTAAGAAGCCGTAAATTGATTAGGGTTACACATGTTGTACTTTACATCCTCGTATATTTTTTGATATCCTCAATTTTAAATTTGAGATGTGAAAAGAGGATTGAAAGACTTCAAATTACTTTCACAGTTTTAACACCCACATGATCAAATCTTATAATTTTTCAATCCATGAGTGATATTGTTGTGTTTTCTTTTCCTATGTGATCTCTAACATATCTAGTTTGAATTTGTACGGTTACAATTTTAAAAAATTGATGCAACTTATTAAAATTTAGCCATTTTGTTCACCCAAGACCAAGTTTTGAGATACTCGGGAAAGTCCATGGACGTTGAGGGGTTAAAGGAGTCACACTGGTGTCAGCCTATGTTCGTACCTTGCTCATTTGTTGCTGACTATGATTTTTGTAGAAATGTTGACATGCGTTTCTTGTGATTTTCTGCAAGCTCACGTGCTGTTGTGAAAGGGCTTTTAAGTAGTAGAGTGCTATGATAATTTGGTGAAGCGCCACTCTAATTGTGGCAGCGCAACGTGCGCCATCGTAAGCTAGAATAGTTTATTCTCTGTTTATTTAATCTGTTCATTTCTGTCCAGTTTCACTGTCATTAAGAAAGTATCTGTGAGTGCATCCTCGGATGTCACTGTATTCTGAGCATGAGGGTGAAGTTGTTATTGTCTTTGATTTAAAAGGGATCGTCTGATGGCGGGCCTCGTGCATGCGACGTATGACCTGACCTTCTAATTGCAGGTTTATATCAGGCCAGCCGAAAGTTACAGCACCGGACAGCTGGAGTTTCATTGTATGGCAGTGTATCCAAGTGAGCAAGAGGAGCAGCATTTGGTGTTGAAGCAATCCGACACTCTTGTCCCCGTCGCCCTGAATGAGGCAGACCTTATTAAACAAGAGGTGTGGAAGCTCAACGTGCTGCTGCGGGAATGCATACATTCAGTGATACAGATAATTTAGTAGTGTTGAGGAGAGAGTGTCTGCTGAAACTCTACGCGCTTGCAAGAATTGACTATTCTTGGTTGTGAATGTACACAGGTTGTGGAGGTGGCGAATGGCTCGGCAGTCATACTTCCTATGGTGAAAGAGATGTTTTTAATTGGATTTGTAGTGATAGAAGGTGTTTCTATTGGCGCGAAGACAGGAAAATTGAGACCTGTTAAGCCTGTGTGGCCGCCGAAGAAGGGGACGCGGTCGCCAACTGCTACTATTCTTCTAAGCAAACAACAATTGACGGAGCTCCCGAAAATTGCACGTACCTTGGCTCTAGCGTGTGTTGTGGACCAGGTAAATTCATACATAGCCTCCTAGAGGCTTGCTCTAGTCTTTGACAGTGCGGTCACAATAATCTGGTACAAGTGTTTTAAGTGAAAGCACTATTTCCTTGGTTTGAAACTTATGCACCAAAGATTGCGCTGAGTTGTATAATAACAAGCCGTACGTAGGTGTGTCGCGCGGCGTCATTTGCAAGTCCTCCAAATACTTGTCTGTGAATACAGAAATCAGTTTTGAGTAAGTCTATGAAGTCGACAGACCTTTGGTCTGACTAATCGAATTGTTATCCATCTACTAATGTATCGGGATAAGTGAATTTGACAGCGAGCCCTTCTTTTGCAAAAGTCGAATCTGCAAAAAACAGATCAAATTGATGGTCTCTTAGAGCAGGTAAACTACTTATTCTCTTCAAATCCTTTTAGATGCGTGAAGAATCCGGTCTAATGTTTTAATCGGATTCTCTTGGTGAATTTAACGTCTGTTGCTGTTTGACTTTTGTTATTCCTGTCCTTACCTTAATTATGGTGGGTCGGATTGTGTATGTGTGCGTTAAGGCACGAGGACCCTTACAAGCAATAAGGACATTAAGCCAACTTATGCTTCCTCAGTTCAAACGAGGCGAGGTATTGACGTTCATTTATACTCAAATTGTGCACGTTCACATTTTCCCACCTCAATAGTTCTATTGTTCTTACCTGTTTGTAACCGGGTTCCAAGTATGTCAGTAGTCTACCTCAAGCTCCCACTTACTTGAGGTTGGACAATTGCAGATCCCTCGTGATTTTATTGAAAACATATTGGTGCAAGGTGCCCGCATGAAAGACGTGCTACAACAACTTCAGAATGTGACTCAGGTATGCCGATGCTTCCAAACCTTTCTAATGGAGACTCGAGTGGCAATGAGATTTTTTCATCATCTACTTCTCGTTGAAATCCTTAATGTGATTTAAACACTTTTAGTCAGTACGCAAGTTTTTTGACCACGACAGAGCTCATTTTGTTGGTTAGACCGTATTTTTCAGAACTCGGTGCACAATCTTTCGGGTAGCTGCTAAGTTTTTTCTTTATCTGTGTGCAGAGTGGTCCTAACATAATACAGTCTACTCAAGATTGGGAAGGGGATCTAGAAGAGCCAAAAGTGGACTTTGAGAGCAGGCGTTTGAGTGGGGACAACACTGGCATTATTAGAAGGCAAGGATCGCTGCCAGCTGCTCCCTCAGAGGGTCGAGACAATGAAGCCCCAATGCCTCCCTTGACACTGACGCCTGCAACTGAGTATGATGTCGCCAGGTGAGCTTTAGCGATTTGTCTCGATTTGAAAGTTTCCTCCAGATTGGCATGTTTTTATACTTTTCATCTGTTCCAGCTGTCAATTTAATGATATTTTGAAACAAAACTGGTGGGCTGGGATTCTTTGATGTAGCTTCCACATTCTTTCATTTGGTTGGTCTTTGAAATTCTTTTTGATTGTAGACCATGTGATGTAGCTAAGTTACTGAAACAGCTTGGGCAAGCTGCGAATGACCTAGCGAACCAAAGGGGACAGAATCTACAGATCACATCATGTTCTCCCCTACATGCAGCTGTAAACTATGCTGGTCTTCATAGAGTTTGCAGCCACCTTCTTGAGATCGCTCTGCAGCGTACACCAAAGGGAGGATATGTAAAGGCGAATGCAATGAGGGCACCTGGAGATGGGATTCTTATCATTATTGAGGACAGTGGGTCAAATACTATGGTAAGCTCGAAAATGACCAGCAACGAAACCTCTTTTGTCAACTCATTTGACTGATTTGATCAACACTCATCATATCCAATGCTCCAGAAAATTCTCTGTTCCCTCTTAGTGTGCATAAAGTTGAAAAATTCTCAACTTCCTTGATATCATTTATTATACACAAACGCTAATTCGTACAAAAAGACATATCACTCTTTAAACTTTTCTCTTCGTCTGGTGTTTTCTGACAAAATTTTGGTTTCAGGTTGATGATACTATTTCTGCATGGAGGGGCACAGACCTTGAAGACGCAATTTTAGCCGAGGATGTTCAGTTTGTCCAAGGTATTGTAGAGCAACAGCTGGGGGGAGTTATCCGGATGCTATCTCCTCTTGTACAGAATGCTGTAGCTAATGGCGGTAGTACTTACATTGAAATCTGGCTTCCTGGTGTTCCTAGCCTTGCAAGATTCTGAGTTTTAGGGTCCTTGGAAATTGAAACTTTACCGATCAGAGTTGGTACATTATCTGTAGATTTCGTAGTGATAGCGAGCTGCCTACGACGTCCACATGACGAAGATGGTAGAACTACTCCCAACAGACTCTTCATGTACGATGGTCTTACATTTCTATATAGATTTTCTGAAAAGTCCTAGTCTGGTTTTCAAATGAGTGGGTTTTCTTTTTTGGGGCGGGAGAAGAATCATTGCCTATCCTTTGAGTTGGCATGGGCTTCAAAATTGGATTCATTAGTGTCAATTGTTGTGTAGGACCAGGGTTTTTTATGGGTCTTGTATTGTCCCCCGAAACTTGTGTCGGACTAAGAGTTCATTACGAGAATTCACTCATTTGATGAAACTGTACTAAATAGTGCTGTTTGAAATACTTATCTTTCCCAAAACAGTTGTGTTTCTGAGTTTCTCAAGAGCTGAGGGGTATTCCAGTCCAATTAACCGTTGAACGTCAGATGGATGGCCGTGCTGTTTCTACAGTGGTGTGGCATGTGCCCACCCATTAAAATTGGGAGCGACTAGGTGGACACCCCGCAATTGCTATGTAGACACCTCCATAGTCAAATTTATTAAATTTAAGATTATTATTATGCTGAAATATGAAATAAATTCAAAGAATACTTTAGCGTGCATCAGCACTATGAACACACAACAAATCTGCCTCATTTGTGATACAATCAAGAATTAAATTAGTAAAGGAAGGGAGCAATTGTTTTAACTCCTGATTGTGTCACAAATGAGGCAAATTTGTTGTGTGTTTGTAAATATTGTAAACGCAAATAAGTATTACTTTGATTTTATTTCTTATTTCAGCGTAATAATAATCTCAAATTTAATAAATTTGGCTATGGGGTGTCCATGTAGCAATTGGGGAGTGTCCACCTAGTTGCTCCCTTAAAATTTTGCATCTGAAAGCTGCAAAAGTCAACAATGCATGGTGCCCTCATGAAAAGTGCAAGATGGGCAGCTTGGGACCTAACACCGTGCATTTGAATCATATCACAATTTGGGTTACCTAAAAATATGAATGCATCTCATGAGGTAATTTTTGCCTTCCATGATGGACCATGTGTTCATGGTCACTTTTGAAAAAAATCAGATGAAAAACGACTTTTTTCCAAATCACAAAATCTTTTTGCAGAGCTAGATGATGCTTTTCATCCTCCTCAATGTTTAAGGGTTAAGGTAAACATACCCCATCTTGAGCGGCACTCAATTTGGCACCTTAGATTTGAGAGTTTCACAATACACTAATGAACTCAAAGTGGAGTAGAAGTGGAGCAGTGAACACTACTTGCACATGCCAATTTTGCCACATATCAATTGCTAAGTTGATTTGGGAGGGTTGGGATTGGGACTATTAACCCCTGAGCGCCCCAGGCACAGGATCCTGTCAATATGAATTACAAAAGCAGGGCTCTTGGGCTAAGATTTGTTTGTACCTCTGTGAGAATTGTACCAGCTCGTAGGCGATAGGGTTTGTGATGAACGGTACTAGGTTGACAGGCTGGGGTCGTTCGTGGTTGTTAGTTTCAGGATCTTGATCTGGTGGTCCCACAAAGTTTTTGAGTCATTTTTTATTTTGTCGACCGGTTTGATTGGTGAGCGCCGATATCTGTATCGACGGGAAATTTTGGCGCGGTTTCAGCATGTCCTCCCTCAAGTGTTGTGTGCGACATTCTCCAAAGGATGAAACATGTGAGGGCTCGCAGGCCAGCGTGTCAGTCCCCCAGCAGTACTGCCCCGGTCGATGCAGCATTCAACGCTTCAAGAGCAGCACAGTTAGAGATCGTTTGTGCAATGGTCCCAGAGCCAAGTCACCCAAAATTTGGAAGGCCGGACCCTATTTTATCTGTGAAGGCCATGTGAAAAAATTAGACCCGGAAACCCACATCTACATACCATGTGTCATTGTTGAACCCGTAAACCCCCAAAATTTCAGTGATTTTCTCACGGTCAACTATACTTTGACCTCTGTAATCTTATCCATGCACCGTTGAAATCTTGCCTACATAGAACCAATCGCTGCAGCCTCTTATGAACTCCCATTCTCAACGGTGAAATCGCTTGGATCAAGCTCTAGAGCAAACCAGCAGATTTTTGTTGCAAGGACCTCGCACCCTCCCTTCATGGCTGGAAAAAACTGCGGCCGTTTAGGGTTAAGTGCCATTATAAGAAAACATCTTAAGCAATTTCAAGGTTAGTCTAGAGTTGTTTTCAAGGACCCTTTGAGTTATAACTTTGCCCTTTCATATGAAATACTCTACAATATTTTTTTCCACAAAAATGACTCTTCATGATAGCTTGTCAAAAATCTAACCCTATGGATTTTTTTCTTGAATTTCCCAAGATTTTATAGTACCCTAAATCCTTAAATGCTCCGGCATGGGCAAGGTTACCTTATAAAAAATAGTCATAGAAATTCTACACAGGACTTCTCTCCTGTTGATCTTGATTATTAAGTAGCATCTTACTTGAATAACACATGCAAGCTGCACTATTGTACTTTATATATAGTTTTACATTTTCTTATTGTTGCTTGGAAGCATATGGTCATTATTGGGTGCTCTTAAATGTGGCAAAATACAACAAATATCTTATCATATTTTTTGTATAGGGTTAAACCCTAGGTTGAGTGCATCCTAGGGTATTAAACGCCCGAGGGTGTTTAATACCCTGGGATGCACTCAACCCGGGGTTTAACACGGCGTTAAGCTCGCTCCCCAATGGGCTCCCGTCATGTTTCCATCTTGCGTTGACCATGCAATGCACTGTTAAATTATTAATGGTGCAGTACACCATTAAAAAATATTCCTGCTTCATTAAACAAGTTAGTTTGTACTACGCAAATTGCAAGAGGGCTTAACGTTTGGCTACACCAAACGTGAGTTTTGGAGTTTAATTTTGTTGCACATTTAGCAGTGTTTTAACCATTTGAGCTATTATGAAACTCACAATTGGGATTATTTATCACAATTTGTGTCGTTCTTGGTTCCTTACTGGTCAATATGCAAACGTATTTCTTTTAATAGAGGGTGGATTTGTATGAACTGAATTGTTGGAGGCAAGGTATTTATGGTTTTCAATTTTTTTCATTTAATTTATTGGTTCAAGCAACATGCATTCTTAAATGCATGTGTATAAAAAAAAACAGTAAAAATACATTGGAATTATCTTTAACCCTTGAACATCTGATGGGTGAATGTGCTTGCCCCTCTATAGTGTTCTATAACAATTTCTACAGTGGTATGGTATGTGCCAACCCATTATAATATTGTTTCCTAAAATGGTAAAAGTCAATTGTGCATGGTGCCCTCTTTAAAATTGCAAGAAGAGCAGCATGGACCTGACACAATGTCTTTGAATCTTCTCACAATTTAAGTTACCAAAAAATATGATTATGTTTGTTGAGGTTCTTTCTGCCTTCCATGATGCACCATGTATCTTTGATTATTTCTAAAAAAATTAGGTGACAAAGAACTTCTTTATTTAGTACATAGTGTTTTTTTGTGTGGCTAGGGGTCGTTTTTTGTCCCCTTTGGCATCTAGGGGTTAAGTGCATGTTGTATTTTGAATTTTACTCAATTTTCTTATTGTTAAAATAGCCAATGTTCAAAAGAATTGGAAAAAGAAAAAGAAGAATTGGCATGAAGAAGCTTGGCTATAATAACTTAGATGGTTGTAAGAGCATACCCAATGCAATAGGTTCATCCTACTTTCAAGTTTAAGGGACTCAATTACCTTCATTATATCTATTTGGCAAACATGTTGTAGATCAATCAAAACTCATATTTTAATGAATGTTAGAAGAGATTCCATCAATATTAAAATTGAGCACAAAAACCTATGTAAATACAATGTTGGGACAATGCTAATTTGTAAGCGTAAAATGGTGAGCCATGAGCAGTGAGCCAAGATTTTTGAGAGCAAGAACCAATTTTGAGCTCAAAATCAGTGGAAAAACTAAAACAATTAACAAAGTTATCAAGAGATGAAAGTTCAAAACACACAATTATAGGGCCCTATGTATAAAATTATAGGTGAAATTTAGTATTTTGACAAAAAAATCTAGGCTCATGGCTCACAAATCCTTGCTCACAATTTGGCATTCCCCAATCCAAACCTAGACACCCAATCAAATGAAGTGTTTGTGTTCTAAGCCCAGACATTTAGAGAAACAAAGTGTTTGTTTATAGTCAATGCTTGAATATTTTAATGAAGTGTTTGTTTATAAATAATGCTTGGATATGGTCTAACCTTTTTTCCTTGCCCAAGGCATTAACCCCTGAAGGGCCTGAACGCCCTTTGCGACCGTATGTATGACCATATGTATAGACATATTTGAGCTGCTTCGAGGACTTTTCAAAAAAAATTATGCACCCATCATCATACAACCCTTCATTATGTATGATTATAACACTTAATCTCCAGCTGATTCAAACTTCTAAATATTGGTTGCCACCGTATTTGGTGCCGTAGCTCCAAAGCCCAAGGGCCGTTCAGGGGTTAACTTATCTGAGCATCACTGTATTCACATTGTAACATACTATAATCAAATTCTTTTGAAAACTTTCGCCAATTTTTTATCCGATAGTTTCAATTTTGAACCGGTATTCTTACAATTTCAACCCGGTAATCTTACAATTTCAACCCGGTATTCTTACAATTTCAACCCGGTAATCTTACAATTTCAACCCGGTAATCTTACAATTTCAACCCGGTAATCTTACAATTTCAACCCGGTAATCTTACAATTTCAACCCGGTAATCTTACAATTTCAACCAGCTGGCAATACAGTAAAAACCGGTTCCCCCTAAACCCTAACCACGGTTCAACAAAGAGACTAGGGTTTAACAAATCAGGGGTTTTTTCCGAGATTTCGGGATGCGACTGTACCGCCACCCATCTTGTGACCAGACGGACGTCCAGTCGCTTGAAATCACCATGCCACACCCAGATTTGAGACAACAGCGCTGCCTAGAATCACAGAAACACCAAAACCACTGATGCCATGCAAAGAGACTCAGCACAGATAAAAGCTATGGCTACTTCACTTTTCCGTACAACAAACATTAATCCTAAGATTAAAATTTCCTCCACAACGGCGCTGCTAGAAATTTGAGAATACCCAAAGAAAATTACACCGCTACAAATCACGAAACCCTAAACCAATTCCCATTCCATCTCCAACACAATATATCGTCTTTTCGATTCAACGCAGAAGTCGATAGCAGCAAAGAGAGCCGAAAACGACAAACAATTGAAGGCAGGGCCACATAAAGACTGCCAAAACTGAATGGCAAATCCTACGTGACAGAAATGCTTAAGAAAAATGCAGAAAGCTAACCTCTGATTTGGTTGATAAGCAGCTTAACGCCAGGCAATCTTTGGAAACGATATTACATCCTTGAGCAAGTCCCTTTCCGAGTTCAGCGATTTTAAGAGAGCATGCAATTAATTAGTCTTGAAGTTAGGGTTTGAAGTTAGGGTTTCCAGAGAGAAAGGAACGGTGTGGACCTGGCCAGTGCTTGCAGCAGGTGATTCAATCAATCTTGTTTGAATCGTCTTGAAGTTGGGGTTTCCAGGGAAAGGAACAGTGCGGACCTGGCCAGTGCTTGCAGGTGATTCGATCAAATCGTATGTGAATCGTATTGAAGTTAGGGTTTCCAGAGAAAGGAGCTGTGCGGACCTGGCCAGTGCTTCCAGCAGGTGATTCGATCCAATCCATGGCGGAGAAGAGCAAGGCGACAGAAGGAGCCGACAATTCCAATAGGACGGTGAGCGAGCACAAGCTGAAGCAGCAGCCGGACTTGACGTTGGGAAAGGCGCCGCTGGAGAGAGGCGAGAGGGCAGCAGGGTTAGGGTCGCGGAGGTTCAGTACGCCGGTGACGAAGGAGGAGCGAGAGGCGAGTGCGCGGGAGCTGAAAGAAATGGAGGCGGAGGAGCGCATCCCGTCCATCCTGCATTCCATGCCGGTCCGGCGCGACACCAGCCCCGACGATCGTCCGTACCCGCTCAGCCGCGAATCTGTGAGTCCCATCGGGTACCCTCCCGAACCGCAGCCGTGACGACGACGCCCACGACGCGACGCCCGTCACTCCCTCCCTTCGCAGGTTTGAAACTCGTTATGGACTCTCCTCGTTTGCCACGCCTGCTTGAAAATCAACCCCCACAGCAGGGTTTTTTTTTGGGAAGGACTAAGGTAGGAGGCTCATAAATGGAGCATCTAAGGGCTGAAACTGAATTTTGGGTAGGTGAAACTCCTTGAAATGATTTTCAGTAAACTTTCCTTGAAAGACAAGAAGAATCCGCATCTAACCCAAGTTGTTTCATATTTTTTGGAACTTTGTGGAATTAGTTATGAATATTTGAAGTGGAAAGGCCATAGGGCTCTATAACGGTTCACCTTCTCAAATGTACACTACTTGTATATTTTTGAAACCTATGAAAAGCAGCATGTACACATGAGATACATTTGAGAAGGTGGACCAATTTTGAGCCTGAGCAAAATATGAACCTCCTACCTTATAGCCCAATCTAGGGTTTTTTTTTTATTTTCTCACCAATGTGTGGGTGGCATTTTTTGAAAATGGTTTGTAGCTTGCTGGCTCTGTCCCTGTTTGGTTGGAGCTGAAGATGGCCCCAATGCATGGATTTTTGGAGCATCATGGGACTTTTTTTGTAGGTAAAAATTATTCATTGGTCATTTTTTGAAAACATCCAAATAACCATTGCCATTACTTAAGTATTGTATTGAATTGGATTAGGCAACACCTCAAAAAGAAAAAAAGTGCTCAAATAATTTTAAAATGATGGCATCAATTTTCAATTTGATAAGGATTTTATGAAAGCCTAGGCTGCAATGCAATTTTCATTATTGCAATCTAGCATTTTTTGAATATCTTTCCCTCTTTTTTCCTATAGGCTTGAAACTAGCCTTTTTTTTAAGGCAATTGGGCCTTAAATTGCAAAAAAAAAAAAAAACATTGGCCCAACCTATTAAATTTGAGATTATATCACATTGAAATATGAAATAAAATCAAAACAATTTTTTAGTGCACATTTGTATCTGCAAGCGTTGCAAACATACAACAAATATGTCTCACTTGTGACATGGTGAAGAGTTACACTAGTTGGTTCCTTCATTTGTAAGTTTAACTCTTGATCATGTCACAAATGAGACATATTTGTTGTATGTTTGCAAATTTTGCAAATGCAAATGTGCACTAAAATATTGTTTTGATTTTATTTCATATTTCAATGTGATAATAATCTCAAATTTAATAGGTTGGGCTATAAGGGGTGTCTCCCTAGTCCTTCCCTCTTTTTTGGGGGGAAATTTTATGGATACCCTTGAAGTTTGTCATATTTGTATAGATAACCTTGGTTTTTTAAGAAATTGCACAAATACCTTTGGACCATAATTTTCAAGCGTTTGTTTTGTTATGCACGCTATTTCCTTCATGATCAAAGTTAAAGCAAACAATGCAATAAGGTAGGTAGCTTGAAAAGTGACACTTTAAGGGCTGATTTGCTCCTTTTCATGGGATTTTTAGACAAGAAGAATTTTTGTCTAATTTTCAAACTAAGAGAAATGGATGCCAAATGTAGCACTATTTTTATTTTTATTTTTTTGAAGCATTATTGAATTGTTGATGAATTTTCAAAGTTTTTTGTAGCAAACACCTATTTGTGACTCTAGGTCTCCCATAAATTGTCACCCTGTAACTTGTGAAGAGATGAGGTGATTGGCTCTTGCACTAGAATACACCTTTTCTTCTTTGACTTGAAGGAGTCCATTCAAGGATCAATTCATATACATTTTTGAGCTACCTATAGCACACTTTATCTAAGAGGATTGCAATTGGAGCACATTATCTTACAACAAGTTTTTTTTGTGGGAAAGTTTTAGGGGACATCTCATGGATTCCCCTAAAGTTTGCAATATTTTCATAGATACCCTTGCTTTTTTAGAAATTACACAAATAATCTTGGATCAAACTTTTCAAGCATTTGTTTTGTTGTGCATGCTACTTCCTTTCTTCCTTTGTGCACACGTTGCTTCTTTTTTGTTTCATTACATTTCCTTCTTCAACATTGGTCATTTCTTCAACATTGGTCATCAAGGAAGTACAAGTACAACAAATAAATGCCTAAAAACTATGGTCCAAGGGTGTTTGTGCCATTTTTTATAAAGCAGTGATATCTATGCAAATATCACAAACTTCAAGAGTATCCATGAAATCTTCCCCTTTTTATTGGGAAAATTTTATAAATACCCTTGAATTTTGCCATATTTGTATAGACACTTGTGGTTTTTCAGAAATTGCACAAATACCTTTGGACCATAAATTATAAGCGTTTGTTCTATTGTATCTCCACTTCTTTCTCCCTTGTGCATTTAATGCTTCTTTTTTGTTCTATTACACTCCTTGCTTTAACATTAGTCAAGAAGGAAGTAGCGTGCATAACAAAACAATTGCCTAAAAATTATGGTCCAAGAATATTTGTAAAATTTCTGAAAAATCTGGGGTATCTATACAAATGTGACAAACTTCAAGGGTATTCATAAAATTTCCATTTTTTTTTTCTCATTATTTTTTGGGTAGTGCAGAAAGCCGCCATTGCTAGAGTGATGAAGCTATTTACATCCATGGACATGGATGTCATATGTAGTATATGGATGAAATTTCATTTCTTCATTAAAAGAATAGTCTACGTACAAAAGATATGCAAGCATCTTAGAGAATTTGGATGGATTAAATTAGATACTATGAAAGTACACAATGATTTTTGATAAACAATAGAAATAACTCAAAATGGGTAGCTTGAATGTTGTAAGGGTTTTGGACTCCATAATTTCAAAGCGAACAAGATTATGTGGATAATAACCTTTGCATAGGACCTACCAAAGGAGGAACTTGAGATTGTTTCCCATAAGCTAGCATGCTTTGGAATTATCGGAGATGATTTGGTATAGTTTTATGCCATTTGATTTGCCATAAAACTCACATAAGGTACTAGATTTCAAACGATAGATTGAAGTATAAAAAACCGAAGTTAGCAATGTTTATATGCGTTTGAGTTAAAATGGCAAATTGTCACTATGACACTACTAGTCTTTAAACTATACTGGAGATTGCAATTAACGAGATCAAGTTATTATCTTAAAACATTTTAAATTAGTATCCACAACAACATATATAGCGAAATTTTCTCTCAAGTTTTGCAGGATGTTTGAACATAATTTGCTGTGACACACAAATCAATGCACAATTGAGCACTTCACTTTTGATTGAAGGATATTGATTCAAACCAACCAACCTTAGATTGTGGTAAATAGTTTTGAATACAAAATATTCTTCAAAAATTGACCTTAAATCCATGCAATAGAAACCTTAAGCTCAAATATATGGGGCACCAAAAGGTCCAAGAGGAAAGTTAACCCTGGCCATTTACTAAGTGCTATGCTCGCCTCTACACATCAAGTTTTCATTTTTTATTTCAATGTCCATATGGAAAAGGAGAGGGTTATTCAAAGAAGATTGACAATGCAAGGTTATTTGGTGGACAAAGAGCATTATAGATGTATGCATTGTGAACATGGTCACTCATTTGAGGATTGACAATATTATTGCAAGAAAAGATTTTTACATTCATGATGAATATTACAAAGCAACAATGGGCATAGTAGCTTATCTTACAACATATTTCATTGTAGAGGGATTAGGAGTCAACATTTTTATGTAATAGCAACCTAACATTGTCCATAAAAAATTTATAGAAAGTTTCTCACGTCATTGTGGATACAACATATATCAATGCTCTATCATATTTAAGCATTTTACTTTCATTATAATTATAGCTTGTGTCAATGCACATCCTCTACCAACTTAGCACTAACTTAGCAACACAATAAAAGAATTAATTTAGTTGGAGTTAATACAATAGGGACAAAGTCAATTTGTTTGTCATCCTACTCTCAACAATTTACAAGACATAATTGAAACAACATGGCAATAACTTTTAATAAAAATATCTAGCAACCATTGTAGCAATCACTAAAAGGAATTCCACATCATGAAAAAAGAGGTAGCTTGGGCACCATTATCTCTCTACTCAAAACAATACTAAATATCCTATATCCAAATCATTTTAAACTAACTTTCATATATATACCGTCAAAATTGTAATCATTGGAGGAAAATTAAAAATAAAGGTTACAAAAAAGAATAAAAAAAGTTAGAAGATTATTGAAAATTTTGCAATTTTTTTAAAATAAAATTGGAAAACCACCTTTTGACATATAGGTGCAACTTTTGATCATTGTCAAAAAAATCAAAACCACTTGCTAAAGAATATTACTTTACAACCACATAGCACCACAACCATTCACTATAATTCTCTTAATTGAACAATACCACTTCACACACACCTTGTATAAGACATGGTACAAACATAAACAAAAACAAATGCTTTTACCTTGCAATCCTCATGAGAGATATGAGCACACATGTCCAATCTTTTACCCCTTAGACAAGCATAATAGGGTTGAATACTTTACACCAAACCTATAATTGTATCCCTAGTTATAAATAGAACATACAAAGAAGATTATGCTAAAAAAATGTAATATTCTAGCATTCTTAGATTCCTTATGCTGGCAACACTAAAAGCTTGCCTAAAAGGACAAAGATTAAGCTAGTTATCCATGGGAATGGGCTTACGTACTTGGATTATGCCAAACCTTAACCCCTAAACGTTAGCACGGACAAAAAGCGTCCTTTGCCTCAAAAAAACGACTTTGTGTCTCAGAAAAAGACAAATTTTGATCTGATTTTTTTTTAGAAGTGATCATAAATGTGTAGTGCATCATGGAAGGCAAAAAATTACCTCTTGAGATACATTCATTTTGTTTTGTAACCTAAATTGTGATACATGATGTTAGCTCCCGAGCTACCCTTCTTGCAATTTTCATGAGGACACCATGCACTGTTGACTTTTCCAACTTTTTGAAGCAATACTACTGGTGCTCATGTGCAAAGCACTGTAGAATGCTACAAGTAGGGCAAGCCATGGTGATCCATCTGTCCTTTAAGGGTTAAGCTATAAACTCACAAGTAACACATACCTAGATTATACCAAACCTTGAGCTATAAATACAAGTAGCTACAGTACAAGAGAAGCTTTGTCCTTATAACACTTTAGCTTGCTTTTCAAGTAAAGCAACTACTCAAACTTCCTCAGAATAGCTTCTCTTTATCCAGAAAGCCTCATTCTCCCCAGTAGGGAAGTCCAAAACCAAACAAGTTTAGGGAGAAGCACTAAGGGAAACCATAATGTTGTAGGAAACTCAAACATGGTGCCACCATTTAATTTTCTAAAGCTCCTTCAGCTCATTGCAAGAAAAGGCTATGCCAAGATGGACAGACGGATGGAGATAGAGCTGGAATTATACCTGCAAGAAATGCTTCTCTAAGAGCATCTCCACTGATCCTGGCATGTTCAAAAGTTTCATCTATTTCTAAAGGGGCCTCAAGCACCTTGATCTCCACCCATGCTCTTCTAAAAAAGGTGGCCTAGCATTTCAACACGCCCCATATATAATCATATGACCACTTCTCAAAGAAAGTAGAGAATAAAGTCCACTAATAAACTTAGGGTCAATAATGATGAATACTTGAATTAGTGTCTTGAAGAGCCCCTTGCTAGATATTGTAGGACAAAGTATCTGGAGAGGGTTTTGAGACAGGCCTCTAACACTTTTCATCATCCACTCTGAGCGTGTTTGAGCCACCGGTGGAGATGCCCTAAGCAACAATGAAGGGCAAGACCATGGCCTAGCACTTCAACACGCCCCATAAATAACCATATGACCCACTTCTCAAATAAAGTAGAGAATAAAAAGTCCACTAATAAACTTAGGACCAATAATGATGAATACTTGAATAGTGTCTTGAAGAGCCCTGCTAGACACTATAGGACAAAGTGTCTTGAAGAGCCCTTGCTAGACAGTATAAGACAAAGTGTCTTGAGAGACGGGCATCAAACACTTTTCATCATGCACTCGAGCCACCGGTGGAGAAGCCCTAAGCAACAATGAAGGGCAAGACCATCATCAAGAAAGCCTGGAACTCGAGAGTGGCGGCGCCAGTGAGGTGGGGGTCGTGGAGTTTGAACTGGTCCACCAGGCCCTTCATGATGAGCCCGCACTCGATGAACTCCCCGAAGGCGATGCTGGCGTTGTGGCCTGTGCGGTCATAATTGAGCATGAGCAGCTGCAGCACTTGCGGCGTGGCGCCGATCCCCAGGCTCCGCAGAGCCTCCCTCAACTCCCAATGGTCGATGCTCCCGCTGCCGTCGGTGTCGAAGGTCTTGAACGTCCGCTGCCATTGCCTCAGTTCCTTCCACAGCTTTGCAAACGCCTCCGGCCCCAGTCTGGCAAAACACACAGCATCACACACCATTCTCAGGTTGTTAGCACACACACACTTGTACATTTGGTAGTCAGACACCGATCATCAGCACACAAGCATTGCATGATTCTCAGCTCGTTAACATGCAATTTGATCGGTTGCTGTCTAGCCCTAAGAATCATGCAATGCTTGTGTGTTTGATCAGTTTTTGTCCAGCAAATGTCCAACACACAAGCATTGCATTAATCTTAGGGCTGGACAGAAACTAATCAACCACACAAGCATTGCATGATTCTCAGGTCGTTAGCACGCACTTGAACATTTGCTGGACAGAAACTGAGCAAACACACAAGCGTTGCATGATTCTTAGGGCTCCTGAAAGCCCTCTAGAGAAAGTATTCATCAAGGAGGTCGACTTTGTTTTGGCAAGTGTGTATTAGGGCATCATCAACTCAGAGACGGGGTTCTGAACTGGGAACTAGCCGCTTCTGTGCCTTTATCCGTCTGAAAATTCTGCACTCCTGCTAATAGGCCAAATCCGCCCACTCCCATTGCAGGTCAAGGCACTGCAAAAAGTCAGTTCCGAGTTCTTGCAAGCTGTTGCAATGAAGCTACGAGCTACCACAAACACTGTGGCATTCAAGCACACATTCTAGGGAAGTCTAAAGGCACTAGGAAACAAGCAAATTTGCAATGCGAGGAAGTCGTTTTGACATGGCCTTGTCCTAGTTACGCATTGCCGTGGTTGCATTGGAGCCCTAAAAAAACCTCAATTTCCCACACAATTGGCCCCGACCAACAGATATGAAGTTATGGTTCAATCCGCTGTCTTGCGTTACAATGCTCAACAGGACATACAGGACAAAGAAAAATAAGAAGAAGAAAAATTGACATGTTCTTAAAGCAAGAGCTCGGAAATCGCTAAACCTGGAATTAACGGTGGGGTTGTCAGCGAAAAGGTAGAGCATGATCCGCACAGTTCGATGCTTGAAGTTGAAGAAGTTGTGCGCGAGGATTCTTTGCAGCTCCCTGGTATCAATGGCTCCACTTCCATCCCTATCTGCTCTCGTGAAGAAGTCTATTACATCAGGCTCTGTGCCTGGAGGGAAGCGTGAAGTGTAATCATACCGAGGGTGGCCTGTTCCACAGAAGTACAATGCGTGAGAAAAATCATAGAAAAGAAGAAACATGTTCATATGCCTACTATCAATTATAGCTGTCATATTGGACAGATTACTTTTCATCAAACGCTCCACTATCTACATGAAACGTACATCTAAGACATGATATGTCTGTAGATATAAGTCTCATGTACGTCATGGGACGTTTGATGAACACATCATGGAACGTTTGGTGAACAGGAACCTGCTCAATATAATAAACATGCTTTCAATCCCATTCAATCTGCAATCCTATTAGAACTCGGTTAGAATCTGATTTATCACGCACCAATATTATACTCTAATTTTGAAATCTCAAGGTAGTAGCATTCACAATACTTAAACAAAGAAACTACACTCTGACAGGCTTTTAAAGGCTTTTATAAGGACTAGAGCTCAGATAAACAAAACACATAAGAGCCTACTCAAACTTCTTTCACTTTACTATACATGTGAATTGTTTTGCTAACAACTTCTCTCTCCCCTCGGTCCAACACCAGTAAAGCAAATTGGTGTAAGGTTAGTTATTCATGTCAAGGATCTTATTCTATACATGTTGCCTACATTCTTCAGCAACAATAAGCTTATGCAAATTTCCAAAACAACTGTAAAGCCACTAACTAGTTTATTCTCAGAAAAGGATACTTCAAAATCTACTGATGTGCTGCAGACTCTACTTCCTTACATAATTCCATAACTTGTTCGTTGTTTACTTGCTTTTTCCAAATTCAGACCACTATGGAAATCAACCAACCATAATAGACGGCTAAAAGAAACTAAAAAAAAAACTCCAACCAAAGGACGAAGAAGAATGCCAGCAGCCAAAACATGAAAGAGTTAGGGTTTCACAAATCGCACCTTGCGCTGAAGGATAATACACCTCCTCTGGTGGAGAATGAAACTGGCTTGCAGGCCGACCTGAACCAGTTGGAGCATTCGGAACGTAAGCATTATTAGGGTTACCTCCCTGCGGTGTTGATATAAAAAATTTATCAAAACTTCCACTAGAAAGATGAGTCTGTTGACCATGCATGAAAGAATTTGGCCGGTCTCGAGGCGGCCCCTGCTCCTGCCCCGGCGGTGCAACGTCAGGCACATGAGCTTCCCCTCTCCCGGCAGCATCAATACGCTCTTGATACCGAATCACGCCCCTGGAGAGACTCTTTCGATAGTTCCGCACCACCGGATGCACTCCCTGCCAATGCAGATTAATTCAGTGAAAAACCTGCTGCACAAACCCTAAAGTAACGAAAAACTAGCTTAACCCTTAAACGTCCCAAGGGCATAGTAGATACGTTGCTGTATATTTGGCATTTGCTACCAACAAGAAATTTTAACTTGGGATCTCAATTAGCTCACTAGAACCGCGTTTATCTATATTTCAACTTCTTTGTTGATCTCAAATGTAGTAGAGGTGTGGATCCATTCCAAATACAAAAAAAAAAACCCCCGTATTGTACTGGTAGCAAAGGGCCTTTCAGACGTTTAAGGGTTAGGGTATGTTCACACTTGGTGTTAAGCGTGGTAATAACAAAGGAAAATTAGGTGTATTTGGACACATCTGTAGACTGCATTCATATTGCTTATACACCTCCTAACACCAAGTGTGATCACAACCTTAGCAACAGAAGACGAGAGAGAAAAAAAAGAGCAGGTGAGTGAGTGCTAGTACCTCGTGCACAAACCCTAACAAGTACCTAAAAACTAGCTTAGCAACAGAAAACGAGAGAGAGAAACAGAGCCCGACTAAGTGAATGCTAGTACCTGTTGCACAAACTCTAAAGTAACAAAATACTACCTTAGCAACAGAAACCGAGAGAGAGAGAGAGAGAAAAAGAGCGTGAGTGAGTGAGTGAGTGAATGCTAGTACCTGTTGCACAAACCCTAAAGTAACGAAAAACTAGCTCAGCAACATAAAACGAGAAAGAAAAAAAGCGCGAGTGACTGAGTGAGTGCTAGTACCTGTTGCACAAACCCTAAAATGACCAAAAACTAGCTTTAGCAACAGAAAACGAAAGAGAGAAAAAGCGCGAGTAAGTGCTAAGTTAGTACCTGTTGCACAAACCCTAAAATGACCAAAAATTAGCTTAGCAACAGAAAACAAGAGAGAGAGAGAGGGAGAAAAAACGGTACCTGCATGGAGTCGAGCTGCAGGAGCAGAGCCATGGCGCCTTCGCTCCATTTGAGCCGCTCCGTGGGATCCCGGGAGAGGGTGTCGAGCAAGCGGGGGTCGGAGTTGAGCTGATGGTTGAGGCGCTGGAGCTCCAGTCGCACGGTGCGAATGGTGCGCAGGTGCTTGAGGGGTTGAGTCTTGCGCACCAGGTGGCCGCGGTACGCAGCTTGGATGGCCGTGGCTGCGGCGTGCGGGCTGGACCGCCTGTAGTGGTACTTCATTGCAGACCTGATGGTGCCAGCTCCGCCACAGCGTGGAAGCAGAAATCCCTTCGTGTACTAAAGTTACGACAGAGTGACAGTGGTCATGATCAGTACTTGGACCTTGGGAGGACTGGAGCTACGTAACACTTTCATGTGCCGGCCAAGTTGGCGGGAGTTTCAAGGTGTTTCTTTACCGACAGATGTTTGTTGGGTACAGCATATTCCACCGTTGACAAAGTTTTTAAAAAAAAGAGGAAAAGAAAACAGGTTTGGGTCAAGGTCCGGGAAGAACCGACTGCTAGTTCAAAGCTAGAGCAATGAACTGGGAGAGCCAAAAAACAATAGAAAGTTAGTCAAATGAAATGTGCAAAAAACCAATTGAAATTTAAATAAATCAGTTAAAAATCGACAAAGTGTTCAGAAATTTTCCAATTATAGTGTAGGTATATGGTGAATAGCCGGTGCATCCACTGAAAAAATTGGATGAAAATGAGAAATGTAGGCTTTTAACCGAAAAATCTCATTATCTCCCCATAAACTGCCCTTGAAAGTCACGAAAACCCTTTGTGGCCATATATATGGCCATATGTACAGACTTATTTGAGCTGTTCAGAGGGCTTCCCAAAACTTTTAATGCACCCACCATCATACAATCCTTCAATATGTATGGTTGTAACACTTAATTTCTAACTGATTCAAACTTCTGAATATTGGTTGCAACTGTATTTGGTACCGTAACTCCAAAACCCAAGGACCCTTTAGGGGTTAAAAAAAAAAAAAAAAAAAAAATTGTTTGCAATTTATAAACATTGGTTGAAAAATCAGTTAAATTTTTTTTTGTTTAATATTTATTATAAAAAAGAAAATAACCAAAGTAGTTCCTTAATAAACCGGCTCAATTTGGGAATTGAAGGAAATCATCCAAAAAAATTCAAATATTTCCTAGACCCTGACTTTTGGTGATCATTTTCATGTGGGTGGATAGGAATCAAGAGCGTCCTTCCAAGGAAGGGGGTGGGGTGGTTTTGTAAAGCACGACCTGGTCCTCATCAATAAAGATATCTTTCCATGGGGGGCTGGAGGGGTCTAGCCTGGACATCCAACCTCTGATTTTGCAAAACTCAAACTACATCCCTAGAGGGCTAGACCCAAAATCAAAGGTTGCTTTCTAAACTCTATGCATTGTGAAGATTTCAGAATTTTTTCTCTGTTTTGCCCGTGATCAACCTACACGGGCCTCTAGTTCTGATTATCCATGGCAAGGTACCCTAATTGGTTGAAACAAGGAAGAAGTACAATGAAAAAACTCAAAATGGTTCAGTACATCAATCACTCAACGTACTTGACGTTATAATCACTTCCATGAGCATCAACTGGGCAAACTCTTGTTGTGTCGCACTTTGATTGATTACCAATCTTGCATAGAGGGACGCCCTAAGTTGTGAACAAGTAGGGTTGTCTTGCTGTCAACAAAATATGACTTGTGCAAACTTTGCATTAGGGGTAGTCACACCTTTTTCACTCCCATTCTCAATCTTCAAAGAATGTGGTCGTGGCACTCTCTTCTTGATTTGTGGAAGCCACATTCTTTGAAGATTGAAAAGTTTTCTTCTTCACCTCTAAGAAAAGAAGAATGGGCGTAAAAAAGATTTTGCACGTGAAGTTTTTACATCTCCATTTTCTAAGAATCTCTTCAATAACAAATTCTATTTTTCAAGAAAAACTCCAATTTGATTGTTGTTCATGCTTGAACTTTTCATATGAATGTGTAATAGTAACAACAATTGCATAAAAAAAAATTACATGTTTTGAAAGTAACTACATGCAAGGGCACATTCATAGAATTATTGCTATTGTTTGTTATAGGCTTTCAACATTTATTAATTATTGGGTGATATCAACCCACCACTAACTCCAATTGTTTGGCATACATTCCACAAAAACTCTTGTGAATTCTTCTCTCTATTTGTAGTTGATTTTTAAACACACCTTATCCCTTTGTCTATACTTAATTTGTTTTGAAGGGTTTGCTCTAAAGTTTACAAACAACTCTTTCAATAAATTAGGGACCAGGGAAAGCTTAGAACTTAGATTTTTTGACATTGACGAGTTTTGTAAACCCATTTACCAAGGTAAATGCAAGCCTAAACATAATTTTTAAATTTCTTTCTATCCATCACATGCCCCCCATGCGCCCATGTCCCCCATGTCCCCCATGCGCCCATGTCCCCCATGTGCAGTTGGTAAGTCCAATAATATCAACTTAACGGACAGCTTGGACCCTGAGTTATTTTATAGAATAATTTTGAAGAATTTGCTCTAAAGTTTACAAACAACTCTTTCAATAAATTAGGGACCAAGGAAAGCTTAGAACTTAGATTTTTAGACATTGATCATAGATTTTGTTTTCCAAATATGGATGTTTACAATACAAGTGAAGGGATGATTAACAATAAACATGTATGAGAAATGTGTGTTTACTATGTGGGCAATGTGTATCTACTATCCATACTTTCCATAATGCACATCGTAATTCACAAGTTTTTCTCCCTCCTTTTTAGCTTGCCACCAATAAGATAAAAACAATATTGTGATTGTGCCTCAAATTACTTTCAAATAGTACCATTATTTGTATGTACAAGAAAAATTGATGGATAAGGTAGGTAGCTCAAATTGCAACCCCTCTCATGAAAAGCATCCCATAGATACACTAACTCAAGAATGGATATGAGGTGATTCTTGAATGAATTCTCTTTGAACATAGAAGAAAAGGTGTTTTCTACTACAAGAACCAATCACTCCTTGGTTTCACCTCATCTCTTTACAAGTTGCAAGAAAACAATTTATAGGAGTCCTAGAATCACAAATAAATACCTACTACAAAAAAATTGAAAATTCATCAACAATTCAATGATGCTTCAAAAATATGAAAAAAAATCTGTTACATTTGGCATCCATTTCTCTTTATCTGAAAATGAGACAAAAATCTTCTTGTCTCGAAATGCACATGAAAAGGTAGATCAGCACTTACAGTGTCGCTTCTTGAGCTACCTACCTTACCCCTGAAACGTGCAATACCCCTCGGTTTCCAGAAATTGTACAAATACCCTTATAACCATCTCGAAGAAACATTTCAAGATGGATTTGCAAGTACTTTTTTCAAATTTTTTGTTCCGTCTTTATGTGTTCCTATGATTCAAACGATCCACTCTATGATATGTATTTATTGCAAAATCTGGAAACAATGATTTTGAAAAAGAAAAATACCTACGTCAGGAGCAATTGTGCAACCTCTGAAAAACTAGGAGCAACTGTACAAATATTGCAATTTTCAGGGGTATCCATCAAAAAAGATCCCATGTTTGTTTATATAATCCCCATCATAAGAGAGTTCCACAAAATCTCAACGCAAACTAACTTACATGAACTGATTTTCAAGTTCAAAAAGATGAGTAGCCAAGGCTCAGACTAACTTTATTGTAGTACTCCTTGTCCACAAGTTGGATTTAATGTTTGAAGATAAAGCCTTCACAGCCACTCTAGTACTCCAAATTAGATAAGAGTTCTATTTTCAATCCTATTCCATATCAAACCAACAACTACTCCAATCCATAATTCCGTAGTTCCTCACGTGAGACGTGGTAATCACTTCCTCCTCAAAGGAGAGATGGCGCAGGACGCAAGGCAGAGGATAAAAATTCTGTCGCACTAGTCTGGTCAAGGAGCACTTCAGCCCACAGCAATCGCTTTCTCATTCCGAAAGCAATGCTGCAACAAGACCCTAGATAATAAACCTCACAAACCCGAGGAATTGTATAACAATTGAGAACTCATGAGAAACCTCTGTCTCATTAGTCATCAATGTTGTGACTCAGCCTGAAGTCGTTGTTGGTCATAGCTGGGAATGGAGTGACCTCGTAGCCTGCTTGCTTCTCTTTGTTACGCACCTTCTTCAGTTTGCCTCGGTCGTATTCCTCGTCCCTGAAAAATTCAAGAGCTCAATTACAGCTCAATACGGTTTGAAGTTGAGATTCAAAGCTGTATATTCTCACGGTTGTACCACTGGTTCGGGCCAAGGTAAGCACAAATACCTCCTATAGCTCAAGCTAAAACTGAAAAATTCCTTTTGGAAGGTGCAGCATTTGTGGTACGTTAACAAGGGTTTTGTTGATTGGATACGAGCAGAAAATTATATTCGGGAATTTTTTCCAGAAGCTTGCCTCTTTTAGACGCTGGCTACTTTTAACACTAAAAGAATTGGATGAAAAAAATGGACGAAATTGACAAACCCCTGTCAAGGAAAAAACAGTTGCACAAAAACTTGGATAAATTGGCTAATATTCGCTGATTTTACGGATAAACTTACACACATGGAAAATTATGTACATTAGTTTTTGCATGCCTGCGTGCATTCAAGGGTGTGTGTTGCTCACCCAATGAAAAGAGTAAAATAAGCCCTTCAGTAATGATATGAAAAAGCCCACTACGGTAGTGGCCATTTACCCACTGGATATCACAACAAGAAATACGAAGAACAAAGAATAGAAACATACCAGGAATCTCGTTGAGGTACAGTCGACTTGTGCGAGCGTAATAATCTGTCAACGTCCTTAACATGCCCGTTCCCATTGGCCTCCACCTCACCCCATCGAGGAACTGCAAAATGCAAAATTTGAACCAGAGACTGAGCGGGGTTCGAATACAAGCAAGACCTACAATAAACTCGACACAAGAAAATATGAGAACACAATGAAAGCGCAATCTACCATGCAACGTAAGGTCTGAATTTTATGAAAACGTAACAAATATGTAATAGGTACAAAATTTCTTCGACTGTACCTTCAAAGTCGTACAATCCATTTGCCTGCAAACGAAATGAACACTTCGTTGGTGCAATTACAGAAGCTGCTGCTCTCGAACCCCTGTCCAGGTCCACATCTTTTTCTGCGATCCTGGTTTCTGGTTGCTTGAGCACATCAGCAAAACCATTCACCGCTGCAAGGCTACTCCCGTTTCCAGTAGAACCATTCTCAGTCTGCGCAACTGAGTCAACCATACAAAAATCCTGGTTCTCTGCTGTAGCAACTGTAGCAATCGCAACAACAGCCTCTCCAGCTTGGCAAGTTCCATTTGACTGCAATCTCTCTCTCAACACGGTAACGTGTTCTGCTACAGACATATCAGCGTTAACAACATCGCCATTGCCAAATTTCGCCTTCTTAGGCAAGCCTGAGTTGCTTTCCTCAACGCAGCGAGCCCTCTTCGAAGTCTTTCCACACTGGCCACTCGTGGTCCCTTCATGATCAAGCTGACACTGACCTTTCCTACAAGCAGATCGTTTCCGGTCTTTTTGTCTGCGAAGAGACTTGGCCATGAAGTACCACCGAGTATGCGGCATAAAATATAAGAGCCGCATGTAAGTTTGAGGTGTGTTCCTGAAATGGTTATGATATTCGTCCCAGCCTGTGTCGTCATCATCGTCGTCTTTATCATCTTCACCGCTGGTACTGCAAATCGCTTCCACGTTCGAATCCAGCTTCTTCTCTACTTTCACAGTAGCCGCAGTCGACACTGCTGGACTTTCAGAAGATAAATCAGACCTCATGCTTGTGGTATCAGTCGCTGATACCTCCATTTCCAAAACCTTCTCAACTTCTGGTTTGACTCCGTTTTCAGCATTTGTTCCATTAACCAAAGACAGAACTCCACCGTTGCTTCCGTTCTCCGGTACAATTCCATTCGCATTATGTGCTGGCGTGTCAGATTCTCGAGTTATATTGCTTGCACCGCCCAGTGTATCAACCGTGTCGTTTCCTGAAGCGCTCTGAAAAAATAGAAAGATAAATAAATTAGGAAGCTGTCAATGAAATGATAATACTAAGGCAGATTTCTGAACATAAGAACGGGGAAAACAACATGTGAAAGGTGGATTTTCACTTTCACACGATTCTATACATTCGTAGACTGCTACCTGAGAATTACCCGCAGGTCTCACAGGCAGGCTATTGATGGATTTGGCAGTATTAGTAACTGCACTTTGAGACGTTTGGGCGTTTGACACTTGACGGCCATTGCTGTCGAGATCATCCGCGCTAGAAGAGTCATCCGCATTCTCAGCAGCGCCATCTGACAAAAGTTTCTTAAATGCAGGTAGAGAGTTGCGTAACAACTGCTCCGCCCCAGCAGAAGATTGAGTCACCGAATTCTTAATGTAGAAGAGAATGTAGGCTTTCTGATCCAGTACGGATTTCTCACTCACTTGTTTCACCTGAAAAGAAAAACCCCCGCCAATTGCATTGACTCAGAATCGTGAAACAGATCAGTGACGATCCAGAAGTAATGACACAACGCCATGAACGAGCTTTTTCTCTCAATCCAATGGGGTTTAGAAAAAAAGTACCCGACTATCATCCAACGCATGCCACATGTCTCCCTTCGTTCGCACAAAGCAGTAATAATGCCCCGAATGCGTAGACCAACCAGCATGCACCAGCACCGCATACAACGAATACTTCGCATCAGCAGCCTGCACCAGAACCAAAAGATTGAAATGGTAAGGCAGAGTACGGTAAAATACGGTCTTTCTTTCATGCTGACCCTCTCAAACAAAAGCAACTCACCTATTCAAACGTTTTGCTGCAATTTGATTAGCAAGTGGTGCAAGTATGACTGGACTGAATATCTATAGCCACTGATTTTAGATAGGAACAGTGGTGAGCTACTGTCAATGGTAGTAACCTACAACATTCCACTTCAACATTACAGAACAGCATCATACGCAGAAATAGAAATTGTTTCATCCAAACACAATTAGCTATTGGGTCTTCCAAAGCTCACATTCCTTCCTAGTATCCTACGTCCAAAAAACACTTAAAGAAAACTGCAAACATACCTGTGGGTTGCTGATGTAGGGCTTCATGTCCAAGGTGCGCCCAAACTCAATCTTCTTGTCAATCTTCCCACCAGAACTGCCAGTCCCACTAAATCGCTTGAACTGAATAGTGAGAATGTTTGGAGACTTGTCAATGGTGAATTGCTTCAAGGCTCGAACTTTTTTGCGACAATGGCTGCAATGGTACTTGTTATCGCCTTCTAAGGCTTCAACAGCAGTAAAGCGGTTCAATGCTTTGGTAAGAGAGTCCGCTCGCACAATCTCCAGACTTAAGTCCAGCAAAGGGTCATACGTGTTGGAGCATGTCGAGCAGACAGTACATTTAACCTGCAATAAACCCCCATTTGTTTGGTCAAATCGGGCTCCCTCTACAAGATTCGCCAACAAAACGCACATTTCAACTTCACTATCAACTTGTTCGACCAAAACCGTACTGCATGAGACAAACTCAGCATGTTGCACTTCCTTGAGAACAACAGCTTTCTAAATGCAATTTGACACGTATTCAACACTTGACATGTGGAACGCTATGTACACCATGGGATGCAAGATGCTCAGGATACACAAGAAATGTGAGATAGCAGCTTGTGCAATGACAGAGTGCACAACTGAGAAGAGAGTTAAATGTAAATGACATGACAGATTCTCAGAATATACAAGAAACGTGGCGATTGCAGAATGTGCAATTACAGCAGGATTTGCTCAATAGAGAGGGGCTTGAAAAAACCTACTTGACTCCGCAAGCGACCCCCAAAGATCTTGTGTATAAGACTTCGTTCCTGCGAGACAGAAGAGTTGGATTTGACACCAGGAGGGAGGCAGCAGTTGTGCAAGCCCTCAATAAGACACCGCAAATACTCGTGAGCGTCCTCCTGCCTCCACATTCGGAAACTCTTGGAGATACATCGCAAGTTCTTCACCAAATTGGAAGGCGACACCGCCCCTCCAGACGCGGCCAATGCCTGCCGGACGTGCTCTTGCAATGCGCACATCGCACAAAATCCTGCAGCGCGACCTTTGAGGCCGGCGATTGAGAGTCAACACCAAACCTTTCGATACCAATCATTCACCAGTAAGAACGAATGTGCAGATTGCAAAAGTCACACCTTCTTCACAGATTTACAACTACACTAACATCACATAACCTCAATTCTTCTCAAACCTCATCGCACTGGTTTTCCATGCACGACGACATCGCAAAAACTCAAGGTTTTCAACACTCGACACAGAGGAAGTAGAGAGAGAGAATATCAACAGATTTGAAACTCGCTCACATGTCGTTTTGTGTTGCCCGCTGTCAAGGTAACCAGCTAACGGCGGAGTGTACGTGAGGCACTGCAACACTGAATTCAAAAAACACGTGTTGCCTAAGTTCGACAAACCTGCTCCCTGCACAACCAAAAACGCACCAAAACCTCCAGTGTTGTGAAATTTGCGACGAACGACGCAACGGATCAGGACTTTTGAGAGTGAACGACGCGATTTGAGAAGAGGAAAGACGTACGATTCGTGAAGCAGGAGTCCAGGAGAGAGGCTCGTGAGCAGGGGAGGAAGAGACAGCGAGCGAGCTAGGGCCGGCGCGGTGTTGTAAACCCTTGCCGGCCATGAAGGAGGGAACACTATTGAGCGGGCGGAGGAGTGAAGGCGATGAATGTGGTTGCGATGATGCAGGTGTGGTCGCCATGGCGTGGTTGAGCGCGGGCCGAAAATTCACCCGACGCGGCGGAGGCCCGGCGCTCGGCAGCCACGCACCTCTCTGCAGCCCTGGAGCGTCGGCTGCTGCTGCCCCCGCGCCCATCCGCTTGCCGGGCATCGTGGCTGCAGCGCCCCGTTCCACCTCCACCACCGCCGCCGCCCCCATCGATCGGTGCGTCGCGTCGGGTCGAGTCGAGTGGTATGGATCTTAACAACCAAAACTCACACTTGCGCGGGCTGGTTGGCGCTCAAAGGACGCGTCCGTCACCAAGCGCTGGCATGAGGCCCCGCAATGCGAAGAGGGATTGCCTCCATCTTGTCCAAACCTCTGCAAAACCCCAAACCCTAATCTCTCAGCAGCAGCACCGCAGTAGTAGCCTTGGTCAAGTGCGTAGGCGCAGCCAACGACATTCCTCGAAAGGCGGTGTGAATGGGGTTTCTCGTTTTCGAAGTAGGGAAATCTGGACCCTCCACGTTTCTTGAGGATCCGGCGGATGCTGTTGTCCGCGCTGGAGGGGTGCGGCGCTGGTGAGGTGGCAGTGGGTGGGACCGTGTGACCGTGATTGCATTCGCGGTCATGGGCAGTGTCCGTGACGGGTTCAAAATCCTCGGTCAAGGGTAGGTCAAGGGTACCTGAGCGTCTTTCAATCAGGAAAGGGGAAATTCAGGAAAGGGGGAAACAAATAGGGGCACGAAAACAAAATATGTTACAGATAGGGGCACAGTTTTAAATAAGGGAATTGATACGTGTATCTCCCTCGTTTTCACGTTTGGGTGCTTGCTCGTGGTTTAGGTTAGTGAGCAGTTTTTCATGCTTCTTGCAGTTTCCCCCGGAGGGTTGTTCGCACCAAGAATTTAGTTGGGTCTTGGAGCCTTCCGGGCCAACTTTGTTGGAAGGGGTAACGCTTGACCCTGACGCACTCGTGATAACCATGCCACAAAACTTAACCAGGCCCCATGCTATGGTTCCTTGCGGTCTGTTTCCGCCACGGGTTAGGGGACCGCCCAGGCAATAATCTATTAACCTTCACTGATCCAAACGCGCTCTAGCGAGGCGCACACTAAATACGTTTCCAATACCTATAGCAGCTCCCGCTAAAGCAATGGTAGCTGCTCCTGCTCCAATGTTAACCTAAGCCACTCTATTGCTGACGCAGCTCGGCTTCCGAACCGTACATGAGCCTACGGCCTCATACGGCTCTTCTCATAATGTTTGTATCTTCGAGAGTTTTGGCCATGTAAAAGAAAATTTTAACAATTAAAAGTTTGCATAAATGTCCTGCTTGTCCTCCGCTTTTCTCAAGAGTAATATGATCTACTTCTAAAAGAACCCTGACATCCCTATCCTTCCCTTCACTTTCAAAAGCCTAAGCTCGTGTCGACTCAGAAAGCTTTGGCAGTCTTACATCTAATTAAGTACATTGTATCACCATCAAACGAATGGTTACCAAAAAAATACATATATTTTTTAGTCTTTTTTTTTTCGCAACTGGGTTCAGGTGGCAAACGAAGCGCATGTCTTCTGAAATAGCTTAACCAAGAATAATTTTTTTTTTTAAATTTAATCACTGGACGAAAGTCGAAGGAATGCAATGCACGGATTGTGCACCGTTATTTAACTGCAATGTTCGCGCCATCTTCAATCTTGGCTCTTTGGTGGTGAGTATTGTCCACCCTGTTTACAGTCTGCCTTTGTTCAATATATCTATCAATATGGCCTGTGTTCCAGCCGTGAACCTCTTTTGGAGTGCCTGCATTTTGTTTTCCATGGTTATTTTGCCGCAAAGCCTTATATATTCTATCCTGGATTTTAATCTGAACACAAGCTCTTCGGCCTTTGGCCGGGGCATAGTGTGTCCAGGCCGCAGGTAAAAAAAATAGATTTTTTATTGAAAAATATTACTTGAAAAAATATATATATTTTTTTTACCCGAAACACCCAGTTTTTTTTAAAGTTACGAGTCTCCAAGTAAGCATATCACAATAATTTATCACCGCGCTTTCGCTTTTTGGAGAATCCTGCTACCAATGAACATGTGGCCTGGCTAGCCTACCCTACGATCATTTGTTTGGAGTTCAAGGTAGTTACCTCGTTCCCGAGTCAGATTGTTGCGAAAACCTGAGAAACGAGCAATACTGCGGGAGGTGGAACACGCACGTAGAACGTAGTGAGAACAACTACTTTCCTAGCCTCTTTTACTGTATTCCTAGAATGCCTATGATTAGAAATCAAGCTAATCATACTCGTCCTCATTGACTTGTAGTCTAGCCCCCAGTAAGGGTTCAGCATACCGAAGGTGATCGGGCACCAAAGCTTTAACTCGTTAACCAAAGTGTTCCTCTCGGTTTTCTTCCTGCGATCATTTTGCTATGAATTCTGGGGTTGCCACTCCCATGTGATGATCGAGAGTTTGCGGGACATTACCGCGCGACAGGGATTACACCTGCATCCGACAAGAGTTAGAATACTAAGTTCCAGCCAAAAAAAAATCTAGATTTTTTTTAAGTATTTTTAGGTTTGTGGGCCAACGGGTCGCACTAATTTTGCACCTTCTAGCATAACAATTTCATTTTTGTTTTTGTCAAAACAATGACCATTCAAGGGCTGATCAATTGAAATGAGGCCAACCCAACCATTTAGCCAAGTGATGTTATATTCATTTCATGTGGTTAAAACACAAATGAAGGCAGAAAGACGTGTTCTATTTACACAATCTCGACTAATGGAGCAAGCTAGGAGAGTTTGGAGTCGTATGGCTGAGAGTTGCGCCTCATACTCAGTTTCATGAGGAATGCAATTACTATGTAATTGCGGGCGTAGCAAAAATCTATTTTTTTTGGCCTTTTATCACGTTTATGTAATCTTTTATAAGACAAGTAAAATAGCCTCGAGTTCGCTTTTGAGTTTAGCTGATCCTTCTTTCCTTAAAAAAAAATATATGTGTAATAAATTGATCTAAAGTTAATTATTGTCGTTTTTTATAGAAAGAAAGTATCTTTACCCATAAACTTGGCTGGTTTTCATAATAAGACTGGAAAGGATTGGTACTTGTTGTTCTCTTCCAAGATATGATAAACTCGCTGTTAAATGCTAACGAGGGCTTCCTACATTAGCATTAGAAAATGATGAAACCGGGTCTGTACCCCGAGATTTCACTATATTGCATTGTCAAGTAATTGAAAATGAATAACTTTATGATGATATTTAAACACGGCGTTTTTTAGGGGGTCGACATCCATTATGTGGGGTTGGGGTTACATCTCTAATTTTGGTAATAATAAGACCTCCTAGTCGTAAACCACGTAGCGACGATTCCTTTCCATAACCTAACCCTTTTATTTCAACTTCAACCGACTTAATTCCCAGTTGAATAGCAGTTTGGGCCGCATTTTCTGCAGTTGCTTGAGCAGCATAATTGGTTGAGCGACGAGATCCCTTGAACCCCAATGAACCTGAGGAGGACCAAGTTTTTTGTATCTCCTTTATGATCTGTTACAGTAATAATGGTATTACTTAAAGTTGATCAAATATATGCAATACCGTGCTTTTTTTTCTTCTGCATGAGTTTTTTTTGAATGTTTAGATTTTGTTTGATATCATCAATCGGGTTTTTTTACAATCCATCTCATCTGTTTACTAATTAAAAAAAAAATTTGTGGAAAAAATTTGTACAAAATAATCCATTAAACAAAAGAGAACGCCGCAGCTTTTGGTTCTCTGGGTGAGAGATTCTATTATCCGAGCCCGCCCTGCCGAAAGGCAGTTACGGTGCAAAAATAGATAAAGAATATGCGATGACTCAAAAAAAAAATCTATATATATAGATTTACTGCGCCCTTTGACTTGTTGCGCCTATATGCCAACCAATAGGAGCCGGCCTTACCAATCGATGATGTTTTTGCGGAGGAAAAGCCAATAACAAAATGTGTAATGAAATCTAAATTTCATTACACATCGCTTTGCGCCTTCATCATTTATTATGGATAATGGGAAAAAACTTACAGCCTGCGGCCTGAATCAACTTCGTTGATTGATCAAAACGTTTCTGAATTTGCGACAAGTCTTAGCATTAGTATGAGTTCGTTGACCACGTAAGGGCAATCTCGCATTATGGCAAAAATCACAATAACAACCAATACTCATCAATTGTTTAATATCCCTCTGAATTACTCTTGCTAATTCTAAATCAACTAAATAATTTTGACTTATTATTTTGATAATTCGGTCAATTTGATACTTAGTTAACTTATTAACTCTAATGTTATCATTAAAACCTAATTGAGCACACACTTGAATTGTTTTTTTGGGGCCAAGTCCAAAGATTCGAGTTAAAGCAATTTCTACTTGTTCATTCGGCACTAAATTAGTTCCTAAAATATATGACATGATTTATTTTATTTTTCCTTGTTTTTTGTGTAGAATTTTGTTTCGATATTGTATACCTTTTCCTTTATAAACTTCAGGAGGTTTACAGCTTTTGATGCTAGCAGCAAATTGAGTTACTTTTTGATGATCTATTCCAGTACAACAAATGATATTAGGCTTGAAGCAAAAAACGCGAACTGCAGACGTGACTTGAAGTTGAATCTCATGACTAAACCCTAATTTTAGATATAAAATAGAGCCTTGTGGATTAGTACTGGCTTTGTACCCAACTCCAATTATTTCCAAAAAACAAAATAATTTGGCTTCCATAAACTTGACTTAATTTTTTTTTATAAATCATTTTCTATAGAATCTCGCCATCGATTTTTTGTCCTTCACGATCCCATATCAAAGCCTACTTTGAAGTGGAGAAGATTCTTTCTTCGACACCTTGATGCTGACAAAAAACAAGCGTTTTCTTCTCTTGTTTCTTTTTTTGCAGTACTTCGCATGATTTACTGATGGCAAGTAGCATGCAAAGGCGCAAAGCGAAGAGTATCCCAGCCGCGACCTTCGTTGGGTAGATTCGTAAACGCGGACGGATAGAGAGTTTCTCGTACGCTCATTCAAGCATGCTGCGCGGTCTTCGACCCTTGCTTGCTACTTATAGCGGATGAGATTGGCGCGTAACCTAATCAAAATCTTGTAGAATTCTAGCAATAGAGTTGTTACACGCCATCAACTCGCACACCGACATATACAAAGAGTAGCCACACGGCACACCGGTTGAGTTCGTTCAGTATTCAAAAACCAAAGAGCGCACAGCGTTGCATGCAAAGGACTTCAATCTCCAAACACACAAAGCAAAAAAAAAGCGTACAAAAAAGAGTTTTTGCTGCATCCTATACTCGCAAAGCTAACCTTTATTCCATTGACTACCAACACGATTTGTTTATGCCTAGTAAAGAACCTTTAGATGCTAATTCACAAGAAACTAGACGAGAAACGCGAAATAACTTAGAAACGGAACGAGGGCGACCTGTGAAAATACATCGGTTTCTTACTCGTGTTCTGGAACTATTTCTTGGCAACTTAGACAATTTGAAAAAAGATTCATAACGTATTTCATTAAGGAGGTTTTTCTGTCAAGAAATAGCTTTCCATTGCATTCGCTCTAATTCATATTTAGCCACAAGTAATCTACATCTATGATCTTGTTTCATTTGATTTGACATATGACTAAACCTCTTTTTGCAAAAAACCACTCCACAAAATGAAAGCCTCATTTTGTGTTTTGGCTGAAGTAACAATAGTTACATCAAACCCTTGAATATGTTCAAAAATCTCAAAATGATTTTGTATTTCCGGAAATAATCATAACAACGGCGTTGGCATTGATAATTGAATGGAGCTTTTTTGTACTTTAACTGAGTAATCGTAAAAAGATATTATCGTAATAAGTTTTTCCAAGAAATTATACATGGTATGCCCTCGTAGAGTGCTTTGTGCTAGGTAAGTGACATATCCTGTGTCTTTTTTCGACTCTCGATTCAATATAAATTTATTAAATCGAAACGACTTTCCTGCCGAATCTCTGCTTCGTGTCCGTATGAATTTTTGACCACAAACAATCTCCATAGCTAATTTTACATTTTTTATCAAATTAGAGGGTGCCTTTGGAACTATTATTATTTTACACAATCTCGGAACCTCCATAATGTTGCCATAATTCAATTTTAACAACAAATCTTGACGTAATAAATTTTCGTAATGAAAACGGAGTCTATTTGGAGTGAACATAAGTTGGCTGTTTTTTTTTTTTATTTCAGGTAAAAACGAATATAAACACTATCCCCTATCTGATTTCTAAATAGCGGGCTGTTATGCCTTCCTTTTACATAATAAAAAGAAAAGCGTAAAAGGACGTAGTAGCAAGCTCTTGATTCGCTTTGTGCCCCAAGAAAGCGAAAAAAATGTTTTTTTTAACTTTTCGCAGCAAATACTTTAGCCCGGAAGCCTTAGCGCTTCACTCAAGGGTCTTCGACCTCAACGCCATGCGCTTTATTCTATTTGAAAACAAGAAAAGTGCTGTGTGGAACAAAACTCCGCTACGCAATTTAATCTATTACATGGTTCACCTAGAAGGCTGCGAACAAAATAATTGTCTTGGACTCGAGGCCTTCGGCCTCAAGGCATTTTATTTTGTTCCGCGGGCTAAAATTACTTTATTTGCATTGCAAATAAATTGTAAGTCGCGCCGTTACTTCATTCCAAAAGGCGCAGCAAAGAGCGTTATATAGATATTTATTTCTTTTTTTAGGCTTTTTTTTTAACCTTTGGGCTATATTTATTGGGGTCAAAGACCATTAATTATTTATAATAATAAATTTTTTACTTGCTTTACGGTTTCAGCACTTCTATCGTCTTGACTGCTTGTTCATTTTCAGGCTGATAGAGGCCATAAGTTTACAAAGATTCCTGGTCTTTACCCATTTTCTTTGCTTTGCTCCGTGCCTTTCGGCCTCGCTTTTTATTCATTAACTAATTAAAACCATTGAACAAACTTGGTTGACAAACATAGTTTATGCGCTGCTAATGTGGTAGCTTGTTGCGCATTTGACAAACTCACACCATCCATTTCAAATAAGATTTGTCCCTCTACCACACGAGCAATCCAACCTGTGGAATTCCCTTTTCCTTTTCCCATTCTGACTTCAATGGGTTTACTGCTAATAGGAATATCTGCGAAAACTCTTACCTATATTTGACCATTTCTTTGAAATTCTCTGCTTATAGCACGACGCGCTGCTTCAATTGCTTGATATGAGATACGACCAGCTTCATAACTTTTCATGCCATATTTTCCAAAACAAAGTTGTGTACTGTCTGCTTTGCAACCCTTAAATCTGCCTTTTTCATATTTATGAAATTTTGTACGTTTTGGATATAGCACAACTTGTCCCTTTTTTTGTGTTAAAAATATGAAACCCACACTTTGACACCTAAAATCCCATAAGGAGTAGATGCTTGTGCTTTTGCATAATCGATTTGATTGGAAAATACATGTAAAGAGGTTTCACCGTACTTTTTGCATTTAGTTTTAGCTATTTCTGCGCCATTTAATCGGCCCGAACAACAAATACGGATTCCTTTAACATATTGGCATTTTTCAATCTCTTGAAATGTAGATCTACAAATTTGTCGAAATGATTTTTTTTTGTTCTAGTTTCCAAGATATTTCTTGAGCAATTAGAGAAGCAATTTGATAAACAGAAGCTATTTTGACTGGCCTAATTAAGGTATTAGTTTTTGTTTGGTTAGATAAAAAAAATTGCATTTTTTTCCAATAATAATAACAACTGAACAAAGAGTGAACTTTCCTCCATTTAGCATCTCTTGAAATAAAGGGAGCACCAAAATCCAATATAGACCAAGGTTGACGAATTGGCTCTGTGTTTTTCATTATGTAATTATTAGCTAATGGCATGCCTTGCTCGCGATGGATTTGAAAACAAAGCCTTAAAAGGCTCTGTTTGTGCAAGCAGTGGAGGGCATTTTGGTGTGGGAATGTTAGTGCCCGGACAAAGCTGGGGAGCGCCGTGCGCAAAGCTAAAAGCTCTTCCACGCTACGCATCTCTGTCCTTCTGGAATTAATATCTTCAAAGAAAAGCCAAACTGAATAAGCCGTTTGGATGTTCGGAGAAATTTTGGGTCTATTTTTTCTCGCAAAACCCACCTCATTCGCCAAGCGGATGAAGTGGGTAGAACCCCGTAAGGCTTCCACATAGGAGCCTTGCGCGGTTTTGTTCATATAGGTTAAGCCTTCTTTTTTCAAACAAATGTTTTTATTTGACAAAATAGAACGCATTCTTTTTTTCAAGCTGTCCTCTTTTTTTTTTGTCTCCTTTGTAATATATTTTTTAATTATGCTCCGTGCCGCCAAATTAGAAACTATGTTAACAATAGGATCAAATTGAATTCGGTTCTTTGAATAAAAGAAGTATTGCATGACTAAATGATTTAAAGGAGCACGCACAGCCGCGAAAATGGTCTGTGGAAATACATCGCTAATTTGACGCAAAGAGCCAAAACAAGAAAACGCATAGCTTTTTTCTGACATTTTTCTGTCATCATTCTCCAAAAAGGCATCGTTCCTCAAAGAAGTAGAGTTTTTGGAGGCCATCCAACCGCTGATCCAAAGTAATTGATTGATTTCGTGCATTGACGGTAACCTTTGATTGTATCCATAGTGCCCAATCTTGACTTCGTTTCGCTGTATCTTTGTAGCGTCGTCAATACACCTAATCAGCTTGACCGATTGTATTGCCCCAAGGCCTGTGTGTCTTGATCGGCTAAGTTGATCCAAAAAAAATACGTGAATGAATGTCCTTTTAGGAAAATGATGAATAATAAACTTACCGAGACGAAAACCAAACGTTTTTCTTGTAGGTGGACGTATTAAATCAAAGTAATCTCTAAAATTCACATCTTGATACAACAATTTTCCATAATAATAATCACTAAACCAACTTGAATCTGAACTACAATTCAGATTCAGTCTGACTGAAATTGGATTTATTTTTTGCGCCATAGTTCACTATCGTACCTTTTTTTTTGTTTTATTTTTGTTTTTGAAGGCGAAGCTCTCTTCCCAGAGGAAGAAGGTTTCCGTGTAGAAGCAAACTCTCCAAATTTATGACCAATCATTTCTTCAGTAATTTTCAAACCAACAGAACCTTTTCCGTTATAAATTTGTGCATAGCAACCGACAAATTGAGGCAAAATACAAGATCTACGTGACCAAATTTTCCATCTGATCTTTTTTTGCTTGAACAAGCAAGCATCCACAAAAGGGCCTTTCCATACAGATCGTGTCATAAACTAATTTCTGCGTTTTCTTACTACTGTTCTAAATCCACCTTTGGCGGGCTTTCCCCAAGGTGATACCGAAGGTCTACCTCCTTTTGTGCGTCCTTCACCTCCTCCATGAGGATGATCCACCGGATTCATAGCAACACCCCAAACAATGGGACGTCTGCCTAACCATCGGCTTTGTCCCGCTTTGTCAAGCTTACGTTTACCATGATGAAGATTGGACACTATCCCAACAGTAGCTCGGCATCGGGAATCTATGAGTTTGTCAACACCCGAAGGTAATCGCACAATACATTGTGGTGTATTTTCGAATTTCTTAATTATTTGAGCAAAGGTCCCTGCAGCTCGAATCAACTTTGCGCCTTGACCTGGATTCCATTCAATATTATGTATCCATGTGCCTATAGGTATAGTAGCCAATGATACGCAATTTCCTACCATTTGATAATATGAATCAAGTATGTTTTTATTCTCACTTGAAGCGTAGTCCCTCCCGGGGCGTAGCCAAGAAGCAGCCTGACTACGCTGCACGGGCTCTTGCATCCTGAGGGACCTTTGGCCTTCATTTGTTATGTGAACAAAGTGATTTCGGAACCAAAGGTCGTTATGGGCTAGCAAATTTTGGGAAGATTGATGTTGATCGAACGAAGTTAAAGGTTTAGACCAATCACAATTCATTATTGTCTTGCCAGCTTCTAACTGATCACTAGCTAATATATAAGTGAAAGGTGCACAATCTACTTTGCCCGCCTCAACCATTGGTCCTTTTTCGCTATGCTTAGGTTTAAAAGAAAAAAAAATATTGGTTCTCCAAGAAAGCGCTTTGCGTTGGATTCTCTGCACCCTGCTATGCGTTTTCCACCTTCCGCTTTCATTTCCAGAAAACGTATTATGTCCTCCAAAGTCTTTCATTCGCAAAGCAAAGAAAGCGGGCTTTGCCCCGGCTAAGGCTATCCTAGATAAATCAAGAAAGCTACCGAAAGGGCCTAAAATTGCAGCCTCTCTCTTTGTCTCTGGGGAAAAAAGGGCAGACAAAAAAATATAATTTCTTCTCTGGGCTTTCCTGAACAAGGAAGAAAACAAAAATAAGAGGTCGAAAAAAAAAAGATTTTTTTCTCTCCGACCGAGAAAACGCCAAGCGTTTTCTTCTGTTTGACTATTGGCTGCCTCCGCTTGTTTCATTGCTTCAAGCCATCGTACTAAAGCAATCCAAGAAGAACAATTAGGATCATAGTCGATTCTTTGTACAAGGCCAATAGACGAAGTGCTCCGTTGAAAATCAATTTTCCGATGCAATCGCTTTGATCCACCTCCTCGATGAAAAACAGTAATACGCCCTCATGAATTTCTGCCAGCAGACTTTTTTTTTAAACGAAAAGTTAATTGTTTTAGTGTCATGGTGTATTTGCCTTTTTTATTTGTATCAATGTCTCATCTACGATGATTGATCGCCTGCAGCAAGGTTTGCTATTATCTTATAATAAGATGGATTGAACTACGACTAGATCATAGAGTTGCTGCGCCCTTCTCGCGCTTTTTCTTCACTTTTTTCTATGTATTCTTATCTTAGATTGTTTTCTGTATATAAGATCTTTTCTTTAAGCGATTCAATCTTGTGTGTGTCAAGTAGGTGCTCTAGGCTTGCATTTTTAAAAGATTTAATAACGATGCATTTTAGTTAGTCGTTACATCATGAAATTAGTGCTTTTTTAGGACATTACGTAGGAATGCCATAATCCTGATGGGCCGCGGGCGCTTTCATCGTTCCACCCGGCCCTGTCATTTGCTATGCCAAGGGTAAAGCAGACAGCAGAATTAAATATATATATATATACATATATATTTATATATATATTTACTGAGCTCTGTGACCTTAGCAAGCTTATTTTCTCTACTTATTGAAAAGGCATGGAGAAGAAAAACGCCAAGGCACCCTCTGCCTCTGTGCTCTTTGTTCATAAAACAAATAAAAAAGTGCGTAGCTCCGGAGAAGAAAAGCCTTAAAATAGTGCATTCCGTAGCAATTCGCTATGTATATCCTTCTCTGCACGCTATGTTGATGAGTCATCATAGATGATTCAGCGGCGTTTTGAGTTTCGTGAAAAAAATCTTTTTTGGCTCCAGAAAATTAGGGCCCTTCCTACCTGTGAAATAGTAATTCTATCTATCTACCTCTCCAAAAACAATATCTTGAGTACCAATTATGGTAACAACATCTGATAGCATGTGATGTTTGGACATAAAATCAAGCCCTTGTAAATGAGCAAAACCAGGTGCTCTTATTTTACAACGATAAGGACGATTGGTTCCATTACTGACTAAAAACACACCAAATTCTCCCTTAGGTGCCTCTACTGCAGTATAGGTAGAAGAAGCTGGTACAGAAAAACCTTCTGTATAAAGTTTGAAATGGTGAATTAAAGATTCCATGGATTGTTTCATTTGAGATCGTGAAGGAGGACATAACTTACAATCATCCGCTTTAATCATCCCACTAGGCATTTGATTAAGACATTGCATAATGATTTGAATACTTTGTTGCATCTCTTCAATACAAATACAATAACGGTCATAACAATCTCCTCTGGTACCTACGGGTACATCAAAAATCAATTGGTTATAAACATTGTAAGGTGCTGATTTTCGCAAATCCTAGCATACTCCTGAGCCTCTTAACATTACACCACTGAATCCCCAATCCAAAGCTTGCTGTGCAGTAATAGTACCAATATCAACTAATCGTTGTTTCCAGATACAATTGTTGGTTAACATTTCTTCTATTTCATCAATACAAGAAGCAAATTGTTGTGTAAATAGAAAAGTATCTTCACTTAAGCCCAAAGGCATGTCTTGTGCAGCTCCGCCTGGTCGTATGTAACTGGCATGCATCCTGGCTCCTGAAACTCTTTCATAGAATTCTAAAAGTTTTTCTCACTCTTCAAAGGCCCACAGGAACGGAGTTAATGCCCCCACATCCATAGCATGAGTAGTTAAAGCAAGTAAATGATTTAAAATTTGAGTTATTTCACAAAATAACACTTGTATATACTAAGCTCGTAATGGTACCTCACAATTACAAAGTTTCTCTACAGCTAAAGAATAAGCATGTTCTTGGGCCATCATAGAAACATAAATAGAGTCAAAATTTAATTGATGCCAGCTATGCCGTACACATTCACTCGCATCACATAATAAAGTGCTCCCTGAACCGTGTGAGATGGTCACCCATCACACGGCTCTCTAACTTGAGTTACCCTTAGATTTTAAATAAGCAAACCAGGATTGCAGCATCATAATTAATGGTTGAGTTTTGACTTCAGAAGTATTTTTGCTTTTGGGTGATCAAGCTCTAGTTCGAATAAAGCGTTTGCTTGGTTTATGCGCTAGCGAAAGAACCAAATATTAACGGACTTCCTTCGTTTCTTAAAAGTTGCACATTCTGGCTTAATTTCTAAAGAATATGGAGTATGCTGATCTTCTTCGAACTGCTCAAGTGCGCGGCGTCAGTCTGCTAACTTAGGCTTCTTCCCTTTTGCTGATATCAGCGTTTTTCTGAAAAACTCACAGCAAAAAAAATTTTGAATATTTGAAGCGAGTAGGCAGGTACTACAAGCCCTCTGTCCCACGCATCTCTATCTAGAAAAATGTATGGTTCACCGGTTCCACCGAATGCTCCTATCTTTTTACAAGATTATGTGAGTGTGTAGTTATGCTTCAGATGCTTTGCTATATTCATATTGAATCGTAGTTTCTGTTTCTATCTTCGGTGTACTCGCTTTAGATCTTTGACACACAAAGAAAGACGTTATAGGAGGAGGCTGCACTTAGAAAACTGAAAGCTAGCAAAAAAAAATATTTTGCCTTACTTTGTTATCTTGCCAGAGGAAACTTATTTTCCTTCTAGCCTAGCGCGCCCAGGTGATCATTCCGCTGGCATCTCTCATTCATGATACTTTCCATTTAATTGACACTCAAAGATGCAGTTGAAGATACGGCCAAGGGTTGGCTATTCCCAGTTATCTCCTTTTACGACATGCTGTCGTTGTCGCCATATTCTATATGTCGATTAGTTGTATCTGTTTGTTGCGGGTTTCTGCAGCACCTCCAGAATGGAGGAGTTCATTCGATGACTTCGCGGTCGCCCTCTAAACGATCAAAATAAGGCAAAGCTTGAAGATAAGTTTTATACTCGATGAATTTTTCTGTGCCTCTAGTCGGGTAGGCGCCGATCTTTCGGCCGGAACCCCCCTAAGAACCGTACGTGCAAGTCTCCTCGCATACGGCTCACGCCATTTATTACAGGTAGCCCAAAATTCGATAAAAAGGTCTGAAGACTGCAAAATATATATATATATATATATATATATATATATATAAGCTATGCTCTGCAGCCGTTTTGGTAGCTTGGAAATTTGCATGCGCAAATTTGAGACTGCTTGTTTTCTTAGTTCATGGAATTCCATGAAGTTTAGGCAATGCTATCTAGAGTGGGGTATCCAACACCCAAAGTCTTGCCCCACGTTTCAACCACAATGGGGTCTTACGAGCTACCTATTTTTCCTTTTTCTTCTAGCCTTGATTTGAACCTTTCCACTTCCGTTAAGTTACCCAGCCTCCCTAGCTTGACCTTTTGGTTATGCTCTTGCAGCTCTACCTGTTCCTCCCCTTGGTTTTCTTCTTGCTAGAATATTCTTGTATGCTTTTGACGCAAGCTTTATCCTTTATGACTTGTTTCTTTGCAAAATAGTATTTGCCAGTAGTGCCGTCCTACCTGACCTAAGGTTTTGGCTTGTACCCTATGTGGTTAGCCTACCTATTGTAAAGACAATAAATTGGCAGTTGAAATGGGACCTCAAGCCGGTTACATGTTCCGCTGCGTTGAGATGCAGAGGGACTGGTCATAATAATCACCCCGCAAGAATACGCGTGCCCCTTGATGGGTACTCCAGGACCCACTGACGCGTTCTCGTTTCCAAGAAAGCCCAGTGGTAAGTCAACCACAGTGGGGGACTCGGCATCCCCCTATTCATCTTTGTTGAGACCTCTAGTGTGGATAACAAGGCCACCTTCACGACCTTCTCCCTCCTTTCCCTGAGCGATTTGCCTCACTTGAGTTGCCCAACAAAATGCCTTTTGCCCGGTGCTTATGACGCGGGAGTTGCCTCCACGTGCCACCCGTGGTGGGGAACAAGCAGGACATAGCTAGCGGCATAGGATATGCCGACTCGGCGTCAGCGGCTTCATGCCGCACTGAAGTAATCCAATATGCGGTTCCGCGCGTTCTACAACTTCTCCATTCATTTCTAATACTAATCGTAAAACACCATGAGCAGCAGGATGTTGAGGTCCAAAATTCAAAGGAAAATTTTTGATTTGTTTGGTTTTAGCCATATTTAATCATTTTTCTTTTTACAAAGCATACAACCGGACTGGAACCAGAGACCTTTCCCTTACCATGGGAATGCTCTACCATCTGAGCTACGCAGGCCAATGTATAATATAGCCACTGTTTGTATTATGTTACAAAAATACCGTAGTTGTTGCTGGCTTATACGAGGTTTCTGTTTCTTGGCTTGGCTGCTTCGCAGCCTAAAGGCCCGTGAAAACCGAAACATCGTAGCTTTGCGAAGCAGGACACAGGAAGAAAAAATGCAAGGGCACTGCTGCCCGCGGCATGCATTAGAGCGCCAACTCTCTACCCGAGCATAGAACGCAACCAAATATTTATCTTGCCAGCGTTGGAAGAACGCTACGTGTCCTCCATCTTTACCTTTAACACATTTTATTACAAATTATTCAGTTTGGTTTTCAGATTCTTTTTTTCAAAGCCAAGTTAAAGTGCAAAGCATAACGAGATCTCCTGCAGCTATTATAAAGGGTAATTCATCCAAGCACTTATACTACTTTTCTACAATATACCACTTGTTTATTTGGAGACGATCGAAGTTGAACTGACAGCTTCATGCTTGCAAAACATGCGCTCTACCAATTGAACTACGTTCCCTACGGATAAGGTGGGATTTGAACCCAGGATACAGTATTGTTGTATTTGTCAGGATGGGCGGGGCCTCTCATGCTTTTCTCCTCCGGTTAGAACCACACGTGCTGCGCTTTGCGCCCACATATGACTTACGCAACCTATTAACCATGTTAACCCACAGAAGGAATGTTTGACTCATTGGCTACTGGAAGATGTTTTATGTATATTGTGAGAAGTTAAGTGTAAGAAGCCTTCGGCCCTGCGGTCTATTCGACACTCTTCTAAGCTTATGCTTACTTGCTTTGCCAGGGTATCTCATTCTCATTATTAGATGTCCTTCTTTTAGCCGAAACTGCTATATTAATTAAGGGCAGAGCAAATAACGCGCAGTAAATCTTTCTATCTCATCATAATAGAGCTTCGCTCTTTTCACCGCTGGCTTCCTGCTATAATTGAACAACTCGGGGCGCCAATCTAATCCTTACCTTAACCTATGATATTTTCTATAGAAAATTCTATATAGAAAATTTTTTGGTTCCGCTAACATTGATTAAGATCTTAGATTCTTTTTGACAAGGTCTTTGTATTAGTTCTTTGCACTATTCATCCGTATAGCATAACTTTTTTTTCCAATCTCTTTACCCTAGCATTAGCTCAGTATGTAATCTTAACCATTATTCCATTATCCCTAAAGTTTCACACCTCGAGATTAGTTTTGACTTTTAACTGATTCAGTTACCAGTTCATAAAAAGAGATATATATCTCTCTTTCTAAACTGATTTATAATAATGAATTTTTGAATCAAAAAATTACTGGGAAAAACGGGATTTGAACCCGCGACTTCTGGCGTGACAAACTAGCACTCTAACCAACTAAGCTATTTTCCCAAACATAATGAATCATCGTAGATGATTCATCGGGATCTTTCCATTCTACTGGCTTACGTACGTCGGTAGAAACCCGGAAGTATCGTTCAAGCAAAGCCACAAGTCTAATGGCTACGCGGCTCTTTGCTTTGCACTGAAAGGCGCTTTTTCGCGGTTAGTCGACCTGTGGCCTTGCATGCGTTAGGCCAATTACGCAGTAATAGCCAATAAGCCTGAAGCGCTTCGGCCTCTACTCGCTATGCTAGTGGAGCCGTATGGAACCAGGGCACCTTTTAAATGAAATGTCCACAATAAAAAAAAAAAATTATATATATATTTTTTCTCATGATCATCTTAAAGTTCAGATTGTACCATAAACTAAGAAAACGCTATGCGTTTTCTGCGTTAGTTGGCCCAACAATAAGCAAAGCAAAAAAAGCGATAATGTATATTACCATAACAAAACGGCGGTCCTGTTGTACAACTAATAATAAGACAGTTTTGTTGTAGTAGTACAACAAAACATTTTTTTTGTTGTTACAACAAAAACACTGTTCTGTGCTATCTTTTTATTACAGATCTAACTAACTTAAAAAAAGAAATATTTTTTTTTTGCCTTGGGTAATAACGGACTTGAACCGCTGACTCTCTCGGTGTAAACAAGGCGCTCTACCAATTAAGCTAATTACCCTAATATGCTAAATAATCAATTAAAAAAAAACACATCATGATTAGTTTCTTTTTTCTTAAAGGTGTTCACTTTTTACCAATTGCTTGACGCTTTATTTTATTGCACATCACGTAAATTAATCTTTCACAGCTACGCCTCCAAAGTGGTTTCTCTAGCCAGCCTATTGCTTAAAGTAAAGCGGATAGAAGGCCGGACCCGAAAGTAGGAGCGTAAGGCTTGAAGATAAAAAGCATAGCAAAAAAATCTTTTTTTTCTCTCTATTACCACTTTTTTTTATATAGCATAAAGCATCGACAAAAAGTAGATTGCGCTAATCTCTTTATTGATTGTATATAATTGAGTATACTATGTAATTAATATATAATGCCTTTTTTTTCATTTTGTCAGAAAGAGCGCGGGGGAAGCGAAGCATATTATTCAGAAGCTCTTTGGCGAGAGGAAAAAGTAGGAAAACTACCTTCACCTTTCATTCGTTGTGCAAACCCTCCCAGCTGCTTTTTCAAGCTTCCCCCATCGCAAATAGACTATTCTATTATTTTCAGGCATTCACTGTACGGGAACAGACAGTCATTGTTCTGCGAAACGCTTTACTATTTTTACCCGATAGGGTAAAAATAGTAAACTACCAGACAGAACAAAAAAATGAAACGCACAAAAACAAACTAATTTGGCAGCGCCCTGCTCGATTTGTTTGACGTCCCAGCATCCTTTCAGTTAATTTTATCCGAGAGCAGGTGCGGCCTCACGGGCTCTCTTGCCGTGGGCTGCACTTTGTTGGCTATGCCAACAAAGACTCCGAGAGCTCAATAAAGTTAATGAATGACTTATTATGCCTACTTATCGAGGTTTATCCCATTTTGTTTACACAGCGATGGAAGGAATGCTAAAAGCTTGCAAAACGATAAAAGCAAAAAAACATGTTTTTTTGCTTTTATTGTTTTGCAAGCTCAGAAATTGCCGGGTTACTCCCAATCTAAAGCGCCCTTCTTCCATTTGTATAAAAATCCAATCGTCAAAATCAATAAAAATACTATCATAGACCAAAATCCAAACAAACCAATCTTGTTAAGAGAAACTGCCCAAGGAAATAAAAAGGTGACTTCTAGATCAAATATAATAAATAGAATAGAAACGAGATAAAATCGTATATCAAAACGACTTCTGGCATCATCAAAAGGATCAAAACCACATTCGTAAGCTGACAATTTCTCTGGATAAGCCGAATTAGAAGAAGAAGCAAATAGAAAGGAAACACCGATTAAGATCAAAGAAAATAGCAAACTTATTACTAAATAGACACAAATAGGTGCAAATTCCATAAACCAAGAACCACTTTTTTTTTTAGGAGAATAGTTCCAATGGTAGAACAATGGTCTCCAAAACCACAGGTTAAGGGTTTGAATCCCTTTTCTCTGATTACACCAGCTATAATTTGGTGAAGGGTGAAGCAATCATCGAAAATGATTGATTCATTTTAGAAGAAAGAAAAGACTGATGCAAACATCTATCTAAGCGCGAGCCCAGATAGGGGGCAAAGATAACGCATACATAAATAATATCTAATAGTGCAAATACAAAGGCGTAAAGCCCTTTTCCTACAAATAGTACATTAGAAGAAGAAGCGTTCTATATATTCAATTTTGTTAATGTTTTGTTGCGTTTTTGTTTTTTTCAAATCTACAGTTAATGTGGGGATGGAGGGTTTTCGAGCTTCGCTCGTATGACAAAGCCCTACTAGGGGCGTAGCCAGAGAGCGGAAGAAAAAAAATTGGCTGCGCCCTGGCCGCTTTCACCCTCCACCCGGAAGCACGGAAACAAAACCTGCGGCTTGAAATTTTTTTTCTAGTTTCATTTTTTTAAACTGAATGAGTTGCTAAGAAGCTCTGTGTAAATTTTTGACAAAAAGTAGCCAGTTGACTATTAATCTGCTCACTAATGTTTTTTTGTTGTACGATAGCAGAAAGTATATCTGAGTCTATAGACTTCAAAAGCTCATGTTCATATTGATTAATGCTCAAAATAGGAATTTGATCTAAATAACCTTTGACAGCTGCATAAATAACCACTATTTGTTTTTCAATAGGAATTGGGCTATATTGTGGTTGTTTAAGAACCTCTGTTAGCCTCGCCCCACGATTTAATAAATATTGAGTAGCAGCATCAAGGTCTGAACCGAATTGAGCAAAAGCTGCTACTTCACGATATTGCGCCAATTCTAGTTTTAAGCTACCACATACCTGTTTCATAGCTTTTAACTGAGCCGCAGAACCTTGAGAGTAGGGTTCGCACTCATCTCTAGGCGCTAGCACAAGATATAGAATTCGGCTCCCTCTCAAAGAACCGCGCGCGATAGTCGCCTATCACACGGCTCCCTTCTCCCGAAACCTGTCACTTATAGACAAGGACAATCAAATCATCAATAATATTTTGTCCGTGTGTAGTTTTTCAGAATGTTAAACACGCAAAGGGATTTGCTTCCTATTGAATGCTAGTTTATTATCTTGGAACTGTGCAGCATCACTCTCTTCCTTAGTGGTCTTATAGCCTTTGCTTAAGTCTTATGGCGTGAGCTTAAAGGCCGCCTTGATGGCTGTTTATAATATCTGGTCTCTGGCGCTGATCATTGTAAGCGGTCTTGTCTCCCCGGGTTCTGTCGATTTTGGGATGTTTACCTGTTTCGCGGGTATTTCCCTGCGCGCAGTTGTTCCGCGATGTGCTCGAATCATCTTTGATTAACGCGGATAAGAAGTTGATTTCCTCCCTGGAAGATCTCCCATTCGTCATCCCCTCTTTTTTTACAAATTTAGATTTAATGCGTTGGTACGCTGCTATGAGCGCATGTGGGTCCGTTATTATGTTGACAATTTTTTGATATTTTACGTCGACGTTAGGTTTCAGTTCCCAAATTCGATCGGCTACAGCCTCAACTCGGGCAGGAGAAGCAGGACTTTCCTGATTCTTAGTTTTATCCATCGCCAAACCAACGAGGTTCCCCCCTCGTAAGTTTTTGTGGTGGTTTCACTGGGACCGTACGAATCGCGGCCTTTCCTCATGAATAGGTCCGGATTCCCATCGGGAGTTCCCTCTAGGTATTTAACGATTTGTAGAGCCTTGGTTGACTCGTTCATCGCCGTAGAGTTCGTGTGTTTTCCAACTCAGGGTTCCCCTTTTCCCTCTCGTGTAGTAGAAGTACTCATGCTGCAGACGGCACATATCCCAAGTTCACGCAGGTAGAATCCCGGGTATCTTCCCTCTGAGAGTAGGGCAACCATCATTGAGGTTTGTTTTCCTGAACTTCCGATAGTTAGTTTCTGACTTACCGGCTTTCGACCCAGTTATAATCAAGTAAGGCAGATTACGCGCTGAGGGATCCTACGCAGAGCTTTCCAACTCCAGCGATCCCATGTAAATCTCACCCCGCTCACACGACTTACAGATAATCCTACATTAATAGCAGGTCGAATTCCACAATAAAAAAGTTCTGTTTCCAAAAAGATTTGTCCATCTGTAATGGAAATAACATTGGTCGAAATATAAGCAGATACATCTCCAGCTTGTATTTCAATTACAGGTAATGTAGTCAAGCTACCTGCACCAGTTTGGTCTGACATTTTAGCGGCTCTTTCTAATAAACGAGAATGTAAATAAAAAACATCTCCAAGGAACGCCTCACGACCTGGTGGTCGACGTAATAATAATGACATTTGTCGATATGCCACTGATTGTTTTGAAAGGTCATCATAAATGATTAATGCGTGCATTCCTTTATCCCAAAAAAATTCTCCCATAGCGCAACCTGAATATGGCGCCAGGAATTGCAAGGGAGCAGGATCCGAAGCAGTAGCTGCTACAATAATGCAATATTCTAAAGCACCTGCTTCTGAAAGAATCTTAACTAATTGTGCCACGATTGAACGTTTTTGTCCAATCGCTACATACACACAATACAATTTTTCACTATCCGAGGTGCCCTGTGTGTTGATTTGCTTCTGGTTCAATATGGTATCAATAGCGATAGTAGTTTTTCCAGTTTGTCTGTCTCCTATTATAAGTTCTCGTTGACCACGACCTATAGGAACCAGGCTATCTACTGCTTTTAATCCTGTTTGCATGGGTTCGTGCACAAATTTACGTGCAATAATCCCGGGAGCTTTAACTTCTACACGCTTTTGTTCTGCAGCGCTTAAAGCACCTTTTCCATCAATAGGTACTCCTAAGGCATCAACCACACGATCTAACAAGGCTTCTCCTACAGGAACATCCACAATAGATCCAGTGCGCTTGACAATGTCTCCTTCTTTAATGGCAGTATCACTACCAAATATAACAATCCCTACATTCTCATTTTCTAGATTCAAAGCCATTCCTTTCACACTGTTGGCAAATTCAACCATTTTTCCAGCTTGAATCTTGTTTAATCCATAAACACGTGCAATTCCACCTCCAACTGATACCACTCGACCAATCTCATCCACTTGCAATTTGGTGTAGTAATTGGTAATTCTTTGTTCTAATAATGTAGATAGTTCTGCTTCAGCCAACTTATTTCCAGTTAATTTGTTCATAAATTAATAAAACCTTCTACCAGTAAATTAAATAATTCCACAATCTGAACCTTTAGATTGAGTCCAATTTATCATCTTAAATGATAGATCAAGACGGGAAGGGGGGAGGCATTCATTGGCCAAGCTCCTTCAAGCTAATAAAACATAAGGAAAAGAAGATGAAAGGTAAAATAGAGAAGAAATTTTGGGGCATTTCTATATATTCTTTTTTATTCTTTTCTTTTTCCTTTTTTTTTCTGTCAAGCCAATAAAGTAGTGGAGGCCCACTTTATTCTTTTGAATCCTCATCACCCGAGTGCGGCGTTTCCAGAAAAAAAAGGTCAACACTCCCGCTGTTTTAGATCGAAAAGACCGAATTTGGTTCAGACAGGCAAAGCGGATTATTCAGCATGCCATAGAACTGAGCCGAGCATGCAATTACTATGAAATTGAATATTATTAAGATGGCTGTAAGCAAAAATTATTTACTTTTTCCTTGATTTGTCACTACGCGAACTTTGTTCCCAAGGACTAGCAAAATCAAAATAGCAAAATTCTTGGGTCATCTCAATAGGCTCAGAAACCACACGTTTCTCTGAATCATCATAACGGACTTCCACACATCCACTTAAAGGAAAGTCTTTTCATAATGGATGACCCTCAAAACCATAATCTGTTAATATACGGCGTAAATTAGGATGATTAGAAAAATAAACACCAAACATATCCCAAACTTCTCGCTCCCACCAGCCGGCTGACGGAAATCTATTGACTGCCGAACAAATTGGAGTTATTTCGTCCACACTTGTTTGTATACAAATGCATGAGTTATATTGAATACATAGAGTCAAGAATTCCATCACAGAGCCGCAGTTTCCCTATGCATTCTCTCAATATAATAAAGTACTCTCCAAACCGTGCGAGATAGTTACCCATCACACGGCTCTCCAACTCAAGTTCAACTAAGGTTGTTTGTAATCATATGGCTCTAAGCGTGGGCTTTCTTGGTGAAATAATCGATTTTTTACGTACATGGAGCATCCGTGGCCTTGCATTATAGCAAAAACTAGCAGCATATATGGCTTCCAGAGGTGATGTGCCCTCATATTGCCTATTGTGGTAATTTTTGTAAGCAAATGAGTTATGCAATTCGAGCGGGCTTTGCCTTTCTTCTAGAATTTGTATATGTTTTAGCCAATGAAATACATAGTATGTAGCTTAAGCGCGGTGCATTATACATTGGTTTTTAAAGTTTGCCAGATGCTACTAATTGACAGGGCAAGGTAGAATGAAGGTTAATGCTCACTACTAAATAGCTTTAAAGATACTGAAGCTAAGCAAAACAGGGTTTTGGGTTACTTCATTTATCATAAAATTGCCAGAGGGTTTATCATTTTACACATATTGACAAGTAAGCTAAGCCCACCAGATTGATGGATTCTATATATTATCTAATTGCCGCCATATTGTTGTAAAAACTTGTAGGTATATTCTGAATTGCAACTAGTAAGATATCCAAGGAAAGAAATTTTATTAATTTTGGTTCAGGTTATTAGGGTCTTATCCAGGTCAAGCCTAAGCTAAAGCCGTACTTCAATAAATCATGTAACCAAGTCAAGTATCTCTTCTGCCAGAGCTCGTGGACCAATTACTCTAAACAGTAAAATCATCTGTGAAACACACGCTTGCGGATGGCCTAGATCAAGGTTTCTTACTGTATCAATTATGGCTCTATGTATCGCAGTGTGGCCGAGGAAAGCTACATAGAAAAAAAAATTATTTGCTGCACGCTTTTAGCGTTTTTTGCTTTAAAATGTAATTTGAAGTAGATTACCTAGTCCTCCAGTGTTTATGGTACTTTGATCAAAGTGCCACATATAGTAGGTTTTCTAAAAGCATCATTATTCAAACCTTGATTAGGTAAAAGCTTTTTCTAAGCGGTAATCCACAGATTGATACTCTTTATAAGCTGAAAAAGGCTTTCTGTCTGGAACTGCTCTTTATGACAATGTTTCCAAAAAACATGCAGACGATTAGAATATGTCGAAGCAGCAAAAAAATCTATATTTTTTTTAACTGCTTAGTTTCATCCAAGCTCAATCTTGGTCCTTTTGTGCTGCTTGAGTACGCAACGTACCCCCTTGGCTAGGAGGGGGTACGTCGATTTAGGCTCCTTCCCCTCCGTCATACAGTGCCAGCGCTTTCTTTTTGCTTTCTAGCAGCACTTCCTTCCTTCGTTCACATGGTTCTCGAAGCAAAGATTAGGCAGGTACTATGAGCCCTCTGTCCCACGCATCTCTATCTAGAATAATGTATGGTTCACCGGTTCCACCGAATGCTCATAATTGGATGCTCTTGGGCATCTTCGTGCAGTGTGCTTCAGGTGCTTTAGATACCCTTAAGTGCTGTGCCTTTGAAGCTTCGCCCTTTACTTCAATTTTTATGAGCATAGCAAAAAGAAAAAAAATACTTTTGGGGATCTTGGTTCCTTTGTTGTCTTGGTACAATTGTCACTAAGCTCCGTCGTACGAAGAAGACGCTATGATACTTCATTTGAGTCTTGCCTAATGCGCCCGGGCTAATATCCCACCTACACCCCACGTTTACGAATGAAAAAAAAAGAAATAAATTTTTTTTCTCGTTCAACTGCGTTTTAAAGACACGGTTGGGTATTGCCTATGGGTTGGCTATTCCCTGTGATCCCCTTTCACGACAGGCTATGTTCCCCATTAGAAGTTCGTCTTGTTGGGTGTCTCTAGCGGTATATCCGTCAAATAAGTCGTGGCCGTTTTGTTGCAGACTTCTACAACATCTCATTTGTTTGATACGAATGAGCACTTTATTCGGTTACTTTGCGGTCGCCCTTAGTAAATTATAAACTACTTCAAATCTTTGTTTTTGAGAAGGATAATCAACTCCACAAATATCAATTAAGACCTGAAAACGTGTATTGGTATGATATTTCAAAAACCATAATAATTGAAATAGGTAATCAGGATTGGTATAGAATATATTTTCATGTTTTGATTTTTGAAATTGATGTATCCATTTTGGTAAAGTAGCTATCCGAGATTTGAAAAACGATTGGTTATCCACAAATTGTCTCTTTTTTCTAAAAAGTAAACACATTAGAACATGAGTTAAAGAGCGAAGCATATTTTAATATTACAAAAGTGCGAAACATCTAAAAGCTGGGAGCTTTGCTGATCTTGGACACTTACTTTATTGATGTGATCTGGCAGAATTTACGAAGGACGAAGCTTGCGCTTCTCAAGCCTTTACCTACTGCAGCCATTTAGAAAGCCACCTTAATGACTTAGTTAGCCAAGGACTTGCTCACGAAAGTCTTAGGCCCAAAGTTAGAATCTTTGTATAGCTTACATTAAAAAGCTTCACCCTTTAACTTGCGGGGGCAAGGAATAATAAAAAAATTATTAACTGAATAGAAAAACGCAAAATTGGGCGCAAAGCACAGCACAGTGAATACGTTGTGTAGCATTTAGTCTCTAGTGCAAATGTTAAAATGTTACAGAGTGCTCTGCTACGAATTTAACCAATTTGAGCTTGTAAACTTGGTAAACTTGATAAATCCGGAAAACATGAAGCAAAAAATATATAGATTTTTTTAGAAATGATTTTTCATAAAGCCGCAGTAGATTATTTACTTGCCCGCAATAAAGCAAGAAAAAAATCAGAATAAACAACCAACCAAAATTGAAATTGAAGTATAAAAGATCCTAGAAACGAATAGAGTAATTTAGTTTTTTTTTTCTATGTGTTATATTCTATTTTGAGACTATGCTATGAAACTTTTTCATGGCATCTCTTCTAAACCATCAATTAAATAAGATAGAAATATACGAAGAACTGAAATAAGCTAAAAAAACAGTCGCGGGATCCGTGAACTCTAAAGGGATTAAAGCCATCCACCAAGTGGAAAGCTCTAACCGATTCGTTATCAAATAAGGCTCTTGACCAATAGCAGGAGATTTGCGCCGTGCTACTGCCAACTCATCTTGGCTGTCATAAGGAGCGAGCGGTTACTCAGCTGGGAGAAGCTTCTTTGCTGGGCGGTAAACAGCACCGGCCCTCGAGCACAATGTTGGGCAGGACCGGTCGCCCGGGCCGGGCATTGCTACCGTACTTGATAATTTCTCCGGAAGACTCAACGAAGTCAATTCAATTTTGCAATGTGCTAAATCATCAAATTTAATTAAAACAGTAGACGACAACTATTTGGATGATTACGCGCTTACTATAATAAGACTAGCGGAACGCAAAAAACGTCTATGTCCGATATAAAAAAAAAATTCCCAGTATACTGCGCATAAAAGTAGCTAATTGATACATTCTAGGCATAGACGTTTTTTGCATCGTAGCTGGGTCTGGTGTGGAATCAGCAAAATCTTGGCAGATTAATGAAGAGATAAACGAAACGAAATCAATGAAAAGAAAAAGACGGCGGCACGTCTGGGCCATAATACCCTCTTCTACTATAACTTCTCTAGCCAAGGCGTAAGCTCCAATAAATTTAGTACGGAGATGCCGCAGCGCAAAACCTCTCCTTTTCTCTTAATCTGTTTGTCAAAATCTCTTGTGAACTATGAGCAGATAAACTTCGGCGAAGTCTCATAGGTCAAGAATTCTGGACAGAAACTTTGTTTGATCTGGAATTCTTGACCAACGCTGGATTCTTGAAATATTCGCTGTAATTGCTAGAGCAATCCCGGCAAGGATACTTGTTCAAATCCTCTATAATTTTTTTTCTAATTTTCACAAAGTGCGATGATAGGTTTGAAAAGTGGTGCAATTAAAAACACACCACTAATTAATGCAAAAATAATAGGTAAAAACCGGATACGGGAATTTGGTAATAAGACGATTAATAAATTGATGGCTTTTCATTTCACAACATAAATTGAATTCTTAAAAATGTGGGAAAGCTTACGAGGATTTAAGTCCTCACAAACATTAGAATTTTGGATTAATCTAGCTTCTAATTCGTCAAGAATGGGTGTAATAGCAAAATAAAAGAAAAAACCAACTGAAGCAATTTGTCCAATAATAACATATGGTGCTTCCACAAGTTGACATCCAATCTAGCCTAAAAGTAGGCAATCTGCCAAAAGCAACCAAAATAATTTTTGGTGAATTGGTCGAAAACTTGAACTACGTACATACGATGTATTAATAAACGGTAAAGCAAATAATGACACAAAAACTAGTCTTATGGCAGCTACACCCCCTAATTTGTTAGGTATACTTTGAAGAATCGCATAAATTGGTAAGAAATACCATTTTGGCACTATATGAGCCGGAGTTGACATAGGGTTCGCGGGTATGTAGTTGTCGGGATGCCCCAAAACATTAGGTACATAAAAAATAAAAATGGAAAAAAAAATGGCAAAAGCTACCCAACATACTAAATATTTTACGTACATATAGGGATAAAAAGCTATTTTATCCACAGAAGAATTGATACCCAATGGATTATTAGAGCCATATTGATGTAATGCAGCAAGATGAATAATAGCAGTGGCAGCTATTAGAAAAGGAAGTAAGTATTGAAGGCTAAAAAAATGATTTAAGGTAGCATTATCTACCGAGAAACCACCCCAAAGCCAAGTTACTATAGTGTCTCCTACCACAAGTATTGCACTAGCTAAGCTCGTAATGACTGTAGCTCCCCAAAAACTCATTTGCCTAAATTTCCCCAAACCATGTCTTTTCTACATCCTTTTTAGACTTTATAGATGAATGATGTCAGGCTCCACCGCTTTTTTTTCATTTCAGCATTTCACTCAGAATATCGAGCAGCAATTTAAAGTCTTTTTTACTAGAATTAGCCTTGATACAAAAAAAATTCTGCAGTATTTTGGTAAAACTATTTGTATGAATAAGGCCCGCGCGCTCTTTGGCCTTATCATCCATAAGCCAGTAGGCTAATGCTCCAAGAGTCAAATCGTCAATAATTTTCTTAGAAACTCTCTTAACTGCAAAAAAAAAAAACCGGAACCAATTAAAACTAGCCGAGGTTTTGATTTGAAATCCTAGATACTGGCGGGCCTTTGGCCTTACTATTATTTGTTAAATTGGGTGTTACTCAAATATCCCCGGAGCAAGAATTGAAAGTAAACCCTATTATCCTGGATCTGTTATGGCAAAAGGTTACAAAGCTGCTTAAGTAAGGCTTATAAATAAAAACTTAATATACGCCTTAAATAGACCAGACCATAAGAAGACTCCAATAGGCCTCCGGCCTTTATTTATTCATTCATTAGAGTGAAATAGACATGACTTTTTAGAGAGAAACGGGACTATATATTTACCTAGCCAAAGATCGATGATAGACTAGGCACCCCACGTGTAGTCTTTGAGGAAATCTCTATGCTATTTTTTCCAAGGCCAAAGACGCCTATTCTTGTGTAGCAAAAGTTTTCCTGTGGATTGTCTATGATGACATGCTAAGGATTTTTACTTAGAATTTAAACCCACACAAGACAGCAAGGCTAAAATTTTAGGGATCGCCACCAAAAATCATCCATTTCGCGCCTTCCATGGGAGAAAAGTACCTTAGTAATAAAGAGTTTCCCGCATTTAGTGGGGTTTTTTATCCTCCTATTAGTAGAAGGAGGGGCCAAATTGACCCCACGGTAGTACGTATCCTATAAAAGCTGTTATAATCATTAAAAGTAAAATGACAACTCCAAGACACCAAACTAATTCCCTAGGACTCGAATAACTTCCATAATATAGACCACAAAAAATATGAAGATAAACCACAATGAAAAACATACTTGCCCCATTAGCATGCATATAACAAAGCAACCAGCCGCCTTTCACATCTCTCATGATGTGTTCTACGCTTAAGAAAGCTAAATCCACATGAGGCGTATAATGCATAGCTAAAAAAACGCCTGTAATTATCTGAATGAACAAGCAAAGACCAGCCAACGAACCAAAACTCCACCAATAACTTATATTGCTTGGGGTTGGATAATCTATCAAATGATTGTTAAATGTAGAAAATATAGGTTGTTTAAGAATCAATAGTCGTCTTGCCATATGAATGTTTCATGCTTTCTTGTTTTCGCGGATCATGGAAACTTTGTGTTCTTCATGATTAACGCAATCCATCATGGGCAGGATTTACCCATCATTACAAGGCCTTAGATAATAAATATATATATATATATATTTTTTATTTTTTTTATTCGTTTTGGAACGCTCAAAGAGAGAGAGAGGCCAAGCCTCTCTCTCCTTCTCTCAAAGCCTACATTTATGAAGTTAATAGAACAAATAAAATATATTATTTTATATTTCTTCTAATCAATAATCAACTCATTTGGTTTTTTTGCTGCTATGTAACGGAGTTTTTTTTAATTAAAAATATATATTTTTTAGTTGCACTATAGCGAAATTGTTCAATGAATTAAGGGAGCCAGTCAAAGGCTACTAGAACACCAGATACAAAAACTACCCAAGCTAATGATAAAGGTAAGAATACTTTCCAACCAAGCCTCATTAATTGGTCATAACGATATCGTGGAAATGCTGCACGAACCCATATATATACAAACAAAAAGAAAAGAACCTTGACACTAAACCAAATCGAACCCAGAATCACAAAAAAAATAGGAATATCTACGATGGGCAGCCAACCTCCTAGAAAAAGCAATGTACATAGACTAGGAGAGTAAAGGTGTAGCTTTGTGGCCCCTTGGGGCCTGAGAATAATAAATATTCACACCCTTCTCAAAGAACCGTACATGAAACTTTCGCGTCATACGGCTCCGTTCTGGAAATCTGGAGTCTCATCTCCTCTAACCAAAGCTACGCTTAGGTTTTCAAATCATGAAGGCCTCGCACGGATGTTTGAGTGTGGATGATCAGCACAGAGCGGGAAAAATTTCTTTTCCGTCAAATTTTAAGCTGCTTGGTTTAGATTGGATTCGCTCATAATAAGGCGCGAGTAGTAGTCTATTGTCTGCAATAATATAGGTGCTGCGCTTTGCGCCCTAGTGATTTGGGCTCGCTACCCCCAATTTTCAGACTAATGTCCACCACCGCCGCTGAGTTCTATCTCCCAGAACCAGAATGATTATCCCTGTTCAATGGGTTTACATTCATCCCCGGATATGGGGTACTGTTTCCTTCCCCTGCCACCCTTGTAGCTGTCATCTGTAATTTGCACAGGTGTGTTCGCACCCCCTGGATGAGACGAGAAGTTTTTTTTCGCAGCAACCCTCCCTAGTTCCAGACCTAGGAGCGCACTTTCCCGTATGAGCATTCAGTACACGTATAGGTCTGGGGAAAAGTTACGAGGTACCCACTTAGTTAGGGTATCTCCCTAGTCTTAGATAGGTCGTCCGATGAGTTCGCGTTTCGTTGTTGTGTTGACACACCAGGCTACCCTTCTCCGAAAGCTTCGCAAGCCTACTGGTCTTCAGATCGCTAAGAAGGATTTACTGCACAAGGCCTTTAAAACGGCACTGGCTCCTGCAGAGGGCCGCAACCCAACAAATGTCAGATGCAAAGCTCCACACCTCATTAAGATCATATTAGCATATTCCCCTAAAAAAAAAAGCAAAACCCATCGAAGAATATTCTACATTATAGCCCGCGACTAATTCAGCTTCTGCTTCTGGTAAATCAAAAGGAGCTCGATTAGTTTTTGCTAAACAAGAAATGAAGAACATAATAAATACGGGAAACAAGGGCACAGCAAACTATATCTGCTTTTGCGCGATTACAATCTCACTAAAATTACAAGAACCTATACAAATGAGTACGGTGATAATTATAAGACCAATAGAAACTTCATAAGAAACCATTTGAGCTGCAGATCGTAATGCTCCTAGAAAAGCATATTTAGAATTACTGGACCAGCCTGCTATAACAATACCATAAACGCCTAAAGAAGATATAGCAAATAGATAAAGTATACCTACATTTAAATCTGACAATACCATACCGTAATCAAAGTAGGGGTCGGAGATTTCCCCGCCCTCCGAACCATACGTGATAGTTTTCCGTCATAAAGCTCTCCGCCATTGATTTACTAAAGCACATCAACAAAAAAAAATATATATATATATATATATATTGACGCGCTTTACGAGGTACTTATTGAATGAGATCGTAGCAGCATTATTGTGTTTGCTATGACCAACCCATCTTCTCAGAAGAGTTGAAGCGTCGCCGCCTTCACCACATTTGTGGCGCTCTACCATCGGATCATGACTGCCACCCTTCAATATCTGGCTTGGTCGATTTCCCTATTTACTTACTATAGCAGCTCCGCCGACCCTCTCACTAGAGAGTAGGTCGATCCCATGATTGCGTCTTCGACTTTTTTCACCTGTTTGTCGAGGTAAGATGTCCGCATAGTATTATTCCCTTACTGAGAATGCCCCCAAAAATCTTTCTTTTTTTCCGTCTTCGGCCTCCGTTATACCTACCAAAAGAACCGATTCCAAGACCAAGTCGTTACCCGCTGGCTTGGTGAATGCTGTCGTTCAGCAGCTACGTAATTCGGATTCGTCAGCCTCATCAACCCCAATAGTATCTTCCAAGTCGTCCTTTGAAATATGGGTTGTGACTTGGTTTCCCAGATGCTTTTCCACGCGCATTGCGGCAACGCTACCTCTGGGTGATTTACCCCATTAACGCAGACTAGAGATCGGGCACCAGGATATGCCCCATAGCAACGAAGGCACCTTGCACGGCGCGTGGTATAACAGCCCAAGCAACCAAACTTAGCATAGATGTAATTACGGGAGCCATTAGAAAAATAAATAAATTAGCACTACTTGGTAAAATAGGTTCTTTTATCATCAATTTCAAACCATCTGCTAAAGGTTGTAACAATCCAAACAATCCCACAACATTAGGACCCTTTCTACGTTGCATAGAAGCCATTATTTTACGTTCAGCTAGAACTAAGAAGGCTACTCCCAGTAAAAGGGGTATTATTATTCCAAGTATTTTCGCTAAAATACCAATAATACACAGTCTCACTTTGTTGCCTTTTTTTTCTAGAATAAAGTTGTGAAATGTCATAAGAATTATGAACATGACACCAACATTCGCTATGGCTAGTGCCACAGACACCTACCGCGGAGCTATATAAATATTTTTTTGCTCTATATATGGTTTACGGCTCCTTGCTTTTAGGCATTGACAAAACACTTGCGCGAGAAGAATGCATTCATTTCTCTTTTTCCATGTTCAATCGAAGAACCGGCTTTTCCGCCTTTCCAAAGCTTTGATTCAATTTGGGCTGATCCAACAAGCTCGTAAAATCACCTAGGCCGCGAAGCATAGCATATTTTTCTACTGATTAGTAAAACAAAGAAAATATATATATATATATATATTTTTTTTTTTTTTTTTTTTTCTTTGTTTACAAAACCAACCAAATGCTACGCATCTTTCCGAAATACATATAAGCATTTCCTATAATTAATGAAGTAGTTTTATTGTTTAGTGCATCTAGCCCATCTATTTTAATATGTATGTAAACTTTACATAATGCCACATTTTATAAACAAAGCGGTCGAGGCCAGACAGACACGAAAAGGAGGGGGAGGGGGCGCGCGGGTTCTCACATAAGCCGCACACCCCCGCAGGATGGACGAAGAAGACCACAAAGCTATATTTATTATTTGGTTCCCACAAAAAAAATGTTACTAGTATACCATCAGCACAAAGCTTCTCCAAAGCGCTGCGTAAGCAACACCCTAAGCAAACCGGCCTAGGACAAGCACGCGCGTGCCGCGCGGCCTTGGTCAACCACCTTCTTCACTTTTCTTATGCAAATCTAACGGTCGCTTTTAAGCAGCTAGGGTTTTATCCATTCAATTGCTATTAGAAAAAAAGGCAGGTTGCATATTACGTGATAGGGCATAGCAAACATATTCTTTTTTCAGCGACAAGGTCGGGATGCTTTTTATGCCCTCTGGATTGACATCATAATGCCCCTTATAGACCTCAAGCTTCCTCTTAGAGTAATAATTAAGTTATTGATAACTTTTAAGTCTATCAAAATATTTGCCTCGTGACATCACCAGTACATGGATACCTTCCTTCTAAAAAGTACTAGGATCCATATTAGAATCGCTAGAATTAATCACAAATACCACCATCATTACAAGCCCAGTTCTTGGAAAAAAAAGCAGACTAAAGGAAATTCTATCTTTAAATAAAGTATGATTAGGTTGGTAAAAAAACTGTTTCAGATTTTTTCTCTTTTTTTTAATTACCTCCCCACCAATAAATGGATACAAATAGGAATAACCAAACCACGTCAACAAAATGCCGGTACCAAGCAGCTGCTTCAAAGCCAAAGTGATGCGTTTGGGTAAAATGCCCTAGATATTGACGAATAGCGCATATTATTAGGAAAATGGTACCTATAATAACATGAAAACCATGAAACCTTGTGGCTAAAAAAAAGGTAGAACCATAAATACCATCAGAAATCGTGAAAGGTGCTTCTACATATTCCATTCCTTAAAACCCGGTGAAGACTAGAGCCAACAAAATGGTAGAGTCAAAAGTTACTTCATAGAGCCGTACAACTTGGTCGCCGTTTACTCATCTGACATAATAAAGTGCTCTCCGAACCGTGCAAGATAGTTACCTATCACATGGCTCACCAACCTGATTATTTACTCTATAGGGCACGTAGTGCTTTATAAAGGCTTAGGCTTAATTCTATTCAGACCTGAAGTTAGATTTCCCGTGTCAATCAAGTAAAGTCCATAAATGAAAATCATTTCTGTACAATGATTTAGACTCCTTCTTGCTTTGCCCTTAAACAAATGAGATCGAGTCAAGTGCTTTACTGTTGCCAGCTCTCTTTCGTGTAGGCGGATACTATGAGTCCTCCGTCCCAGATAGCCGGATCATGGCTATCTAGTTCACCGGTACTACCAAGGTACTCTTATACTTACATGAAAACACATAAGATTTCCAACTAGTAGTGCTAGTTCGGACAAAAAAGCAGCCGTGTTTCCAGTGTTTTTGTTTCATATTGAAATTGGGACCTCCTCCTGCTCTGCCACAGGCAGGCTACCATTCTGCCATGGAGGAGATAGCGCTGTAATATTTTTGATTGGTCAATAATCTGACCGAACACGCTCGAGTTAGTGTCTCATAAACACCTCACATTCATGAATGACCCATTCGGCTATATTTCCAAGACACGGTCGGAAAAGTTCTCTAGAGTTGGTCAACCCTGTCTTTTCCTTTTGCAACATGCTATTGTCCCGGTTGGTTTAAATGGTAAGTTGCATCCGTCTCATTGCGAGCATCAGCAATGGTATGATTATGAGAGGTAATCAAAAAGTTTCCTTGGTAATTTGATGATCGCCTGGTAGCTACTAAAGCATAAACAGCTTGTTTTTTGAATCTAGCTAATATAGCATGATGAGCCCAAGTCACGGCAGCTCCAGATGAAAGTAAAATAAGGGTATTTAGAAAAGGAATTCCCCAAGGATTTAACACATCAATTCCTTTGGGGGGCCGAATAGCTCCAATTTCTACAATAGGTGCCAAAGAAGAATGAAAAAAAGCCCAAAAGAAAGCTAAAAAGGACATGACTTCAGACATAATGAACAAAATCATACCGTAGCGAAGTCCTAATTGGACCACAAATGCCTTTAAACTACTATACCACACCCTGGGGTAACTTTTAGATTTCTATGATCAAAATGTTGAGCTGAAAGACCATGATTTTGTTTAGAACATACAAAAAAGTTGCAATTAAACAACACCCAATGAAAAGGTTTAGCTACGGAGAAAAGTGTTACTTTTACTTTTATTTCTAAAAAATGATAAGCTTTTTCATTGGATGTTGTTGACTTGCAATTGTTTTTTAAGGTTCTAGATTAAACCATGGTCTTTTAGTCCAAATTTGAATTCCAAATTCTCAAATTCAGCTTTTTGATGGTAGAAATCTAAAGTTTACCCTGGAGTGTGGTACAGTAGTTCAAAGGGTGTGGTACACATATCAATGCCCTTTAAATAATTATAAATAGGGGCACAAAAATAAAATACATTACAGAGGGAATTGGTAATGCAACACCCTAAATTGCTAACGGGACACTCTTGTGAGCATGAAATGTGATTTTTAATGCTGATTTTTTATGTGGATCAGAAGATTTGTTTCACTTTTATTATTCTAAGGCTATACACAAAAAAACGAGTGTGCTTAAACTTGAAACTAAAAATATAGGACTCTTGAGTTACTAAAACCAAAGTATATCAAAAAATAGTATGGTGCAACAATATTTCAACAAGAATTTGTATTTGACTTGATTTCTTTCAAGGAGGTGGTAATGCCATAATTGAATGAATGATGGGCCACTTGAATAAATCAAAATCAGCATTAAAAATCACATTTCATGCTCACAAGGGGGTGTCCGGTTAGCAATTTAAGGTGTTGCATTAGCAATTCCCTATTACAGATAGGGGCACAATTTCAAAATCATTTGCAAATTTTGGTAAAAATTTGGTTTGAACATTGGTGGATTTATGTACATCACATTAAATGTTAGTGAATCTCTAGAAAATTTAGAGACTTCTCTACAAATTGTCATCCCTTTTACTAAAATTTCTTTATTTAGGTGTGATTTGAAGAGACCCTTAAGTTTTTCAAAAAGTAACTAATATTTAATCTAATGTATCTAAATCAACCAATGTCCAAACCAAATTACAACACTTTACAAAAAAATTGAAATTGTGCCCCTATTTGTAATAGTTTTTTTATTTTTATGCCCATATTTGTAATCTCCCCCATCAGAAAAAGATTCTCGTGAGAAAGAAATGAAAAAATAAAATGTATGTGGTTTCAAAGCTTGATGATTTTCTCAGCCAAACCTGCTTTAAATTATCATTGGTTCATTTCGCAGGAAAAAAATCTTGACTTTGCACAATGGTATCAAGAATGATTTTTTATTATTTTCCTTGTTTACTTCCGTAAGGGGCAGTTGACACTACGTCCCACATTTTCTCTCTATAACTCTCATTTTGGTCCAACATCCCAATTCCATTGGGTTATTAAGGGAAGAAGGAGCATAAAGGAGGCCATGAATATTTTTAGTAAAAATATTGGTGGGACTTGGGCTAAAAATTGGGTTTAATAAAATAGTTAACTCAAACTTTAAGTGAAGTTTTATTGTTTTTGGTGCCAAAATGTCCAAAAAATATTGCCATGTAAACAATTGGGACATGGGACTTGGGACATAGTGTGAAGTGCCAAGTCCCAATTTTTGAATTTACACCAATTAGTCGCTTTAAATCATTGGGATGTGGGACTTGGGACGTGGGGCTTGGGATGTGGGACTTGGGACGTGGGGCTTGGGATGTGGGACTTGGGACGTGGGGCTTGGGATGTGGGACTTGGGACATGGGGCTTGGAATGTGGGACTTGGGACGTGGGGCTTGGGATGTGGGATTTGGGACGTGGGGCTTGGGATGTGGGACTTGAAACGTGGGACTTGGGATGTGGGACTTGGGATGTGGGACTTGGGACGTGGGGCTTGGGATGTGGGACTTAAGACTTGGGATGTGGGACTTAAGACTTGGGACGTGAGACTTGGGGCTTGGGACTTGGGATGTGGGACTTGGGACTTGGGATGGACTTGGGACTTGGATGGACTTGGGACTTGGGATGGACTTGGGACTTGGGATGGACTTGGGACTTGGGATGGACTTGGGACTTGGGATGGACTTGGGACTTGGATGGACTTGGGACTTGGGATGTGGGACTTGGGACATGGAACATAGGGTAAACCACCCCTAAGAGACTCATGCTTGCACTTTACTGCTCCTTGTAACTTATGTACAAAGAAAATTCATAGTTTTCTCATTAGGAAATGGGATTCTGAATGATAAAATCTTTGTTTTTCCATTTGAAAATGCTTTAAACAGAATTTGTTCACTTTGAAGGGTGAGACCTCTAAAGACCAACACAAAATGTTTACGGTATCATATATGCAATTTATTTGTGATCAATCAGAAACTGCAATTATTAGTTATATTTGTTTAATTTTGGCATTTCGTAAAAAAATTGACCAATCTTCAGATTTTTTAGGAGCAAATATAAATCCTGTATGTATTTTGAGGTTTTTTTATTAATTGAAATTTATTCTTTCATTCTTCAAACAATCATGGGACTTATTTATCTTTTCTACAATTGTCTACTAGCTCCTTCAGAACATACTGATGTTTTGTCACCCTTGAATTGCCTCTCTAATCATTTGTTGCCTTCTCACAGAAGCAAAGAATCGCTTATCCCCTTTTTCTTGTGGTGAGACATAGTGAAGGGCTAGTTGAACATTCGATATCAAATTTAGAAAAGAAAAGACAATAATAAAATGCTGCACATGGATCTTAAATTCCCAAACATGTGAATAATTGTCTTAGAAAGGTGAAAATGCAATTAGTTCAAATAACGAGTCAAATAATCTAAGTAGAAAATTTTGAGTTGGAAGAATATGCTTTTGATGTAATTATACCATTACTATTGCCATCAATACTTTTAAGGCAATATTGATAGTATTTTTAATAAATTGCAGTTAGTGCTGAAATCAAAGAGTGAAGTTTTGAATTGAAAAACAACAATTATGGTATTACCGCAAAATTTATAATGAGAAAGGATTAGGTATGTGTTAACATTTCTATACATGTGTACATATTACATCTTAGATGGATTGATGATTTTTTGTAGAATCCAAGAGCATGCATCTTAAGAATCAACATTATGAATTGTGAGTAGAAATACATTCACTTTATTTTTAAGTGGTGCAACATGTGCCTTCATATTTTATTTGGTCGAGGGTCTTTGAATACCTCATGTAATTTTTGTTGCAGATATTTTAATTTTTTGATTATATCATTTAAAGAAAAGTGTATTAATGCCTATGAATTCAGATATGAATTTAGATATTAGTCAAGAAACTTGTACGATTGTATGACTCATATACTATGTATATAGCAAATGCAACTCAATACCAACTGCATAGACTTTAACATTGACTAACAATTTTGAAGAAATAGTAGTTGTCTTTGCATATGGATTTTATGATAACTCTTACAAATTTAAATGGACGGGAATTGTTTTTTGTGCTGTTGGAATACTTAAAAATATTAATTCATTTTGTGACATGTAATATAATCAAATAATAAAATCTATAAAAAAAAGGTGACCAAACTAATTAAAGGTACTATATGTAACACTTGGTTAATTTGTAATGTTGCTTACAAAGTAGTCAAAATTTCATTTCTAATCTTTGGAAAGAAAATTTTGAATGATTGGTGTAAATATCAATATGCCTACTAATTATCATCATGAGTTGATGATAAATCAAATTGATTTACTTAGTTTTTGGAATTACATATTAGTTTCTCACAATGTCAAAAATCAATAAGAAAATTGGAGGGGTCTATTTAGAACCAATTTTATGCATAATTATACGGTTGTTTTAATTTCCAACAATGTCTACACGTGATCCTTTTAAAGTGAAGAATCAAAATAGTCTAACTACAAAATATGATCTCTCCAACTTGAAGTCATCCATGTAGAGCTAATATTTCAAATCTAAATATATTAAAAAATCATTACAAGATGCATTCTACTAACCAAAAGTTTATCCAAAATTAAATATTAAATTTAAATATGACTGGTTCATAATGATTGGATTTATTTCTAATCAACCTCCAATCTAATGTGATTGATTCTCACCTTGACTTTCCACCCACTATAAATGTTGATTCAAATTTTCATGATTATCTAATGAAACTCATCGGCAAGTCACAAATTCTTACAAAAAACCTTTTCACTTACAATTTTAGCAATAAATGATGAAAAAATGATTGCAAAATGTACAAAGTGTTCAACAGATGCATTTCCTATAGAAGCTTGAAATATTACTCATTACCACAAAATATGGCAAGAAGGGAGAGCATAAGAGCAATTATTCATTCCTCAAACACATTAAAAATTGTTCATGAGTTATAATAGCATCATTCACATTTGGAAAAGTCTATTTTATTAACATGTCTCATAAAATCTCATACCAATGTCAACATAAGAGTAAGCATTACAATTAAACCTTGGGAATTGCAAATTTAAGATTAAAATTTTCAAGTAACTTTAGATGTGAATTTAGTTTTAGAATCATGTATTTTATAGGTCTTTGAGTTCACTTCTTGGTTATTTTTTATTAAATTTTTAGTATTATGTTAGATATAATATTATGATTTGATTAGAGCATTTGTAAAAATCTTATATACTTAGAATTTCACTTTACAAATGAAGTTGAATTCTCATTATTACAACCATTAAATCAACCAATTTTTTTGCTTGATCTTTTATGGTTTTTGTGCCGTGCACTTACATACACAAATAGATGCAAAGGAGTTTGCTCTAGGAAACATTTTTTAACAATTTTTAACATTTCAAAGGTCTTTACACGTTACTAGGAAGTAGCTCTTGAAGTTGAAAGCTTCTTGAAAACTATCACTTGTATAAATAGCTTACACAAAAAACGTTTTGCATAAAAGCTAGAAGTTTCAAAATACATTTCAAGAAGTTTTTTACTCTAAGAGCTATTTCCTAGCAACCTCTCAAAGCTATTAAAATGTTCTATACAATTCCAAAAGGTTTTATAGAATAAATTCCTTTGCATCTATCCATTTATGCTTGTTCTCTTGACGGGGATGCTATTGTGTGAGCGGGGATCTGTGAGTCATGAGCAGTGAACTTGGATTTTTTGTCAAAATTATAAATTCTACCTTTAATCAAATACATAGGGCCTTCTAATTGTGCACTATAAACTTTCATCTCTTGAAATATTTGTCATTTTGTTACAATTTTCCATTGATTTTGAGCTTAAAATTAATTTCCACTCACAGAATTCTTGGCTCCCCACTCACAGCTCACAGTTCTACACTCAAATAATTGCATCGTTTGTTCTTGTTAAAACATTTTTCAAATGAAATTCTTCAAGGTAATGATTTTTTTTAATATTATTGAATTTTTTTAATATTAAGGTTGGCCCTTTAATCTTGAACGCGATTCTAATATCTTGGTTAATGTAGGCTAGACATATGGAATTGGTGGCTAAAATATTAAATTTAAGACTATTTTTAAGGATTGAGTATGCACTTGTGTTTCAATTAGACTTGCACACACAGAAACGAATCGCGGTATGGCCAATAGATGTTCAAACATGCCTATATTTCAAACAAGTATACATATGCTAATTGTATGTTACACCAATAAATGAATTCTTGAATACTAACTTCTGTTAGAAATAGCTACTATTTTATTATGGATTATGGGCTTGATGTTGCAGGAGGGAGTAACGTCATTTACCTCCATTTTGCATCATCTTAGAGAATTTCTTAAATTTCTATTTTAATTTGAGCTTCACCATTTGGAAATATTAAACTTCTTTTTACAAAATTTTGGAGTAATTGGAACAATTGAAATGGGTGGAGCAACGAAAACAAATAATTTGTACCATTTTGTATAGATGGAAATGTTTGGGCTTGTTCATACCTAACTTACAATTAGGGTCATTTTGTGTGTGTGAGAAAGCAATAGAAATTGCCCAATTTACACAACTAGATGGGTGTGTATATTTTTGTCAAAGAGCTATGTTGTAAGTGCGTCTTCATGCGTGTTAAGTGAATTCTAAAATATATTATGTGGCTTGTTGAAGCATTCAAGTTGTACTTCTAAACAAATAAAATGGCTTCTTGAAGCATTTTGATAGATATGTGAGTTTCTTAGTGATTTGTAGAGATTCTGAAATACTTTCAAGGTGTATCATAATATGGTGAAAATCTATCTGAAAAGCAAAACAAAGGAAATTTCAAACTTGCCAATAGCCCAATACATGTCTCATAATATTGATTTCAAGCTTGCTTTTGTGCTAGTCTAGATCCAATTGATGTATATTTTAAAGTTTTAAAACCACCTTTGGAGTTATGCACTTGCAATTCACTTGATTTTGTAACATATGTGTTGGCTTCTAGTTTTCCTTACTTTTTTTTTTTTTTTTTCCTTCGCTCTTGGATGGAGTCTAATCTTGTTGTTTGCCAATCTTCGTTTTCTTCCTTACTCAAAAACTGTACTTCACAATAAATCTTCACACCTCCATCTTTACTTCATCATAGCTTATGAATACTTCTAATCTTCAACGAGCTACTGAATTAAACACAAACTTTATATACATAAAAATTAATTTCAAATCAAAGATTTTGAAGCATTAATGAATTTATGTGAATAGGAAAATTTCTAATAAAATGTAGTATGTTCATTTTTGTAGCTATAAGGTAGCTGCACCCATGGGCGTGATATCCCCATGGGCGTGATGTCCCCATGGGCGTCATTGACAAAGTCAGGGTGGTTATGGATACTTAAGTGATATTTATGAGTGATAAAGTGATGGTTGTGGGTGACTCCATGAAGGTTTTGAGTACCCATCTCACTATTTAAGAACCAACAAGCCTTGTTTTTAGAATCTCTTACACATGGTTCCTACAATTTCAATGATTTTGGACTTTGAAAATTCTTTGTGAACAAATATTTGTAGTTGAAACCTTGAAATTGATGTCAATATTTTTGGTTTCCATTTCCTAACTTACAGTATTTTTTCAAAGCTATTCAATTATTTTACCTACTCCAAAACCCTTATTTCCACGCTTATGGGTGCACCTACCTTAAGAGTTTGAGATAAAAACCCCGAGACTTGTGCTCCAAAGGATTAAACATTTAGATTTTGTAGAATTAACGAGTAAATCCAAACATGGTTTGTACGAACATTTTTTTATAATCCTGTGCAAACAAAATCAGATTCTTTCTGTTTTTCTTTTTCATGCACCAATGTGTGGATTTCAAAGTTGTAATTTTTGGTTAAGGATCGCAAATAATTTTACCACTTAAATAACTGAGCGTGTTGCTATGATTGGTACAATACAAGGTTTTCTTTTTGTATTTGGAATGGATTCACACCTTTGCTATATTTGAGATTAACAAAGAAATTGGAATATAGATCAATGCAATCCTAGTGAGTTAATTGAGATCTCAAATTAAAACTTCTTGTTGATAGCAAATGTCAATTATACAACAATAGAGATGGGGACACAAAGATCCATTCCCTACCCAAACCCCTCCCAAGCAATCAATACTTCACTAAATCTAAAATTTAAAATCACGTATCTGGAAAGCTCTAAGAATAAATTGAGAGTGTATTGGTGATTGATGTGAACTTGTAGTGAATTTAAAAGCATGTTAATCATAATTTGATGTTTTTTTCAAATGTTTTTTTATTAATACTTCTAATGAAAGTTTCATGTCAAGTTTTAGTGCATTGTGTCCCTCTTTCTATCTACAAGAGGCTTGCTTGAGTTGAAGCAATTTCAAACTCCAAGAGGTGGTTAAAAGCTAAAAAAATTGTTGGTGGAACACTAAAAGTTGATTAATATAGCATGTTTGATAGCGGAAAATTGCACTTGTCATCGGTTAAAGACACAAAGCTAGAATAGGTTACTCTTCAAATTTAATACATATTCTCCCCCTTTATAGGCTTTAAAATATATAATTAGTTTTAGAATAGATGAAATATTGATTACATAGGAGGGGTTTGAGTGAGGAATGAATCTTTTTGTCCCCTGTTTTAAATAATAGAATACAACCTTTTCTATATATAAAAGAATAGACCAAGAACAGAATATACAACCAAGGATAGAGATTGGATGAGAGAGAGTGTCATGGTGCAACCTCCACTGACCTATTTGTCTTTTTACAAGGGAGAAAGGGGCACATGCATAGAGTAGAGAGTAGTGTCTGGGGAGGTTTTTAAAAAAACTTGGTACATTTCCTTGTCTTCTCTAATATATTCGGTTTAAAAAATAATCGATTATGGCCTAGAAATATTTTTTTGGTCGGCCAATAACCTTTGTTTTTTTTTCACTTGGTTGATTTCTTAAGTTTAGGAAAATAATTTGGTTGAAATTTGAATTTCAATGTATTATATTTGATTCTTTTCTTCTTACAAATGCTGCAAACAAACCAATCTTTTGCTTACCATGTGCATGGCATAGCAAAGCAAGACAATGATCAAAACATCAAAAACTTGTCAAGTTACCCCCAACCTATGCAAACTTTTTTATACTTAAAAAGGATTTATTGTTGACTTTTGTTACTTAAATATCTTTGTCTGGATTTGAACTAGGTCAAGTCCCACCATCTTGGGATTGAGCACCATGTTTCCTCTAAGGATTGGTGCACCAAGTGCACCTCTTATCCCATTAACCATCAAGTACATTGTTTATCCCATTAACCATCAAGTGCACTGTTTATCCCATTAACCATCACACAATCACCCACTCACCCACTCACCCTCTCATTTACTCACCCACTCACCCTCTCATTTACTCACCCACTCACCCTCTCATTTACTCACCCACTCACCCTCTCATTTACTCACCCACTCACCCTCTCATTTACTCACCCACTCACCCTCTCATTTACTCACCCACTCACCCTCTCATTTACTCACCCACTCACCCTCTCATTTACTCACCCACTCACCCTCTCATTTACTCATCCACTCACCCTCTTATTTACTCACCCACTCACCCTCTCATTTACTCACCCACTCACCCTCTCATTTACTCACCCACTCACCCTCTCATTTACTCACCCACTCACCCACATGGCCACCTCACCCATGTTTATTGCTTTTAAAAATTTGAACTTTTAGCACTTTGTAATTGCTTGTGAAATAAAACAACATTTGGTTTTTGTTTAGAAGATCAAAAAATTTCCTTATCATGGAAAAGTTCATAGGTTGATTTCCCATAGTTTCAAATTTCATTTGGCCCATTTCCTCATCTACAAGTGCACGTTTGGCTAAATTTCCTAAAGATGAAATTGTAACTTGGCTAATTTCCTAAAGCCATGTTTTTATGGTCGGAAGCAAATTCACCAACTTTCATTTTATTTTGGCAATCCTCAAAAAAAGTTGGCTGACTTGTAACTAAAACTAGGTTCTCCTTGGGCGCTGGTGGAGAGAGAGGTACATGCCTAAAGTGGTTTAAATTGAAGCTTTACTTTGAATCAAGTTAATGGCGTTTGTGAGTTAACTAATCACTCATGGTTTAAAATTTTAAATTGGCCACATTTTGTAATAAGATTGCTAGCCCAAAACTTGCTTATTACAAGGACATTCCTGTTGCCTCCGTTGGTACAACAAGTACCTACACTCATATCTCTATATATATTATGCCCTATGGTTGTGTAACCCTTAAGTGTCAGGTGGGTCACCGTGGCCTGCCCTAACTTTAGCTTCTACAGTATTTTGCAATTGGGCACCAATAATATTGTTTCAAAAAGTTGCAAAAGTCAACAGTACATGCTAATTCCATAAAAATTGCAATAAGGGCAACTTGGGACATAACAAAGTGATTTTGAATTTTCTCACAACTTGGGGTACCTAAAAATATGAGTGTCTTTGATGAATTTTTTTTTGCCTTCCATGATGCACTACGCATTTATGATCACTTTTGGAAAAAAAATCAGGTTCAAAATCAGTTTTCTTTTGGACTACAATGTCTTTTTTGGAGCCAAAGGACGTTTTTTGTCCTCCTTGACGTTTAGGGGTTAAGAATTAAAGACTAACCCTTAAAGGACCGCTCTACGTATTACATAGTAAATATGCTACCGTATAACTGGCATTTGCTACCAATAAAAAGTTTTAATTTGGGATCTTGAGTAGCTCACTAGAACCGCATTGATCTATATTCTAACTTCTTTGTTGATCTCAAATGTAATAAAGGTGTGAATGCATTCCAAATACAAGAAAATACTAAATATTGTATTGACCGCAAAGGGCTCCTTGGTCCTTTAACCCCTAAAGGACCAGACCCCCTTTTTTAGAAACATAGTGATTTTGGGCAGGTACTTGTGATTGGAGCTTTTCATGTTTTAGGCTGAAATTTTAATAGAATGTGGGGACGAGGTTTATCTTTTATATGCACTAAATTTCATGACATAGGGAATTATGAGTAAAAAGTTATAGCCTAATATGTTGTTTTTTATGTTTGTCAGGCAACGTGGGCAGATTTTTAAAAATCACTTTTTTCAAAAACAATTTTTTAAAATTGGTTTAGAAGATTTACTTGAATGTAGGAAGCTTTGAATTATTCCGTTTGGATCAACGAGATGAAAGTTATGAGGATGTTTTGTTTGCGGGCAGTTATGGATTCTCTACTCCAAAATAAACTTTGAAGTCCTCTACTTTACACAATTTTCAATATTTTGGAAAAAAATCAAAACAAGAGGATGAATATTGTTTATGAAAACATTATGACCATTGGGATTGGCTTTTTTCATTTCTATGATTTAATTCTTAACAATTTAGTGTTTTTAATCATTCTCTACTTTTTACTTATTAATTTTTTTCCATATGTTATATAGCTCCAAATGATTTGAAACTTTTTTGACATGTACTTTACTTAGGTGGAATAAGGAATTTAGAGAAGCACCACCCACATGGCCTTTTTTCCTTAGGAATTTCACCTTCCGAAGGGTAGCAACCCGATTTTTCACAAGATGTTTTTGAATATTCAAACCATTCTAACTTCCAATCCACGGGACGGAAAACTCTGAAATTTTTCCACATCTTCTAAAACCGTTCTTCTACAATCCTATGGTCACATATGCATAAAAATGTTTTTGATTTTAAATTTGGTTGATGCTCTAAAAATGACAGTTTTGAAGAGTTTTTGGTGAAAACTTTACTTGGTCCTTTAGGGGTTAAGGGTCAAAAAAAAAGAAAAGAAAGAAAAACTTTCCTTCATCATCCACTACCACTAGGCCCACTCCATGCCCCCACCCCACACTCAAAAGGAAAGAAAAAAAAGAAAAGAAAAGAGTGAGGGGGGGAGATGGAGCGCCCAGCATCACCACCTCAGCAGGCTCTTTAACTTCTGCGTCGTTGCCATTCTCGCGGCGTACCAGTAGTACCACGACAGAGTCAGCACCACCACCACCTCTGGTCCTCTGCCGCTTGCCTCGCCTCTCCCGTCGTCGCTCGTAGCTCCCGCACCAACGCCACCGCCATCGCCGCTACACGGCGGCAGTCCACGCTTCCCTGGTTTCCCTTCCCCTTCCCCTTCCCCTTCCCCTTCCTCGCTACACCTCCACTGCCCTGCTGCTCCCCCCTCAATAATTTCTCCCATTTCCTCGCCCTTGCCTTGCTTCCTCATCACTTATTCAATCATTTTTTCTATTCCACTCTCAAATTCCATCTCCGTCTCTCAAAGTCGCGCGACTTTGCTCTTACAATCGGCGGCGAAGGAATGCGGGACTGGAAGAAGAATGTGGCAATGCGAATGCCGCGCGCGATTATTGTTGCTGCTGTCGTCGTCGTTCTCGGTTTTCTCGCTTCCCCTGTTTTTTAAGGTTTTCGGTGATAACGGCGATGGCGTCCTCGTGTGTTCCGGCGGAGGACGAGGCGCGTGGTGGCGTGGAGCGTCGTCGTCTTCGTGATTGCATGTTTCTGACAAAAGGTGCGTGCGTGCGTTGCCGGGGATTGAGTTTTTAGTCGCGAGGACGTAACCCTAACTTGCTCGTGGTGGTTCTCTTTTTTTGTAATTTTGGTTTGTTTTCCCGCTGAGAGCGTTTTGTTTGTATTGCTGTTTCGATGTGTGATTTTTTCTTATTATTTTTATTGTGTTGTGTTTGTGGTTGTGTTTGCGGTTGTATTTTGTATTTTGTATTTTTAAGAGCGGGAGAGACAGAGGAATGAGAGAAAGGAATAAAGTAGTTTGTGTATGAGAGGGTCGTAATTGTGATTGGTTTGCGTCCTGGTGTTTAGGGAGGGGGAGAAATTGGCAAGATGACGTTTCGTTTTTTTGTGTGATTTTTGATTTTGTTGTCTGGCCTTTTTTTGTTGTGAAAGAAGCGACTTGTTTATGCTGCGACGGTTTTTTTTGTTTGGCGTTCAGGATGGAGGATAATGGTTAATCAATCTATCAATGAATGCTCGTCACGTTCAAGGTGGTCGCTGTAAGAGAACTGTACTATTAGCTGAGGCGGCAGCTGTGGAGAGGGTGTAATAGTGCATGGGAGTAACGTGAGGATGGAGGGAAGAGTGAGGAGGAACAGGTTGTGATATATTGAATCAATCAATCAACACGAGTAAGTAACGGCAATAGGGGTCCGGGGTTTACATAAAGCATGACGGAGGTGGAAGTGCCATCGTGGCTGAAGAGCCTGGCTCTGGCTCCGGAGTATCACCCCACGGAGGCAGAGTTCTCGGACCCCATAGACTACATATTCCGGATAGAGCAGGAGGCGGCACAGTTCGGCATTTGTAAAATCGTCCCGCCGTACGTGAAAGCTCCGAAGCGCGTCGTCTTCAACAATCTGAACCTTTCCTTGGCCAGTTCGCATGATGCGGGAGAGGCTCCCGTGGTCGGACGCAACATGTGTCCCGGGCGTAGCATGGGCGGGAGTACCACACCTGTTGTAGGCTTGGATTTGGAAGGAGCAGGGGCAGGAAGCACGGCCAAGTTTACCACACGAAGGCAGCAGTTAGGTTGGAATACGCGCAAAGTGCGAGCCGGGCTCGTCCCGCAGGCTGTGGTGCACAAATTGGTGTGGCAAAGTGGAGAGACCTACACGTTGGACCAGTTTGAAGCGAAGGCGAAGATCTTTGCACGTAACCGGCTGGGGACTTCGCAAGACACCGGTCCGCTGGCGATTGAGGCTCTCTTTTGGAAATCGGCGTTGGAGAAAGCCATCTCCATCGAGTATGCGAATGATATCCCGGGCTCCGCGTTTGCGGAGCCGAGGGGCGGCATGGGGTTGCAGCATCCCAGACGACGAGCAGTGGACGTGACCGAGGAACTGTGTGTCGAGAGTGCGGAGGAAGAGGAGAAGGCTTGTTCTGACAAGGAGGTCGCCATGTCTGGCGATGAAGGTGATGCTTTGAGAGGTGCTGATGCTGAGAATGGCCGGGGCATTGGCTGTAAGCTTTCGAATAGTGCGTGGAACATGCGGCGTGTGGCTCGGTCTCCGGGCTCTTTGTTGCGCTTCATTCCGGACGAAGTTCCAGGTGATTTGACAATCTGCTTTCACTTTTTCGCACTTTTATACTGTTTGAATCAAGCTAAAAGATGAGATTTGCTTCAAGCATTTTGAATGTGATTTTTAGGAATGTAAGTGCCAAGTTTGCCAGTATCAAATGTTTATTTGAATCTTTTTTATGCACTTTCAAAGTGGCACGTTCTGGACCACTATTAGTGACGGTAAACAAATCCAGTTTTATTCTAAGATGAACGGCTATAGACGTTTAGCAAAGTTATGCTCCACACCAGATGCTAATAACTTCAACTAAGTGCATGAATAGCTGAGGTTGTTGTGGTAACGCTGGTCAGTATAGGAAAATTTGGATCAGGTTTTTCTAACGGTTTTAGCATCATCTATCTTATTTGGTTTTTAATTCGAAGCAAAATGCTGAACTTGGAGTCCGGTTTTGTGTTTAAGCGTTTAGAAGAAAGAGTGTGGAAGACCACTAAAATTCGAGACCTGGTGTGAATTTTCGGCAGGCGTTACATCTCCAATGGTGTACATAGGCATGCTTTTCAGTTGGTTCGCATGGCATGTGGAGGATCATGAGCTGCACAGTCTAAATTATCTGCATACTGGTGCTCCGAAAACCTGGTATGCTGTGCCTGGAGATGCTGCCCCCGCGCTTGAAGAGGTGGTGAGAGTACAAGGGTACGGTGGTCAGCTCAATTCACAAGGTATTACCCGTAGATCCGCACCTTGGGTGGCTTCTGAATTTTTTTAACCAAACTTTGCAATTCTTTGTATTTGTCTCCTTCTGTTGAACTCAAATTTATGCTGGTACATCATATTGACCGATGAAGAATGCATTGATTTTTTCTCATTAAAGTTTTTGTGTAGTATTACGTTCAGTACGCTCAACCCTCTCTAATTGCACTTTCTTTAATTGCGCATTTTTTATATAACCCGAAGCTCTATGATGTTGCATGTAAAATCTGATTCGATAACTTCCTCGTATCAAGCTGTGGAATCATGTCAGAAATCCTTTTATCCTCAGCAATATAAGAGGGGTTGGCTTGTTTTGTTTATTTGTTCAAATGAAGTTAGCTGTGCAAGAACAAGAAGATTTGAATATTCGAGGCTTGTAGTTTGTAATGATTAGTTTCTATGACAGAGGTGGATACTCAGGAGCTACTGAGATCAACATGATGATTAATCTGGTTATTTGTTAATCCAGACGCTTTCGCACGCTTGGGTGAGAAGACGACTGTCATGTCTCCAGAGGTGCTGGTAGCAGCGGGTGTGCCTTGCTGCAGGTATCGTTTTTCTACCATTAACTCTAACATGGAATGTATTGTTATGATCGTGCTTGTGAAATGTTTTTTTTTGTACGGATTTGTTGCATCATCTGGATATAAGTAGTCAATACTCAACTGTATCAGCAGGACTTCGTTGGTGGTTCTTTATATAAAATTTACTTCGACTCTCTACAGGCAGTAGGTTTTAAATAAAAGTGTTGAAACTAGATAGAGCTGTAAGTAGTTTTTGAGATTTGTCTTCCTTTTTGAGTGGATGAATATGTTTTCTTAATGGATTATTGTTCTTGGCTGAGGTCGAAATATGGGGTTTGATTGTGACTGCAGGCTCGTGCAAAATGCTGGAGAGTACGTGGTTACGTTCCCTCGAGCTTATCATCTGGGCTTCAGCCATGGTTTGTGCTTCTTCTGCTTCTGTGCTTTCTTAATTGTTTTTAGGTCTCACTGTCATAAACCTATGCGGGTCCATGCATTTCGTTGATGGTGAGATGTGGTCCGTGTTTTTGCAGGATTTAATTGTGGTGAAGCAGCAAATTTTGCAACTCCAGGCTGGCTGGATGTTGCACGGGAAGCGTCAGTGCGGCGTGCGGCTATGAAATATTTACCCATGCTCTCTCATCAACAGCTTCTGTACACTCTCGCAGCATCTCTTATATCCAGGTCTTGACTCACTTTGACAAAAGGGCCGTTGATGTTTTGTTGGTTAACTCGTATAGTTTGCAGTAGTGTCTCATACCTGTGGTTTGGGAGATGTGGGCTTTGCCCTGCAAATGTCAAATTGTACCTTCAATAGTGAGGGATAGTCTTTGAGATTGAGTCATCTCTGACAAAAAAAAATGCATTCTTCTCATTGCCCTTCTTTTCAGGTCTCTTTTCGATATAGCTTGTGAGAAGCGCAGCTCCCGGCTGAAGGAGAAGAAGCAAATTGGTGAGGAGGTTGTGAAATCCATGTTCGTCAATGACGCGATTCAGCAGAATGACATGATTGGAAAGCTGCTCGATAATAAAGTTGCGAGCTGTCTTTTGGTAAGAGATTCGAAACATTATGCTCCAGACACTCTTGTTTCAGTGGCGGATATGTCGTTGAAGACGCCGTGCAAACTGGAGGATGATGAGAAACAACAGGAAGTCGTCGTCTCTGAAGGTGGTGATGCATTGGAAAGTCCTGCGTCAGAAAGACCCAACGATGTTCCAGTCATTCCCAGCTCAGCCTTGGTCTCCGTGGCCTTCCAGGCTCCTGCAGTGGAGCCTCAGGAGAATCCAGAGCCTCACGAATCGCATGATTCTATTAGTGGCAACGGAGAAAGAGAGCAAGTGGGTGGAGATAATCATGTCATCTCTGCTTTACCTCGCGACTTGAGCACTTTGCCATGTGCTGCTTGCGGTATCTTGTGCTATACTGGCATGGCCATCGTTCAACCTTCGCAAATTGCTGCGACGACGTTGCTGCCTTTGCAGCCCTACGCATCAGGTGAGCACTCCGTTAGAAGGCTTTTAAAAAAAATTAAGTAATTTTTAAGGTCATGCTATATTATTTTTGCGAGTTCTTTGCATAATTTTCTTTCTTTCAGTTTTTTTTTTTTTTTTTGTTTCTGATGGTTTTCTGTTGTTCTATATACAGTAGATCAACCTTTTATGCTCATATGTTTTTCTACCTTTCTTACTTCTACCGAACGAGCTTTATACGACGATTAGGAGTGTGGCCCTTAGTTGCAAGTTTTATTCGACCCCTGTTGTTGCGTTTTGTCATTTGCGGCTGTAGGTTTTTTAGGAAGTAAATCAATGTATCAGTTTTGCCCGGTTGCGAGTTTGACCCCTGCCATTTGTAGAACCCCTTATTCCTTCTTTTCTTCTTTTTTGGTGTTTTGCTTTGCAGGGCCAGGTAGTTACAGAAGCAAGGGTGCTGTAAATCCTTTGACAGGAGTGCTACCTGGTAAAGCGGACAAAAAATCAGCTGATTTTCACATGCTTCCGAACGTCGAAGTTCAGCCTTTGCTGGATCCGGAGGCAACTACTCCGGATATTTTTACAGACGCTTTGTACGAGGATCAGACTGAGGAGCCAGAAGTGTGGACTCCTGATTTGAGAGAATGTCCCACTACTTATAAGAACTGTAGCAATGATGCAACACTGGATGCAGAACTTCCTCGTAGTGGTCAAACATCCGCAGTTTCTGAGAGAGATGATTATTTCTCCGCTGAGGTGGTGAAAGCGGTGTCTTCTGTCGAAAACGATGCAGATACTCCAAATATCAGTGGTGGAGAGGCGATGGAGGTCGAAAAGCAGAACTATGAAATTGTATCCGGACTGGGGTCAGCAGGTTCAGGTGATCATATGGCACAGGTTTCAAATGCTGGGGCGACGCAGTGTTGTATTGAATCGAAGCTTGTTGCAGATGGGACGCTTTCTTCCCTTCAACTCTTGGCGGCTACTTATGAGGCTGACTCTGATGTCGATGAGTATGAGGACGTAGAACATGGTGATGTGGGCAATTTTGAGGGTACGCCTCTGGGAGGTCCTTCTCGGAACAGTGATAGCATATCCAGTTTACCAGGTTCAGAGGTTTCAAAACAGAGCGCAGGGATTCTGCTTTCACCGTCTGGCAGCCGGACGTTAACTCTGAAGGGGACGGATTCTAGTTCAGTGGAGCATTTGAAGTCGGCTGTGGAGATGGACAAATGCGAAAGAATTTGTGACATTCTAGAGGAGGCTGCCAGGCCTTTGATCGGGTCATCATGCTACCACTCTAACGACAAGAGCAAGGATGGAGAAATCGCGCTTAGAAACGAAGAAGCGAAACCAAAGAAAGAAATATCTTTTGGGGAGTGTGTCACGTGCTCTCTGCCTCATGATAGTTTCTTTGATTCCTTTGAAGAGGCGGCTCTGAAAAGTGTGGAGAATGGTATCATGGAGCTGGAGAACTGTTGTGAGAAGAATGACGCTGTTGTCAGCTGTGATGAATCCTCCAAAACAGGCGCCCTTGTAGCTGCTGATTCGGATTTGGAATCGAATGAACCGGTTGAGGTTCCTTGCACCTCCATAGTCGAAGCAGGTAGTCTGTTGGCAGAGGGCAGCTCTGTGACCACCGGTAGTTGCTCAATAAAAACAGGTGAAGCTATAGATCGCTGTGCTTCTTTGGTTGCTGTTCAGCACTCGCATATGAATGGGTTCAGAGAAGCTCGTGCTGCATTGGAACCCATGCAGATGGATTCGAGTGTTCCGAACCAGTTACCGAACCTAAAAGGTGCTGCCAGACCCCGAATGCTGTGCCTTGAGCATGCGGTTGCTGCGCAGAAGAGTCTGGAGCCAATTGGAGGAGGCACTGTGATCATTATTTGTCATTCTAGTAAGCATCCAGTCCCAAATTTCTGCATTTTGTTCCTTTTTGTTGTAGTAATTATATTTGCTGCTTCCTTTGGTGGATTTTGTTGTTGACGGTGACGTGTCAAACTGTGCTGATACTTCTATCTGCCGTGGGTTCTGAAATTATTCGGTGGCACTAGTAGAAAACCCACGCCCATGAGGTATTCTAGAAATTCTGCAATAGGCAGGGTACAACGCAGCTCGATCTTTCTAGAGTACCTTTTGCGGGGTGGGGGGGAGGGAGTTTGGGATGTACCAGTTCTGGTAACCTTGCGCTTCATACATATGTTGTTTGATAAGTTCCCGTGATTGGTGTGTCGAGTGTGTTGGCATCATATCTTTGGTACCTAACTTTTTCCTGCTCGAAAGAGGCCCATAAAGGATAGGAAATATGCTTGGCAAACTGGACGTGTGAGGAGGCTTGTGAGGTGGGCTGGGTTTAATGATCGAATTTTTCCTGCAGGTTTCCCGAAGATTGAGGATCAGGCGAAATTGGTAGCTACAGAAGTTGGAACCCATCATCAGTGGAGGTCCGTGCCTTTTAAGCAAGCAGGAGGGGAAGAGTACAAAATTATAACGGCAGCTGTCGAAGCACAAGAGGAATTCTTGCCTGGAGATAGTGATTGGGTGGACCAATTAGGACTGAGTGTGCATGGCCAGAGCAAGTCTTTCTCCAATGATGTTGAGGTTGTCAATGGAAACCCCTCGAGTGAAGAGAGTGAAGAGCCTGGAAACAGAAGAATCTGGAAGGGAAGGAAAGAGAAGAAATCTTCCATAATTCGACAGTGGTGTGGCAGGGGGTGGAGGGCTGACCAGCTTCATTCTTTCCTTGGTGGATGCCGTTCTGCGTCTGTTCAAATTGACAGCACCACCGCCCCTGCTAATTTGTGCACCTCCGCTGGAGTTTCCAGTTTCGTTGAGAATGGTCGGACACGTAAAATCATGCGGCCGGCTCGATATTCGGAGTTCACTCCTGATGGCCGTGCGCCGAAAGGAGAATCTCATACCAAGAAGTCTTGCAACAAGAGGAAGATCCTGTTAGAAATGTCAGAGGACGAGTATGATGAGCAGAATAGCGACCCAACACCGTCAAGACAGGGAGCTTCTCACGATGGGTTCTTTAATGTTTATGGCAGCAGTGGAGATAATCTCTGGCGAGAAGTACCAATTGCATCGACTGACTCTCTTCTGCTACCACTTCACTTGTCTGGTATGTTCAATATCTCTTTTACATTCTCAAGCAGAACTTTTCCTCTCATACGTTTCCATGGGTTGGTTTTTACTTCTCACGCATCACCAAAGAGCTTTTTCCGTTAATCTTTATCTTACGTTACGAAATGCTCTGCTTTTTTTCTCAACCGAGGCGTTGTCAGATGCAGATATGGCTGCAGAGAAAGGGGATGATGAGTTTTTGTTTACACCGCAATCACTGTTTCGCTCAGAAACTGAGATTCATTTATCTGCTAGTGAGGCAAACACAAGTGCGAACCTCTCCATGAACAATAGAGCGAGCCAATCTTGTGCCGTTGTTGGGGGCTTTGTCCAACGAGGTGCGAAGCTCATAGCGCAACAAAAGCTTCAGAAGCTGTGCAGACAGTTGAGCACTTCTGTGTCTGTTCCATATAACACCCCATTGACCACGCCGACTCGATTTGCGTCCTGGGTGAAGCCTTCCCACAAGAGGTTAACTGCAGCGAAGTTGGTCAATCGGCTGAAGCGGAAGCCTGCCACCGAGCTCCCTCGGTATTCGAAGAAGCAGAGAGTTCCGGAAGCGGGTGAGCAGAACCGACGTGTCTCCCACTCGAGAAGAGAGCATGGAGAAGGGACTGTCAGTCATGTATTAGTGTCCGAAAACAACCTGCTGTCCGTCAGCGGTGAGGAAACCAAGGAGGATGGGCTGCAAGACCATGACTATGATAGGGAGGATGAACCATTGATCACCAATATCAGTAACAGCCATTCCGAGACTGCAGTTGGGGGGGAAGACGACGAAACGCTCAAATTGTGTGATAGTGTTGCACAACATGCTCAAGATTGTAACAGTAAATATTTAGGGAACACTGATTCGAGTCCCAATAAGAGCGCTTGTCAACAGGATCATCAGGGAAATGAAGACCCACCGCCGCCGAAGGAAAGGCATGATCCTCCCGACCCTACCCCAAACATAGATCCTAGCTCCACGTCAAATTTGATGTATTGTACAGAATCCATACCCCAAGGTCTCACTGAGCAAACCTCACGAGATTCTGTTGGGGAGGCATCCCTCCCGCTTGTAGACCCAGTGGTAGTTCGCCGCAAAAACAGGGTGAGAGGCAAGCGAACCAAGAGTCGGCATTGGAAAAGTTGTATACAGATGCCAAGCTCGGAAGCAAAGGAAGCGAGTGTGTCTCCTCCTACCTGTGACGAAAATCGTACAGACGGTGGTGGTGGTGGAGGTGGTGGCAGCGACGATCCGGGTGCCCTGGAACCACTTAAGTTGAGCTTAGACGGTCGCCATGACTCGGGAGCTCAGGCTGACCCGGATTTCTTCCCTTACACCACCAGCTGCTTGACGAGTGAGTCTCCACATTCTAAATCTCGCCCCCCCCCCCCCCCCCCCCCCCCTTCATCATCCTTCTTTTGCTGTGCTCTTTCACTGGCGCTATAACACCAAATATCAAGTGGTTATGAAAAGGTTTTTAGGGAGATCTTTTTATCAGTTTGTATAGAGATTGACGAAGAAGAAAATCTTGCAAAAATGAAGCACTTGTGTCCAGATCTACGTGCTTCACCTTTTCTTGCTTTCTCAAGGGTTACAACTCCCCTGAAGGTTCGATTTTGTTTTCATTAGAGAGTGGTGAACTAAATCCCGGATCTCCCAAGTTGAAAAATTGCTTCGTCTGGTGCACAGGGTCATCTACGAGTGTGAGAAGACGCCGGGTTTGCACTCCCGGCATGGCGGAGTGGGGCAAGGATGGGAAGAACGGTGAAGACAGCACCGACGACGACCATCCGACTGAAGTACAACAGCAACAGCAACAACAACAGCAAGAGATGAAACTGAAGAAGCGGAAAAACGGTCCGAAATCCTCAAACAAACGGTGTGAGGATCTGGAAGGGGAGTTCCAGTGCGACATGGAAGGCTGCATCATGGCCTTCGACTCCATCCGCGACCTGCAGCTGCACAAAAAGAACCTGTGTACGTGGAAGGGCTGTGGGAAGCATTTCCACATGCATAAATACCTGCTGCAACACCGGAGGGTGCACCTGGACGACAGGCCGTTGAAGTGCCCCGTTAAGGGATGCACCCAAGCGTTCAAGTGGGCGTGGGCGAGGACGGAGCACATCCGAGTCCACACGGGGGAGAGGCCGTACAAGTGCATGGTGTCCGGGTGTGGCCAAACCTTCCGGTTTGTGTCCGATTTCAGTCGCCACAAACGGAATACTGGGCACCGGCCAACTTGAAAGAAAAGACTGAGGGTTAAACATCATGAAACAGCACATTCAGTTTGTTTTAGCATTCGCCAAATTTGGGTTCTAGATTATTCTTGGAAACTGTGGTTTTTTTTCTTAGCATTGTTGAGGGGATTGGTGAGGGGAGGGGAGGGGAGAGGTGAAGTTGGGGATGATCTTCTCATTTTTTGCCTATTTTTGATTATTTGAAGTGAGTCATTGCCTTTCCCACTTGGAAGACAAACTGCCCTTGGCTATACGTTGGGTCTCCCTCCCTCCCCTCCCTCCCCTCCCTCCCTCCTTCCCTCCTTCCCTCCCCTGCAGCATGGATTCTTTTTGAGTCACTTCCAGAATATTTCTGTACATTTTCATTTTTCTGAGAACAGATGTAAATGCAAAGTGTCCATTCTTTTCTTCTTTCCCTCGAGTCGTTCTCTGATTCTTCTCATGTGTGTGTGTGTGTGTGTTACCTGTTTGGTTTTCTCTTATTTTGAAACTAGATTGGACAAAGTTGAAAAGGTTTTTTTGTTGAGGAGATACTCTTGAATATGGTTGGCTGGCTTTCGTTGGAAAACCGTTAGGCTTCGGTTGCTGTTTGAACCTGTGGTAGGCAATGGAGAATTTGTGAGTAATGGATTTTATGAGGACTTATCGATTTGCGTTGGTCTGCATGTGTGTGCAAGAATTCATCGACATGTAGGTTGGTTGGATTGATTACCTGGTATTTTTTTTATGTGCGAGAGAATGCATGCCATGATGTTTCTCATGATGATGCAATTATATTGGTTTCTGAAAATTTGTACCTTTGTGGTTTCCTTCAGCTTTATCACCACAAAACTTATTTTTGGAACAGAGTATTCCCAAGGTTGTGCTAGTATGTAAGAGTTTGATGTTTCAAGTCTTCGCACGAAAGGGCATTGAATGATTGCAGCCACACTACACTCAATTGGGAGTTTGCTATAATGTAGTCGGCTCTAAAAGTGACCACTCACCAATGGTAGTAATAGATATTTGAAGGAACATGTCACTATTTCCTAAATAGGGAACGTATTTAGAACATGGTTGCGTTTAGAGCCAACCACCTTATTTATTGGGATGATAGTTGAACCTCTACCTCCAACTCAGAATTTGGTATGTGCAAGATTTTATTCTTATGATGACAACATTAGTGCTACTTTTCTCTCCCATGTTTTGTTGTATTGTTGTTTTGTTGCATTTTATTGGTCAAAATAATGTTTTTGGTACCAATGACCTCCTTGGTTTATTATACCATAGTAAAGTAGACATACCCATTCCTACCCCTTTGCAATTTTGATCCCTATGTACCTAGGGTGCTCATTTCAAAAATGAATGGACACCCTAGGTACCCACGGGCCGGAATTATTAAAGGGTAGGGAATGGGTATGTCTACCTTAGTCATGATTTTGCTATGCCATCCTGCTAAACCACTTTGGTTTGACAAGGATTGTCCTTTGTTGTTTTGGGTGTTCTCCATTTTGTTTTTCACCACCAAATGTTGCTAAGGTATTGGAGATGTCCAATTTGAGATTGTTGTATCTATTAGCGGCAAATGCAAAAACCTATTTAGATCTAAACTCCTCTCCACTACAACTCACCAATGTCCTTGTGCTCTCAATTTGTGGCTCCAAGCATACTTGGAATTGGAATTTTCTTTTGAATTGATGAGCTACTAAACTGTTAAGTTAGTGGTAGGTATTTTCTAGGCTTGACAAGATTTTCATTTGGCCTTCAACAATAAATAAGGTAAACATACTCATTTACCTCCCAACACTCAATTTTGCCCCTTTGTATGAGAGGTGAAAACTCTAGAACATAAACATATCCCCTTAAAGATGGAATTATTAAATGAACCATGACTAATGTGAGTGTTGACATTTGGGTACAAAAAAATGGCAAAAAACTTAGTTTTGAAAAAAAAATCCTTCAATGTGAGGGCTCCTTAATTATAGGAGTAGGCCATTAGAACTCAAGGCTTCTTTAACCCCTAAATGCCCAAGGCACCAGATTCTGGTGTTCAAAAATTTTCAAAACACTTTGAAACCCTCTCAAAGGCACAGATTTTATTATTTTGAGGTTTTTCTTTTTCGAAAAGTTGCACTTTGAAGTTAGCTTCATTATTCAAATTCAACTTCCTCCATATCTTATTCCATTTGTTTTTGGTGGAAGGTTAACTACAAGCATACATTTTCTGTCATGAATACTGTTGTGAATAATGTCACAAAGACTATGAGAAGTTGCCACTTTGAAAAGATGGGCATCAAGTTGAGCAAAAGGTGAAGATTTCCCTTGGGCACTCCCTTGGGCAATGAGAGCCTTTTCACTGAAATTTTGACATCTAACAAAATCTAAAAGTGCTTTTGGACTAATTTCACTTGGAACGTCTTTGTTATAGAAATTAGAATCTTTTCACCATTGAATTTTCTTTATTTCATAATGATTTTTAGTCAATAATTGAAGCTAAAGAAATTCTTTGTATTAGACGGTTGCGTTTTGACAATTGTGTTGCAGGCTCATTTGTGAAATTGTGGTCATGAATTTGGAAGAGGGGCCATTGGTTTTGAAGTAACAACAATAAATACTAAAGCATCCTAAGTGGTTATTTCTCAATTTTGTATCCAAAAATTGCCAATTTGCATTAGAAGTTTTGGGCAGCTCCAAAAAAAGCAAAAAATTCCGTACTCATCATCATTCAATCACAAATATCTTAAAATCCGCGCGGCCATTTTGGATTAATTTTGGATAGTGTCATCTAGAAACCTTGAAGTTCAAGATTCAACGGTTACATGTTTTTTTTGATGTTTAACAATGATCTTACAAGGACAATTCAAAAACTGCAAAACTAGCTTCCAAAAACGAGAAAAACACCCTTGGGCATTTAGGGGTTAATCAAGTATTCAACCCAAATGGCCTCTAGTGTCAATCATTAGAGACTTGAGATACTAATCCATTGTTTTATTCAAAGTATAGATAGAATTTTTTTGATGAACATCAATCCACAATGCATTTTGGCAATTGACAAGGATCTTGTTACATTGAACTCCATGTTGATGGCTGATTTCTCTTTGTTATTGATTACAAGGAAGTTAGATGGCACTACATACTTAATACAAATCCCATGTTTGAGGCTTGTTGCACACCTGAAAAAGAAGAAAAGGTTGACATTAGCTCAATTTTGCTCCATATATCATACTATTATCTCGGGGAGATCACTTAGAGGGTACATTAAAAATCACTTGCGTTAAGATTTTGGACCCCCTATCTTATGTTCTAAAACTTAAATAAAAGGAAAAGAAAAAACTATAAGTAGATTCTCCTACTTTGAAAATTTATGATTTGATTTATTTTTATTTTTATTTGTTAATTATAATTAGTTACAAATTTTTGAAGTAAAATGATACACTGCAAAGCTGAAAATAACTTTCACACCTTTATCTTACAAAAATACACAAAAAAATCTAAAAAATGAGGCTCTATTGAAAGCATATATTCCTTGAATATTAATGCAATGGTCATCTAAATGTGTTCTTTATAAATATTTGAGTTGAAAAACATGATATTTTAGTTCATTTTTCAACCTTCTCTAAAAGTCATTTAATACATTGTTTGGATTGAATATTTCGGCAATAGAATCTTATAGTCTCAATTAAACAATGCTCAAAATTATAGGTTGAAATCATAATTTATTTAAAAATAAATAGGGGGACAAAAATCACTTAACTCACGTGGTTGGTTGTAGATACACTAAGTAATCTCCCCGAGATTACTATTGCATTCCATTGTGGAAAAATATAGGACCATTTATTTCCTACAATGGACCACAAAAGCTACACACTTACCTTCTACACAAGAAGTGACCAAATGCCCAAAGTGAGGAACATGACGTAGCCAAGCTTGCACAACTTCTCTTTGTGTAACAACCATTTAGCCAAAATGTACATGAAAGCTAGTTAAGGCATTGACAGCCGCAACTTCTCAAACACTATTTCATATTCAGTTTATGTTGGTGAGTTTATCAATTCATGCCACTACACCATAAATGCGTCAAATGTATCATTTGTTAAAAGAAATTGACGTGTAATAGCCAAGATATTCTTACTAATATGCCACTGGCAAAAAAACAATTGTTGATGCTAGGAATACAATTGCAATTCTGTTCATTAGTGCAAGCTCTTGACCTATCACAAAAATTGGGGTGTTTGTAAGGTGCATCTTGTTGAACAGAGCTTGAAGCTAATGTAGCGCCCAACAACAATCATCTACCATCTCGATTTTCATGAAACAAAAAAATTATGTGAATGTTTGGTTTGTGGCTGTTACATCCACGTAGTGCAACAACGGCATGGAGTTGTACTAGTTGGTCTTGTATGTGCTGTTTAAGAGCCAAAGAAAATTGCCACAAAAATCGCGAGATACCCTTTACAACTTTAGGCACAATGAACACATGCGTCAAAGTTTGCAATTCAAGCTAAATCAAGTAGAACAATCCCACTTCAGCCAAATTATCAAGTAGTGCTTCAATTGGGAGACGGCCACTCAAAGCTTTCCTCTTCAAAATCCTCTTCATGTTGTAGAGGTCACAACTAGTTACTCTACATTCAAAATTTGCCTCACACAACAATGCTAGCATAGACAGGAAGAAGACCAAGGAATAATCTATAGCTAGTTAACAAGGTTGGTTTGGTGGTTTGATAGCTGCCTCATACTTGGATAAGCGGCAATTTCAGCATGCTTGTAGTTGTGGTTTACATTGGTAATTTCACTACGCTAGCCTCCAAGGTCCTTACAAAGCGAGATGCAAATGGGATAGTTGGTTTTGGCGGTCGTGACTCTATGCATACAAGCTTCCTTTGGAGCATGTTTGCCAAAGTGTAGACGCATCAAGATCTAATGTTTAATCTCTCCACCTTTCTTGTTGCCTAGAGTACAAGTACGTCCTATGCGGACCACATATCCCTGAGAATTGGCAGAAGTTTGATAAGTTGTATAGCTTCTATCAAAGAAGCGTGCACTGCAATAGTGGGAGCATGGAGAAGCATTTCAATGGAAGACAATGAGCACATGGAGTCTAGGGTGCGGAAAGTGAGCAAAAGAAGCAAGAGATAAAGAGAGCCAACTGATCTAGAAAATCAAAAAACAAAAGAAAGTTTATTTTTGACGTAGATGATAAGGAAGAAGCTACATGTGGGCATTTGCATGGTCGAGTAGACCAAAAATAGAGGATAAAACCTCATAAAAAGTCCATAATATTGAGATTTCTGCAAGTATGGATCACAAAGTGTTTGTTTTCTTTTATTCAAATATGTGCATTATAAAAAAAAGACCAAGCCCATGTAGCCATTAGGAAGGCTTTTGCAAAAGAAAAAGAAATAAACTAAAAAAATGTTAAAATCATTAAGATATTGCCGCCTAAACATTCAGCCTTAATTTGGGCACTAAAAAGTCCATAGCTTTTATTGTGTATCACTTGTCTAAAATTATAGCATGTTTTTGAAATACTTAAAAGATGCTAAATCACATATGTAGTCCCTATGTACGCATTATAGCTAACTTGATATATTATGTCTAGCATTTTCATAGGATGTTGTGAATGGGATAGTCCAAATATTTGCATTGAAAAGTTCCTTATTTCTTACATTATCAATTTTAACAAACATTGATTACATATTTTGTTTTATGAACAAGTATAGAATATATTCACTAATTTAGGATGTTTTCAAGCTCTTTTTTCTATAAGAAATAAGCCATGCAATCAAAACATGTTCCTGAAAATTGAATGGCACACGCATTTTGGTCCAGCCAACCATGCATCCACCCATGTACTAATTGGAACTGCACCACTTAACAAATCTAAACATAAAACTAAAGAGGTGAAGGAATAACCCCAACAGTTGACAATTTCTAAATCAAGTGACATGCTCAATTGTTCTTCAACCATTAAATAGTCAACAATAGCCATCGCTCCATTGGTTCTCTAAAGAAGCCTCTCAAAGCAATTGACCTCACGCCATCCGCCCCCAAGCTCTGTCTGTGCTCCCCTAGTCTCCTCAACTTGCCCTCTTGTTCCAATGTCAATGCATTTCTTTATTACTGCTGAAAGTTTCAAGTAACCTTGAGCTGCTCTAATATCCTCTTCTTCCTACTGCTCAGCAGATAAGCAACCGTGATTTCTCTGCCCCTTGTGTTGACAAACCATTGTGCTTACACCATTGTTTTCCTATAACAGAACCTCTTTTGCATAGATGAGCAGAGTCTTTTTTGCATGGATGAGCAAAATCTAGATGAAAGAGCTTTCATAGTGTCCGTAAAGTGATGTTGTTACAATTCACATGACTTTAGTGTAGAATCTAGAGCAACCAAGCAACCCTTGGTATTCCAAATTTCAAAATAGCAACATTCTTGCTTGATACTATTCTCTTGAAAAAAAAAAGCTTCTCTTTTTTGTGCTATTTGAAAAGCTGTCCCAAAACTTGCAAAAAATTTAACTTTTTCATACAGTGTACTGGTGTAAAAGAGAGGAAGCAAGCAAGCAAGCTAAACAAGCAAGAGCAATAACTACAAAGGTGAGGGAGAGCAGCACAAATCACAAAAAGTGAGAGATTGTGGAAAGGTCTAGACAACATGTACAGTGGCATGGAGCCCTTAAAATGTGCAAGTGGCTCCATGCCTCAACTACTAAGTTCATTTAAAACTCATCAATTGTTGGTCATATATAGGTGTGGTGGGATAGTAAAAAAGATGTGGTGCCATATCAATTCCCATAATCTTTTTAAATGCTAAATTTTATATAAATTGAAAATTAATTGATAGGACCAAAAATGAAAAAAACCACTACAAAAGTTGTATACAAAAGGCAAGAAGAAAATAAGCAATTATTCAACATAAAGAAAAGCTAAAGCCATTTTTCAGCATCAAGAACCATACAAGGTTTATCCATGGGGCAAGTGACACTAAAATGGTAACCATACCCAAATGCTTCATTATTTCAATAACATTTCAAAATCTTGTAGAATGGGCACATTGTTTAGGCCTTTTGCGAATAGATAGCAACTAAGCATCAAACTTTCAATAGATCCCCTACCAATAAATGACATCAAGACTAGAACTTCCATTGAGAGATTGAAAAGTGTTTTTATCAAAAAGTGGACCAAGATTTATGGGCCATTTTAGGTTTCTTGCAGGGAAGGAGCTAGATTTTGAAAACCTTCCCAATATTTGAAATCTCTTTCTGTTCCGCAATTTGAACCCCTTCCCCAAAAAAAATCAATAAAATAAAAGCAAGCTCTAATGCAGCTTCAATGTGGGCATCAAAGTAAGGCAAGTTTGAATGTTTGAATGTAGCTTCAATGTGGGCATCAAAGTTCTCCAGAAGGGCCACGTGTTATCCAAGAGTCCAATGTTCTCCAAGCGTTGGTAAGGTTACACCTTGATTAGTGGAACAAATACAAGCCGGCTTGACAACCGATGACTAGCTTGGTGATGAGTACACATGAAATCATCTTTTTCTGGTAACCAGAGGAGCCTGGGTACATGGCAAAACTGCTGAATATGAAGTTCATTCTATTAGAACCATATAAGGGAACACATTGCAAAACCTGCTGGTACAAACCCTGCTTGTATAGCTGCTCACACAAGAGACGAGATGCGGTTTAGTCATGAGAGGGGAGAGAGGGGAAGTGTATGGTATGTCCGTAGCTGGGGTCAAATTGAAGAATCATAAAATTTTAGAGACACAACTTCCATGACAAACAGAGAAAAATCGGGTGGAGAAAGACCACGTTTTCTACTGTCTAAGTTGCATGAACATGATTCTGAGCATACAATTAGGTAGAAAGAAGCTAAAAATTTGAATAAAAAATCCAAGGCATCAAATAAAATCATGGCACAGAGAAGTTGGCAAAAAGAAAACATTAAATAGATAGACTCCGAAAAAGTAGAAGTCGGACGGATGCTAAAAATGAACACACCGAATTGCTCACAAATAGAAATACAACAAATGGTATACAGCTTCAGTTGAATGAAGAGACGGGAAATCTAGTGAGTGAGTTCCAAGGAGGCTTATCTGGCAGGGTCCATGTGGTGTCCCTTCACAGAGGCTCTCACCAGGGCTTCGTCCAGAAGCCCGTCATGCTCCTTCATTGCTTTCCGTGGCATATTGTCGTCCTTGATGGCACCAAGACTTGCTCCAAATAGTAAAGGAGGTGCAGCAGCAGCAGCAGCAGTAGGAAAGTCGCTTTCGGATTCTGATTTCACCTTCTTCCTCTTCTTCTTCAAGAGAGGATTCTTTTCATACACCAGATGTTGCTGTTCCCGCATCTCCTCTGCAGCCGACGACCTCTCTTCGTTGCTCATTTTGGAGGTGCTATTCACCACACCTGGAAGGTGTTGTTGTTGTTTACGCTTTTGGATCTTCTCAATAGGCCGCCATTCTTGCTGGGAAGCTCGAAGAAAAGCACTCTCATCCTCAGGAGTGCTCTCATCGTGACGCTTTGGTATTGAAAGCTCTTCATGATTCTGGCCCGGAGTGTATTTTAGCAACCTCCCAACAACAGAGCTGTCTTTGAAATCTTCAACGTGTCCTATTGTATCAGCAGATTTCAGCGACTCAGCAGATCTCAGCGTGTCAGCGGATCCCGCTTTCCTTTTCCTTGGCTCCTGCACCCTCCGAATTTAGACTCTTGCCTACACTTTAGTATTATTCTAAAGTACAGCCGAAACAAAACAAAACAAAACAAAAAGCTTTCAGAACTTCAGTGGTTGGTTTCATTGCGTAAAAATAATACCTTGTTCAATTTGCTGAGACGCTTTTTTCGCTCTTTGGCTCGAAAAACTGCAGCTTTGATGCCATTGTTATCCATCCAACCTTCTGGCCACAGCTCTGCCAACTGTAGAACACAAAATACAAAATTGAGATGATTACTGCCATTACGTTAACAGTATCACCACGATATGAAAAAAAGAAATTATCTCCTGAAATTAATTACCAAAATGATAGCATTAAAATCCAACTCCTCACCTCAACATAAAGTTTCCGAATTTGAGGTCCCTTATGCTCGTCCATTCCCTGTAATACAACGCATGCACGATCAAGCTTCTAACAAGCCATAGGACAAACCAGATTGCAGAAATTCCATCTTTCAGACGTGCATCAAACTCCCAACCTAAGTTATAAACACCAATTTGTCTGCTGAAGGTATCTATCTATACTTAGTCACCAGAGACATTAGAAAACATAAAAATCACTCCTGCCACATGACTATCTCTTCAGAAGCAAACACCACTCTTGGGTATGACCGTATGACGCATGATTTAGCATGCGCCTTTTGCAATATATATATATAAGAGCAGGCAAACTGCGTGTTGAAGACGTACGCACAAATACTTAGAAAAGCCACGTGTCAAGTATAACTACAAAAAGAAGAAGGTAAGTAAAGACCTCCAAATACTGCTCATAAAGATTGCAAAGAAGATCTTCAATAGCATGGTCCCACTTGTACTTTTCCACGGATGTGCTAGGTTTCTTCGATACTCCTGTTTGGAAGTCATCTGAGGAGCCCTCTCGTGCCTCAACACCCTGAATTAGGTTTTGAGAGTTCCTAAGGTTCTCCGATTCCTAAAAAAAGTGCAGCAATTAGCAAACAGTTTTATAAAGGTCGGCTATGTAGAATCGCTCATACGAATATCATAATTAAATATCTTGAAACTCGCCACAAACTCCTCAGAAATTTTAATCAGGTATGAAAGCTTCACATAAGCAACAACCCCAGAAGGCAATACTAATAATAATTACAGCCAATTAATTGAAAGTTGAAAATTGAAATATCATAAAGCAATTTCCAGTAACAGAACAATATGGAACACCTACAGATAATGAGTGCTCTAGTTTAAGTTGCTGAAGTACCTGAAACTGCAGGGACATAACTCTGTTTCGCACCATTTCTGTAACCTCACGCTTAATGTCTAACAACCGACCTTCCTTTTCTTGCTTGGCAGATATCCCGTGCTCTACCATTTCCTTCAAATTTCTCTGTTAAATACATGATAGAAATGAGAACAAGGAGAAAAAACCCTCTAAGATATTGAGCAAGTTATAGATGGACTAGTTCCATCATAGCAACCTGTGTAAAAGAGCAACAAGCAGTGTAAGAATCTGTGGCAGGTTGTGACTCATTTGTCGTTTCATAATTTTCTGACCTTAAAGGCAAGAATTTACGTACATTTTATCTACTGGAAAAGAATAATCATTTGGACAAAAGAACAATCTGGCCAATAAAGATTTACAACAGGTATTTTCAGTCCCACACCTATAATATAAGACATGCTCACAAAGTGAGCAAAGTTGGATCCCGAAGCGCAAAACTGATATCCAAAAAGAATCGTAATGCACAAACCGTCGATGAGAGATGCCAAAGAGAAGCAACTAAGAAATGTGTTGAAATGCATGGAGGAATTTGTGATTAAAATTCCAATTTTGGCACTGGAGATCTACCTTTAGAGTATTCGGACGCATTATATGACCTAAGATGCCTTGGAGACGCTCAACAAGCTCTTCCGGCACCTTTCCTTGCTTGGCCTGCTGCTCATTCAATTAAGACAAGAAACGTTAAAGCCCTGTAGCACATCACATTCACCAAGGATTATATATGATGAACACAATCCAAAAGTATAAAAACTGAACATACAATTTCGATATTCAATTGGTAAAACATGCAAATTTTTAATATATACACGACTTCAAAAGTCGTAATATTACCAAAAACAAACATACTATCTGTTCATTAGCCACAACCGTGACGAATCAAGCCGTGGTAAGTCTCAGTGGCACACACCGCTAGCCTTGCGACCTTTGCAAGCCTCGTCTTCACTTCCCTTGGCAAACGATTCCTCTTTGATCCCGCTTGTAATGGTTGCTCTTGTTCTTCGCCTTCAGCTAACACAGGACAAACTGCTCACAAAAGCCCATTACAAATCAGAACAGGTGTTAAGATGCAGATTTTTACGAGTTATTGTGAGCCCAAAATTAAGAAAAAAATTTAAACAGAACCTGTTCCAAAATATTTAATTTCAATATATATATCAAAGTGGTTAACAGGAAAAAACAACACCAACGTGATTTCTCGATGTTGGAAAGAAGACTTACGTAAAGCTACGATCTTGATAAGGTCTTGAATTGCCCTCTCCATGACCGTACCTTTGGGCCATCCACGCCTTCCTGGGCTGGGCTCCTTTGGACCTGGTGATAAAGATTTCTGCTGCATGTAGGCATTCCAGATAAGTTAACCACGTGTGTAGTTGAAAGTCACTAATTAACCAGAGCTATTACAAACCATAGTACGAGGCAATGAACAAAAGCGTGAACATATATTTCCAGCATGTCCACAGAGAATCAAAGGATGACAAGCTTTCGTATCTACATGCAAAGAAAAGAAAAGAAAGGCTATAAGCCTTGAAAACATCCATAATTAATCAAATACATAGCCAATTTAAGGCGTCCAAATAGTTAAAAGAAGAACTTCGGGGTCATCAAAAAGTAAATTAACTGCGGCAACTACCGATAGAATAAGGACAAACATCAAAAAGCCTTACAGTGAACTCAGCTGCTGATTTCCCTGCAACTCCGTCACCGTCTCTTGTCCCGTCCTCTTTGACTGACTGCTGCATCATCTTCAACTTCAGAGAATCCGACACTTTCATCACCCCTTTTGGTTCCCTAGATGTTGCGTTCCACTTTTTTTCATCAGTGGATGAGCCATACCTATACTCCGATCTGTTCTGTGTACTCCTGCCTTCGTCGAACACAGATTCTGTGTTCAGCGCAATACTAACCTCTAGACGCCTGTCAACGCTCGCACCATTCTTCTCAACTTCTACACAAGATTAAACACCAAAACATCATAAGTTTCAATTTAGATGAGCAACATGTGACTTCAAAAGCATTAACATCCAGAAAAAAATCAGTGGTAATTTATGGCTTACCTGCAAGGTCATGATTTCCCAGATTGTATATCCTTGACTGACTACCAGGGCCTTGAAGAAAAGCATCACTACCACTAGAAATCTCCTCTGTTTCACTTGGTTGAATCCTTAGCATGGAGTCATGCTCTCTGTTTGTCGGAACATCAGTCAAGGCAAGCGGGTTCAAATGTGAAGGGAATTGCCTCGCAGCAGCCTTTATCCGCCCTTTAATACGTCTTTTCACCTCGCCTTCATCTTTCTTGTCCTTCTTGGGCTCCTTGCGCTTCCTTTTCTTGGGTTGCACAACTTCAATTGGAGATGGCACACTTCTGCTTAATCAAGAAGCACAATACGACCATTAGACTAAACTGAAAATATCCAGACATCCTAGCATCATATTTCTTTCATTTATTACATCAACAAAGATGTACAAACACTAGAAACTGAAGAATTCATACTGAAACGCAAACCTACTCGGATATCTCTTAACAGTCAATCCTCAGGCGATCAAAGCATCTCCCTGACTGCTAGTATCTGATCAATGCATGATTGAACAATTATATATAAGAAGCGCAGAGTGAACAATTACAGTTATCAAGACACAAGGTTGTTACAACTCAGATCAAAGCTGACCCAAACATACGATGGTAAGGTAAAAAGAAGACGAACATCTTCTCAAGTGCTCCCCGGTTGACAAAAAATCCAGTGTGTTTTGTCTTTGCCTTTTCCACCATGAAATACTCATTCTGTTCACCATTTCAAAACATCAGGAAAACGAGAAAAAAAAACATGAAACACTTTACCCTTCCATTACGGAAAACGCAGAACATTCATGTTACTGAAGCACATCTAACCCCTCAGCACAATCTATGCCCCCATCTTCACACTTACACAAACGAACTACAAGAAACTTGACGCTCGTAAACTTGAAAAAAAGCACACACATACCAGTTCCTCATCATCGATAAAAGGATCATCAGTGTCATATTGATCATCATCAGGACTATCTTCTGCATTATCATCGTCACTGTCTCCTCCCTGTCAGCCAAAACTCCATTCAGCACTAGTTGCAATCCCTGCAGTTAAGCTCTTTCTTTTCTAAAAGACATCTCATCGTGCAGTATTACATACAACAAGCAGACTCCCAATTCTACCAAATCAGCAAAAACCACAAATGTAAATTACCTTGTACAGGCGCTCAATCCTCTCGATCACAGAGCTAAATCGGTTAGGAACTAGCGGCAGCGGGTCCTCATTATTAGCCAGAGCACCAGAGCTTTTCTGCGAGGAGAACACCGAAAAAGCCAATGACAAAACCATAAAAAACAACATTTATGCTGAAGAAAAAGAATACGAAGACAAGTGCCCCTGAAATGTATAGCTTTTGTACATGTTCTCTTCCTAGAACACATACACCCTGATATCTCCTGAGCATCATTCAGCTTAAAAAATGGTCAGGGAACACCATCCCTTGAAATGTATACTACAGGTACATATCTCAATTGCCAAACACAATAATTTAACAACTGGACTTACTTACAGATGGTTTAGGTTGAATTTTTTTGAAAAAAGTTATTACAGCAGTAAAAGCTCGGTTTAATAAAAGTTACATACCTCAGGTGCAATTCGGGCTTCTAATGCAGGATTGGCACCAACCGGAGCGTCCGACGATGGCGCTCCAAACCCTAACGTTCCTTCAGCATCGGCTATCAACTTCCTCCACGAAACAATTGTAGTGTCGTCCTCTTTCAACTCCACGAAGAACCGCTGTCGTGACGGCATGGCTTCTAAAAAAGCTCGCTGAGCGAAAGAGTCCAAAAAGTGTCAATCAGCTCGAACAACAACAACTAGAACAACAACAAAAACAAAACAAAACAAAACTCACAGATAAAAAGAAGCTTCTTTTCTCGTATTATTCCATTTTCCAAACCACATGCATTGCCAACATCCTCACCTTATAGCAATCCAATTCGCAGCCCGATATATCGCAACCACTGACTGCTTAATCCAAGTAACCTCCCTAAAATCCCCGCCAATTCCGAATCCATAAAACAACGTACACTCTGCATTCCCAAGCCTTCCTCCTCAATCTCATCAATCTCATCAATTAAAAAGGCTGTACTCGCCAAAGTAAAAAACAAATAAAAACAAATAAAAACCGACACAACTGAAGAAGTCTAAAATCCAATCCAATTCCCTTCCAGCTCACCAAAACCCTCCACAAAACCCTAAGACATCAATCAATCAATCAAATCAATCAATCAAATCCATCCACCCGCGCAACCAAAAAGGCTCTTCCGTTCCATTATTCACCAAACGCAAAAATTTAAATACTCGACATACGAATATAACAACAACAGCATCTCTGCGATGGTAGCCTTTTATCACATAAAATAAAATACCGTAAGTACAAACCCTAACTTAAAGAGGAAACATGCCGTAAGAACTCTCGACCTGCTTAACATAAAATTTGAGAGCTTAGATTAGAAAATCAATGCTCACTAACAGAAATTTGCATCCCAGCCACAACCAAGCCAAAAAACACAACCAAAAAAGGAAAAGGAAAAGGAAAAAAGGAAAAGAAAAAACCCAAAAAAATAAAAACAAATTCTGCAAAATTGCAAAATAAATTTGTAACTAAGGACTAAGGAGCAGCGGAGGCACCGAGTGAAGTTACTGCGAGTGGCTCGGTTGTTTTTGCGGAGAAGACACTAAACTAGGGCTACGAAGAGCGCCATGGCTGTAAAACCTCTTGAGCTTCATGGCAAAGCGGCAACAAAATCCAAAGGTGTTGGAGTACGAACCTGGCTCGGCGTCGATGCTTGCTTGTTGGGGGAAACAAAAATGTCTTGAGGGGAAAGAGGGTTCTGTAAGGGTTGAAGGAAATAAACTTTCACTTTACCTTACTTGCCATATTTGTATGTAGAGTTTTATATGGATATATTTATAATTTGGGTGTTTGTATAGGTAATTGCAAGACTAGGAGTACTCAAAGTTTTCAAGTGTCACTTTTACTCAAAGGACCATTGTGGATGGAGAGTGTACTTGAGAGTTGTTTGGGTGTATATGTAGTAGGGCACTGATAGTAGTAGGGATGTCCTTGTTGACTCTTTTGAGATGTAGACTTTATGTCATCAACCAAACTATAGCAATAATGAGATTTAAATCCAACGGTATTTGGAGTACGAACCTGGGCTCCTCGGCGTTGATGCTTTGCTTGTTTGCTTGTTGGGGGAAACAAAAATGTCTTAAGGGGAAAGAGGGCTCTCTAAGCGTTGAAGGAAAAAAATTCACTTTAGCTTACTTGCCATATTTGTATGTAGAGTTTTATATGGATATATCTATATTTGTGTGTTTGTATAGGTAAATGGAAGACTCATACACTAAATATTGTATTTAGGTTGCCTTATCGTGGTAAGTTTCCTCATGACTCATTATTTGGTCACTTGGAGGTGCATGCAACTCTCTAAATACTTGGATTTTACATGGTTTATTATTTGGACGCAGCTAGTTTCGTTTTCCGCAGCTTCATTGTTGTTGCCACATCCTTTAAAAGTTGTTTATTGTAGTAAATTTTGATGAAAATTATTGTGGCAGCTGTAAATATTTATGTAGTGTGACATGTCAAGATATTAGTATAGGGCAACCTAAACACAATGTTCAGTGTGGGGGTGCTCAAGGTTTTTAGGATTTTTTATTAGTAGTTACTTTTAACTTAAAGGTCCATTGTGGATGGAGAGTGTACTTGAGAGTGTACTTGAGAGTTGCTTGGTTATGTATGTACTAGGACATTGATAGTAGTAGGGATGTCCTTGTTGGGGGAAACAAAATGTCTTGAGGGGAAAGAGGGCTCTAAGGGTAGAAGGAAATAAATTTTCACTTACTTGCCATATTTGTAAGTAGAGTTTTATATGGATATATTTATATTTGTATATTTGTATATTTGTATAGGTTATACAAGTACTCAACATTTTCAAGATTGTTATTAATAGTCACTTTTGCCCAAAGGACCATTGTGGATGGAGAGTGTACTTGAGAGTAGCTTGGTTATGTATGTACTAGGACATTGATAATAGTAGGGATGTCCTTGTTGGAGGAAACAGAAAATGTCTCAAGGGGAAAGAGGGCTTTCTAAGGGTTGAAGGAAATAAACTTTCACTTACTTGCCATATTTGTATGTAGTTTTATGGATATATTTAGATTTGTGTGTTTTGTATAGGTAATTGGAAGACTAGGGGTACTCAAGGTTTTTAAGATTAGTAGTTACTTTTAACTTAAAGGTCCATTGTGGATCAAGAGTGTACTTGAGAGCTGCTTGGTTATGTATGTACTAGGACATTGATAGTAGTAGGGATGTCCTTGTTGGGGGAAATAAAATGTCTCAAGGGGAAAGAGGGCTCTCCAAGGGTTGAAGGCAATAAACTTTCACTTACTTGCCACATTTGTATGTAGAGTTTTATGGATATATTTAGGGAGTTGAAATATGCACACTAGAGGTTGATATTTGCTCACCCCCTGGGGTAAATTTCAGATTTCTACCATCGTAAAGTTGAACTTGAGAATTTTGAATTCAGATTTGGACTTAGAGACCATGATTTAATCTAGAATCATTAAAAAAGTTGCAATTCAACAACACCCAATGAAAAAGCTTAGCTAGGGGGAAAAGTGTTACTTTTACTTTTATTTGTAAAAAAACATAAGTTTTTTCATTAGGTATTGTTCAATTGCAACTTTGTTTTTATGGTTCTAGACAAAATCATGGTCTCTAAGTCCAAATTTGAGTTCAAAATTCTTATTTCAGCTTTTTGATGGTGAAAATGTATAATTTACCCCCCGGGGGTGTGCATAAATCAACCCCCTAGTGTGCACATATCAATTCTCATTTATATTTGTGTGTTTGTATAGGTAATTGCAAGAATAGGGGTACTCAAGATTTTTAAGATTGTTCATTAGTAGTTACTTTTACTTGAAGGACCATTGTGGATGGAGAGTGTACTTGAGAGTTGCTTGGGTGTATATGTACTAGGACATTGATAGTAGTAGGAGTGCTCTTGTTGACTCTTTTGAGAGGTAGACTTTATGTTATCAACCAAACTATTGTAGTAATGAAATTTATTGTAGTAATGAAATTTAGTGTTATGGTACTTACCTTATCATGTAACTTACTCCACTACAGAGTTTCTATAAATTGGCTAAATTTTGCATGATTGCTAACAAAATTTTCATGCAACTACAAAAAAATGTAAACTTTGCAATGTTAAATCTGAAATTTGAGCTTCTTAATAGTGTTTTTTGCCACTTGTCCTAAAAGTGAAAATCATATTTGGGGTCACTGCTCCAATACTCATTTAGTTGAAAATTAATGTTCATTTTGGATAGTATTTTAGTATATGGTAAATCATCTTAAATGCTAATTTTGGAATTTTGATGAAAATTTAGTCAACAATTGGTTTTCTTGGTTGACATTTAGTGTTAGTAACATTACTAATGTTGTTGACAATTAGTGTTGCAATTTGTAGCTAGTGTTGCTAAAACTAAACATTGTTATTAATGTACTAGCAAGTAAACAAACTCAACAGTTAGTAATAGTTGTTTGAGTTTTATTTATAATGTGCATTAATGTTATATTGTATCACTTTCAAAGTAGAGTCAGGTCTTTAAGTTGAAGTATATTTGCAAGAAATTGACAAGTTTATGTTTTGATGGTAACTATGGTTTAAAACATTCAAGGTTGATGTACAATACAAAATCTAGAAGAGTGATTACATGTGGATTTTGAAATGTAAATACTAGAATTAAGTCACAATATATATGACATCTCACTTATATGGCATGTCATTGAAACCTTCAAATAAGAGCTAAAAATATGTATTTAGGAATGGTATCCATTATGTTTTCTCATTAAGTTCTTACATAGAAATCTCATTATTTGATTGGTGGGAGCTATAATTTTGAAACTTTTAGCTTTAACTACATTCTAAATCTTGGTTTACATGGAAACGTCTACATGGTAGTATCTTTTGGAAGTGTTGGCACCAATATAATTACACTTTACATAAGATTTGGATGTGTAAAAGAAATGAAAACCCAACTTGGGGGCCAAGACCCAACAATGGTTTTGTGCATGAAACATTTAATGTTTTTTTGAGGTTCCTATTTTGTCACTTAAGAGATAGCTTGTTGGAAAATTAAATTGTGCTTGGAATTTCAACGTTGGGACATGGGATGTATTGTAAGATATTTTTAGACAATGAGTTATAGGTTACATACACATAGTTAGCCCTAAAGGATTGAGCCTTTTTTTCTCCAAGAGTCATTGAAAACTACCACTTCTAGGGCAGTGGATAGAAAGGTAGAAAAAAATTGTTGTTTTTTGGAGATCCAACCCTAAGATCTTACCTTAGTCTATGGGAGGTATTTGTGGGAAAAAAATCAGCTCATTCTAGATGTAAGGTAGGAACACCTATAAGCGTCAAAGTCCCCATAACTGTCACCTCTGAAATCTCGGAAAATTTGTGGAAATGAATAGATGTAATTACAAGGATGTACAACATGTGAACATGAAATCTTGAAAGTGGTTATGGGTGCAATGGTAGTTTGTTCTTTAAAACTCACAACTTATTTTCACAATATTCAAATAATACATTCAAAAGTGCAAACATTTTTTTTGTTCTTAATAGGATCTTATAATTTGCTAGTTGTTTATTAATAATCATCGCGTACAAAACCCTTAGTTTGACATTTATGAGTGCTCCTACTTTAGAGGAGTGAGATAAAGACATCTAAAGTGAAAAAAAAGTTTTTTCCATGTTGCCCAAAAATTTTAGAAGCCTTTGACCGCTCCTATATAGAAAAATTTGCTCTATGGAAAGTTCAGGTTTATTTTTTCCATGTAGAAGACCAAGTTAGGTAAGTGTGCAAGAATTTTCAAGTGAATTGGAGATGTGAATCATACTTTGTAAAATCTTGCAATGCCATAAGGCCACAAAATTTGCATATACACTAGGCAAAACCGGAGGATTTATGTAAAATTCATAAATCTAAATTACTTTAATCCAAATGGGAAAAACCAAGGAATTTTAGTCTACTACAACTTGGAAAAAAAGTCAAAAAACAAATACACAAGGAGCTCAAAAAGGTAAAGCACCAAATTTTACAAGGGGCAAAAGGAATGGAGGTCTGGCAGTTCCATATCTATCAGCAAATTAAAACTTCTCATAACTTTCATCTCATTAATCGAAATTGAATAATTCAAAACTTTCAACATATATGTAAATCTAAAAAACCGACCTCAAAAATTTTATTTAAAAAATATGCAAATTTTAATTTTTTTCCTAGATTGCCTGCGCTCTTTGTTTTTCATAAATTCATGCATCTTCTTCAATAAATGTTGGAATGGAGAAAAAATTAGATGCCCACGTGGGTTTTTGAATTCCCCATCTTTTATAAAAGTTTCAAAAAATCACACAAAGTAGTTCAGTTGTAAGTACATGCTAAACCCCACTTGGCACCCGAGGGGCCACTTGGGCCTTTACGTGTTAAAAGCATTGTTTGGTAGAAAAATCAAATTTTGTATTTTAATGTTTAATAAAATCTAACTGTTCTAAAAATCATACCTAGTTTTTATTTGAAGACATTTATGAATCCAACTATACTATATATTCTACGGAAAATATATTTCTCAACAAATTCATTTCATTTTCAATTTGAAAAAAAACAAAGAATTTCATATTAATACAATCTTTTCAATTTCTACCATTTCAACAAACTTTTCATACTGAAACAACAGAGATTTTTCTACACACAAATCTTGTGAAAATTAAAATTATTCTTGCAACTTTCCCAGTTGGAGATGAATCGATTGTCTAAAATATGAAAGTAATTGGCTAGACCAGAAAATCACCAATTTATTAATAACTAAGCATATTGGCTCACTATTATGTAAATTCATCTATAAAGAAAAAAGGACAATTGTAAAATAAATAAATAACAAAAGGGAGTGTTTGGAAACTACAATAAACTTGAATTCAAGTTACAAGTTGACAATGTTGACATTTCAATGCGTCAATGTTTACTATTCCAAACACTCTAATATCGTCAATTAAAAAATGACATAATCAATTTGGCTTTTTGATGCTCATTAAATACATCTTATGTCATTTGTTTTTGGCGACCAAAACGCAGCTGCCAAGAGCGGGTTTGTTTAGAATTGGAGGCACTGATTTTTATTAGTGAAAATCTGGTGGTGTCACCAAAAAAAAAAAAAAATCCTCACACATAGTACCAAAGCCATAGATATAACTATCTATGAATAGTGACTTGCAACAAACTTTTGATTATTTATAAATTCATAAATCTCTATTCAACTATAAGATTTTTGTCTAAGATTTGTCAAATTTATATCCTTATCTAGAAAAAACTCAAATGATGTCTTGAAAAAAAAACAGTTTTCACAAAAAATGAAAATGAGTAAAAAAAATTAATATGTTGAATTGGTGTTTTTGTCAAACAAACTCCAAAAACAAGTGTGCCTAATTTTCAAAGTATTTATTTTGTATGAACATTGTTTGTCTTAAGTTGGAAACAAATCCAACTATTTTTCACCCAAGCCTTTCCCATTTAGTCAATTCTTCATCAAATTGAAAAATACTTACATATTCTAAGAGCTAAGAAAGGAGGACAAAAAAGATATTAAACTTTTAAGAAGTAGATTTTTCTCCTCCAAGCATTCAACTCATTTCAAGCACAATTTTGCAACTTTGAGTATGTCATGTTCATGAACATTTACTATCACCTTTTTTGGCTTTAGATTGCTTTGCAAACATTAGCAAAATTTTGAACCCTCCACAAGGCCCTTAAAAATTAACACTCTTAACATTTATTGAGCCTAGGCCAGGTACATTATAAGCATGTGCTGAGAGCATGTGAGAACTTGTGTGAAGTGTCTCTATCTCATAAGACATTCCTATTGTACATCACAACAACTATTAATAGAAAATAGCAATCTAGTACTATGTCACAATTTTTTAATTATTCTCCTACTATTGTACACAATCATAGCTAAATGTTACCCTCACAAGTACTAGGTTGAAGATTTCAGTATAGAGAAAAAGGATCATGGTAATATGTACATGTAATTGTGACACCCAATGAAAATTGGACATGGCAATGTGAGCCATGATTGTACTCAAAGGCATAGTAGGGTGTAAGGAATTTATATTATCCCAAAGTACAAATTAAAACAATTAAGGAGATCCCTTGAAAGGGGTTGTTAGGGGCCTTGTGGAGGGCTCATATTTTTGCTAATGACTTGAAATGATCTCAACTCAAGGTAGCTTTTTATAGCTTGAGAATATTTGTGTGATAGACTGATGATAAACTCGTAGTAGACTTTGAGATGACTTCACAAGCCTTCTAGTTGTGATTTGAAATTCTAAAAAAATAAATTAACAACAATATTGCTTGTTTGGTTCACCTCAAATCTTAACCCCTTGAGGACTATGAGGACACATCGTGTCCTCAAAGAAGCTTTGCATGTTGAGTATATCAAAATGGAAATCAAAATTGCTGAAAATGTATATTACAAAGTTCATCTACATCACTAACAAAGTGTAGATGCCTAATTTGATCTGTGAAAAATCTAAATGTTTATTTTGCACAAAAAATAATGGCCTCAGGCATTGGAGCTGCTTTGAGATCCTGGCCGGGTCTCAAGGCGCCAAACCCAATGGGCTAAGATGGGCCAGGTATTGAAGTTGCGGGCTAGGTACCTACAAAGGCAAGAGGCGCCAAAGCCATCGTAGGCCTTCTGGGCTTTTTCAAGTATCCTTCAGTTGGCCTCTCTCCCGCTAGAATTTTGTCTCTCTCCCCTCTTGGATTCCTCCCTCCACTCTCTTGCAAGATCTTGCAAAAGCTGCGCGTCCTTCTCATGTCGTGTTCAAGAAATGAGTGTTGCAAGTAGCTTTGCGAGTGGCTTAGGGTTTGCAATTTTTAATTGTCGGGTCCTAGTACAGAGGCGCTTGTGAAGACTACGGAAGGTGTGTGAGGCGGCTGCTGCAACAATGGAGCGGTCAAAGGAGCCCCCGATACCACCAACACACTTAGCATTGGAGGCAAGTATAATTGAGGGGTATGTGAGGACACAAACTCAGAATTTAGTGACGATTGCAAGAATTTTGGGCTGCATGAGTGAGGGTTTTCTAAGGGGTCTTCCAACAAAGAGGGGTAGCCATAAGCTTCCAAGGAATCCTTCTTCTAGAGAGTGGAGACATAAATTCTACCAATCAGTAGCAGGGTTTCTGGGGTGGTGCAATCAAAAGTAGTTCCTTGTAGAGATTCTAGAAGTTGTGAGGAACAAGTTCTAGCCTGAAATTAGGGTTTGCAATAATGGTGAGGGCTGCAGGGAAACTAGTGCTGAGGTTGCTGGTGGCAACAAGGAGAGTGCGCAGGCTTGCGGAACTAGTAGCAACTCCACCCCTCACACAGGAGCCACAAACATCCCCGAGGAAAGGCAAGTCAAAGTTGCCACATTTGGACTGGGAGGCAGGGTCACCGGAACACTCTCGGGTGAAGAAAAGAAAGGGCAAACACACAGAGAGGAGGGTGAAGGCGCCAAGAAGAAGCGTTGCCAATGTCGCCATTGAAGTGGACAAGGCCCAGGCAAAGCATTCGCTGTCTACAAGAGGCAAGAGTGTGCTTGCGGGTAGCTAAGGAGAGCAAAGTCGCAACCCCTTCAGAAGACGTGGGAGAAAATTTGGTTCTTGGGCAGAGATGGGTTTTCCATATCACACAACACCAAGTACTCCAAAGGGGTGGATTAATCCAGAGGTTGAAATCGGAAGCAGTTCACCACCTTTGTTGCACGGTGCAGCAAGACGACAAGCTCTTCAATTCAATGAAGGACGTTTGACAGAGGTGGGAGATGCTAGTGTGAGGGAGGGATCAGATGATAGAGGTGATGGAAGGATGCTTGGATCTCAGGAGGGACAACGACAATGGACGAAGACAACAATTCCAAACCATCGAGACTTGTATGTTGCACGAGAATTCCCGCGGGAGGTGTTTGTCCCAAGAGCAAAATTGGTTGGGGTACCAAAGAAGTGGGCTCACATTGATCAATTTTTGGTGTCCATACACTCCATGTACAGAAACCTATGGAGTGGAGATAAAACATACTGTGTTAGTTTTTCAGGGACAACTGGCTACGTCAACATTCAAACAAGTGACTGCATCGGCAGAGCATAATGGGATTCCACCATTGCCACAAGAGGATGGTTTAGTGCGCCAGGAGAATCACGGTGACAATTCTAGGACCAACAGCAAGGACAAAGGAGGGAGTGACAGCGGCAGTAATGTCTTTTTGGAAGATTTTTTGGCAAAGTGCGGGATTTATCTTGGGAACAAACTCTACAAGCCCAAGAGGCGCGCAATTGCTAGCAAAGGGGACCAAAGCGCCGTGCTTCTTGTCGCCCCAACCGTAGGTACGTCACTACAGACGCTTCTTCCAACACAATCTCATTGGAAGAATCAAAATAGAGGGTTCACATTTTCAAGCCCAGTTAGAACTATATGCCAAGCAGAAGTTGTGTCTAATGATTCCGACGCCTCAGAGTGGGAGGAGGTCTTCAAGGACTTCCTTAAAGCAGATCTTTATGACTCCAATGATGAGCATGAGGCTTTTGTAGCAGAACCCAGGGAGTTGCTTGGTGAGATTGGAGTCTATAGCAAAGATATAGCAAATCTACCCTTTGAGGAGAAGTATGTGGAATTGAAATGGGAGAGTCAAGATTGGAACTTCAAAGGGTCTTGTAATACTTTTATTAAACTGCCAGCTGGTCCAACCACTTTCTATGGTTGGAGGAGACCTCCAGTCAGCTATTTCTTTTCTCTTTTCTGGCCCAAAGAAACCCTAGAGCGGATAGTGAAAGAGACAAATGCCTACGCAAGTCAGACGGTCCATAGTGTTTCAAGGAAAATTGCAGGAAAGTCCAATGGCAGTAAAAAATGGAAGAAGCTGACGGTCAAATCTCTCAAAGCTTGGTTAGGGATTGTAGTCTACTTAGGCTTGAAAAGTGAGCCAACATTGAAGGATTACTGGTCACAAGATTCCTTCTTTGGTTGTCCAGTGGTCAAAAATGTCATGGCTAGAGATTGTTTCTTGAATATTCTCAAGAATATTCATCTTGTAAATAATAGCAAGGTCTCTGCCAACCGGTCAAAACCAGAATTTGATAAGCTGAGGAAGGTTCAGTGGCTAATTGATAGCTTTGTGGCATTGTGCAAGAAACTTTTGAATCCACAGAAATTTCTAACGATGGACGAAATCATGATAGCTTACAAGGGTCAATATTGTAGTTTCCACTAGTATATGATGAATAAGGCAGTAAAATATGGTATAAAGGTCTATGCTGCTATTTGTTCTGTAACATGTTATGTTTGGAACTTTGAGGTCTATCTAGGTGCTACAGCAGAGGCTAGCAGTAGTGATCAGTTGATGGGTGCTCAAGTGGTGCTCCATTTGACAAACAAGCTCTTGCATTGTGGACATTGCGTAGTTGTAGATAATTATTTTACAAGGGTCAAGTTGTTTGACACATTGCTGTTGAAGGGGTTCTTTGCCACCGGAACGTATAAGAGTAATGCAAATTTCTTCCTGAAGAGTCTCACCGAGCATCATAAGATTGACAAAGGCAATAGGGGTACTTTGTTTCACAAAATGCACGTTGGGCAGCATATGGTTGCAATATGCTGGTTTGATTCTCAGATTGTGCACTTCTTGAGTACTCACAGTAGTCCACTCTTTATCAATTGTTTCACACAAAGGTGGATACACAGTTGCCACGTTGTACTACCAACTTGCCCTCTGATTTTGGAGTATGTTAGTCTCATGAGGGGAATAGACATTGTTGATCAAAAACATGGAAACTATACTTAGCCAGATCTATTCAGCTAAATGGTGGCACCACCTTCTACTGTTTGTACTGGACACTAGCCTAGGGAACTCGTACGTGCTGTATGACTTAGATTGTTGAAGCAGAGATGATCGGCCCATGTCTCGCAAGGCCTATCATTCGATGATTGCAGCTTGGTTGTGTGCAAACTCCACAAAGCTTGGTAGGACAGTGTTCAAGGGTTTTCCCATGCATAGAGGAATACATTACAGCATGAGGCATCCAAAGAAGAAGCGCTGCAAATGCTGCATATGCGGCAGGAAACAAGTTAAGATCTACAAAGGGTGTGGAGGAAAATACATATGCAAGGGTGAATGCTTTGTGAAAGCTCATAGTCGAGCAAAGTGGGCTGCTCGTGTCCTTAGCAAGTGGTAGTTCATGTCCTCTATGTTTTGGAGGTACTCCTAACGGCAATCACTCCAAAGGTAGTCCCAGTGGAGGGTTAGGTCGCAAATGTTGGAGCAAGGAGCATGTCTAGCAGACCCTTGTTGACACTCCTTGCAGCAGCTGGCTTGACAACCAACCTTGTGCATGGGATAGGCCTTCCCTTATCGATGAATCCCCAGAAGTTTTTATGTTGTAGGTTTCAATCTGCTCTTTCTTGTGTTCCTTCAATGTGTGAGCATGCTCCTAATCATTGTGAACGTGAACTCTTGTGAGTCCAAGTTTGTACTGCCGGTTGTGCAATATAACAATATCAATCTTGACGCTTCTGGGAACTGATTTGAACTCGGCCCTAGCAGTCCCTCCAAGTTCTATTCATTATGTTTTGCATGTGAGTGCCCGTTTGTTTTGATGTGTAGGGAAGACCCTTTCTTCCAAAAATTAACTTGCATTATGTTGAAATTGCTTGGTCCGCTTCAAAAGATGTGAGCTTGAATTGGGTCAGTCTGTGGGCTAAGAAGGCTGCAGTAGAGGCAATTAGTCGTTGGGCCTATCTGGCACTTCCCGCGTGCTTCAGCGTATGTCGTCCTTCTTTTGGGCATGCACGCTGTTATGAGGCGTTGATCTTGTGGCATGGAGATATGTTCCCACAGAAGAAGGCCTGGTTCCCGCTCAAAAACGCCATGTTCTTGCATTAACTTCCACAAGCTATATATCCAGTACGTTAGAGAATGGTAGGTCTAATATTTGTTGGCCGGGTGGCTCCCCAAGTTTGTGTTGAAAATCTTGGCATTTGGGCAGGTGATACGCAGCTTGCAATTATAGGATCATCTGAATCTATCCTCATGTTTTTTCATGTTTTTCTTTTCCCTACTTGTAGTTGACCTAAATGTTTGTCTAATCATTGGAGGATCTGAAAGGATACCTTACAAGGAATTTGCTAAATTTATTTGAGATTGATGGCCCTTTTGGAGCTCTTTGAAACCCCTCGTTTTTGAAGGCAACCCCTTTACTATGGGATGTTGATGGCTCTAAGATGTTTTTGGGAGATGTGTAGAATAGGCGCCAAACAAAGGTATTCCAAAGGAAAAAAGGGATTTGAGGCCTTCTACATTTTCTAGGAATTTTTGAAGCTATTATAGGACCCGAAATCAAGATTTATACCTTACAAGCTTTTTGTGCTAAACCATTGTAATATGTGAATCCATTGGTTCAAATAATCTGCAAAAAATATTTTGGAAAGTACGTGAAATCCACAGTACTTTTGTACGGTTAGATCACTCATGCATGCTACCATCTTCTTCCCTTAACCCTTCAAATGTGACCCTAGTTTTCACTTCCTAGTTTTGCTAAAACCACCTTAGCCCTCAAGGGGTTAATACATTTGCCTCTCATTCTCAACTTCCAAAGTATATAATTAGTTTTGAATTTGATGAATAATTGCATGAGTAAAGAAGGGTCTAAGTGAGGAATTGATTTTCTTGTCCCCAACTATAAAACCTTGTAACTTAAATAGCAAGAATCATGAGTTTTTGAGTAAAGGCCATGAAACAACCTTCATTTACAAATAACAAAAGAAAATAAGATTTCATTAGTAACTATTATGGTTGTCATGAGTCCCTTGGGAGAATTTGGATGTGGAAGCTAAGGTGTAACTAGAGGATTATCAAAAGAACAAAAATAGACTTTAGTGTTGCCTACCTAGTGTTTACTTTAAGCAAATTATTAAACTATGCACATGCCAAAGGTGATAACAATGTACAACATACAAGAAACACTTTGTTTACAACCTGCTTTACATTGGTTTCATAAACACATGTTTTTTGGTCAAATTTTGGTAGGAGAAATTTTGCAATTTTGGTTTTAATTTCATGTATACTATAGTCATGAATTTTAAAGTGGCATATAAAAATGCATGAAGTAAAACAAAAAACAAGATTAAGTCTATCAAACATAAAAACATTAAAAACAAACACCAAGGATTTAAATTTCTCTGTGTATTGTAAACATAATGATTTAAAAAGCACTAAACTAATTACTAGGAGCCCTTTTTTCTTACATTGCACTAACTACTATAAATGAACTAGATTTCATGCATGCAAAAAAAGTTTATTATTTAATACTAGATTTTCAAGCATATAGAATTTCATACAATAAAAAGTAGCTATGCAACAAGTGACTTTGTCCCAATAGAGGTTCACTTTTTAGTAATGGATTACTTCCATGCTATCTAGAGCCAATAAATAAGATTTTGTGGTTTCAAAATTATTTAAACAATCAACATTTTGAATTGAATGGTGTCATGATTCAATTTTGAACGAGCATTTAGACAACATGTTATCTAAAAAACCACAATATATGATCTAGAATTAAAACTCCAAAATCTTCTGTATTTTATTCAAGCAGAACTAAATTCATTTCATAATCTTACAAAACTTTGTCGTGAAAATAATCTGAATAGAAGTTTAAATTACCTTATATAAGTATTTGCAATAAAAACTTATTTGTAAAATCGTTTTGCATCACAATTTTTATATAAATAATTCCTATGGATTAATTTCAATGTTTTTCAATTGGTGTTTTTCAACACAATTATCTGTATAAAATTATCAATTTGCCCAAAAAACAATTCACACAATATGAACTCAATTTTTTGTATACGTTTAAATCCAAGCCGGCAAGTTGTCTTTAGCCTAAAAACAACTAGAAATTGAGAGACCCATTAGGATATAATCTGAGCTTCAAACAACTTTTCAATTGTGTCTTTGGACCTTGATTTAAGATTACAGTAGAACTCCTTTAAACCAATATCCTCTAAATTGATATCCTCTATAATTTAATATATAACACAAATCTCAATGTCTAACTATACATCAATCATAAACCAAAGTAATTAATTCAACAGTAGTAATGCTCCTTGATGCTATACAGGCACTAACCTCAAGGTCACTTCACTTACACTTCCACAAAATTAACTAATAACTTACTTAAACTAATATAATTCTTGGGGTCCCAACCATATCAATTTATAGGAGTTCTACTATAATATCATATGTTGTTTATGCTTTCAGACTAAATGTTTCTATGCAATGGGATGCTACACATATAGAAAACTCCAAATAGTATAGGTTGCGGTTCAAGAAATTAGTAAATATCAAATGTCAAATATGTGTCAAATATGTGTCAAATATGTGGTTATTTGCAAATGAATAGATTTTTTAATATATTAAAAGTATTCAATGTCCAACTTCAAATCTTTACACGGAGGATTGTTTTAAAATAATTTAAAATGTCCTCAATAACTCAAAACTGCACAGTCTGTATGAAATCTAATTTTTCCAATGTTTCTATATTTATTGCAATAGCAAGTTGCCTTATAATTATGGTTCCTAAATTACAACTGCAAAATACCTCTACAGCATTTCTATTTCTATATAGATTCTTACAGCCATCATCATTGCATACTTTTAATAATGTATATCCAAGAAAAAATAAACCGTCGATAACATTCTCAGTTAACGTGCATTTCTATTATGTAAACTTATAATATTCAATTAATTTGCTTGATCATCAAATAAACATCAAACATTAAATTCTCACATCGATTGATAGATTTCTTTATAAAAATTCAGTTCATTATTTCTAGGGTGGTTGGCCAAAAATCACATGCATAATGTTCACAAAATACGCTTTGTAAAAAATAAAAAACATGTTTTGCTCATTCATTGAAAGACAAGGAGATACTCTAGACTCTTCATAAAGCACCTTTGTTTTTGACACTTCTTGAAGGAGAAGTGTTAATCTTTTGATGTTTAAAGAAGAAGATGTGTATCTTATGAAAATATAGCAATGAAGAAATACATTGAAAACAATTATAAATAGACCCACTTCAACATTAGTTACTTTGTATTTACTTGTGTAAAAAATATCAAGTAAAAGGAGGTACAAGATGATTAGGGTTGCTCTACAATAGGAGTCAAGCTTAAAAAAATTTGGGGCCATTTTGATCAAATTCTTAACTCAAATGGCTTCAAGAATGGCTCTAAGCACCCATTATGATAAGACTCTAATGTGGGTCAATTTGCTTGTGTTTCAAAGGCCTTGAGGGCAAAAGTTGAGATCACTAGTGCAAACTTTGAAAGTTTTAGGAGAAAAGGTAAATAGAAAAAGACAAAGTAAAGTCGTTAATGTTTTTATTCCATCCTATAGTGTTGACTCTCACAACATAATGTTTTTAATTCAATTAATCATATTATAATAAAATCTAAAAATGGTCCAAGGGTTAGAAATTGTCCTCCCATTTAGGAGGATTCAATTTTTGAAGTTGGGACCATATTAAACCTTGTTCATTATATATTAAAATATGTCCTAAAATTTTAATTTTGACTCTTAGTATATATGCCTTTGGTCATTAGCAAAGAATCAAGCAACAATGACACACTATTCTTTTTCATCACTTCAAAATATTTGAATTGTCATGATGAAGATTCCTTAGTAAAATTTTCACAAAACAAACTTTACTTCCTGAATGGCTCCTGTTAACTTGAGCACATTCTCTGAGGAAACACATATTACTAAAATCTGAAAGATTGGCATAAACTAACTAAATATGGCAAATTGCATAAATACCAAAACACAAAGTTTTAACAAGTTTCTTCATTTGCAAAAGCAATGCACACCCTCAAAAGCATGCAAGTAGGGAAAAAGTGGACAAAAGCATCTATGTATGCACTTTCATTTGGAAATTAACTAGACTAATTTAATTGCATTTATTCAAATTTTGTCACACCTAATGTTTCTTTGAGGCAATTTCATCATTTGTTTTACTCAAACTTTTTCATTGTTACAGGAGCCAATGTAAAAAACAAGGCAATGTTCTTGTCAAATTTAGCCCAATGTATTCCTTAGAGTCACCCATATGTACACATTCATCTATCGCACCGATTATCATTTGTGAATCTCATCCTAATATTGGCAAACTTCCTATTTCTTAGAAAGAATTTGGCACTTCCAACCACCCCTTTACCCAAGTATTCTAATGTTAAGGTAATCCTTGCCAGATATGAAGTAAGAGTTTTTAGCCAAAACAAAATAAGAATCTTAACCCCTAAATGTTACGGGGAACAGTAGATATGTTGCCGTATATCTAGTATTTGTTACTAACAGGATATTTTAACTTGGGATCTCAAATAGTTCACTAGAACCACATTTATCTATGTTTCAACTTCTTTACTGATCTTAAATGTAGTAGAGGTGTGGATCCGTTCCAAATACAAGAAAAATACCCTGTATTGTATTGGTCGCAAAGGGCCTTTCTGACGTTTAAGGGTTAAGACCAAAAGGAGGAAAGATTTGGGCCAAAAAGAGGTAAGATTTGAGCCAACATTTCCCAAGTATTTTTTTTGTTTAATTGACGCCACCAATTCCAAGTTGCTCAAGCGGCTACCAAAAACAACCAAATCCATGGCTAACTTAGAGCGAAGTAAAAATTTGTGGGAGGTGAGCAGAATAATTAGGAAAGGGGATCGTAAAATAAGTTAGTTTATCCACCAATAAGGGGGAGCATTATCCCAAGTGCCAGAAAATTCCCAATCCAAAAGCAAAGTCACTCCGGACTATTCCGAAAGCAAGAGGGCCAAATTTAGGGCCACTCCGAGTACCCCCAGAATTGGCGCTTCCACTAGATGATGCGGCACTAGGGTTCCCGTTCGTTCTCTAGGGTTCCCGAGGGTTCCCACTCAAAGAGCAAGCGATCGGAGCCCCCTGCTGCTGCCGGAGTAGGGCGTGCGGGAGCCGCTGGTCTTATCTGTTTCGCCGTGCCTACGAGGCAGGCAGCCCCATCCGAACGCCGCCCCGCCTGATTCCCCTACCACACCTACCCTACCGGCGCTGCCCCGCAACCTACTATTCCGAACCTATCCCCTACGAACCTACCGTTCACGCCCTTCCACTTGCCCTAGCGAGTAGCACTGACGAGGGCTCGTCTCTCTCGTTTGGACCGGGCCTTGCTTTTGCCGTAGCGACCTTCTTGTTCGTCGTCGTCGTTGTCGCCATCGCCAAACGCCATAGCCACCCCCTCCTCTCCATAGCCACTTCACCTTCACCAGCACGGTGACCCCGAGCTCCACCGTGCCGTCGGTAGCCTCGGATGCCCTCGCTCTTCCAAGCTGCTCTCCGTAGGAAGAGACGAGCTAAGCTAGCTTTTGGTTTGGACTTGGATCCCGTGTCGGTTCGTGGTTGGACCGTTGTTGTGGTTGGCTTGCGGCGGTTCGTCATTGCTGTTGCGGTTCGCGGGAGGTGCTTCACATCCGAGGTCAATTCGCGGCTCGGTTTGGGCGCTGGTTGTTAGGGCGGCCGTCGTGGTTCGGGTGTTAGGGTGCGTGTTCTTCTGTGGTTGACGAGGTTTTCTTCCGTTTGCGAGTTTTGTTTGGAACTGGCGGTGTGCGGGTGGCTTGACTTAAGACGCGTGGCTCGACCTCCGGTGGTGTGATTTCGAGTTTTTTTTTTTGAGGTGTGGAGTGGCAAGGGCGAGGCACACCGGGCGCGCAAGGATCGTCTGGCGTGCGTGGTGTTGTGGTTTTTGGAGAAGAGGCTTTTGGATTTGCGATGTTTGAGTGAAGATTTTTTTGAGAGTACGAGGAGGAAACGGTGATTTCGTTGTGCGCGGTTACAGGTGCTGGTTGTTGTTGTTGTTGTAGTCGAGGCAGGGTGATACAATGTGGTGGAGGTGGTCATCAGCTGCTGCAGCGAAGCTGGATGACTGTGCCCTCTCGGAGGTGTGCGTGAGCAGTCTCGTGGTTGGACTGGTTATTTTGTTTCGTTAAGAGGGGTACAGAGGTGTTGCTTGTTTTTGGCGTGGATTTGGGACCAGCTTCTGGACTGGTAAATCAATGTAGGGTTTCCCCTGGACGATTTTATTATTATGCCAATCAGCTTCGGGAACGAGCACACGGGAGGAAGAGCAGCAGATTGGAGCCTTGGTGGACCTAGTGACGAGCTCAACCGGACTAGCTTTGTGACAGCTTCTATGCAGGCGCCCTCGTCAGCACCAGCTGACACGGAGTCCGTGCTTCCAACGATGCAGGCCTTGCCTCCTCAACCTGGTGCGCGGATACTTTGCTCTGCACTGCACACCCTAACAGTCACTTTATATACTGATGGACGTGAATTGCTCTAAAGTCTTCGGACATGATTTTAGGTTTTGAGAATCTTGAACTGTCGGTAGGATCTTTTATCTGAATTCTATTTTGCTTAGATCATGTTGTATTTCCTAAGTTTTGTTATTATTTTATTCATTTATTGCGTGGAAGTCTGGGCAACGTTTATTCCGCCATCTCTTTCCTACCTATGGTTGCCCCGGCAAATTGCTGCTATCCAGTATGATGAAAGCACCTGTTGAGGATGGTGTTAGTGATTTGATTTTTTGATTTACGAGGATTACGTGTGGTTTTCTCATTAGTCGCTTTTCATCGAGTAATTCCATTGCAAGGACGGATCTGAGTAGATCAGAGATTAAGGTAGTCAATCTACATGTTCTGTCATGTTGAGTTCAGAAAGAACCTGTCTGGTTTTTGGAATGACTGAATGACTACTGTTTCGGACAGAAGGATCTTTGATAGTTTGAAGTCAAATTTTGTGAAATGTTTTCCTGATCTTTGATGAAGAGAGTGTACATCTGATGTGTTTATCAACTAATAGAGAATCTTAAGCTTCTTATTGGTAGTTTAGATACACGTGTGTACGTTCTTTGCTTATTTCATAGTTTACCGCCATAGAGGAGGTACGACAAGAAATTGCAGGCTGTTGTTTTTTTTGAGATCCTTGTGTCTCTTATCATGCTTGTGTTCAGAGGAGTAATTAGGGCATTATTTTCTACGCCTTTTTTTGGTAGTGAAAGATCAGAATTGCCCATCTGTGGCGCATATTCTACTCATACTTCGGTGCAGATGCTGATGAAGATTTGATTGTGTGTATATGTTTTTTTGTTCTGTAGGTTATGCAACTACTGGAGCGGAGGATCAGCCGCCGCGTCCACCTACTGGCGCTCCCACGTCCGGGGACTATCTTTTACCTCATACGCAGCTCGAGCTTGGCCACTCGATGGTTAGTGCTGGGGCATTTACATTTGCGCTCTTGTCTTGTGGTTGTTACAGGTTGCTAGGGATTTGCCCATCTTTTCAGTTTGTTCGATTAGGTCACCGGTTCTGGCGCTGGAGGTCGCTGTAGATTTATGTAGCTCTATGCTACAGTACGAATTGGTATTCTGGTACACCTTTTTGGTTTCTTTCTTTTGCTTGCTTCTCCGAGACTGTCTTACTGGAACTGATCTATAACCTGAAAGTGGCCTTGTTTGGGATAAGCCGTTTCCAAGTAGGTAATTGTATCAGCTCTCTTTCTCTGCTGAGTGCAGGCCGCTCGGGCAGCGTATCCATATGTTGCAGATCCTTATTTTGGAGGGATTGTTGCCGCCTATGGTGCTCAGGCAGTGGTAAGTGCCCTGAAGTAATTGCCGTGTTTCTTTCTCAAGAATAGTCTTGTTTGTAGTGAATGATAGGATGTAGGCATCTGGATGTGATGTCGATGGACTAGTGTGACGTGTGTGCCGCTAACGTTACCTCTTTACCTGGGTGGGTGCAGATCCATCCCCATATGTTGGGAGTTCAACAAGCTCGTATGCCACTCCCGTCTGAGATGATGGAGGAAGAGCCGGTGTACGTTAATGCTAAGCAGTACCATGGGATCTTAAGGCGACGACAGTCGAGAGCCAAAGCAGAGAGCGAAAATAAACTTATTAAGTCTCGAAAGGTATTAATAGTGACTCAGTCTTTGTATCCGACATTTTGCACTCGAAAATGACACTTTGCAATTCTGCTTCTTGAAGTTTGCGAGTTACTTACGGAGGAATCTTTGATTGGAGAAGTTATATATGTGTTCAAGAGTTGCCATCTAGATGTTTGGGCATTTCACATTAGTGGCTATAGTTGCTCTTTTTACTTCCTGTCATACTTCTTCTGACTTTTTAAGCTTATCAGCATTGCATCAATTTAGCTGCTCTGATTATGATCTATGGTTTGTAGCCATACTTGCATGAATCACGGCATCAGCATGCCTTGAGAAGAGCGAGGGGAAATGGAGGTCGGTTCTTAAATACGAAAGCCAAGGATGGAGATCAAAAATCAAATTCCGATGGGAACCATGGATCTCATGAAGGGCAATCCTCACAAGCGGGGAACATGTCGAATACTCGAGCCTCACACTCAGGGATGGACATGCTGAGCGGTCAAGGAGACTCTGTAAATTATCACACGGCCATGTTGCAACAACATGGCCAGAACAATGCATATCTTAATCTTCATCCCCCACAGGCCTATCACTCTTCTGCATTTCATACGCTGCCAGGTGGTAGTGAACCTGGGGATGGTGGTTCAAATGGCAACAGTTTAGTGGTTAGTGGGTCAGAGCACACCGCAGTGGCCACCTAAAACATCAAGTCGCATTGGAGACTGCCTGATTGTGCAGTCTCAACACTTCTCAAGTGGGGATGAAGATATGTGTGCTTGAGATTTGAAGTAGAGCGCTGAGACGAGGGAGACCTTTGGCAGACGTTTTTTTATTTTCAGCCTGAGGCAAGGACGCAGAGATTTTGGTTTTTTGGGCCTCGTGAATCCTGTTGCAAGGAGAATCGGAGATGCAGCCTCCTATGTGCGAAGCCTTCTATTCATGGGTCTCATCTTCCTTCCAATACCTCAGGGGGAAGCCTTCCTGAGTTGCTTCACTTTAAGTGGACCGAAGAAGTTGGTGCTACAGAAGAGAGAGCGATCTTGGCATGTTGAGCCTTCGTGAATCCAGCACAGATCAGGTCTGCAGATTGGACATTAGACTTACTGTTAGCTAACGGTGCTAGTCCGAGCCTGGCCTTCCGAAGACTGGGATAGTTGGATTCTGAATCAGTAGGCCGTTGGGAAAAGAAAAGCCTGTTTCTAAGTCTTAGCCTGCTTTTGTGGTACGTAGTGAGGTCTTCTGGTTGATTGGATTTTTTCTTCATATCCAAGTGATATGGCGTGTGTTGTGTTTTAGATTAACAGAAATACAGTAGGATGTGTATATTGGTTCGACTTTCCTCGATTTGCAGCTGGTTACTGCCTTCCACACTACATTTCAACCTTTTGCAGGAAGTGTGTCTTTTTGTCATCAGGGCCTGGACTGCGAAAATTGGTTTTCTGTGCATAGGTATTACTCCGAAGGCCTCTTGGAGCTGTGTTCTTCAGCTGTCATTTTTCCTGTGAGATGTGATTGTGTTTTAGAACTGTTATACATCCGGCGAGGTGTGTTTGTGTATCATTATCATCATATTGCTATTGTGTTTTGTACATATTTTGTCACTGGTTTTGAGAGCAATCGTAGTGCTAAGTTCTGCTGTGATTATTACCGCATTTTGGAACTGTTGTTTTTGGTGATTGATAGATGCTTGTGTGCTCGCATGTATTGTCACAATTATAATTTGCTCATATCTATTGCAGGCTTGGACATCACAGTTACAGTTTGAACACTTTGGAGATCTGTTACAGCAGAACAGCTGTAATTGAATACAGCTAGGATCTGGGTAGTACTTCCATAGGTTGGTTTTTCATGAATAGAGGTCAACCTTGGTACAAAAAAACTTTATTCATTTACTCGCATTTATGGAGGGTTATCACTTGGGCAATAAGTTCCAAGATAGGTTCTATTCATCTATTGTATCCATTCTTCATCTGTAATCGATTTGTGAATCCAAATGTCATTTTTATTTGAAAATTATTGCACTCCTGGGTTTGGGAGGTTTTACACTAAAATTTATAAGCAAATCCTCCAATTAAAATCCCAAAACTTAGATTGAAGTGTCCTAAATTCTATTTTATGAATATGGGTGTTTGCAATACAAGTAAAGGGATATGGCCAAGTGGTAGTCACGTACAGTGACAATGTAGTTAGGGGTAAGGTAGACATACCCCTTCCCGAGCGTTCAAGGGTTTAGGGTACTGCAAGGTCTTGGAAAATTCAGAAAAAAAAAAATCTGTAAGAGCCTTTCAACAAGCTATCATGGAACATCATTTTTGTGGAAAAAAGCATTGTAGAATATTTTATATCAACCCCTAAAAATCCTTTGTGTTTACATGCTCAAATGGTTTGAAATTGACCTCTCTCAATAAAATGATTAGTGGATCAAATTTTTGAACTTTTTTCAATAATTCAACCGTAAGATCTATTTTGTCGTTTGTTTATGTACACCCTCTCAAAATTTCAGACTTTGTAAGGGCATATTTCATTATATAATAACACTCAAAGTAGGATCATAACTTTTTTTGAAGCTTCTAAAAAATGTCAATTTTTATTTTGGTCATCCAAAATGATATCTTCCACTTTATGGATTTCTTGTGCAATTTGAGATTCTTGTAGAGCATGGAGTTGGCTATATGCCTCACAAATTTCACAATCATCCAATGCAACATAGTGGAAAAATTTGGAAGCGGGAACTATTTTGTTGAAATTGTCATTACTCTAAGAAAACTTCATTGAAAGAGATTCTTACAGTAATAAATCTCAATTACAAAATCCATATAGTGCAAACCTAGGACATCATGTGGAGTACTTGCCAAAGGAGTTTTTTTTCTAAAAATTAAAATAAAATAGAAGTTATTATATAGTCAAGGAGAGTTGACTACCAATTTTGCCCATTGACCAAGCCATTGTAAAGTGCTTTTGAACACTTTGTGGGCAACACCCTTCCCAATCTCTTTGTTCATGATTTTTTTAGGGATGCCCGTGTTGACAACTAAATCTCATATGGTACCATATCTCACTCAAAAATTATTCAATTCCAATTTTTTTGGGAGGAATGCAAGCTTTTCAATATAAGCTCATTTACCCTTACTTTCATAGTCTTATCTCAAGTGTTTTTATAGAAAATGCTTGCCCAAATATCCAAAAATCCTAAAGTGGGCTCCTTAGTCCTTTACGGGTTGAAGGGCAAAGCTACAACTCATAGCTAGGGTCCCTAAAAGTAACTCTAAACTAATCCTAAAGCTACTTGGATGTGTTCCTGTAACGCCACTTGACGGTCCCAATCCCAACCCTCCCAAACCAACTTAGCAGCTCACATGTGATAGGATTTGCTTGTGCAAGTAACATTCATTGCTCCATTTTAGATTCATCAGTGTATGATGAGACCCTTAAATTAAGGATGCAAAATTGGGAGCAGCTTTGGAATGGGTGTGTCTACCTTAGGTTATACTACGTCCAATGTCTCTAATATGGTAGGACGGTTTATACTACGTCCAATGTCCCTACTCCCTAGTGTTGCCTACTTGGGAACACTTTTTGGAAACATTGTAGAAAATTGAAGGCCTTTGGAGTTATCGAATGGAATTATCACGATTACACATATCAATTTTAATTTGTTTTGAGGAATTTTTTATATGAAAACCATGGAGAAAGGATTATCCTTGTGGGATATATCTCTAAAACATTGTATCATCTAAGTCTCACATGTGACACATTTGCACCAAAATTGGGTATATAGTTTAATACTTAGGACATGTTAAACAAAGAATGAACTATGTTTTGTAATCCAAAAACACAAAATGTTTTTTTTGGATTTTTTATCATACACAATCTTCAATTATTTCATTTATTAATCACCTATTATATAGTGAGCTCAGATCAGCAATATTTTCATTTTTTATTATATGATGTATTGTTATTACATAAGGTTTGTGAATTCACAAATGGTTGTTTTTGGAAAGGCCTGATAAGGCATGTAGGGGTCATGTCCATGGACCCGTTAAATGCGATTTAGCAACAAAAGTGCCTGAAGAGAATAGGCAAGGTATAGTGATAAACATCATCTCTCTTAACCCGTAAAGGCGTAAGCAGTGTTTTTTTGGGAACATAGCAATTTTGGGCAGCTCACTACAAATAGGGTTTTCATTTTTTTTTGTGAAATTTTCACACATGATGTGTCCAAGGAGTAACTTTAACCCCTACACGCCCAAGGGGTAAGGGCAAAACATAGATGTATTATAAAATAGTACTTATGTAACTTTGATGAAATTTGCTTCAAAAGAGAAAGCAAGAATCATGATTTGTAGTAATTATCCATATAGTCCAACATTCAAAAAATGTTTCAGATTTTTATTTAATGAATTAAAAAGCATTTACCATTTTATATTCACCAAAATTACAAATTTTATGCATAGATTTTAAATTTTGGTATGATTGGTTAAAAATAGACATTCTATCCTAAATTTCACAAATGCAGTTTTTTCAAAGGAGAGAACATCATTAGTTTCCTGAAATAGTAAATTTTACAACACTAGCAAATATTGAAGTGTTTGTCTTTGAAAAATTCTCCTTGATGGAGTTTAACTTGGATTGACATGATTAAAGTTGGTTGGAAAGTAGACTTGATTTTGTATTACAAAAAAATTAAAAAAATTAAAAAAGTTTTAATTTCATTTTGGGCAGCCCGCAAAAAATGGGCAGCAACCAGAAAATGGTTGCTTGAGCGCTTAGGGGTTAAGGTCCAACAACTTTCATAACTTTTGACTACATGACTTAGAAGTTGTTGCATGATATGTTGTTTTCTTTATTTGGCGGGCAGTCCAAGCAAATCAAAAAACTTCTTTAAGAATTACATTTTTTTATTTTGATTTTTTGAAATTGGTTCTTTAGATTCTATATATGTGAAAAGCTTTGAACCATACAATTCCAATTTATGAGGTGAAAGTTATGAGAAGTTTTAGTTTGTGGATAGGTGTGGTTTTAGAGAGGCTCCATACTTATCCACAAACTAAAACTTCTCATAACTTTCACCTCATAAATTAGAATTGTATGGTTCAAAGCTTTTCACACGCACACCCACATACATATATATATATATATATATATAGAACCAATTTTAAAAACAAAAAAAAAAAATTGTAATTTTTAAAGAAGTTTTATGATTTGCCTTGATTGCCCGCCAATTAAAGAAAACAACATCATGCAACAACTTCTGAGTCATGTAGTCAAAAGTTATGAAAGTTGTTGGACCTTAAAGCTACTCCTCACGCACATCATGTGTGAAAATTTCATAGAAAAAAAACAAAAACCCCCAATTGTATTGAGCTGCCCAAAATCGCTATGTTGCCAAAAAAACACTTTTTAGGCCCTTAGGGGTTAAGGTAGGCGCACCCGTAAGTGTGGAAATAAGGATTTTGGAGTAGGTAAAACAATTGACTAACTTTGAAAAAAATGCCATACATTAGGAAGTGGAAACCAAAAATACTGGCATCAATTTCAAGTTTCCAATTGCAAACACTTGTTCACAAAGATTTTTTAAAGTCCAAAATCACTAAAATTGTAGGAACCATGTGTAAGAGATGCTAAAAACAAGGCTTGTTGGTTCTTAAATTGTGAGATAGGTACTCAAAACCATCATGCCAATCACCCACAACCATCACTTTGTCACCCATAACTATCACTTAACCCCTAAAGGCCCAAGCCCATTTTTCCTGCGGAAGTCACTATTAACTACCACTTTGGGGGGAATGAGTAGAAAATTAGGAAATAAAGTTTGTTTTGCAAATCCAAGTGTAGGATCTTGCCTTAGACTAGAAGAGGTACTTGTGGGAAAAAATCAAGTCATTCTAGATGGAGAGGAGGGAGATATTTACATCTAAGGTGAAGGGAAAAGGCTTTTTTACCTTGTTGCTAATAAATTTTAGAAGCCTTTGACCACTCTTACATGTAAAATTTACTTTACACAAAGTTGAGGTTTATTTCTTCCATGTAGAAGACCAAGTTAGGTATGTGTGGGAGAATTTTCAAATCAATTGGAACTATACAACACATGGGGAAAAATAGTAAGTAAAAAGAATTAGAGAATGAGTCAAATCAATAAATTGTTGAGAATTTAATTATTAAAATAAAAAATGCAAATCCCAACGGTTATGATGTTGTAATAAACAATCTACTTCCTTAGGTTTAGTTTTTTTTTCCAAGATATTGAAAACTGTGGAAAATAAAGGACTTCAAAGTTTATTTTAGAGTAGAGAATCCATAACTGCCCACAAACTAAAACATCTCATAACTTTCATCTCATGGATTGAAAGTTGAATGATTCAAAGCTTCCCACATATGAAAAAATCTAAAGAACCAATTTCAGATTTCTATTTTTAGAAAATAAAAAATTTTAAGAAAATTTTGGGCTGCCCAGATTGCCTTCCCTCCCCCTTGCAGTAGAAATTCTTGCATAGCTTCTTTGTTAAATGTCAGAATGACAAAAAAATTAAATGCCTGCTTAGGTCTTGGAATTAAAAAAATTAGATACCTATGTAGGTCTTGGAATTCCCCACCTTCTATAAAAATTTAAAAAAATCACAAAAACTATATTAGCTATAGATACATGCATGAAATTCATTTGTCTTCAAGAGGACAATTGGACCTTTAAGAGTTAAGTACCCATAACCATTTGCTTTTCTGTTTTTTCCACACCCATGGAGACGTGATGCCCATGGGTGCGCCTACCTTAGTACAAAATAGGGGCTACCATTACTTGTTGTATAATATCTCTATTGATGTATCATTTTCAGTCACTCTCTCATGGAAAGATTTCCATATAGCTACTCCTAACATGTAGTGTGGCTACCCATACTCAAGCTAGCAGTCTCTTCCTGCTAGGGGGCGTGTATGAGAACCGTTTGACACACCTATGTGAGAATGGTCATTTGGCATATGCACATCTTCTTAAACTTCTCATGGACGGTAGAAAAGGGTATTTGGTAAATAAATAAATAAACTTAATGTTCAGAATTGTAAAATATTTTATTTTTTCCATTCATTTTTGAATGCTTCAATTTGAATTTGATCAATTGGGATTGGCTGGCATTAGAAAAAGAAAAAAACCTAAAAGTTAGATATGTATCTTTTATTAGACACATGCATATTGACTAGAAGAAATTTGTATTTTTTTGTACTTAATTTTTTGAACGCTCACTTGTTTTTATGTTACAATTGATGTTAAAACTAATATCCTAATTTTTATGTTTGATGTCATTGTTAACATAAAAAAATGTGAACGTTCAAAAAAACATGTAAAAAAAAACACAGGTTTCTTCTAGAGCTCTATCATAAAGCTTGAAATGTTTATCTATCAATAGAAATTCAAAATTTCATATTCACAACAAGAAAGTTGAAATTCTCTATTAACACTAGAAAGTTGAAATTCTCTATTAGAGAGGGAGAATGGAGAGGAAAAGGCAATTGGACAAGGAGGCTGAGGAGTCTCAAGAGATTTGGGGGTGGGGGGAAGAGGAAAAGGGAAGGAAAAGAAGAGGATGAAAAAGAAAGGTATAGAGAGGAAGTTGGATAAGACAAATAAGTGAAATAGAGAGAAAAGGCACATTGCACCACTTTATACATGGCTTGGGGCCAGATGGAAGGCCAACTCCATTTGAAGACCTTTGGGCTTTCAATTCAACCCCAAGCCTTGTAACAAACTCAACCATGTATAAAGCTAGTATGGCCAAAGACTACAAGTTTCCAAATTATGAGAACTTTGGGAACATCATGTGAAAACTTTTGAAATTTTGGAACTTTTGGAAATTCTAAAATTTCATTGGGAATTTAGGGAACATTATTGGGAACTTTGGGAACTTTGGGAACATAAGCCAATAATATTTAATTAAAATTTTAATATTTTTTTTGGAAAAAAAAGGTTGATACTCTTTGTAGGGAAAATTAATAATAAGAAATTTTATTATTATTATTATTGATTTTTTGGATTTTTGGATTTTTGGGTTTTCTTTGTTGTTTTTTGTTAATGAGTGGTGATTATGATTTTGATCTAATGGACGAGCTCAATCCGGCCCAAGTTTGTAGTTTGGGGTTAACCCAAAATGACCCTAAAATTTCCTAAGCTTCTAAGAATTTGTTCTAATTTGAACAACAAGCCAACATTTTGATAAGTTGTATCAATTCTTTTTGAAATGTAACTGTATAAAATCAAACTAAACATGGTAAAGATCACATTAGAAAAGAAAACACAATAGTATCTCTTTTGAATTGAAAGATTATAATGTTTGATCATGAGGGTGTTAAAGATGTGAAAGTGATTTGAAGTATTTCAAGCTTCTTTTCACATGTCAAATTTAGAAATTTGGTCACCAAAAAAATATGAGGTTAAAGGGCCTAACATGCATAACCCCAATCATTTTATGACTTCTCAAAATCTACTATACAGTTTTTTTAAATGAGTTTCTCACGTGATTTTATCTCAAAAATCTAGTGTATTTGAAGCTCATTCCCAAGAGCCCTCAACACTACATAAAGTCAAGATTGCAATGGACACCCGTGCACAAAATCTTGAATAGAAGAATCATAATCAATCATTTGCAAAATGAGATTGTTGAAAATGAAACTAAGCTTCAAAAAGAATTTTTCAAAATTATAAACTTACTACTAAAAATGGTAATTTGGTAGGTTTTTATTTAACTTCAAAATTTGGTTGAGGACACATTGTGTTCTCAAGGTTGTTTTGGGGTTAATCTCCAACCATGCTCTTCAAAAAGGTGGCCTTGCACTTCAACATGCCCCACAAATAATCATTTGACCACTTATCAAAGAAAGTAGAGGATAAAGTTCATTAACCCCTAAAGGCCCAAGTCCTTTCTGCCACTTTTGACGGAATGAGTAGAAATGTAGGAAAAAAAACATTTTTTTGAAACCCAACTATAAAATCTTGCCCTTGACTATGGGAGGTACATGTGGGAAAAAATCAGCTCAATCTAGATGTAGAGGAGTGAGATATTGACATTTGAAGTGACAAAAAAAGTTGATTTCCCTACTGCCCAAAAATTTCAAAAGCCTTTGACCACTCTTATAGCAAAAAATTGCTCTACTCAAAGTTGAGGTTTAATTTAGCCATGTAGAAGACCAAGTTAGGTATATGCTAGAGAATTTCCAAATCAATCAGAGGTTTACAACATACTTCAAAAATCTTTGAATGCCAAAAGGTCATGAAATTTGCAATACACTAGGCAAAATTGGAGGCTTTATGTAAAGTTTAGAAATTCAACTCACATTGATCAAAACAATAAAAACCAAGGATTCTTAGCCTACTACAGCGTGAGAAAAAGTTAATCAAGAAAAAAATACTCAAACCACTCAAAAAATTAAGGCACCAAATTTTACAAGGGGCAAAAGGAATTGAGGTTTGGGAGTCCCCAAGATGGGCACCTTCCACTTTACTCCCCTTTGCCCAAATATTCACACCTTGTGCTTACAAAAGTTGACCCTCTTTGGAGTCAACACCCACGTACAACAAATAGGTCTTGCCTAAATAGCCCCTTCGCACCTAGTTTCAAAAAATCTTGATAATTTCTTTATCGATTGTCGGAATGAAGAAAAAAATAGATGCTCGCGTAGATTTAGGATTTCTTCACCTTTAATAAAAGTTTCAAAAATCACACAAACTAGTTTAGTTATAGTTACATGCCTGAAATCCATTTGTCCCTCAAGGGGACAATTGGGCCTTAACCCTTTAGGACCAAGGCGCCCCAAATGAGGTCGCTGGATGAACCAAATTTGGTTTCCCCGGCCCTACAGGGTTAAGAGATGATCAATACTTTGTTTGTGATAAGATTTAGAAACATTTTGAAAATTCATGTTTATATGATAAATAATGATATTCCAAAACACGACCATAAGGGTATAATTCAAACCTCAAGACAAACAATTCTAATTTGCCTTTATTCCGAAAAAAATCTTCACTAACATATTTGTAACGATTCTTTGTGTATCTTCATAAATAAAATGAAAATGTAGAGACCTTGTTACTTTTAACCTCAAAGGGTTTAAAAGTGCCTTGATGGCCAGAACAATACAATTTTTTTGTGTGTGTTTGGAATGGATTCACAACTTTTTTACATTTGAGACCAAACAAGAAATTGGTATATAGATCAATATGTTAGTATGTTATTAGTGACTTATTTGAGATCCCATATTTGAGATCCCAAATTAAGACTTTTTGATGGTAGTCAAAGTCAATTATATGGTAAAGTATCTACTATTTAGGAGTTAAGATTTGAGATTAGTAGTTACCCTCCTAGTACTTGTGAAGCTATGGCTAGCCTCCATGAGTGTAAGTATTTAACAGGCCACAAGAATAAGTTTAATTAATTAATGTGGAGCTGGAGGAGGTGTGCCACATGTTACCTCCACTGTCGCTTTCTTTTTTTTTTGTTTTTTTTTGTTTTAGTGTTTTAGTATTTTAATGTTTTTTCCAAATAGATATGCAGCGTATGTGGCTGTAAAAGAAGCTATAATTGTCTCTAGATATCTTCAGCTTCTGAACGCTTGACACCTGGCACGCTACTGCTATAACACGTGTCATTGTACAAGTAAGATTACTTAACAAATTAAAGAATTAGTTCGCTACGGCTTGTCCTCCGTAATGAGCTTTGAAAATTCGTAATTATACTGACGTTCTTTTAAAACAATCCACCATGACTAATCAAGCAACTTTCTAAGGAAAGAAGGAAGAAAAACAAAACAACTAAACAAAAATATCTCAAATAAAACAGAAACTCACAGTACAATGAAATAAATATTCTAAGTTCAATACTAGTTGTAAATAATCCATATCTACTTATGTGTGACATGTATGACCTTTCAAACACATTTAGATATCTAAATATAGCCATTATGCAAGAGGATTTTTGTGAACAACATTATTTTGTGAGTGTAAAATGTTGAACCCATGAGCGGTGAGCCAAAATTTTGTGTGTGGGAACCAATTTTGAGCTCAAAATCAATGGAAATACTTAAGAATAGCAAAATTTCCAAGTGATGAACATTTATATTGCATAATTGTAAGGCTATATGTACACATTTATGGGTGAAATTTAGTATTTAATAAAAAATCTAGAGGCTCATTGATCCCTACTCATGATTTAGCACCCCCTAATTTCCTCTTATGCCTTTTCCCAAACCTATTAAAACTATGGAATAAGTTGTAAGGATAAACGTCTCATGTAATAATCACATTCTAATATATACACACGTGTATATACATATATATAGTACTCCCTCTATCCCTCTAAAACCGTCCAAAAAGTTTCCTTGCAAAGGACTAACTAGGTTTTTAGTCTTTGTGCTAGTGACACATGCATTCTAGAATCAATCATAGCATCTATCAAATGTATGTAAAATCTCTAGTTTTTATATGTCCTTGTTTAGGCACCCAAATTTCATGCAAAATGTACCATATTTGTGCATAGTTTGTGAATGCTGCCAACTCCTCATTATTCTAGTCTTTGTGCTAGTGACACATGTATTTTAGAATCAATATGCTATCTACCAAATGTATGCAAAATCTCCAACTTTGATGTTGATGTTTGGGCACCCAAATTCCATGCAAAAAGTACCATATTTGTGCATGTTGCCAGCTCCTCATTATTGATGATTTAAAAATTAGTAGCAACAATGGTACCTCATATGGGCAAAATCAAACTTGTTAGGAGAAGAATGCTCTCTAATTGCTTAACTTGCCCCCATGAGATCATTAAACATGGCAAACAATTTCTCAACATTTGAAATCAACAAAAGGGAGCACTTAAGTGGTACACACGAAATGTGTCTCATTTGGACGTTTTTAGAGGGACAGAGGGAGTACGTCCTTTAAGGCAAACTGCCACATTTACTTCACTTTGTTTTTTCAGAATGAACTAATTGAGATTTAAAGGTGCGAAAAATCATACTTTCGTTGAAAAACTGTTGATATTATTCATCTTTGCTGTAAAAAATGAACCTCACATTTAGTACTTAATTTGAAATTGATGTTTAACTAGGTGGCTGTAACGATGGTTCGAAGAATGTTTGCATCATTACATGAGAATCCTTGGCACACAAGAAAATCCTCAATATTTTCAAATTTTGGGTGAAAACTAAAAAGTACATAGTTAATCCTTGATCCACCTTCAACTTTTCTTTACCTTCAGCCATACAGATAGGGACCACATCTTCAAAAATCACATTCACAAAAATTGACAGTCACGATCAGCACCCCACTCCCCCTCTCCCTCTCTCCCCCTGTACCCTAAACTTGCAAGTACTCTATACTGTACGTGAAACCTAAGTTAATCAGACCATTTTCCTGATCCCTAGCAACAGGATCCCGGCTATTGGGCGCTCAGGGGTTAAATGCTAACGGAGACATTTTTTATGCAATGGATGACAAAAAACCCATTTGTTGGATGGAAGAAAATCATTTTTCATGCAATTTAAAAAAAATGTGCTTACAAAAACATAGTTCATCATGGAAGGTAGAAAATGACCTCACTAAGTGCACTTATTTATTTAGGTACCTCAAATTGTGAGAAAATTCATAGAGATGTGTTAGGCCTCATGTTATCCTACTTGCAATTTTCATGAAGACAACATGCAATGTTGATTTATGCAATTTTTGACAATAGTATCAAATTGTGTGGGCACTTTGCCACACCACAATAACAAGCCATTTCTATGTTTACCACAATAGTCTGCTTTTGGCCACAATGACCAACTTGTTGTAAACAAGTGATTATAAAGGCGCCAATTGTACATTGAATACCACTTTTATTGTATAAATAGCAATTTATCATAGCAAGAATAATTGTAATATTTAGTAGAAAAGGAAATTGAGGTTACACAAAGAAACCAAACTTGAAATACACAAGTTATTTCAAATTTTGTGCCCTGCGCTATTGATGCTAATTCACACTAATCCAAGAGATAAGTAGAGTTGCAATGAGCACTAATACAATGGTTTACAATAACTTAGTGTTTAAAGAGTATACCGGTATTCAAAGTCTGGCAATAATGGAATAACTTGTGTTTTTGTTTCTTATAAACTTTGATTTTTTCAATAATACAATTCTTGAAAACAATACCTGGTATGGAACATGTCATAAACTTCCACGGTAGCAATGATTTGCTACACAGCAATATACAAACATAATTTCTCAAGCATACAGTACCAATGAAGATTCTAATATTTCCTACTTCAAGCAAAATCCACAATAAATTCCAATCCTCATAATATACTTTTTCTTTGGCTTCCAGGTTTTGTATGGATAACTTGCATTTTGCTTCTGATTTTTACTGGGCTATTAACTGTACCAAATTCTGCGGTTGCAAAAAAACACTGCATGTTCTAGAATAGGTACACCCGTAGTTCGCCACAAACCAATCAATCTCCACCCAATAATTTTAGATGCATAAAATATTGATAAGAATGATGTAGATCTAGATCACCTAAACATGTAAGTGTCATCAACCAAACAAAAGTTTGGAACTCTATAACTTTTGAATTGGACATCTACAATAACATAGGCCTTACTCTTTAATACAACGGGAACCCTCATATTGGAACCCCCATTTTTTGACCAAAAATAACAATAAAAATTTCAAATATTTGGACAATCCACCAGCCCAATGAAAGGAACTATGCTCAATGCCAAATGTGGCGATTCTGGGTGTCCCTAATTTACTAGTATTAATCATCGATCCAATAAAGATGAAGTGCTTGACTATGAACCCAAATGTAATAACCTAAGTATTTTTCTCACGTGAGTAATGGTTCCATAAGATTAAAAATAGATTCAACAAAACAAAATAAATTCACTTTGTACCTCGAACATTCATAACGAAGCCTTGCTTGCCCGGAAAATTTGTGTTGCAGCCATGGATCCTGGCAACGGCCGGCGCACGGCATGCACAAGGCTGAGCACAATACTAAAAAGAGTGAGCGCACCAGCTTGGTGGGCTGCTCCGAGAGACACCGGCACGTACATCAGTAACGTCGAGATTCCCAAGGTTACCTGTTGGTAGGAAAAGATTCCACAACATTCAATAAGAAAAAATGGGATGAAAATAAACAAAGCTCACACAATTTAAAAACAAGGGAAAATTTCATGGATACCCCTGAAGTTTGCAATATTTTCATAGATACCCCTGCTTTTTCAGAAATATCACAAGTACCCTTGGACCAAAAGATTTAGGCGTTTGTTTTGTTGTGTATGCCACTTCCCTTCTTCCTTTGTGTGCACACATAACAAGAAAGAAGTAATGTGCGCACAAAGGGAGAAGGAAGTGACATGCATAATAAATAAAACGCCTAATGTTTTTGGTCCAAGGGTATTTGTGAAATTTCTGAAAAAGCAGGGGTATCTATGAAATATTACAAACTTCAGGGGTATCCATGAAATTTTACCTAAAAACAAGGATTTTCAATCAAACTAGCTTTTGGAATTTATAGATATCACTAAGAGAATCTTCCTCATGATTCGGAAGAGAGGGGTCCATAGAATCATTATGAGTATAGAGATGTCCACATGAATCACGAGGAGGATTCTCTTACGGTTATTGATGTTGTCTGAAAGTTTATTTAACCTGAACCTCGAGCCTATAGTAAAGGGTGACCTTTTTTTGATGAATAACCTGTCCGAGTGCACATCCTTACCCCGTTTTTTTTTTGGAAAACACTTGTTATAGAACTTGATATCCTATAATGAATGCAAAGTATTCTACCTGGTATACCTTTAGTATTCAGTCTCATCAAGAGTTTAAGAAGAAAAAAAATAGCATGTAAGAATGGTACCTGAAGGGCAGCCATTCCGAAAGTGGCGTTCAATAAAGTCCGAATGCGTGGATCTACAGGCAGCTTTCGAGTAGCCACCCACATTCCTGCAATGCTCGTTAACGTTGTGGTAGCCAAGAAGCGATGATCCAGCTGAAATCCCAAAAGTGGCCAGAACGCGTCAAATTCAAGGAAAAGCTACAATTAAGGAAAAAAAAGACTTATTTGTATGTGTCAACTAAATTAGAAAGGGCCTGCAACTGGCTATGTGTTGGCAAAAAAGAACCCCTAGATTGTAAGCTTTTTGGTGAAAAAAGGAAGAATCACCTGGACTGTAGTTGTGTTCTCAAAGAAATTACGAAAGAAGGGTTTCATGTCCATCAATCCATCGGGTATCCAATGCTCCCCCATTTTTGGAAACGTGTTGTATGCATGTCCCTGCTATCACCAGTAAGAAATTAGCGCTAGAGACACAAACCAGCTCTTATAATGCGAAAATGTGAGGATGGATAAAGCAGGAAGATGAAAAACCCATACTTCACATACACTAGAGACGAGAGAAAACATCAAACTGACTATAATCAAGGAAGAGAGCAAAAATCCCAAATTCACTTCCTAGGGACTTGATTTACACACCTCCCATTTGATTCCAGGAATGAACAAATAGACAAAGTGTCCAATATTTTATCTTGGTGTACAAAGAACTTACTATTTGAAGAATATGAAGATGTTATCACCATCAATTTTTGTACGCTAATCAATAAAAAAGATAATTTTAGTCGAATGCAACAACTTTCAAAATGCTGAAGAGAGATCAATTAACTTTGGATGAACATTCAAATTAATTTATATTTACTTCTGAATTGCTTTGACACAGATTTATATATATATTTTGAATTCAACCCCAGCGATAATTCCACACATCCTCCATAACAAACCATAGTCCTTTTTTTGACACAACAAAACGACACATTCACGTTTGCTGTAAACTTCAAAAAGTCTAGCAGATTCGAAGTTTTTGCAAGACTCTTCGGGCATGAGCATTTAGAGGTTAAAGAGTTAACATCCAATACACATGCGGGGAGGCAGAAAGAAACTCACTGCATCGTTTCCAGCTACAAAAGCCCCTGAGATTGCAGTCATGCCAACAATAGCGGCAACTGGAACTGCGAACCGTCGGACCTTCATGGCAGCCCTACCGGCTTCCCCAGAAATAGTGGGGTAAGGGGATACAACTGACAGGGCAGTCCAGAAAAGACCCGAATAAATAGCAAAGGCTGATGTGAGGTGCGCAGCAAGCCGGTATGGGCTCACCCTTGGTTGTATATACTCTGTCTCAGGCTCCTGCAAAATACAAAATTCATGCAATATATCACAGCGGATTTTTTATTTTCAGGACGTCTAAAATAATTGTAGAACAAACACTATTTGAAATTCGTTTTATTGTTGAACCCATGCAAATAACGCACAGTAAATTTTTCTGTCTCATCATAATAGAGCTTTGCTCTTTTCATTGTTAACTATTTATGGAGTACTAGGAACAAAAATTTGGATACTCCAAGATGAAAGACAACGTGTTTTAGTTCACCACTAGTAATTGTCATGATTCTATTGCGTGCACAAACTCAACACAAAGGTAAGAAAATACCTCAAGCCCACTCTTGACCATCCACCAGCCAACAAAGCCTTGAGCTGCTCCCATGGTCATTAAGGCAGACAGTCTTAACCCAAGGCGCTGTGATATATACCCCCTGAGCACGAAGTAGGCAAAAGGACCGGCAAAAACGACACCCAAGGCTCGGCCCCACATTCGATGTGCATATTCCATCCAGAAGATGAATTTGAACTCATTAAGACTCATCCCCCTGTTTACCCTGCATCATGATAAAACACTTGTCAAAGTTCACGCTGAGAGGTTACTACTGGCTTGACCGCCATATGCCATGCAATACAAACGAGTCCAGTTCATCACATTCAAACCATTGCAATTCTCCGTGGTTGAGCAAGAAGGTGGGTATCTAAATCTAGATATGTGTATATAAATGAGAAGCCCTAAACCAGGCGCATCTTTCTAAGCATTGTAAACATTTTTCAGCGCATGAAATCATTTAGATAGAGAGATCAATGGCCTATCCAACCACCTGGTTGCACCATCTATTGATCCTCAATCCAGACTTCCTAGAAAAAGCTTGTATTTCAACCCCAAGCCTTCTTGCAACACCACGGAGAATTGTCCAACAAGAAACTTCTCAACATCAATCTAGCTCTTTAACTTGAAGTACCAATGCATGTTCAATTGCATTATGAAGCATCCAAACTAAAATCAGGTCAGTATTATCTATATTTCCTCTTTGTTCATAAAACCATTCTGCAATGAAACTTCTGAGATTTTAAACACCAATATGTGCATACACTGATAAAGGCCTTACAGATTTAGCATATCTTACCAAATGTATGCACCAAATAAAAGAAGCACCTTTTTGGCTAATTGTTGAATCAACAATAACACTTATAAACTGATTTGACGAAGATTTTTTGAAATTCTTATAAGTTACATTCAACGGGAAATTTCTTAAAACCATGCTTGAATCTGTACTTTGTATCAAGTTTGTAAGAAAATTGTATAAGTTGAATCTTAAATAACATTTTTGCCCTAGTACGCATTTAAGGGTTATAACTAAAACTTCACCCGGAGCTGACAATCAACAATCGAACACAAGGCTAGCAACAATACTGACACGGTCAGTGTAGTGTACCTCAGAAGGAAAAAATTGCAGACCCTAGAACTAAGGTAGCTAAATCGACTATAATCAGAACCTAAAAGACTACAGTCATGCCAAAAAAAATTTAACGAATGACTGTAGCCGACTATAGTCACGTCAAAAAGGCGGCTCTCATGCAAAAAGAGCGACTTTCAAATTTGAAGTTAGCTGTAGCTAGCATGGCAGTCATAGAAGGTCTGACAAATTGCAGAACTACAAAGTTTGCTCCACAAACCAAAAGACTGATCTTTTTTCTTTTCATTGAAGAACTTACAAGAGATATATGTGCAGACTCACCGCCTGTACTCCGGAGACGATTGGTACTTCAGAAATTCCATTTGCCACTGCTCCTCCGTCAGAGGAGGCAAACCTCCCACAAACTTCCAATCCGTCATGGAGAGTCCAGATCTAGTGAGGCGTGTCACGCCTCCAAGTACGACCATGCTAAACACCCATCCAGTGCAACCAAAGAGCCATGTTCCTACTCTCTTTTGATTCACCACACCTCCTTTCACCAGAGACACCACCTCCTTCACCGATCCAGCTCCTATTGATATCGTTGACATCCGGCAACAACGAATGGCAAATCTGGCAGCCTACAGAAGGAAGAATATTCTGTAAGTTCACTCTACGTTCCAAACAATTTGTTACACACCAAAAATAAATAAAAACAATACAAACCTTCTATGACTAAGGTAGCTACATCAACTATAGTCATGCCAAAAAGCTCTCTACCAAAATTGTAGCTGACTATAGTTGGCTCCCCAATCAGTGCAAAAAGGGCGGCTCTCAAAATTGAAGTTGACTATGGATAGCATGGCAGTCATAGAAAGTCTGAAACAAAGCAATAAATCCTAAAACAAACAAACACTAAACATGTTTTAGCTTAATATGGAGGTAATGTGAGAAGGAGAAACAAAGCATTTCTGAAATAATCACCTGGCCCTCAGTTTAGGAAATACTTAAAGGAGAAAACTGCACCGCATGTTCCTAGTAATAATCTGCTCGAAAGAAACCCTAATCCTAACTATTCTGTGATAGCTTCAATGTATACCAAAATCCAGTTGAAAACCAACTGTTACTCAGGGCGGATAAGGTTACCACACCTCCTCAAAGGTAGCATTGCAAAACCTTGCAAAGTGAGCACATATTGATTTAGAGAACGTGCATCACCTCATCAACGGTCAGAAATCATAATGATTCTTTATCATCTACGAATAAAACATTGAAAATTTCCATCTTTTGCACATAGTGTCCAAATACCGATTTCATTGGTGCCTAAGAATCCTCTTCGATCGGCTAACAAGATTATTTTAAACCCTACCCCGTGTTAATACTGTACAATATACTTGGCACTTATAATATCAAAGTTACGAGTGATTTCCTTATACTTGCAATACCTGCCTACACTCTTTGAATATTCAAAAGAAAAAATTGCTTCAGAAAAACGCTGATATCAACAAACGCAAAGCAGCCTAAGTCGAGAGACTAAAGCCACGCACTACTCCATATTCTTTAGAAACTGAGCCAGAATGTGCAACTTTTAAGAAACAAAAGAAGTCCCTTAGGCAAGATTCTGGATCCATCACAATTCAGTGGACAATTTTTATAATCAATGCTCCTTGTTGCACAATCGCTCCAAGGCTGATTCCGAAAAGAAGCTCGTCCTAAATATTGGAAATGACTAGGGAGACACCCCCAGTTGCTACGTGGACAGCCCCTATATCCCAACCTATTAAGTTTAAGCTTAATTGAAATATGAAATAAAATCAAAACAATATTTTAGCGCACATTTGCGTCTACAAGCTTTGCAAACATACAACAAATATGTCTCATTTGTTACATGGTCAAGAGTTAAACTAGTTGATCCCTTCATTTATAAGTTAAAATTTAGGGTTAAGAATAAAGGAAAAGGCTTGCTATGGCTCCAAAGCAGATGAAGAGAATATAACTTAGGGTTTAGAAGAAGTTTTAGGATTTTGGGTACCCAAACAAAAATACCTAAGGATTTTGGGTTTTTTTAAGGATTTAGGGTTCAAGGAGAACCCCTAAATGTAAAATTTCCAACGGATTAGGGTTCACAGCAGTGTTTTTTTTAGGGCAATTTAAGGCCTAATTGCCTCAAAAAAAAAAAAGGTGAGCTTCAAGCCTATAGAAAAAAATGGGGGAATTTTTTTTTAAATGCCAGATTGCAATAATGAAAATTTCATTGCAGTCTAGGCTTCCATAAAATTTTTGTCAAATTGAAAATTGATGCCATCACTTTAAAATTATTTGAGGTGTTGTCTAATCCAATTTCATGCAATAATTAAGTAATGCCAATGGTTATTTGGATATTTTCAAAAAAATGTCAATGAATAGTTTTTGCCCACAAAAAAATCCCATGATGCTGCAAAAATCCATACATAGGGGCCTCCTTCAACTCCAACCAAAAATAGGATGGAGCCTGCACGCTAGAAACCATTTTCGAAGAATGCCACACAAGCATTGGTAGGAAAACCAAAAAAAATACCCTGGTTCACAGAGTGCAAGTGAAACTGACACTATATCCACGATACCAGCACTGGAACACGCAAGCTAAACGTGGATCACCAGACGAGAATTATGCAATAAAACGCAGATTAGAGTGTGAAAATCTGTACCTTCGGAAACAGAGAAGACGATGTCAACGAGTAAACTCCCGCCGCTCCGATGATACCCCGGCAACCCGGCTTCCGCCATTGCTGAGCACTGCATCCTCCCAAAATTTCTGCAAATTCCGCCTGTCTCAAGCCAAGCTTCGTCGGAACCGAGAGATGCTGGCGACTTGCCGCTGCCAGAGCTCGGGCCAGCACCCGGGCCCCCTGCATTACGATCGGATGGCAATTCCACCACCCTTGCTCAAGAAAAGACCGGATTTCTTCCAAATTAAGCTTAAGTCCGGTTTGCGAAGTTCAGGAGTTGTGAGTTACAGCATTTGGAGATGGATAGAGGAGCAAAAGGAAGGAGGAGAAATGTAGCACGGAGAGGCTAGATCGGGTGCGGTTTAGACGGGGACGGAATTGAAGAAGCAAAGCTTCTTGAGTGCCGAAGGACGGAAACCCTAATTCTTGCTTCGAGTGACGTCGACATGAGCTCGGTCTCTTGTCCCGGTGACCGTGGAGGCCCACTCCCGCGGCCACGTCGACCTTCTGATTGACGTACGACCGTGCTATGGCTGTATGGTCCTATGACCGCATCGAGATGTTGCATCCTTGTGTTGTTTTTCGAACATGACCAACTTTATCACTTGTTTCTTTTCTCTTCCTTTCATTCTTTGATTGTTTCTTCTTCTCTATCTTTTCTTTTTAAGATTTTTGTATTTTCATACCTTGTTTCATTTTTCTTGTTTTTTTGTTTGGTTGGTATATTTTATATATACTTATCATATTAAATTAGTTTAACCCTTAACCCTTGAATAACAGATGGGTGGCCGTGCTTGCCCTCTACAATGGTTTCTACAATGGTATGGCAGGTGCCCACACATTAAAATTTTGTTTCTTAAAATTGCAAAAGTCAACAGTGTATGGTGCCCGCATGAAAAGTGCAAGATGCGCAGCATGGGACTTAACAATGTGTCTCTTACTCTTCTCACAATTTGCATTATCGAAAAATATGAGTGCATTTGCTAAGATTGTTTTTTGCCTTCCATGATGCACCATGAGTCTATGATCACTTTTACAAAAAAAATTAGCTGAAAAACAAAAAAATTCTATAACTTAGTTTGTTTTTTGGTGGGCAGAGGACGAATTTTGACCTTGTTGACGTTTAAGGGTTAAATGGCGGGAGTGGTTGTTGTACTTGCCCCTTCTATAGCGGCTGTAGTGAACAATGATATCTACAATGGTGTCCATATATTGAAATACTATTTTTAAAAGTTACTAACGTCATTAGTGCATGATGCCCTAATGAAAATTACAGTAGAGGAAGCTTGGGACCTAGCTCCGTGACTCTAAAATTTCTCACAATTTTGGTTACCTAAACATATGAGTACAATTAATGGGGTAACTTTTTTGCCTTCTACAATGAACCATGTGTTTATGATCACTTTTGAAAAAAGTCAAAGAAAAAACTCTTTTTCTCTACCCACATAGTGTTTTTTAACGCCCAGGGGACGAAAGTTGTCCCTTTCAGCATTTATGGGTTATTATATTTAGCCAAAACATACTTTGACCTTCACTCTACAATTTACGATTCATTATTATGTGATTTTCTTGGATAAGAATAAATAAACATCTTAAAGAACCTTCTAAATTAGTCATGAAATAAAGGAATTGTTGTTTCTCAAAAATACGATTTTATAGAGCTCCTCAAGCCAACAAGCCAATAATTTCATATGTGCGTAGAAAAGCTTTGATATGGCTAAATTCACTTGTAATTAGCATGATCTTTTAAAAACTTCGTACGTAAGAATCTAGAAATACTTTTATTCCACTTGATATTTTTTTCTTGAATTGTTAAGAGTTTTTACATAGAATTGGAGTTGCTCTCAAAAGATAGAATACTGCTAAAGAATGTTATAAAACGGCCGTAAACATTTGTTAGATTCACCTCACAAAGTCAGAATCTATTACATATACTATGGAAATACAAAAGATTAAGCAAGTTTAACCCCCAAACGTCTGAGCGTGCCGTTCCGACCAGTACAATACAGGGTATTTTTCTTGTATTTGGAATGGATCCACACCTCTATTATAGTTGAGACCATCAAAGAAGTTGGAGAATAGATCAATGCAGTTCTAGTGAGTTACTTGAGATCCCAAATTAAAATTTCTTATTGGTAGCAAATGACAATTATACGTCAAGGTATATACTATGCCCTATGGATATTTAAGGGTTAACCCCTAAGCGCCCCAGGGGCCAAAATATGGCCTCCCGATTTTAAAAAAATTCCTTGTTTGACCATTATAATATTTTCAATGATAAGGTGAAAGGACATGTCCTTTTCCTTGGAGCTTTGGGCCTATGTTCACTACCAATCAGTACAATCAATTTTTGTGAATCTCTTTTAGGTAATAGTTTGATTAAAATGAGTTCCAAAGGGTTTGGATTTGAGTAAACTTGTGCTGGGCGCTCAGGGGTTAACCCCTAAATGCCCAAGGCACCCAATTTGGGTATTTGCAAAACTTTGAAGACAAATAAAATCTTATCAAATGACTATTTTTGGTATTTTCTTTTGAACACAAGTTTGTTTTGAAGTCTATTTTCATCATTGAAAATCTGATTTTGAAAACAAATTTTCATGATTTTTCTATTCAAGATTTTGTACAAGGGTGTCCATTGCAATCTTGAGTTTTTTAGTGTTGGAAGATCTTGAAAATGAGCCTCAAATACACTAGAGCTTGGAGAAAAATGCGCATTAGAAATTCATTTAAAAAAATAGGGGAGTAGATTTTGGAAGCCATAAATTGGCTGAGGTTAAACATGTAATGACCTTAAACCTCAGATTTTTTAATGACCAACTTTTTAGATTTAACATGTGAAATGAAGATTAGAAAACTTCAAGTCACTTTCACAGTTTTAACATCCTCATGTTCAAACATTATAATCTTTCATTGTTGTGTTTTCTTTTTCCATGTAATCTCTAACATGCCAAGTTTAAATTTATACGGTTACAATTTAGAAAAACTTGATGAGATTTATGAAAAGATTGGTTGATTGTTCACATTCCTGAAAATACCAACAAGTTCAGAAAGGCCTTGGGCATTTAGGGGTTAAGGAGGTACCTTACTCAAAAAGCAAGCCAATATTAATGTGAGTGCCAAAAGTTAGGATCACGTCAACTAATCATGCAACTTTATTATAAAAATATCCATGTCGGCTAAATTTTAATGAAACTCAGAAAAATAAACAGATAGGGGAAGACTTGTTGAGTTAGATTATCAATTGCCAAGTTTTGTACCATGGAGCCAACATGGAAGGAGGCTTGCATTGAGAGAAGCTACCTTATGAAAGTTCAAGTAAGCTTTCCTTATGGAAGTTCATGTGGAAGTTCAAGTAAGCTACCTTGTGGGCGAGTCAGTGGGGCAGAGCCTCTCGTAATGGAGCTGCTTGTTTTTTGGTACACTTGGAAGAACTGAAGATGATACTACTAAATTCGGACAGTATACCGTATCAATTTTAAGATAGGAGAAATCCAATCTTCATCTCATTGGGATCCAAACCACATAACACTCAATATTAGACAACATCTTCGAGCGCTAGGCCCTTGACAATCAACTTCACTCAACGAGAAAAAAAAGTAGCTTAATTTTCACTCCTACATCTACTCAAACATGCTTCAAGACATTGGAGGAAAATAAGAGCTACTTGTGAAACAATATGCAATCCAAGCCAACAAAAAACAAAACTCCACTCGAGGAACGCATGATGACGAGCTCTACACTCTTGATATCTTTTTGTAAACACACTTCAGCAAAAACTCTTTTGCATGAAACTAAAATTTTCCAAATTTTCTCAAGAAAAAAAAGTCACGACACAGATTGTTCTGGTGACGAGAAGTAACAAATCCAACACTGCTGCAGAATTTTTAGAAAACAACCTAAAAGAAAGGTAAGGACTGAAAGAAAAATTTCACTTCATTCATCCCTGCACAAAAGACACACTTCTTTTCTATTTGCAATCAATCACAACCTTTAACCAAGAGCTTGGTTTTCGAGCATGTATAAGCAGCGCCGCTTAGCAGCCACCCCTTCCACAGCTGTCCATGAATCACCCTTCATTCCTGCTCCCAACTTCTGAAAAGCATGAACCAAATACCCAAAAAAAATCAATCAGAAAAGGATGTAAATGTAATCTTCATGCAAAGATGGCGAACTTACAACTCCACACGATGATTTTACTTAACTCTAGGTTTCTTAGGTACAACGAAATATATGCGTATAACATTTCATATGCGAAGGCAGGCTCCCAAAGAAACATGCATAGAGCACATCGAATTGGAATACCTGGTACAGTCCAGTGCCATTGCCGGTACAGAATATAACTCCTGTTAGCATTGGTCTACCCCTAGCTACGAAAAGCTCCTACACAACCACCTGCATAACAAGGAGAGGGTTAATAGAAGAGCATTGCATGAAATACAAACAATATCCACCTAGAATTTGAAACTATACATTGACCGCATGTATGCAGATGAATTTTTTCTCCGAAGTAAACGAACTCAGCTCGTATGTTCTAAGTAATTCTTCAAAAATAAGCCTTTGTAAATGTCCAAGCCAAGATACTCCAGCTCGGGTTTAAAGGCTCAGTTTACTGCACATACGTCGATGTGAGGCCAGGGTGGAAAGCCTCAGATTTCTTTCCAACAAGGGTAATAGTAATAATTTGCCCCCTGTATTTTTATTGTTCAATTATATCCTCCTCCAGGATTCTAGACTAATAAAGGGTCTCTGAATTCAAATAAGAACTCAAAAATCCCAAATTCAATCATCTAATGGTAATATCTAATCTCTCACATATTTTGGCAAGTGAAAAAACAATGGTTTTCCACCCTGGCCCCACATCGACGTATGTGCAGTAAAGGGAGCCGGATTTAAAGAGCCGAAAATAGTCACCGACCTAAAAAAACCTTTTACAGTATTATTACATTTAGTTTGTGAATGCCAAGTCTCAAGCAGAGGTGCTCACCTAAATATGAAAAGACGAGAACTCGGAAAGCTGAGCAAGTGATGAGGCAGAAGACCGAGTAGATGCATTCGCCAACCCCTGCAGCATCTTGATCACCTCTCCAACATCATCCAAATAGTACTTGGCTTTGCTGGGTTTTTGACCCACCGTACATGCGAACACCTCAGCAGAAGGAGCGAGGCTCATGAGAAATTCAATGCTTTCAAACATGTCCTCATCTGACCGATCATCACCCACACAGAGCACCATGTCTGGCAGGGACTGACGGTCTCTCTGCATCATCAGAAGTAACTTCTCCACTACAATCCCCTTGCTAACTCCCTGCAAATGCAAATAAAACAAACTTGTCAATAGTAAGTTTATCTACAAAACTGCAACCAGCAAACAGGAATCAAATAACATCGTCCAAAATCTCAATCTTAATGATTAGCATCTGCATGTCTTAACTACATACATACCTGCGGTGTAACTTCAACGATTTGAGCACCGCTCTTGACCGTAACAGGTTCGTTAGCCAATACACTTTCAAGGTGATCTTGCAGCTCTTTTGCCTGCCATGATCCAAAGTCAGGGTCTGCAAACCGATGATGCCACACTAATGCACTTTCTTTAGCCTCAATGTAAGATCCATCAGTTGACTCCGTGTAAAGCTGCATGACTGGTTCTGCAACTAGTTTCCACTCAAAGCTCATGGACGGCGGTTCTCGCTCAGTGGAAGCTAAGTTGTCCCACTCTGACACACTCTGCATTCTGCAGGTAGCCCATTCCGAATTCCGTCGCCACCTATACAAAATCAGAAAACGCAACAAAGTCAGCCAGATTACGAGCCACAGGAGCAGAACATCATGAACGTTCAGAAACTTGGAAACGATCCTTGACGTATCAAGAACCAAAAAAATCAAAAAGTCAGATTAAAAGAGATAAGGTAGCAACACCCATAACCATCACTGTACCCATAATTGTCACCTTTAAAATCTTGGAAAATCTGTGGAAGTGAATAGATGTAATTACAAGGATGTACAACATGTGAACATGAAACCTTAATGTTGGTTATGGGTGCAATGGCAGTTTGCTCTTTAAAAATTCACAACTTATTCTCACAGTATCCAAATAATACATTCAAAAGCGCAAACGCATCATTTCTCTCTTGCTAATAGGATCCTATAATTTGCTAGATGTTTCTTAATAATCATCATGTTCAAAACCCTTAATTTTGACGGTTATGGGTGCTGCTACCTTAAAATAAACGAGGAACTTCGTACCTGTAGAAATATCCATGTTCAGCAGCAAGACCTAGATCATCGCAGGGCTCGAACCATTCTGCAAGTTTGACCCGAGGCCGTCCACTGACAATGAACACCACATTCTTAGGATCACTGCAAAGGGTGTTCAACAGGTCCAGAACCTCAGGGCTGGGACTTTCTTTGTGTGATGTAGGCATGACTGTTCCATCATAATCCAGGAGTAGAGCTCTACTGGAACTCTTCTTGTAAGCGGCCACAATGAGCTCAGTGCGCAGTTTCTTGAAGCTAGGATCCAAAGCAACAACCCGGAATCCCAGTCCAAAACCAATCCCATAACACCGACGTCTAAAGTGATCACGGCAGGTTCGCTCCAAATCCTGCATGTAGCTTTTCGCCCAGTACGCAACATCATGGGTGCTAACATACTTGTAGTGTTTCTCATGGCGTAAGTGTTGCTCCCACTCTTTCATAGTGATGGCACTGTTCATAGCCTCCGCAACCATTTCAATGTTCCAAGGGTTGACCCGAATTGCACCACTCAAAGATGGCGAACATCCAATGAACTCAGAAACTATCAACATGCTTCGCTTCACTGTTGTTGGCGCGGCTTGAGGATGATCACCAGATGCTGTCACATCCGGAGCACCTTCTCTACAAACAGTGTATTCGTATGGAATTAGGTTGAGGCCATCGCGCACTGGGATGACGACACAGCAGTCTGCGATTGAGTAATACGCAATCCGCTCATACAATGGCACAAGCCTCTCCTCAAGGACAATCGGCTTGTAACTCTCTGTCCCAAACTCTTCATTCACTCTGTCGGCTATTGAATGAGCCTCGCTCCGGGCCTCCTCAATATCCTTCCCTGTGCCTCTAGCAGGATTGGCAATCTGAATCATCACCACCTTCCCTTGCCACTGGTGATGTTGCCTGAGAAGCTCCTCCATAGCCAAAAACTTCAACCCTATGCCTTTGAATATGTCCATGTCATCCACCCCAAGCAGGACCGTCTTCCCCTTGAACTCCTCCTTCAGCTCCCCAATTCGCCACCTGGTGTCGGCCATCTTCAGACTCTCATCAAACTGGCCCATGTGGACACCCACGGGCATGATCTTTATCCCCACCGTACGGCCGTAATACTCTAACCCTATATTCCCCCGCTTCGACTCGTACTCGAGCCCTAACATACGACTACAACATGACAAAAAATGCCTTGCGTAATCAAATGTATGAAACCCTATCAAATCCGTGTTAAGTAACGCCCGCAGAATCTCATCACGCACCGGCAACGTCCGGTAGATCTCGGAAGAAGGGAAAGGACTGTGCAAGAAGAAGCCAAGCTTCACCTTGTTGAACCTTTTTCTCAAAAAGGTAGGCAGCACCATAAGATGGTAATCATGCACCCATACGAAGTCATCGTCAGGACTAATGACCTCCATCACTTTGTCAGCAAAAATCTTGTTCACCGACACATACGCTTGCCACCAGGACCGATTGTACCGCCCCCCATGCTCAGGACTCAGAGGCAGCAAGTAATGAAATAACGGCCACAGCATCTGCTTGCAAAACCCGTGGTAAAACCTGTATCGTAGATCTTGCGGTATAAAAGCTGGCACGCAATTGAAATTCTCAAGCAGAAACGCTGCCACCTCGTCTTGATCGGCATCCTCGACATCTACCTTCAAACATCCTATGTAGATGACTTCCATCTCCTCCGGTAATCCTTGTCTCAGCTGGTACAGCAACGAATCCTTATCCCAATCGAAGATGTAGCTGTTACCATCGGCACGCGGCTTGGCGTTCAGCGGCAACATGTGCGCTACAACTAACATCCGATTCTCCTCCGACATGACCGACGCCTCAGTACTCACGCTCTCGTCTCGGTGCGACCTATCGTCGGACTCGTAATTCGTTCCCCCGGCTGATAACCCGGGTACAGTGGATACACGCGACAAACGGCCCCCGTTCCGCCGCATGTGCCCCACGACAGAATCGGCGGATATTGTGGAATCCTCATTCAGATCCAACAGATTGCTATACGACCGCGACACCATTGTGTTCCACGTCTACGAATCCTCCTCCCCTCACCAATACGCCTCCACACTCAACTCCACGCCATTCAAGGCCATTCAGGTACAAAAAAATGCCAAAGAAGAACAAAAAGGTCTAACCTCCTCACACACTACTACAAGGTCTGCCACCAACAACGCTCACTTCCACATTCATCCAGAAACGGCCTCCGCAGCCCATCGCTCTCCATGAGAGCTCGCCGCAACCAATCCTTCACCTCCACCTTCACCTCCACCACCACCCCGCTCCTCACTAAGGTGGCCAGATTCTCCCGCCACCACACCAAAACCTAGATCACACCACACACTAAATCACCAAACCCTACCACACGCCAAACGTCTCCCTCCCAGATCGCCTCACCGAAACCAAAACCCCGCTTCGCACCACCAAACCCTAGCTCACCGAAACAAAAAAAAAACACAGAACGGAATCACAAACACTCAAAAAAAAATGCCAAAATCCAAACATAACAACACTAACACAAAAATACCGAGTGTGATGATGTATCCACGCCGACGAACACAAACCACCACCAAGAAATGGTGCAAAATGGTGTCAAATGGTGTCTACTGAACCAAATTGAGCGCCGAAAAGGGCGAACGCATCAGCGCCGGGATGCGATGCAGGAAGATGGAAAGAGGGAGGAGCCTTGTGGGCGATGGCGGCATTGAATCCCGTTGCGACGTCGTCGTCGTCGTCATGCAAGTGGACAACAAGTAATCCGGCGGGGTTCTGCCAGCGGGGGGGAAAGGGGACGAAACCAAGACGAAGGACGTTGCTGCGTTGTTGCTTCGTTTGCATTGGATAAGATTGCTGAGCTGTTCCCTGTTCCCCGTTCGTTCTCGTACGTTCTCTCACGTTCCTGTACGTTCTCGTAAGTTCCCGGGAGTTCTCGAGAGTTCTCTTACGTTCCCTTCACTGGCGGAGCGCCGACCCCTCCGTTCGAAGGGTCCACTTGAGCTGCCATTGCACAGGTGGACTCCCTTTTTTTAACTTCCTTTTTTAATATTTTTATTTTTATTTCTATTTTATTCTACCGTACTTATTAGAGTTATCCTCTTTTTTTATCCGTATGGGTTATTAGAAAATTGCTTGGTAGAAATTTATGGGGGCAGGCTTTTATCCAGTTTTTGAGATTGTGGGTTGTCCTCGGTTCAAGACGGATGTCGATTGTTGATGGACGTTGTATATTTTATTGATTGGGTTTTAGTTTGTTTAGTTGGTTAAGTTGCTATTGGTGCGTTTCTAGTATTCAACAATTTGGATTTCAAGTGCATTTATCCTTTTTTATATTATTTTTATTTCTATTCTATTCTGCAGTACTTATTAGAGTTATCCCTTTTTTATCCGTATGGGTTGTTAGAAAATTGCTTGGTAGAAATTTATGGGGGCAGGCTTTTATCCAGTTTTTGAGATTGTGGGTTGTCCCCGGTTGAAGATGTCGATTGTTGATGGATATTGTATATTTTATTGGTTGGACTTTGGGTTGTTAGATGGTTAAGTTGCTATAGTTTTGATTGGTGCGTAAGTTCCTAATATTCAACAATTTGTAATTCAAGTGCATTTAACCCCTTTTTTATTTGTTTTATTTCTATTCTATTCCTTTCTTTCCGTATGGGTTGTTAGAAAATTGCTTTATAGAAATTTATGGGGATTGGGGGCAGACTTTTCCCAGTTTTTGAGATTATGGGTTGCCCCCGGTTCAAGATGTCGATTGTTGATGAAAATTGTATATTTTATTGGTTGGACTTTAGTCTGTTGGATAATTGAGTTGCTGTGGTTTTGATTGGTGCGCTCTTGACTTTCAACGTTTGGGATTTCAAGTGCATTTGATTTCGTTTGTAATTTTATCAATTGCATGGGTGAAATTCACTTAACATTCGGTCAATTTTATGTCCAAAATTCACTTGCAATAAAAAGTAGAGTAGTATTGGCCCTAAGACCACCACAAAATAAAGGAGTTGTTTGTGATGGCTTTACAAAATTGTGTTGATTGGATTTGGATAAGGTGGAAATCAATGTATGTGCTATTTTCCAATTTGCAAGGCTTACTAGAGATTTCGATGGCTCATTTTTATATGTGCATGTAGTCCAAATTTTAAAAAATAGAGTGATTTGCTTTTATATATGTGGTGAATTGTTGAGAGTGAATAGAGCTGTCCCAATAAGATATAAAAATTTCATATCTATTATCTCTATTTCATTAAAAAAGGCTTTTATGAGAAAAATATGAGAAAATTGCCTAATGTTAAGTATATGAAAAGAGGTGATGAGTTGAATTTGATCCCAAGTTTTGTAAGGGTCAAATTTGAGGATTGGCACCTTGTTTGAGAGGAGGGAACATATCTTAATACTCCATTTTTGCCATGTGGATTTTCTACATTTACTTTTAATCATTCAAAAGAATAGTGAAAATAATGTTTTTGGATGCCAAACAAGGTCTAAGTTTTAGAATAATTTTGATGAATCCATATTGGAGTAGACAATGGTGGTTTTGATATTTGTTGGCTGAAGTTTCTATCGTTGTATTAGATCTTAAGATAACACTTGGATAATTGTAAGAGTGATCTACAAGCTTAACCATTTAGGGCCGAGGCGCCCTGGAGCATTGCTAAAATCAACCAATTTTGGTCGCCTCGGTCCCAAAGGGTTAATGGAGTTGGAGAATGAGCTCAAGAGAAGGCCCGTGTGGGAAGTGATTGGAGGGGTCAAAAGCATTTAAATATAATGTCTTTTTTCAAATAAAAAGAGACTAATACCCTATACACACTTACAAGTACTGCATGAGAGATTTTTTTTTACAATATCATATGCTTTTTGTTTGATGAGTGTCCTTGTTTGACTGGGAATTCTAGTCCTAGTTTATTCTTGTGTCCCACTAAAGGTCCTTGCATTTGTCATTGTCATGTTATAATATTGTTTTCCATCATCAATCCTTTTGTTATGTACCATGGTACATTTGAGTACTTCTCACAAGGTAGAGACCCTTGTGTAGGTACCTTACGTATGCTTCTCCTACCAAAATTAATAGAGTGGTTTGTCAAGGTGTAGGGGCCTTCTCTTGAGCTCATTTTTCCTCTAACGGCATCAATAGTTTGTTCCATTAGAAAATTGTATAAATGTGTTTTGATCACTTTTAATATACCTTTAATTTTCTTCCATTGAGTTTATTCAAACATATGTAGGATGTTTTTAATTTTTTGTTCTATTGCAAAAACTTTAATATATTCATGAACTTCAATACATGCAACATGTAAAGTGACAACATTGGATTGTTTTACCAAGATAGTAAAAGCTATTTGTGATGTTTCTAGTCGAAGGTGTTTTCTGCAATATGGTTGAATGATTGGTACATAGTAACACTTGCAATCATGATAATGATATGCAACAATAGCAATTTTGCAATAAGTGGTGTAGAATGTAGATAATTATGATTGGTGGAAGAAAAAAATAGAAAACATAGAGAAAGAGCTTTGATTGGTTTTAAGAATTTGGCTAATATTAAGATGAATGGACATTTGCTTTTATAAAACTAGGACAAAGGAACAACCATACTGTCCAACATTATTATTTAGAGTCCACTAGTAAGATAGGAAAACAATTTTGTTAAACATTACAAGAAATGGCATGGTTCCAATTATCATTTTATAAAATGATTGTTTAAGAAGCACTTTTGAAGCAAAGAATTAAAAAGGTTTGGTTTGCCAAAAACCATCACTAAGGAAGTGTTTGCATTATTTTATCTTATTGGACTAACTTTTTAGCATACCTTAGTAAATAAGATTTATCCTTAAATTTTGAGCAATATTATATTTTCTTAACTCAAAAAATCAAATAAGAAATTACTGAAAAGATAAAGTTGAATAATTTTTTATATGGGGAAATGTTCCATTTGATGAAGACAACATTCAAAATGAACATTTACAATCAACTAGCACAATATCAATATGATTGCAAAACTCTAGCATGACATCACAATAGGACTACAATCACAAATGCTTATAAATTTAAAAGGTGCTTGGCCAACTATTGGCACAAACTTTATAATATTGTACCCATCAATGACTACTAGGCAAACTACATTCTTTTTAAAAACATGAGGTGCATGAAATTGAAAAATATACAAAATATATTTAATTTGTGATTTTACAAATCAAAGCTTTGAATTATTTTCAGCAATTCCATCTTATTTTATTCCTTTCTCAAAAAAAATAAAAAGTTGGAGTGTTTTTCAAGTATGTTATTTTATGCCGAGTTGGTTTCTTTAAAGAAATGAGAAAAACTATATTAAGGAAAATGAAGTCTAAACAAATCAAAATAGCATCAAAACTGCATTTCAAACGTGTCAAAAATGTCATGGTAGAATGAAAATCCTTTGGAAATATTAGCTTTTTAAGTATTTTTTAATGTTTCAAAAAAACACATTTATTTTGATAACTTATCTCGATTTTAAAAACCTAGTGATTGTACCAATAGGCTTAAATTGCAAAAGACACAACTAGATTGTTTGCTTCATGTTTTCAAATGGCCAATGATTTTGTGTTTCTTTTACACAAAAAATTCCCATTTTGTCACGAGTTCTTTTGTCAATGTTTTAGTTATTTGTTGAATGATCCATGTAATTTTATAAACCTCAAAATCCTCCAAAGCCCAGGCTCAATAATATATAAAAATCTCTAACTTCCATAGTTTTATAAAATACTGATGAATTCTTCATTTGGTGGTTTTGATAACTAACTAATGGTAATAGACTTTGAAATTGTGCATGATGAAAAAGAAATAGTTCATGTGCAATGAATTCAACACAGACTTCTTGTTCTTGAACACGTTCCAAAAACCTCAAAAAGTCCTCTAATTACTCTATAAAAATGCGAACCTATGTTGCAACTACATCAAGTAAGTTATATGTTTCTTTGCAAATGCAATTTAGCATCACTTGCATTAATGCCAAAATTAAAACACCTTCTATACAACAAGAAGATGTTTACTCATTCCATTTTGTGCATTTATTGCAGGTTTCTATCCAATTTTGCATCACGGAATTAAGATCATGAATTAAAAACCATTGAAAAATGAACTTAAGTTTTCAACCTTCAATCCTAACATACATACATCAAATTTGTCTTCATGCTATTATTTAGTAACAAATGCTAAAGGATCTATGAGAAGTACTCTTTAACCCCTCACCGCCTATGATACTTTTGAGTATTTCAGAATTTGCTTGAAATTGAACAAAATGCTAACATTTTGATCAATCTTATTAATTTTCTCTAAAGCGCAACCATACAAATTCAAAATAGACATGTTATAGGTCACATAGGAAAAGAAATCACAACTATATCACTTATGGATTGAAAGATTTTAATGTTTGATCATAAAGGTGCTAAAATTGCAAAAGTGATTTGAAGCCTTTCAATCCTCTTTTTGCATCTCAAACCTAAAATTGAGGGTACCATATAAATATGAGTATGTAAAGTATAACATGCATAACTCCAATCAATTTACGGCTTCTCAAAATCTATTCTATGATATTTTAAATTGAATTTTTAATGTGATTTTTTCTCCAAGTTCTAGTGTACTTGAGGCTCATTTCAAAAAGCCTTCAACACTAGAAAGTGAAGATTTGCAATGGACACCCTTGCACAAAATCTTCAATAGACAAATCACTTAAATTCATTTTCAAAATCAGACTCTTAATGATGAACCTAGACTTCAATAAGAATTTAAAAATAATAATAATCACTAAAAAAATCTTTGAAAAAGGTCAAGTATCTTTGAATAAAATTCAGAGGGGCCCAATTTGGGCCCCTTGGGCGGTGAGGGGTTAATGCAACAAGTATGCCTTGCAAACCCTTTGTGCTATGTCTTTCTTAATTTCTTGTGACTTTGAGGTGATTTTAATTTTATCCTCCTTTTTACTACCTTTTCTCTCCCTCCCCTCTCTTTGAATTTCAAATTTTGAGTGATGAATAGACATCCAATGCTTAACACCCAATGCTTTACAATAAAGAATTTCAAACTTATAAAAGAGAATTTAGGAAAAAAAATCCAATAACTTTTCACCCTTTCTTTGGGTGTTTTTTCCGTACCCTTCCTCTCTCTAATAAAATTAATGATGTTAATGGAGAACTATTTCATGAAACAAACAACCAATCTTTGTAACATAAATCAACACACAAACTCCTTCTTAGTATTTATTTTTTATATTCTCATTTAAAACACATTCTCCCAATAGAAATGCTGTACGTCTAATATAGTCACCTTTGGAGGTTTTTTTTCATAAAATGATACAACAATAATTCTCAAGCTTGCATATGTTCGGTTGATTTTACTATAAGTGAAGAACTCCTTGTGTATTTACATTTCTACATTGGTTGGCTTAGTTGCTTAAACTATACGAAAAAACCTCCCCTGTTAAATCATCTCAATAACCAAATACTTCGGGGAGTTCAGTATATAGGGGCTTCATGGGTAACATGCATGCAATGTCCTATAAGAGAGGGCTATGTAGATAAATTATTTGGATTTTCACAAGGCTATCTTTACCTAAATTTCTAAAATGAAGGCATTTCATATACCCTATACTTCATTTTTAAAAATTTCTCTTCATCTTTTTTTGTACCCTATGTTCATTATAAATACATAATGACATGGGAAGAAATTCACCCACTAGTTCCAAAATTAGTGACATTCATTGTTAGGATTTAGGCATGCAAAAATTGAACCCTACACTTAGAGTAGCTTATGGCTTGCACTTGTAAACATTGAGTTCCCTTGATTCACCATGAATGCATTTACAACATTTGTCAATTAGCCATTGAGCAGTGTGGCTAAAAAATAATATGAACGTACTAATCATGCCCACACAGGAAGATAATGCCAACTAATCCCTGAACAATAAAGCTTGCATTAATTAATTCCCATCTTACCCCAATTTTGTATCTTTAAACTGCATGCTTGAACAACACATGACGTGTCCTCTTGATTGCCCATAAATAATCATGAAGAAGTTGCTTAATTAATACAGGGCATTGGATCCTACTTTGGATACCTACAAGAGTAATAACCATGAAAAAAAACCTAGACCCATAGCTAATAGAAGTCTTGATTTTTTATTTCTTATTTTAACAACCCTATTGTAGAACTAAAAAATATGTAATATTGATTAATAAACACTACCCTTCATTACTTATAAAGACCCAAAACCTATTAAAGGGAAGCTTATTTATTTCCAAGCCATATCAAAAATTTAGGACCAAGGCAATTAAAATAACCCTTCATTTGATTACACGTGTACCAAACAAAAATGGGAAGTACACTCCCCAAGCCAAATACATCTTAACTTTACTCTAGCATTTACCAGCAATTTGTAATTGTATAAAAAATGTCATGGTTGTTAAGTAGCAAGTGAATATCATTAGATGTTGGTTTATGCATCCAATTATTTACAAGAGGAGAGCATACAAGAAACTCTCAGATGTCTTTTAGATGTAAAACATGCCAAAAGAAGCCTTTTTCCAAATTTTTATTTATCTATATATATACAAAAAAATTGGGTGCTTGTGTGTGTGCGTGTGTGTTGGTTTGATGAATTCACTTTTGGCTCCCTTTCCGCCTAAAAGTAGCAGTAGAGCACCAGTTTGACCCAAGTTGAAATTGGACAAAAGTAAAAGTGCAAAAGTTATAAATGGAACAAGTTTGTGAACTCATTTTGTGATAGCAAAATGGGTTTACAAATTCATAATCTATAAATAAACTTGCACTACAACATGTTTGTTCAGTCAATATTGACCAATGGTGCGATGGGGGCATGGGGGCATGGGCACATGGGGAGGCATGGGATGGGGCATGGTATGGAAGAGATGACACAGGATGGGAGCATAGAAACATTGCATACTAGTATACTACCCGTCGTACCGACAAAATTATGCCCTCCACCCCTTATCTACGTGCCTCCCTATCCCCGTGTCCCATATTCCTGTGTCCCATATCCCTGAGTCTCATGTCTCCGTGCGCCTATCCTCGTGCCCCCTATCCCCGCAACCCCTATCCTCGTGCCCCCTATCCCCGTGCCGTCTTTTGGCCGAGAGAAGATTGTAGTGCAACTGCTAGTAACCTATTGTTAACATCTAATGAAGTCATAGGTGATTTTCCAATGATGGTGCAACTACCATTGACATGTTGTTAACATTTAGTGAAGCCATAGGTGATTTTCTAGTGACTGTGCAACTACCACTGACATGTTGTTAATGTCTAATGAAGCCATATGTTATTTTACTTCATTCTTTTTATAACTTTCCGATCCTAGTCATGCTTGACCCTATCCTAGTCATGCCCAACCCCAATTGAGTGAGATCTAACTGACCGCTATTCTTTTATTAATATATATTAGACTTCATTTTGCTTGCCAAATGGGTTTACAAACCGCTTGACTTATAAATGTCTTGAGTTAGGTTACTTTGTGGGAACAAATATTACTACACATCATGAAAATATATAGATATTTATGTTTCATAGTAATTATACTAAATTCTTATACATCTAGAGGTCTTTCAAAAGATCTTTAGGATATGTAAATGATTGTTCATAAAGCATTAAACCCTCAAATGTTTGAGCATGCCATAGTAGCCAATACAAGACAAGGTATTTTTCTTGTATTTATTATGGGTTTACATCTTTACTACATTTGAGATTAATAAAGAAGTTGAAACATGAATCAAGGTTGTTCTTGTGATCTATTTGAGATCCCAAATTAAAACTTCTTGTTGGTAACAGATGCCAACTATACAACAACATATATACTATGCCCTATGGACAATTAAGAGTTAAATGTTTGTTAAGCTCTAAATTCCTAAATTGTTGTTTCACATTATCATGACATAGCTTTATTGATACTAGTATGCCTTGCCCCATGCTTTGGGCCATCTCTCTTGATTTTTGGTGACTTTTCTCCCTCCCTTTCTATGCCTTTCCTCTCTCTTATATGAATTTCAAAATTTTGGAATAACAAATAGACACTTGATGCTTGACACCCAATGCATATTATAAATTTTTTTGAGTTTCTTATGACAATCAGACATTGGCTCCTTTATAATAGAGATATGATAAATTACCATGTTTTTCATATTGAAGTTTGTTGCAAGAAACAGGTAATAATTTTGAGTCAAAACATTGTTATGAGCTACACTATTAGATGCACCTCGATCAAATGCTTTTATTGTAAAAGTATTTGCAATATTGCTAATGCCTAATACTGTCAACTGAGCGAATGTAGGGCATACACGTGTTCGTTTAGTATCATGCTTCATCCAAAATATTAGTGGCTAATATTTACTCAAAATATGACATATCCACATTTATACTTTTACAACAAGGGTAAAACAACAAGTCAGAACTGGTCAATTTTTCTACTCCAAAGGATTTTTGAACATTCATCTAAATTGCTATAACTAACTTTGACTATAATTCTCATGATGTGAAAAAAATACTTATTTTGAGAGTTTGAGTGGATGTGGTAGAAATGCAATGAAAATTCTAAAGATGAATAAAAAGCTTTTTTACTTTGATTACTTGAACCTGAAATTTCAACTTCAAATTCCCTTTTTTTGAGCAAGGAGAAGATGTGGAATTCTCCAACATTGCAAATTCATGCATTTAATTGAAGGATATTTGCAAATTATAAATCAATTTAGTCATAAAATCAGTACACAAGGTGTAGACTACTCTTTCATGCACCTTTGTTACAAAATCCATTTTTGCCAAAGATATAACACAGAAGTTTGAGGAAAAAATAACCACTGGCCATATTGCCTAAGTGAATAAAAGTATATATATTTTTCTAATGATTTTTGCATCAATCCGATTTTTTTTTTTTAAATTCCATCTTTCAAATAGAAAGACGATTGTATAATGCATTTTCTAAATTCCAACTATCATAATATTTTTTTGATTTGGAAAGTGACTGGATAGGTTTGGCTAGTCGTGTCCAGTTCAAAACAATAGTTTTTCCTAATAACATCATTTTATGTCAATGTTTATTTATAGATTTCAACTCTTTTTTCCAAAGCAATGAAGTATCACAAAAACGTGGGTTTTAAAAATTGACTCCCAATTAGGTGCTCTTTTTATTGAAATTGTTTTGCTCATATAAATCTAATTGTAAAAAAGTCCTTGAAATATTTAGAAAGCGTTTTGTTATCTCTACACCTAAGGTAGAGGGCTCTAATTTGGTTTGCCCTTTTTGAATGGCTCATGTAGAGTTGTCAAAAATGATGAATAGAGCTTCATTAATGGGTCACAATTTCTATGTTTGAAAATTGTACTTGTGCATGCATTATTTTAGAAATTTAAGAGAGATACATGAGCTATTGTTCAATATGCTCATTGGTCGTAATTGTGTCAAGTTTTGTCTTTCAATAAAATATAGATATTTGTCATACTAAAAAAAAAAAAAACTTGTTCTCAATCAAAATTTGAGTATTAGAATATGGAATGGGTGCTTGCAAGCTTTAAAGAACTTAGTTGAGCATCCTTGGTTCTGTAGTGGTTACTTTTTAGACTAATTTGCTCCATTTACAAACCTCCTTTAAAATCATAAATGTTACAACATATGATCAAGAATAGCTGCCTATGCACCTTTTGCTTTGATAAATTGTAGCTAATTTGTACTAACTCAATAAATTACAATTTAAGTGGCTATAGAACTGTTTCTTCTTTGACTCTCTACCAAAAGTCTTTCCAAATTGCTAAGCTAACCCAATTTTCCACAAATGCCCTCTTTCCCTTAGATGGTCCATTCATGAGCCTCCTACCTTATTGTTATTTTGGTCTTATGTCCCACTCAAAATTGTGTTTTTTTTCCAAAATGAAATGCTTAACACTTGCATGCACAAAGAACGCAACATTGAGGCCACAATGTGCACATGCAACTCATAGTAAGAAACTTACATCAATAGTGCATTTAGGTTGCTTCATATTGATTTCTCAAACATTTCACACTATTTACATATTTACCAAGATGACAATGACTTTTATCAATAATCATTGTGTAAAACAATGGAGAAAGCTAGCAAAGGTTGGGCGCAACAACAAGTGCCAAAATTGGAAACAAGGAGGTTGGATTTTTAGACAGAACCTGGAATTAATGTAACATAAAGAGAGTTGCATGGCCCTTCAAGTGGCCAAGGGTGAGTTATGAGGTATCTTTGCCAAGGTAAGGCAACTTAAATGCACTATTTGGTGTACATTGAATACTGACTTTAAGTTGCCCCACACTAATTCCTTGACATTTCACACTGTATAAATATTTATTGCTTCTACAATAAAATTTCATCAAAAATTACTACAACAAATAGTTTTTAAATGACATGTTAACAACAATGAAGTTGAGAAAAGACAAATCAACAACGTCCAAGTCATAAACCATGTGGAATCCAAGTATTTAGAGAGTTGCATGCACCTTCAAGTGGCAAAGTGATGAGTCATGAGATAACTTACCAGGGTAAGAGCATCATCAATGTGTACACTGCGAATGGGACTCGGAAGTAGCCGGCCTTGCGTTGCTCCTCGCCTTTTAAGAATGCAGTTCCTTTCACATGCCGGATCCTCCCAATCCTGACGCAAATACCGCCGCAGATTCAAGCATGGTAGTAGAAGAATGTAAGTGCTTGTAAGTTGTTGCCGAAAAATTGCAAGCTATCACAAGCAACGTGTCACTCCATCAGCAAACGCAATGCCCATTGTGAAACGAGCAAGGACACATGGAAATGAGAAAATATGCCGCCTAAGGAGGTGGTCCTAGTGGGGCCAAGTCTTGCTTTTCTATTCCAGTGTTGCCGTTGGAGCCCTAGAAGTCCCTAAACCTCTCGCTAAAGTGGCCCCCACCAAGCAAAATGCAGACCCGTCTCTTCTTGAGTGTATGCATTGATGATGCTCTAATGCAACCTTGTCAAGGCAACCTAAATGCAATATTTAGTGTAGTGTAAAGTGACCCTTAACCCTTAAGTGCCTCAGCAACAGGATCCTGTTGTTGGGGCCCACAAATTTATCTTAATTTTTCTCTTAATTGGTACGGTAAAAATAGTCATGGCTGGTCCCATCAGCAAAGAAGGTAGTCCTTTTTCAAATCTTATAGTCACTTTTTATGAATGTAATTTTCCAAACTGTGGTGGCCATTAAACCCTCCATTTTCTTCTAAATCCTAAAATAACTCTAGGCGCTCAAGGATTAACCCCTGAGCGCCCAAGGGGCCAAAATATGGCCTCTCGGTTTTGAAAATTTCCTTGTTTGACCGTTATAATCTTTTCAATGGTACACTAAAAAGACGTGCCTTTTTTCTTAGAGCTCCGGACCTATGTTCACTACCAATCGATACAGGCAATTTCTGTGGATCTCTTTTAGATAATAGTTTGATAGAAATGAGTTCCAAAGGGTTTGGATTTGAGTGAACTTGTGCTGGGCGCTCATGGGTTAAGAAATATGGAGTTGTTTGGAGCTCAAGCCTTGACTTCTAGCACTCCTGTAAGTTATTGAAACTTCCGAGGAAGGACAAACAAATTTGGACGCATGTGAATGCCATGGGCCCATGAGCCTCACGAGTCACGTCCTTGTTCTCGTTCATTCTTCCTCCGCTCTCCCTTAGGGTTTGTTTCGGCTCGTCTTCTCCATTATCGCTCTGCCTAGGGTTTGCTCGCTTTTCGCTCTTCTTCTTCCTCGTCATCTCTCTGCCTAGGGTTTCCCTTCCCCCTCTTCCTCTCCTTCAGCTCCTCTCAAAGCTCCTCCTCGTGACCTCAGCTACCACACCCGTCGTCTCCGCCATGCCGACTGTCAGCGTGAAATGGCAGAAGAAGGTGTTCCCCGCGGTGGAAATCGACACCGACCAACCCCCGCTGGTGTTCAAGTGCCAGCTCTACGACCTCACGGGAGTGCACCCGGAGCGCCAGAAGATCATGATCAAAGGCGGATTGCTCAAGGACGACGCGGACATGAAGCAGCTGGGATTGAAGGACGGCCAGCGCCTCATGCTCATGGGCACCGCGGACGAGATTCCCGAGGCTCCGAAGGAGAGTCCCGTGTTCGTGGAGGATTTGCCGGAGAAGGAGCAGAGTGCCACGGTGCTGGGACACACGGCAGGGCTGGTCAATCTGGGCAACACTTGCTACATGAATTCCACCGTGCAGTGCTTGCACTCCGTGCCTGAGCTTCGAGATGCATTGCGAGGCTATTCTGTCGCTGGAGGGAGTGTTGTGGATCCGTTGTCTCATACCCTAACTGTGGCCACTCGCGATCTGTTTAACGAGCTTGATACTAGTGGACGACCTGTGGCGCCTTCTTGGTTTCTCCGAGTGCTACGAGACAAGTGCGTCCATTCTCCCCGCCCTTTTTTACAATTATCACCTAATTTGAATTCTGGAATAGGAGTCTTTGCTTTACAGGCCTGACTGTGTTTCTCGATCAATCACAAAATCTCAAACACTGATACAGTGGGATCAACCTTTGTAAGAAAAACGGTTTGGATAGTGTCAAGGTCCACATTTTTCTTTTTTGTGTTCTAGGTTAGTCGAATGGAGTGTTTCTTTTTAGTCAATGTTTGGATATGATCAACAGTATATTCTCTCCCAAAGTGTTGACCGTATCCAAGCACCATTGTAACTGTGTTTTGTGATTCTTTTAACCCGTATCTTGAACATGTACGGTTGACAGCTGAGACTCTTGTTAATCGTGTGTTTTTTCTACTATTTTCTAAGAGGTTTTTGTGTTACTTATATCTTCTAAGCAATTCGATACTTAGTTAGGTCTTCTTTGTAGTTGAATAACAGTGCGTGCTTTTCAATAAGATGAATATATCTGAACTTCGTTATCCGTTTTTATTAGTAGGTTGCTGCTGGAGTAAATATCTTTCCAGGGTTTTGTTGTCCGGTGGTTACTTTCTCTGTTTCGGATTGTGGGAAGTCAACATGGTGAATGCACCTATTTAAAACACATTAACGAAATGAGCATGCCTGTGGGAAAGTTGACGAGTGAAAGCATTTTGATACTCAAGCAAAAATTTAACAATGAGTTTTCAGAAATTTAGAATCAAGGTTTGATTGCAGTTGAATTTTCTGTTGATTTTTACAGTTTAGTTGTGTATGGTACCCTAAATCAATGCTTTGTAGTCGTTTATGTAAGAGTACATTTTGAGTTTGATGATTTTCATAGTTTGTAGATTTAGTATTTTTTTGAGGATCGGTGCTGAAATCTTATGCGGTATTTGTGGTCTTCCTTTGTCTATAATTAAACTTAATATACGACATTGCAGGTTAACCCTTCTTAGAGCTGACAGCTCATAATTTATTTATTTTTCGTTTCCTGTTCCCAGGGATGGTAATATTTATTTATGCGGTTCACATGTGCAGAGTGCTGAATCTATTTCTTTTGAGTTTGTTTGTTTGTTTCTCACCTTTGGACGAAGGCGGTTTTCTGTGTCAGTGGATCTACTTATTTTGATTTATTTTGTAATGTGATGGCAGGTATCCACAGTTCGCCCAACAGACAAATGCCGGCGTGTACATGCAACAAGACGCGGAGGAGTGTTGGACACAGCTGATCTATGTGTTATCACAGGGGTTGCATGCGTCATCTTTGTACAAGCAAGTACCGCCATCACTCGTGAAAGAGTTGTTTGGCATTGAATTACAAAACACCACAAAATGTACAGAAAGTGGGGAATTGAGCACAGAGATGGAGACAGTGTTTGCATTGAAGTGTCACATCTCACAAGAAGTGAATCATTTGCACGAGGGCTTGAAGCATAGTTTGAAAGGCGAGCTGGAGAAGACATCACAACTGCTTGGGCGGAGTGCTCTTTTCATCAAAGAGTCTCACGTGAACAAGCTTCCACAATATCTGACAGTACAGTTCGTACGTTTTTTCTGGAAAAGAGAGTCGAACCAGAAAGCCAAGATCCTGCGAAAGGTGGGGTACCCATTGGTTTTGGACGTACTCGATTTCTGCACGGAGGAGTTGAAAGCCAAGCTAGTGGAACCTCGTAAAACTCTTTTTGCTCTGGAAGAAGCCAAAGCTGGGCTGAAGAGGGATGAGAAGGGCAAAGGAGGCGCAGAAGGGGTGAAGGCCTTGGAAACATCCACTCTGGCTGAGCACAACAGAGAAGACGAGGCTATGGAAGTTGATAGTTCAGCCACCTCTTCGTCTCCCGCTGCTGCTGTACCACAAGTGACTGGTTTGTATGATCTCGTTGCCGTTCTGACACATAAAGGACGAAGTGCTGACTCTGGTCATTATGTGTCTTGGGTGAAGCAAGATAACGGCAAATGGATTGAGTTTGACGACGACCAACCCATGTTGCAGAGGGAGGAGAACATTACCAACTTGTCAGGCGGTGGTGACTGGCATATGGCTTACATTTGTTTGTACAAAGCACGGACTGTGTAACGCCTGTGTAAGATTTGCCTGTCTGTCTGTTATCATAATTGGTGGATTCCCTTGGGAAATTCCTGCTTTTTTTCTTTCTTGTAGACTTTTATTGCAATCAGTCAAGCTTCCCAGTGGTAGGTACTGATGAACAGATCTGAACTGAAAAACCGGCCTTTTTTGAACTCGAGGACATAGCAGATTTTGCATCATCCCAGTCAGGTCTCCTTTGAAGTGTGGGTGAGCAAAGGACACATAGTTGTTGACACTCTTTTTTCATATTGAATTTGACCGTCTGGGACAGCCGGCTATCATCACATGTGTTGCTCCTCAGCGTTGACTTGGATGTTAATTCTGTAGTTTGACTTGACCTCTGCTTAAGTAATGAACAGGTTTCTGAGGATTTTGCTAATTTTGAGACGCAATGTAACTTGCGGGAGTAGACATGCCATAGACAGTGACGCTTGGATAAGATCAACCTTTGCAAGAGAATCGTATGGATAGTGTCCAAGGTTCCTTTCTCTTTTATTTGTGTTTCTAGGCTTAGTCAAATAGAGTGTTCGTTTGTTTACGGTCAATGCTCGGATATGGTTAGCATTCTTTTCTTGTCCAAGGTGTTGACCTTATCCAATCATCATTGTATTGGACATCTTTGCAAAATTTTGGGATATTGATTTTTTTGTAGTCCCTTTTATTAGTGGTGTCAAAATTTCCTTTACTGTTTCTGGGGTCAGAAATACCTTCAAAATACAAAGTGGGTATCCAAAATGCAGTTGTGATTGCTTTCTTTTAAAATTTTAGTTGGGGTGGCGTTCAGAATTTGGTTAAAGTTTTCACTTTGGCATAAAGTTTTGTTGTTTTGTTGTTTTGGTGATTACAATTTAATTATAGACTATTCTTAGCAAATTTTCATTGAAATTTAGCTAAACAATTATGCTCTTTCTTTAACATTCCTATAGGGTTGTAACAAGACCCAAAAATTTGTTGAGATTTGATGATATTGAATCCAAAACTGATTAATTAGTGAAGATTGAGTGTAGTAATTTTTTTTGGTCCTATTGTGATGAGGTCGTATGAAAAACAGTATGACATAAAATCAAATCTGAGGATAACTTGAGATTTTGTGCTTGACCCATTTAGAGCCATTTTAATGATCAATTATTATGACATCAATTATACTTTTGTTTTTGAAGTCGGATTAACAATTTGGCCCAGATAAAAAAAGCTCTTTGAACTAACCTAGAATTCAATTTCATCTCAATTTCTTGTTTGAATACTAGAGATATGGTTTGTGCAATGGCTTTGTTATATTTGATGCAATTAGAGTGAGCTTTGGAATTATTGCTAAAAAAAACCCTCACCTGGTTTTCTAGAGCCAATTAAGTTTTGGTGCTTAATTTGTGTCTCACAAGAAATCACAAAAGATGAAATAAATTTGTTAAGTTTAGATGTGATGTAAGAATTTTGGAAGAGCAACAAGTTTATTTTGGATGATTTATTGGTTGACATTTGGATATCTTAGATAAGGTAGGAACACCCATAAGCATCACTATCCCCATAATTGTCACCTTTGAAATCTTGGAAATTCTATGGAAATGAATAGATGTAATTACAAGGATGTACAACATATGAACATGAAACCTTAGTGTTGGTTATGGGTGCAATGGCAGTTTGCTCTTTCAAAATTCACAACTTATTCTCCCAGTATCCAAATAAAACATTTGAAGGTGCAAACTCATTATTTCTCTGTTCTTAATAAGATCCTATGATTTTCTAGTTGTTTATTAATATTTATCATGTTCAAAACTCTTAAACTGACGCTTATGGGTGCTCCTACCTTAAGTCAATTTGAGGCTATGAATGTAAAAAATTAGTAGCAAACACTTAAACAATATCCTGTTTTTGTAATAAAGTTTCAAGAATAATATTGCATTTTGTTATAATAAATTTCATTTAAGTATAATTAATTTTCTATTTTTTAAAATATTTCAAAGATAACTAAAAAATGTTTAAGATAATGTATTCTATTTGAGTTGTTTCATTTTATTTTTCATGACACAAAACCCATTTATATGTTAAAAAAATCATTTGCACCCAAATATTATAGAAACAATGCAAGATTATAGGAGCACACAAATTCTATCTAGAAAAAAAATCATTTTCAATTATTATGAGCTTAGGTTCCACCTTTGTTTTTCTACAATATTATGAATTAGAACACATTTATTTTAATATTATTACTATATCTTACACTCTTCAAGAATAAATTTGAACAAATTCCAAGAATCTAATGGATGAGTGTTAATATTGATGGTATTTGTGTTTACTACATTTTTTTTAATCAAAATAACATGCTCAATTACACTTTTGATTAATTGCCAAATTGTTCACTTTTTAAGGTTAAATAATAGTTTAAGTTAAGGTTTTTTCTAATCTTTTATATTTTGATACAAACGACAAATGATTCATTGTAAAAATAAATATACAAACTTCCAATCAAAAGTAACTTGGAAAAAAAAGAAAAAAGAAAAAAGACAAAGTGATTGTAAATAAATAAAACAAAAAACTCAACTAACAGCTAGTAAAAAGATTAAAGGTGCATTTGCAATTGGTTGTAGGAAGCGCATGACATTGGTGATACATATATTTCAATAAAAGCTTGTTCACAAGACCTAGCCTTCTTATACCACAAGTCTCAAGACTAAAGAGCAGCTCCATCAATTTTATTATAAACAAAATGTGAAGAGTGTTTTGAAAAGTTATGGAGTAAACTACTTATAGTGGCATCTTTGCTCTTGCCAAGACTCTTCCATTACATTCACATTAATATTTTGTTGTCACCAGAAGGAAGAAAAAAATAATATTAAAAGCAAAGAGGTCCTCCTAGCATGAAAAGAATTTTGTTCTTCATAGTCAAAGTATTTGAGTTTCTTTGTATGTTTTAGTATGGTGTAAAAATACCTCTACACTGGAGTAAACAGTAGCTTCTACCGCTTCTCCTACATTATTTGAACATTGATAAAGGTGAAGCGGTAAAAACTTAAATTTCAAGTATTTCACTTAAGTGCAATTTACGTCTATTTTTCCATCTGTTATAGCACTACTCTAACAACTTGAAATTCCATATATATAGCAAACTTTCTAGATCCAAAAGATTTGACAGCAAAATCTTTGGATTGCATTTATTAGCTTTGCCTTATTTGCAAATTAATTTTCCACATACTATTTTCTTTTTGCAATTTTATATATTTTTATTTGTTTTTTTATTTATTTAAATGCTCTTAGATTTTGACAAGACATATTAAAATACATAAATAGCTTGTTCTTTAAAAAATATCAAATTTATTTTAAAAAATCAATTAATAATTTTGTATTTAAGAAGCAATGTGTTTGACATTATATACTTGAATTATCTTAATCAAGTGAACCTTTTGGTTTAGTTTATCATTTTTTGACATGAGTATGAAAAAGATGCTAAAAATTTGAAAGGATAGCCATTTAAATGATGACTTCTAGAAAAAGTTCAAGTCAAAATGCATGCCTCAAATTTAATATTTGAAAAAAAAATCTTTTATTTATTCACTACCAATGCTTCCGCTAGCTAGTTTTACTAATATGTATTAAAACTCTCTAAGTTCCTAGCTTAATTGTTCACAAACAAATGCTATTGCAACGTTCATTTGTTTAAACACCTTAAAAAAGCATTTGTTTTTTGTTTTTTCCCTTTGTGTCAAGTACACCAACTTAGCAGGTCGTGAAGTTATGGCTTACCGCTCTGTGCTTGCTAGAATCATAATTGCAAGGCCCCACCATCAACATTAGAGTGGCAATACTAGTGGTACAACAATGCAAATTATTTCCAGTTCAATCAGGGTGGCAAATCATGCCTATCATTTCATACATCCCACAACACTTATGTTGCAACATAATCAAAGTATATGAAGTCCACACAAATTACAATTGGTTGACTAATTTTTGGATCAATAACTACATTAAGACTTTTGGTACGTATTGTTTCTAACAATATAAAAAAAACACTAGTTCTAAATGGTTTAGATAATTAATCATGTCCTAAATTGATATGATAAGGAAACCTAAAATTAAAATTGAAAATTGCATGGCAAATTAGCCATGTCTTAGAGCATTATAATAACATAAACAAAAGACAAAAATAGATTCTAGGGATCTTGACCAGCAGTATAGCCAAGACACGGCCAAGATTTCTTTAAGATTTGTATAGTTCAACAAAGAAGAAAAAAAGAAAAAGAAAAGAAATGCAAGTGTCTAATTGGAATTAAAATAAATAAATAAATTATTCACTACCAATATTTTTGTTAGTTAGTTTTACTAATATGTATTCTTTAAGAGCATAATAAATCTAAAACTCTCTAGGTTCTTAGTTTAATTGCTCAATCAAAAATTGAAATCTTGTTGTGTTAATCAATTAAAAAAATGTAGTTGAATTTTTTTTTGAATCTATAAAGTTTTTAAAGCTATGCAAGTAACTTGATTTTTTAGGTGAATAAAGACAACATAAAATGGTTGTGAGCTGGCTTGCCATTCATTTTACGAGTAATTTTGAGATTTGTATGGTAATGTGTAATTTTTATCAGGTAAGAAATTTCTATACTTAGTGTCTACGCATTTTTTTTGCTTGTTTAGCAATTTCAAGTTTTTGAAAATTAAAACTGATTTTTGATTTATGACAACATGTGCAAATTGGTGTTCTAATATTTTATTTGTTGTTGCAAGTATTATTTTGAAATTGTCTTTAAGAGAAGTCAGCATACACCAAAGTTATGGTCCAAAATTTTGCAACACATGCCAGCTTGAGGCACTCTAAAAATGGGAATAGTCCTCATTTCTACTTTGTTGCTTCTAACATAGTAAAAGAAACAACAATAAATTTATATTTTTCACTCATGGCAAATGACTTCATTAAGGTACATATTATTCTGATTTTTTCAAAAAAAATCCATTGAATTGGTCAAGTATGTTTGAAGTGATATATTTATATGATTTTTGTGTGACAAGATTTCCACCATCAAGTTGTCATAGTCCAAGTGAAATTGAATTTTTGAAGTTCTCTAAAGAAGACAAAATGATTATTGACATTACTAAGCTAAGACTTATTTCTAGCTTGTTTAATTGAATATTTTTGAATGTCTGGTTGTTGTTGAGTTATAATTAACGTATTTTATTTAGTTTGTAGGATGAAGAGCAATTTGTGTTTTCAGACTCTAAAATTGATTCTTAAAGCAATGATCTTTTGTCAAAAGTTTGTAAGATATGGAAAGAACAGCATGGGTGAGTGTTGATAATATAAAGTGAAATTTACAAAGTTATTGAATATCAAAGTTCAACTAGGGTTTGGATATGTTCATTTCAGTTCATGTTCTTCTTTTAAAGTTTTGCAACCCAAATTTGTAATTGTTTTTTTTGTGGGGTAGTTCTTAAACTCCATGTTGAAGCATGTGACTTTTTGGTCTTTTACTATGTGTTTTTAAGTGTATTTTTATTTTTAAATGGATAAAGATAAAATAAAATAAATCATATGGTATTTTTGGCATAAAATTGACATTGTGTGGGGAAAATCTTTTTGAGTATTATATTTTTCATCACTTTTAAAGACAAAATGGAAAAAGAGTAATGGCGGTATAAGTTCTTTCAAGTGAAAGCGCAAAGATGTTTCAAAGAAACATAAAGTAAGAGGCTCAAACTTTGTTAGGGCATTTAGAACCGAGCATATAGAATTTCCATACATAGTGCATTTGGGTTTCAAAATTGTCAGCTCCTTGCTGCAACCCTGCTTGTGCGTGAGTGGATATAGAGCCACAAATGAATGAACAATGAAACAAAAGTTGCTACTTTTAACCATAATCATGTTGAAAACTATCATCCAAATAAAATATGATAAAAATCAAACCAATAAATGAGCGTGACAGTCAAATACAACTTCTGTATATAAATTTTGGAATGGGTACAATAAAATCTTTATCCATACAATATACAGCCACTTTAGAAATCCTTCAAGGATAAGAGTGCACAATTTTATCAATTTCCTCGTCAACTTTCAAAACGACGATGTAGAATTCATTAAGTGCAAAAGAGACAAATTAATTCAATTGTTAAAAAAGAATTCCATCAAAATTGGCGGTTAAGCTCCATTCCAAAAACAGTGAGAGGGAAGATGAAAAAGCTTTCATTAAGCTTAGACAAGACGGACAAAGCTTTCAACCTTCACTTTCAGAGGGCAAATTATAGATCTGAGAAGCTATCCAGATTCTAAGAGTAACAATTTGAAGAATTTGTAGTGAGCTTACATTTGTAGTACATACAATGATAGAAGACAATAGCTCAGATGACAATGGCAAAGATAAACAGAGTTGGAAAAGACAATGGAGCTGGAGTAGTAGCCACTTAGATTACTGTGCGGATGACAAGGACAACAAAGATGACATCCATGGATTGTTTGAGTGGGCAAAGGGAAACCAAGAAGCTGTTTCAGTCTTCAATCTGTATGTTGAACAAGCCCTCACTAGCCACGATACAAGAGTAGCAGAAGGGGCATCACATCGAAGAACCTTCAGCTCTCAACATGTCGAGACTTAGGAGCTGACTAACATGAATGCTGCAAACAAGGGTGGTCCGTCGAAAAGATTTAGCTGTGACAATCAAAGCGCTTGGATGCCTCACAAATGCAACCTTGACATTCACAATCTGCAAAAAGGCACCCCTAGTTCCATGGACAAATGCACTGCAGCAAGAACTAGGTGTGAACTTTGACAAGACTTCAACAATTGCGGCGCAGTCTACTGACTCTCTTGCGACAACAATATGCACCGTAATGATACTCCAAATCTTCATTGTGGATAGACGCAATATGGCAGAATTGGCAGAAACCCGGTTGCCGAAGGTGGTGACGACCAGACTAGGAGAGAAGTGCATGCCACAGGCTATTTAATCTTGGGTGAGCACATAACAATAGGGACTCGAAACAAGCGGCAGCAACTTCTCACCAACAATCACGTGGAGGAAGGTGGGATTCATAGGATCAACATATCGCAACAACTTGCTGCACCAAATCTTAGACAAAACAACCTTGAGGAAGGTCGGTCAGCGATTCCAAGATTCCGTCATAGCTATGACCAAGGGCGTCTGAGCCATGTCAACATTGGCAATTCAAATTCTAGAGGCAACAATGAGCATGACCACAAGAATGGCAGAAGATTCACCCATCTACTTCCTTTAGATTCAAGTACATGTGCACATTCTCCTATACTATCACATCCTCCAACCTCTTAGGACCATACACAATCCAAGTCCAAGCAGAAGAGGAAGCTCAATGGAAATTGGATAGATGCTCAATTCAAAATAGCAATTTCAGATGTTGATAACGGAATGCCAATTAGGGAAGCTGGTATACTCAAAGGTATTCCTCCCACATCCTTAAGGGGCTACCTCTTTGGAACCATGCTGCAAATGAGAAGATGAAAACCTAGAAATCTATCTTTGAAAGAGGAGCAAGAAATAGTGGACTATGTCATCAAGATGCAACATCTAGGATTTCCCTTAACAATGGCAGAATTCAAAGAGAAGGTCAGAATACTAACACAAGCAAGACTGGCCCCATTCAAAGATGGTGTACCTAGACACGGATGGGTAAAGTGCTTCAAAAGAAGACATGGTGAATTGTCAATGAGGAAACCTCAAGCCTTAGAGCAGAAGAGAGCTCAACATCTTTGTCCAACAAATGTAGGGACTTTCTATACCCGCCTTCAGAGGTTGTATGAAAAACAGAGTTATAAACTACATCAAATATGGAACTGTGACAAAGGTGGCATCCAAGCTGGCAGAGATGCATGAGGAACCGTAATTGCATTGAAGGATTCAAAGAGGTTCACTCAGTAGTTCTAAATGAAAAAGAATGGCTCTCTGTACTATGTTGTGTCAATGCCAAGGGTGACAGCCTTCCCAATTTCTACATCTTCAAAGGGATGAGAAGAACTAGGAATTACCTCAGAAAAACATGGGAGAAATGGGCAATTCAAGCTATGCAACCCAAAGCTTGGATGACTCATTATCTTTTCAAAGCTTGGATGTTTCATTTCTTATCTACAATTTCTAAAGTCTATGGTATAAGTCCATCCAATAGGTACTTGCTTATTTTGGATGGACATGGCTCTCATGTCACAATGGAAGTTATTAAATTAGCTATGGACAAAGGATTAGATATACTGACTTTACCCTCTCACACATCCTATGCTTTGCAACCCCTTGATGTCACTTGTTTTGGGCCTTTCAAATACCTCTTCAAAGCATACAAGGATAAATGGACACTCAATCACAAAGGAAAAAACCCCTAAAAGAGGACCTTGCTCAATGGGTCTCTCAAGGGTTAAAGAGGGCATTATCTACTTCAAATATAATTAAAGGATTTGAAACTACATGAATGTTTCTTCTGAACCCTGAAGTAGTAAACTCAAAAATGGGTCCCATGAGGCATACACAATGGCTACAGACAGAGACATTGGTACTGATGCAGGGGCAAGTACAAGTGAAGTGCCAAATCCCAACAGTTTACAATAGTGGGAAATCACCGAGATTTTCAACGAGGTAGACGTAGACATATTCAATTGCGAACAAGACTTTGTGGAGATAGATGAAGATGACATACCAGAGAATATGGCGGTACAAGGAATGGGCGTTGTGGTCAATAGCTCTAGCAATGACGACTTCCAAGCATAGGGACCGGTTGCACGCGACTGTGATTCTAGCTTCAGTGCCTTATTGCAACTTCCATCAATATCACCACCCATCAAATCGAAACATCATCAGCTCCCATGGATTGACAATTCAAAATCAATTCTCCTCACGGATGAACAGCATATTGCAGATCTAGAGGAAGTCGCTGCCAAACGTCAACTTGTCGCGCAAGAGCAAGAACGTCAACAAAAAGAAAAGGAAGCAAACAAGAATATCAGGGAACAAGAGAAGCAAAAGAAATTGGAAGAGAAATCCATGAGGGCTGAACTAGCAAAGTCACGGAAATTGTACAATGAAACCTGGAGTTCAATGAATGTAAGAGCCCTTGGAGAAAAGCTGCATGCTGCAATTAAAGAGAATTTACCGGTTACTGGCTACAAAGCTCCCTATTGTGGTTTTGCCCCTCAAGTTTGCCGTGACAACCAATGAATTGCAATGGAGAGGAGAAGTGCCAAGAAGAGAGGGGCATTAACTGCCCACCTGCCTCCCTTCCAAGAAGTGCATCTACAAAGGATCAACATGCAACAGCATCAAGTGTACTTACACTCGAGCTTGTACAACAACTACTACAACAACCCTCAGTACATGCAACAACCATTGATATATCCGCCAATGCATGCAGCCAATTCTACTCTAGGAGGGAATCTTGCTCCAAATAGCTCCGGCAATATCCACTTGTGATAGAAACTGTGCAAACTCTTATAGAGGATACTATGAAGATCTACAGATTGAAAGTTCAGGCATGTACGTACTCTTTATTTAGTCCTTGTTTTTCTAGTAGTAGATTTCAGCATATCATCTCTAAAGTAGACGGCAATATGTAATTTTGATGCTGTACATAGCCTATGCACGGAATTAGTTGATGACATTTTCCTATAGCACAACTAATTGGAATTCATTCATATCCTTGGAATGTAGTGACTCTCAAGGACTACACATACACTAGTTTTTTATTGCAATGGCAAGAACTACTGTTTTCAAAACTCAATGCTCAATAATTGTAAGGATATGGATTTTTTAAATTCTAATAACATAAGAAGTTGCAACATCTACATCAATACCTTTTAGTAAGTAAGTAGGCAAGTTAGAATAATTAAATCTTTGAACTGAAGCTGTGAAATTCTCACCACTAACGCTCACCGTGCAACCTTTTTGAGTGAAACCCATAAAGAGTGGCAAATTTTGCAGCAATTTTTTTGATGGTTCCACACAGCTCATCTAGGTACAAAAGATATCAATCATCATCTGAATTTGAATGTTTAAACTGCAATTTAAGAGAGCGAGTTAAGAAACTGACTCCAAAAGTAATAGCTTCCAAAGCTACGTTTGTATTTCCCTTCAAATTCAAGCATGTCACACTTCAAAATTTTGTTAAAAACTTAGGTTTTTAGAACTTGATAGATCAGCCCACAACAACTAGATTACAATAATGTGAGTTACTACCAATCCCTATGACCATCAAACAAGTCAGATAATGTAGCTTTGAACAAGCCAGATAATGTACATTTTGTTGGTCACAATTTAACTTAGGAAGAATCACTGTGTGTGAAAACAAAAACAAGCACCCATAACTTTCATCAGGATCCCGCAGCTAACAATCACATACGAAAAGATATTGATATTGTAAACAAGAAATACATGCAGTAATAATAGAAATTGACCAAACACTTGACTGTCCTCAACATAAACGATTGATTGCACGTCTATAGTGCTTCCATCAACAGTTGCAAGACCCCTACACCCTAGAACTCGGCATGACTACCGCTAAGCACATTACCCGCAACCTCTACCTTCTTTCACTTACCCAAAACTCAAAGTAGGAATTATGATAACTGATTGAAGCTTGAAATCAGCAGATCCATGCACCTCAACGTCCAAGAAATCTTTGCGACTTGCAGGTGCACAACCTGATGGTTGCCCTTAAGTATCCGAAATAGTCAAGTGCGCCACCAATATGTTGATAACCCTGGGCACAGACCAAATCCCAAACTGCAAGTAGGAAGCAACATCTAATCATGTTTGTTCATACTAGAGAGCCACTGCTTCAAAGATCACTGACGACACTACAAGAGAAGGGAGCCTACATCGATACAACAGAATACAAACTTGGTGGGTGGATCTACGTACTTCCATGACATTGTCACAAATTGGATCTGGATCCATTGGTCAACCTTGCTGGAAACTTCTTTGATTTTGCGGTTTCAATCCTTCAGTAATCTTCTGCACTTTGTATTGCACGAGAATAAACTGAACATCATCATGCACATAGAGAAGGAATGGACCCAGTCTTTCGTCACTTGAACTATAGCAAAGACATCTAAACAAGTCCTAAATAGAAGGAGGCTTCCAAGAGCATCCCATCCCTTCTTAGACTTCGTCTAAACTTAAAAACCCAAATCCACTTCATTACCTTTCATCTTGAAATTTGCAAAGCTGCTACAACGCTTTATTGCTTCTTTGCTGCACCCTTCAAAGGTAGATCACGAAGTTCAATGCACCATAAGAAAGGCAAAGTAAACGTCAATAACATTGAAACACTAACACGTAGTAAACCCTACAAATTTAAAGCGTCGTTATACAGTATTTTGAAGTACTTACTGAGAGCACCTAAGCAACAAAAAGACATGACAAAACAGAGCAGGGATGCCAATCAACTCCATCAGACTCTTACCCCACCTCATTCATGCAATTGCAAAAAAAAAACAAGTACTTCTTCCTAAACGCAAGGTCAAAAGAGTTGATTGTCATCAAATAGAGTAGGGATTACAAGAACATCACGATAAGTTAGCATCGCTGCGTTCTCAAAAGTGAGCACCGCCCCAAACCGCTCCTCCACAGCAATGTTGATGAGAGACACAAATCGCTCTCTCGCAACAATGACGACTCCAGATAGAGAACGAACAATGCTTAACTTGAACTATATAGAACAAACGCACCGCGTTGCAAAGGAGCTTGGCGCCAAGAGCAGCAAAGCAACTTGGCGCTCCACGCTGCAAAGGAGCTCGGCGCCACAAGCAAGATGACTGTTTAAGCGTTTTCCGCAATGGCTAAGTCTTGTGGAACCTATGTCAGATTGTCAGACTCATTATTGTGACAATGGATTTTTCCCAAACCCTATGTGGCACATTTGTACTCCATCAAATGCAATTCTCATCCTTTGCGTGAACAAGATTAGAAAAGGTCTGACGTAGGATGATATTATGAAGGTCTCCATTTTAGGACTACTCAGCTCTAAACCTGTTTTTGTGGTCAGTCTTCAAAGTTCCAGGCCTACATTTAATTGGGGTCCACATTTGACACAAGATGCACGCTTTAAGGGCCTTGCTATACAGTTCTCACACTTGTGTTTATTGCTTTTTGACCTCACGTAATGGATTCACAAGCTGTTTTTACACCACCAATACTCTGTCCTACTCTCCAAATAGCTCCCTATGTACCTTTGGGCTTAATGAATTTTAGTGAATTCCTACAAACTCCAAAAAATGTATTTAAAGTGGCCATAGATTACCTTCTTCTTTCTCTCTTTGCCAAAAATATACCCTTCCTATTACCATACTCTGATTTCCTCATAGATGCTCAAACCCTTAGGTGGTCCATTTAGGAGCCTCTTACCTTAAGAGTTCATAATTTTGTTGATGTCATAGCAAGAGAGTTGTTATTGAATTTGATTGATGATGTGCAAAGCACTACCATTAATTATGATGCATAAATGATTGTTTGTTTTCTTGATGAAACAATGGAGATATTACATTTTTTCAATTGTGAATCTGGAGAGCGTAATTGAAATAAACATTATAGATGTGTCATATGACAAAATTTCAAGCCTGAAGGCTTTGCTTAAAGACAAGGCAAAGAATAATGACAATTTTAGTATTTATATTTTTTTACTAAGACATTTTGTATGCTTTAATTTTTAACATGTACAAAAATCCATAATACAAAATAAATAAATACAATATAAATTTTTATTAAAAAATACATATATTTAATTTTTTAAAATAATCTAATGACAACTTTTATAGTTTCTTTTGAACTTGACAATAATTTGCAACAACTCATATTCAAATTTAACTACATAAATGACTTCCCGTCAAAGTCTATATAATCCAAAGTATAAATACTGTAGAAAAAATTATAACAAATCATATATACTATTATTATAAAATTATGAAAATTAATTACAAATGTTATTTAGAATGTCCAAAATAATCATCTTCTTTCTTAAATTGAATTTTTAACTCATATAAATACTATTTATTTTTAAAAACTTCATTAAATGCAAATTAACAATCACTAAGGCACATGAAAAACTTCTCTGCACAATAAGTTCACAGATTTGCATTTTTCTTTCAATATTAACAATTCCACCTTTATTGTTTTTCATAAATTTGTAAACCATAAAAACTAGAAGGATGCTGCATTATATAGTTTTTTTTTTACACGCATTTATCACAATTGCAATATAAATGCAATGCTTATTAGAATTCAAAATGTGTATTCCAAGGAATTCTTTCCAATGACATTCTTGTTTATGCAATATCTGCATGTGGTACAAAATATTTTTGGCATTCTTAGAAGCTTTTGAAGAATTGCTTAACAAATTTGATTTTTATGTTATATAATTGCTGGTCAGTATCACTGGAGCTCAGATTTATTATGTTATCTTATAATAGTTTCATGAAAAAACAAAACATCTACTACATATACTTTGTTGAGAAAAATTGTACAAAAAAATGATGAATAATGTTGCAAGATTAAAAAAAACAAAACATATTATTTTCTCAAACCTTGGCAACAACACTTAACAATAAAAAACAAGCATCATTAAGCTTGTGTATTCCTACACATTAACAATATAAAATACATCTAGGTATGCAGGTTTATACTATATATCAAAGGGTGTAGTTTGCAATGATTACATTTTTTATGCAAATAAAATTTAAACTTCAAAATTTGAATAAAAGAGCGTCTTTACACATTTCATTTTTTGGTAGTATAAAATGACAACGTAAATACACCTTTTATTTATTTATTTTAATTTTAATATATGCTCTAATTTCTAGATTGCTATCAATTGTAATATATTAATCAATGTCCTTTTAGTTCTTCATCAACAGCTAAAAATTAATAGGCTAATTTATTTTTTTATAAAAAGTTGAAAGTGCATTTTCAACCAATGTCAAATAATTGGTAATATTAGTGAAGTCATTCTAAAATAATTCTTTGTCCATTGAAAAAAACATAATATTCAAAAAATGAATGTTTCTTAAAATATTTATGAAGCATTCAATTCATAAATAAAATGATGTAGCAACCTTCTAACAATTTGTGCAAAATACCAAAACATTCAAATTTTAGCATATTCAATGTTGTTTAGAATTGAAATTTCATTTATAATTTGCAATTTATAATCAAATGTATTTAGAAGCCAAAACAATACAAAACTATAATTGTAATTAAAACAATTTTAGATTTCAAACATAAAAACAGCCAACATTGTAGTTGTGTTAAATGACTTTTGCAATGTATGACTAAAGTCCATTATTAATTCTTCTAATTTTTGCTTTTTTATATAAACAAAGTGTAAAGGTGCTCACTAGTTTTGAGCAATATCAACTATTAGACATCAAAGTGACAAAATTTGGTAATTTTTTTTATAGACAGACATTGCAAAATACAATTAATCACAAAGTTTTTACAAATATGCAAGTCTAGACTTTATTATCATTTTTTCATTTATAAATGTTAGTTAGGGAATCTTGGCAACAATTTAAATATAAGTCTGAGTTTTATTTGATTTTGGTATTGAACCACCTAAGATGGGATCTATTAGATTGAGGTTTTACTTTATATTAATGGTAATTCTTTATTGTCGCATGTGACATTTTCTTGCTTTAAAATTTCTAATTTTGTATATTTATTGACAATTATTACAATTTCATTTATTTTTTATTCTTTTACTATAACATGCAATTTTCTTGTAAAAATTTGAAGCTGCCCATCTATGTAGGATCTCTTTGCTTTTTAACTTTTTTTAATTTTTTACATTTGTTGTCCCATGATTTCACATGTTGCTTTGGTGACGTTAGTGATGAGTAAATGGTTAAAGATGTTTTCCCTACAGATGTTGGTCTTAGCAATCCTGTATAGAAGTAGAAAACTGTGTTGGGACCCACAAAATTATGCAAGGTAGTTCATGTTGAGTCTTGTTTCCAAGGCAAAATTTTGCTAAACTACACAAAATTTTGCTTTCTTCAGCAAAATTATGTGTTGGAAACAAGGAACTCAACAAGAACTACCTTACATATTTAGTGGGTTCCAATGCAGTTTTCTACTAGTGTGTAGTTACTTACAAATTCAGATGTACTTAAAGAATCAATACATACAAAGTTATTTTTATAACAAAGCATTAAAAAACTATAAATTTGAGATTCCAATGCTATCTAGGTGCAGCGCTGCTTATGTAGTGGTGGACTATTACAAAAAAAGCGAGTAAAAAAAATTAATATCATTTTTTGTTATCAAAGTTGTCGTATTATTAAAGTTTATTGCATTTTTTGCTACAAGTTTACTATCTAATTCTTTCAACTACAACATTATATTTTATTATAAATGATGGTTTTTAATTTTAAGTGTAAGATAGTTCAGTACATACAATGTTTTCATTTATAAATTATTTTAATATTGTTTGTAAATAGTGTCAAGAGTTTTTTGCACAAAAAGTTCAAATAGTCTTTTAGCCTTCCATTTACATACAAATTTGTTATAGCATTTAAATATGTCCTTTTTGTATAACAAATGTACTTTATAATATATTTTTAATTCTAAAATGATTTAATTTCACTTTATTTTGCATATTAATCCATCATACAATTGTAGGTCTTATGAAATGGTAAATCTCATGGTTTTTCTTAAAACACAATTCCATTTTGATGACTTTGGCGTCATTAAGTCTTAGCCAGCTATTGCATTTAACTATTTTAAAAAGCATACATTTTAAGAAATAATTTTCATGACTTTTTTAAAGAGCCAATTAGGTTCTTTATCATTTTTAAAATTTTGTGTCTAATTTGTGCTTGCGGATGTTATAAGGGTGGCCGCAAACTTTAAAATAACAATTGCTATCTTTGAAAGCATGATAGCTAATTGTGCAATAGTTTAAAAAAATTGCACATCAAGTTTATAATAGAATTTTAATTATCAGTGAAACTAAAATATTTACTCAAGCATTGGATACAATTTTTGATTTGTATAGGATCAATATGCATTATGAAATAAAACATTAAAAAAACAATAAACAACTTGAAATTCATTTAAAAGATAAGCAAATATTGAATGCCTCTACATGACATAATTTACAAACTTAACAAAAATAATGTACATTTTTTCAATACTCTACAATGCAAAAATAAATTCCAACTTGCCCAAAGCATTGAAATGCAACATTGTATTTTTAATGAATTATAAAATTACAAAATTTGTAAAATAAAAACATTAATTTTTAACTAGATTTTGATAAAGATCCACATAACATATGCGCTTTTATCCAAACATGTGATTTTCCCTTTGAAAGATAAAATTTATTGACATAATTGTAAATTAGATACGTACTCCATGTTATATTTGCATCTAAATACTTTTCATGACATAAGTTTTGACAAAATCCTATAAAAGAACACATAGCAAATGAAGTTACAAAAATGTAAAAAACAGCTTTGTAAATGCTATAACGTAAAAACACAAGAAATGTCATAAAAAATTATGGTAATTTAGCAAAACAAAATTTAAACAAATAAAACAATCAATTGGACAATAACAACAACTGTTCATTAGAATAAAAAGAAGCGTATTTACAAATATCTAATGTTGAAAAAACGAAGATGCACCATCACAATCTCAGTTTTCAAAAGATAAAAAATTGTTACTTCCATTTTTAACTTTCTAGAAGTGTCTAACCTTTATGAATAGTAATTAGTGCTAGAAACAAAAAATCTTGCTCAATCTTTTGCCACTATTTTTTGCTAATCCATGTTGATGAGAACATTATAAACATCAATATAAATCTCCAAAATCTTTTTTTTTGCTCCATTTTTTTTACATAAAAATTGATGCTTAGTCCATTGTTAAAGCAAAAAGGATAGTATGTTTGCGCAATAATATTGCAGCTTTCTTCAAAGTCAATAGCAACTATAGAACTAAAATTATTAACTAGACTAATGAAACCCTAATGAGAACATTGAGTACATAATGGGTTTCATTCAACCTATTATTCAAGCCAAGCAAGATCTTCTTTTGGACATTGAAGGCCTTTCTACTAAAAATTCATCATTTAAAAAAATGGAAATGTATTTTTGCTCTAAGAAGTCCGTGGTTTTGAAATAACAACCATAAATACTTGAGTAAATACTAAATCATCATAGGTGGTTGTTTTCCAAATTTTTATTTAAAAGCTTCCATTTTTGCATTAGAAATTTTGGGAGGCTCCAAAAAAACCAATTTTTTTGTATTCATTCACATTCAATTACAAATACCTTAAATTATATATGATTTTTTTGAATAATTTTTTGGTGGCATCATCTAAAGCTTGGAAATTCAAATTTCTATGATTACAATTTTGTTTTGATATTTAATAGTGATCATACAAGGAAAATTCAAAAACTTCAAAACTACCTTCCAAAAAAGAGAAAACTACCCTTAGGCATTTAGGGATTAAAGTGTCATGAGGACACCAGGACAACGCTATTGTGTGAGCATAAAATTGTGAGCTTAAGAGCAATGAGTTAAGGTTTTAGGAGCAAACACCAATTTTGAGCTCAAAATCAATAAAGAAACTAAATAAAGAAGTTTTTCAAGAGACAATTTAAAATATACAATTAAAGGGTATTGTGTACACAAAATTTGGTGAGATTTAGCATTTTGACAAAAAGAAAATCTAAACTCAAGCCTCACGGATCCTTGCTCACTATTTAAGGTAGACATATTTTTCTTTGAGTGGTCCCCAAAGCCAATCCCTACATTTGAGGTGTTCACCAGTCACTACAAACCCAAGGTGGAGCAATCAACACTATTTGCACAAACAAGTTCTGCCACATATTGGTTGCTAAGCTGGTTTGGGAGGGTTGGAATTAGGACCGTCAAGTGCGGTTGTAGAAACACATCTAAGCAGTTTCAAGGGTAGTCTAGAATTTCTTTTAGGGACCCTATGAGTTATAACTTTGCCTTTAAATATAAAATCTTCTGCAATATTTTTTTCCACCAAAATAATGTTCCATTATAGCTAGTTGAAAGGCTAATCCTACAGATTATTTTCCTGAATTGGACCTTTCAGTACCCCAAATTCTCAACCTTTAAATGACATAGTATAGACAATGCTATATAATTGGCATTTGCTACCAATAAGAAGTTTTGATTTGGAATCTCAAGTAGCTCACTCAAATTGCTTTGATTTGTTCTCCAACTTCTTTGTTGATCTCAAATGTAGTAGAAGTGTGAATCTATTCCAAATACAAGAAAAACACCTTGTATTCTACTGGTTGACTAGTCACAGTAGCACACTTAGACGTTTGGGGTTAAACAGTTGGGTTTGGATATGTCTACCTCAACATTCTTTTAGAAAACAACAACGCTGGCATTGAACCAATCGAATTAAGCTACATTGAATATTGCATTTAGGTTGCCTTATCTTGGTAAGTTATCTCATGATTCATCACTTGGCCACTTGGAAGTGCATGCAACTCTCTAAATACTTGAATTTCACATGGTTTATTACTTAAAAGCTATAAATTTGTCTTGCCATTTCAAAACTATTTGTTGTAGTAATTTTTGATGAAATTACTGTAGCTGTAGTAGCATTTAGTACTCATATTGTGTGAAATGTCTAAAAATTAATGTAGGGCAACCTAAAGGTAATATTCTATGTAATGAACTTGAAAAGCAAAGCCATCAATTCAGCGGTGCTTTGGGCCGTTCTAGCCTTCCCTTGTTCTCTCAGCCCACGTTCCCGTATTCTCCCAATCCACGTTCCCACGTTCTCCCAACCCATGTTCCCACGTTCTCCCACCCACGCTCTTGCTCCTCATCACACTCTCTTTGTAAACCCCCGTTGGGAAAATGCTAGTTCATTTGCGAGGTGGCTTCTACACTGCAATCTGCGCGATTAGGTGATTTTCCCCACATAATCGGGCATTACGTTTTTCTCATCAAGAAAAGACTTCATCCAACTACTGCATTACAATATTCATCTGATTGAGCATTTTCCTAGCAGGCTTTACGTCGGGAAACGCCATCATCGTCGAGCATTGTGCGAAAAAAATTGGCCTCCTCGTCGGGTCTGCCCTCCTCGTCGACCACTTTTTTTTGCACAATGCCTTCCTTTGGCGGCATTGCCCTGTACGCAATTGTGCTCATCTTGATTTTTGCACTAGGGGTAGTCATAGTTGCATTTCCGCATTCTCAATCTTCACAGAAAACCGCCGTGGCACCTCCTTCGCGACTCGCGCAAGCGCAGTTATGTGAAGATTGAGAAATTTTTTTATTAGCACCCAAGCATGAAGAAATGGGCTGAGAAAAAAAATTGCGTGAGATTTCTTACCGTGGTCTATCTGTTTACCTGCTTGTGAATTGCTTTTCACCCCCACTTTTTCTACTCCTCCAATGGATGACCGTGTTGCCTTCCTCTAAGTAAAACATTCTCCATTCTTCATTCTCCATCACCCGCAATGGAGGGGCCACCTCCTTCCATGAAAAATTGCTCACATTGGCTCGTACACTCACTCAACCATTTCTCAATCTTCACGAAAAATTCTGTCTCAGACCAACCGTGACTACCCCTACTGTTTCGGCGAGCAATTCCGGGGGCGGTAGAGGAACTCTTAAGCTTATGTCCTGAGAATTTCTGCTATCAAAGCTTGCGAGTTGCGTCGTTGTCACGAACTCGCAGGAGCCCCGGGCTATGGTAGAATAAAATTCAGTGTCGGAGCTACCTTTCCGTGTAGATAAAGAAACAGCAGTGATGATGTTGCGAGAGGAGATCAATTGAGGCATCTCATCTCATAGTTGCAGCAGCAGCAGCAGCTATGGCGGTCGACCTCTCCATCATTCGGCCGCTCTGTATTCCTGCCACTTTACCGCATCCAATTGTCGCCCGCATTTTTTTAAACAAAGTACGTGACAGACACGCATCAGCTAACCCTAGTTCTTTCTCCAGAACCGGCGCTGTTCCGATGAAATGGCTCCGGAGTACCGTCGCGCAATTCCAGAGTAGCGACACTGCGAAGTCGAGTAGTAGTAGTAGAAGAGTGTTGCCGTCGATTGCGCCAGCTGTTGTTCCTCTTTTGGAATCTCTGGAAAGCGAAGTGGAGTTTGAGGAGGAGGAGATGCTGGCGAGTGTGCGAGAGTTGCCGTTTCCGGCATGGCGAGGGACATTTATGAAGCTGTGCGCGTCGAAGCGTTCGGTGACGGCTACGAAATTGCTTACTCTGTTACAAACGAGCGACAACAACATTTGTGAAGCGCAGTCGATGGACTTGTTGTGCGCGATTGTGATAACTGGACTTAGCAAAGAGAGTCGGCTTGAGGAGGCGAGGCTTTTGTTTGAGAAGCTCGGTGGCATGCCGCCGGGGCCTATGGCGTACAATGCGATAGTAGGCGCGGTAGCCAGGGAGCATCAGTACGAGGAGGCCGTGGAGTTGCTGGACCAGATGCGCGGCGCCGGGTTTCAGCCGGACAACATGAACTACACGCTGGTGTTTCAGGCGTGCGCAAAGAAGCGGGCGAGTGTGGACGTGGTCGCTAGGGTTTGTGCGGACATCAAACAAGAAGGGCTCGAAATGGACACCAAACTTTACAACGACGTGATCAACGCGTATTGTTGTGCTGGTGATCCGGATAAGGCTTTTCATTATATGGATTTGATGCAAGCATGCGATTTGTGTCCAGATAGTCGAAGTTATGCGGCGTTGATTGAAACGCTGGTTGTGGAGCGAAGAATCGATGACGCCGAGGCGGTTTATGCTGAGATGAAGAGCAAATCGGTGGCGGTTAGTCTTAGAGCTGTGAATGCTCTGCTTGCTGCGTATACGCGGTTGAGTTTGTTGGAGCAGGCGGAACAATTGGTGCAGGACGTCGAAGCGGCAGGTTTGAAATTGACAACATTTAGTTATGGTTTACTCATTGACGCTTATTCAAGGGCAGGTCGGTTGGAACAAGCGCTTGCGATGTATCAGACTATGAAGGATGCGAGTGTGCAAGCGAATGCATTTATTTACTCACGACTAATGGTAGCTTACAGGAATGCAAGGCAATGGGACGGTGCTATTCGGCTTCTCAAGGAAATGTATGCGGCCAATGTGAAACCTAACCAGTATATTTTCAACATTCTTATTGATACGTACGGAAAATTTGGACGATTGCCTCAAGCAATGCGTGCGTTTGCGCAAATGATCAAGGAGGGGTTTAAACCTGACGTAGTGACTTGGAATTCTTTGATAGAGGGACATTGTCGAGCCTCGTTAGTAACGGAAGCACTAGATCTGTTGAAACAAATGCAGGAACAAGACTGTACCCCGTCAGTACATACATACAACATTATTCTGAATGCACTTGGTTGGCACCGGAAATGGAAGGAGATGGCTGAACTGCTTGATGACATGCATTCTAAAGGTCTCAATCCCAATGAAGTTACGTATACCACTCTAGTTGATATTTATGGGACATCGAAACGGTACAGAGAAGCTTCGGAATATTTGGATCAAATGAAGGAACAAGGTTTACAACCTACCACGAGTGTGTATTGTGCACTAGCTAATGCTTATGCTAAGCAGGTAAGCATCTGGATTTTTTCTTCTAAATAAGCTTTCATCTTCGTCTCCCAGCTTATTTTTCTATTGCATCGAAGATGTCATCCCGTGTTTAACCATTTTGAGCCGTTATATCTGAAGCAAGTAGAAATGAGATTTTTGTTAGTTTGAGCTCCAGACGTTCATTCTTTACTCTCTGTATTGTCCTCGAATCTCCCTGGCTCTTATGTCAGAATCGCTCTGTTGTAGCTGGACGATCAATTTATTTAGTTCATCTGTTTGTGTTTGCTCACTTTACCTTTAGGATAATTTAATATATTTCAGTGATTTTATACAGAATTGCTGCGTCTGTTTGAATGAAGCTATTCTGTTTGGGTTGACGGTCAGACTGGCTCATACTTTAAGATATCCTCATAACATGTTTTCTGTATTCGCGTTTGAATTTGCACGAGCAAAACTCTCCTTGACTAATCACGCTTCGAATTTGTCAGGGCTTATGTGAGCAAGCAATGGAAGTTTTTAAGGGTATGGAGAAAGATGGGGTGGAATTAAACCTATCAATGCTCAATCTCTTGATTAACGCATTTGGAGTTGCGGGAAGACATATTGAGGCCTTCTCGGTATTCGATTACATTCTAGATGTGGTGAGGTCTCATCCTGAACAGTGTAGAATTCCTGATTAAGTTTTTGTCTCGATGCTCTTTCTACCGTAAAACAATCATTATCCTCATATTTGAAGCGAAATGACTTCATCTGTCACATCCTCTGGACTGTGATGCCACCATGTCAGTTTGTGCATTTGTTTTGAGAGTCATATCAGATTCGTCTCAGCAGATAGTTTCTGGAATTGATTGATTTGGATGTGATTCTGATTTTCATCATTGTGGTTTTTGCTGTGAAGGGAATGAGTCCAGACGTGGTTACATATACTACACTAATGAAAGCACTGATAAAGGCAGAGCAACTTGATCAGGTCAGCCACTCACACATGATTACTTCTGCATATTTCTTGACATGTAACAAAGCAATGAGACTTCTGAAGTCTCGAAATTAAGAAATTAATCTAGTAACATATCCTTCGTAAATAATTAAGTATGCCCTGTAATTAGATATTTTTAGTGAACTAAAATTAGGAATTTCACCATGACTGCTACTTAATGTATGTGTATTTATTATTCTCAACGCTGAAATTACCCGTTGAGCGTGCACTTTAGTGGACATATATTCTTTCTTAAATGGTACTTAATTACTGAATTCGTAGTCCAAAAATCTGAGCTGACATGATTTTCGAAAAACACATATAATTTACAGCCTTTCTCGCTTCAGAAAAACGTGTTGATACATTGAAGGACCACAGTCTTATGATTCAAAACCTTGTTTTATATTCCTTTATCTGCAGGTTCCAGCGGTGTATGAACAAATGGTAATAGCTGGTTGTACTCCTGATGATATGGCCAAGGACATGCTTCGAAGTGCTCAGCGATTTAAACAGCGAGGCGCAAATTTCAATAAGAAGGAATTGTTCCTAGCCAAAAAGGATTTGGAATCGAGATACTCGGAATGGATGGACTTTCAAGCCGGGTATGACTCATACCGGTACTAATCTTTCTCACCTTGTATTAAAAAAATTCTCCTCACCAATCCTATCTCCAGAGAAAAGTGTTTGCAATGTTGTTATTCCAGACCTGCGTTCGGAGAATTTTTTGACCTTTCCTTTCATTTTTCATATTCAACCGGTTTTCTACGCCTTCACTCCGGATATGCCTTTATTTATACTATATATATTTATGTTTATACGGTGATTACATTTTTTTGAAAATTTGACCGGTTTCTATCGCAGTTTCAGTATCCAACCGGTCTTCTTTTTAGAATTCACCGGTTCAGAATATACTAATTGCAGGTTCTCCCCGAACGTTGATGTAGACTATCTTAGGGATCCTCAGTAGAGTTCGAATACTTTATACTTGCTGTCGCTCTGTTATACAGAAGTACCTTCATGGAGGAACTCCAGGGAAGAGATGTCAAATTTAAATTATTTGTGTACTGATACATGAAACAAAAACTGTTGATCTGTTGTTTTGACCGTGGTACACAGTTCGTTTTTTATCATTCTCAATCTTCACGGAAACCGACGTGGCTGTCAGTCCGCGACTCGCGCGAGCGCGCGAGAGGTTTTCCGTGAACATTGTGAACATTGAGAAATTGAGAAATTTTTTTATCCTCGCCCAGGCGTGGAGAAATGGCGTCTTTCAGGTTTTTGCGAGAGAACTTTTACTTCTCGTAATTCTGGGTTCATCTCACGTTGCTGCTCCCATTGTATTGGCTTGTATTTTCACTCTACCTTTTCTCAATCTTCACAGAAATCTGAATCTCAGACCAACCGTGACTACCACTACTGACTTAATATGGGATTGATGGGATTGTTCGATACTGTTCTTGACTTTGAGACTTTTCATTATACAGTGGTGCTTGGTTAACGTCAACTTTTGTAACAGAAACGATTGGATAATATCACAGCCCACTTGCATTATGTATTATGAGCTTGGTTAACCCCTAAAGGATGTTGTTGTTTTGTATACGGACTCCCAAGTTATATATGGATGGGGTATTTGGATAGCACATGAACCCCATTGGAGTTGTACTTTTCAAGCCAAGTTGTAGATATACTCAACTAGGACTTTTTGGGGAATTTTTGACATTTATCATAAAGTCATTTCTTCAAGTACTAAATGGTTCTTGTACAAATACAAACAACGCTTTTGGTAGGCAACATCATTTAGGGGTTAAGGTCAAGTGCTTGTGTATGATCAACGTTTGCTTTTTGTCAATGACTCATCAATTAGAAAAGCGTTTGGTTAGTGTGCCAAAAACATTGATGGGAAAGCACCTCCAAAGTTGCAACCATCAGAACTAGGGAAATAATACAAATGAAGTGCTTGTTTATGATCAATGTTTGGATACAGTTAACATTTTTTCTACCTAGAAGTGTTGACCTTGTCCAAACACCATTGTACTCCACTTGATTACCATTTACTTCCAAATTGTCTTAATAGCTTATGGATTCTAACGGGGAACTGGTTGCAAAACATGGTGGTAGAGACCCCGCCTCTAGAACTTGCAACTCCCTTCATAGGATAGAACCGGAGGTGTGGGGCCTCTTTGTGGGTAGGGTTAAATTGATCAATCATGTAAGTTGGATATCCTTGTGAAAAATGTTATTTTGAAGTTATGATGTACTGATCCAAAACCATGTCTTTATACTTACTTCACTAGACAGAAACCTTGATTACCAAAGGGTCATTTCCATAGTCCATGTAATGCTATTCTTATGTGACCAAGTTTCTTAGTCTAAATATCATCACATGCTTTCTTTAACCCCTAAACGTCCACAAGGACGTTTTTTGTCCTTTACCTCTGAAAAAACATTCTGGTAGAAGAAAGCAAATTTTCATCTGATTTTTTCTCAAAAGTGATCACAAACACATGCTCCATCATGGAAGGCAAAAAATAACTTCATCAAATACACTCATATTTTTAGACAATCCAAATTGTGAGAAGATCTATGTTGTCTTTCCTACAATTTTTGTGAGGTCAACTTGTACTATTCACTTTTGCAGCTAGCTAGACACTTGTTACACCAATCATAGTTCTAAAATCCTTGAAAAACATTGTAGAAGTCCTTGTAGCGGGCTGGCCATGGGGATAAGCCTGACGTTTAAGGGTTAAAAACTTATGTTTTGATATGCTTACATTGAAATATAGTCGTCTCTTCCAATTTTTTTACAAATCACAAGTACTATATATGGAAAATTTCATGGATACCCTTGAAGTTTGCAATATTTGCATAGATACCCTTGCTTTTTCAGAAATTGCACAAATATTCTTGGACCATAATTTTTAGGTATTTATTTGTTGTGCTTGTACTTTCTTCATGACCAATGTTGAAGAAGGGAATGTATTGAAACAAAAAATAAGCAACATGTGCACAAAGGAAGAAGGGAAGTGGTATGCACAGTAAAATGAATGCCTGAAATTTTGGTCTAAGGACATTTGTGCAATTTCTGAAAAAACAAGGATGTCTATACAGATATTGTAAACTTCAGGGGTTTTTGTGAAGTTTTTACTAATATATATTGGTAATTAGTCAAATCTATCTTGTCCTTTTACATCATTGAGGTTTTGCCTCATCTATGCTTTATGGACTAAAATTTTAAACATGATCTTCATATCCATACAAGAGATGCACAGTAGCTGTTTAAATTCAAACCAAAAATTTCAACTTGTTTGGTGTGAACATATAATGAAACATTAGGTGCTAAGTTACAGAAGAGTCATCTCGTTTATCTACAATCCCTTTTTACACTACTCTTGGCTACCTCATTTCATCTATATGTGACACCTTTGTAAAATAATGTTGCAATAGTAAGAATTTTTGAATGTAAATGTATATTCATCTCTTGGATTTTGATATGTGATATTAGAAAGATGACATGAAGGTGTTCAGGAGTACATAATTTCCCCACTAGTTGTCAAATATTGAGGTGTTTACAATACAACAACTATTCTTAGTTGGATGCCTAGATATGAATATATAATGACTTTATCGATACAATCAATAACTTTCAAAGCACATGGTGTGATTTGAAGTGAGAAAGGTACACTGAATATTATGTTTAGGTTGCCCCATATTAATTTCTTGACATTTCACACTATATAAATATTTACCATTGCTACCAACAACAATGAAGCAACAAAAAGACAAACTAGTGGCTTCCAAGTCACGAACCATGTGAAATCTAAATATTTAGTAAGTTTCATGTGCCTCCAAGTGGTCAAGTGATGAGTCATGAGGTAACTTACTGGGGTAAGGCAACCTAAATGCATTATTTAGTGTAGATTATAGTTGTGAATTTCTCAAGCAAGAACAAGATTATAGCTTTATCCCGTCATGTGTATTTGTGTTTACAAAATTAAACAATTGCGCTATAAGACGCCATGTCCCAATAGCAATGGTTTTGTTTTTGAGTAAGGTATCTACTGAAATGTTTGCAAGATAGACTCTTTCAATACAAAGTCTCTTCTTTGCAATTCAAAGCCAATAGGATTTGGAACAATTCAATCTAAGCTTTGCGCTTCACTAGTTCCCCTTCAAATGTTGGAAGATGTACCTATACTCTTTACTGCAAAACCTCCTAAATCGAAGGGTGTGATAATTCTCAAAAAAATATGATTAATGTTCATAAATGGATTACTCATGAAAGGATTAGGTTAAGAGTCCACAAAGTAATTACAAATGAAAGGAGCATTGAGGTGTAGCATTGATTTTCAATTGTGCACATAAGGTGAATGGATCTAAAACCAAGTAGACTTCCTTGACAATACCAGCAATTTTATATGATTCAAGTTAGGTTATAGTTACTTGCAAGTAAATTGCTTTTAAAATTTAGATAAGGTCCAAAAATAACATTTGAACATTGAATACAAAAAATTATAAAAGGTAAAATTTACTTTGATATTATTATGTACAATACACTAGTTTTAATGCTTTTGTGCTGATTATTCTACAATGAGTATCTATTCACCATTAAAGTCTATCAAAGCATGTTTTTAAATACACTTTGGCTTTTGAGTTATTCTTAATGAATTGCATAAGTGACATTCAACCTACTCTTTGAAGTCCTCTTTTGGTACTTCAATGTGCATTGAGGTACATGTATTGTTTACCATCCATTAAACAAGTTTGTCTTCATGTATCACCTATAAACATTTGTGTTCTAAGGTATGTACACCCATAAGCGTCAAACTAAGGGTTTTGAACATGGAAACAGCTAGCAAATTATAGGATCCTATTATGAACAAAAAACTAATGAGTTTGCACTTTTGAATGTATTATTTGGATATTGTGAGAATAAGTTGTGATTTTTTAAAGAGCAAACTGCCATTGTACCCATAACCACTTTCAAGATTTCATATTCACATGTTTTACATCCTTATCATTACATCTATCCACTTCCACAGATTTTCAAAGATTTTCAAAGATGACAGTTATGAGGACATTGATGCTTATGAGTATACATACCTTAGAATGTGAACCTCTAATAGATGAGATTAGAATTGAGTATTGAATGTCATAAGGTTCATTTACCTTATATAGAGCTTATAGCTTTGTGTTTTGAAAAACAATAACTTTGACCCAAAAAATGTTGGTTATATACAAGAGGCCTAAGCAACACCTTTATGATGAACTTGAACATACCATAAGTTAACTTGTCGAGGACCAGGTGTTCAACTTTTGAATGATTAATGAACATAACAAAACCCCATGCATGCAAGAGCTTGGTTTTTTCAACAATATGTAGTTGAATTCTTGAATTTAGGTTTCTAGCATTTGTACAGTATGGAATGTGAAAGTTTTCTCGAAAAGTGCAAGTACGTTTCACCTCAAGTTAACTTTACTAAGTCAAATGATGGCCCTTCAAAAATGACTTTAAAAAAGTAAGTAACAAAAGACTCATAAAAAATCAGTACATCTTGAAAATTAACATTCGAAAGACATTAAAACGGTTTGACTAAATGCTAGTAAACCCGATGGTAGGTTCAACTATATGAACATGACCTTCGAACATCAATTGTTTAGTAGTTATACTAAATTGCACTTCATAGCATGATTTTTTAAACTTTTGAAAGCCTGCACTACCCATAATCATTCACTTAACAATTATGCCCACATGTACCAAGCATTTACATTTGCACTCTATGATGTACGCTACCAGCCCACAAGGGAAGTAATGAGAGAAGTAAGGAGAGAAGTAATAAGAGGAGTACTGGGTATGCCTATCTCAAAATGCTTTCAATTCAGACGTGTGATACACTGTTGACACCAGCTGCCAGTATGTGCACAAAATCCATGCTCTTCATTTGTACAGTACCCGTTGTCCCCATGTCAGAGAAAGCCAACTATCATAACAAATTTATGATGGCGTTTTTGACCAAGATTGGTCCGTTTTCTGATTGCCGGAAATCCAGAAAAATAAAAAATATATATACAGTAGACCGGTAGGTTTGTGTAAACTCCGGAGCAACTCGTATAACATTCTATAACACAGAGGTGTGCCTTCTGCGACACCTCAAAAGACGATGGAAGATCTCTCCCGGGGATTCTTGGGAAGAGATTTCAATTAACGAAGCCACTAACACTTGACAGACAAATGTCCCTATTTGGTTGAGGTGACGGAACCCTACTAGATCTAGTTCATGATGTTAATGACGACTTGTTCCATCGGTTTTGCCACTTGAGGATTAGATGACCTCATGCTACTGATTTCGAGGTTTCTTCCCTTGGGGAAGAAGACCATTAGTAGAACATTCATTTTCTCGATAGGTTGGCATACACCCCGCGACGTGCACACAAGTCGCACCCAAAGATAAACAAATGAAATGAATCAGAGATCATGTTTCCACCGGGCATCAGGTCAGGTGGCCCCTACAGCACTATCCATAACCGGTAGAGATACCAACGGGGACATGCATGGTGTGTTCTAGTGGATTGTGCCAATGCGTATAAATGGAGGGAAACTGCTGAGGTTGAGAATGATCTGAAAAACTGTTAGCCACGTACCCATCTTGAGTAGTAACGGAAGACGCTTGATAATGATGATGGTGATTGTTATTCTCACTGGAATTCACAGGCCGGCAATTCGACCTACAAACCAAAGAAACTGGTATCATCAGAACACATGATCTCGTTCAAATAGTACCATGCCAAAGTGAGCGTTAGGAACAGGCAAATTCCTAAGAGTACACGCACGTCACAAAATCTCCAATTCTTAGGCAACACCGTAAAGCAGAACTTTTTTATAAAGAAGATTTGAATGACAGCATTTCAGATTCGACTAAAGCTTTGTAGGTGCTACAATTAAATTCCGTATTCATATCTCCATATATAGCTCCATTATGTACTCTATTCGGTGTCACTCCCTAAACAAAGTCAATTTAAGCTAAACTTTTTATTTGGGACAGCTTTATTTACTAACTAAGATTGCAGTGCGCCTTCCACATGCCTGTGGCAACAGGAGAAACAAGGGAACATTCCGGTAAAAGCTATAATCTGGAGTGACTTGGTTTAGGTAGCGATATTAAATAGATTTAACGGGGTAGAGATTGGGTAACTGGCAATTCACTTCAATACGTCTGCCTCGTATCAAGCATTTAACGCGAGGTTACAACTTTTGACTGAGCGAAGCGACTGTCACTATCGTAGTAGTTTTAGAAAAGTAGTAATGCTTTGCCAGCTCACAAGACCACCCACGTTACTAATATCAACAAGTTAGAACTAAATATTACGTTACTTACAAAGCCATTACTAATCAGAGATGTTATTTGAAGTATGAGTATTTCGTACCTCTTATAAAGGAGCATATAAGCTTGCTGAGAAATTACCGCATGAACATCAACCTGTGTGACCTGCCACGACCATTACGGACCATAAGAGAATGTAGTCGCAAAAAAACACAAGCGCAGGAAAACATTGATAACATAAAGACGTGACCAAATTCAATTCGACGAGAAATTACTCCAGGCTTGGGTTTATCGCCAAGACTTTCATAAGAAAATACTTAACGCTATTCCTGTATCTTCAATTTTTACATTACAAGGGCTCAACATCTCCTTCTTAACAATGAAAAGAGAAGTTGAAAAAATAAGTGAACTAACAAGCTTCAGTCTCCTTTCCTCAAACAGCAAGTGACAGAACTATTAAATTTCGCATTGCCCTATGATATCTTGTGAAAGGTTCTGCACTTATGGTGCATCACGCATGACCTCACTCAAACAACATGCACATTCTTGTATGAGATACCTTTGAGTCGTCAACTCGATACCAACAGCCGTTGGGATTCTTCACCAGGCATATGTAATGTCCATAATATGTGGCATTCGAATCATCCACGTCCACATGAACAACAATAGCATAAAGAGAGTACAGAGGAGGCTTGTCTCCGTCCTCACTCATATACGAAGCCATGTCCAGAACTTCAGGAAATGTTATACGCTTGTTCAGCTTTCCAAATTTGCCACTCTGCAAGGACAAGTAAAAATCTTACCCAACTACATTTGAAAATACACATGACAGAAACTCAGTCTACAGTAACAAAATAATCAGTGACGATCCCGAAAATAATACAGTGAAAAGCTCCAGCCAAGGTTCATTCGAGGTAATACAGGTCCTGTTTTAGTGACGATGCCAAGAGAAGATTACAAAAAACCAATTAGTTACTAAACTCTAAAGGACCAAGAGAAAAGATATAGATTGACAAACGCCTTTCACATCTAAAACCATTTTATTTTTTTATTTAAATAGAAGATTGCAAGTTATCAAATATTAAATCCGTAAAGACGAAGACCTTTTCTGAGGTTTTGACGTGCCAATCATATTAAGCTAAGAAATTTACCAAGAGATGCTTTCCTTCTATACTACAGTAGAACCTGTCTAAATTAAAGACCTCTCTAAGTTGAACACATCCCCTAGTCCTAGCATGTTTAATTTAGAGAGGTTCTAGTGTATACAAACCAATATAACTATAACACATCAAAATATCTAGTAATAAAGTGTTTGAATTCAGATGCTACAAATTATACAATATAAACAATATAAAATTTAATACTGCATAACTTTCTATTAGCACAGGTTTTATGTCTTGGCAATAGATTTCACGGATTAAACGATGACGTTAGAAAATTCGATATTTTTGAAGGGTCTTTGCCCAAGATCTTATGATCGGACTTTGTGATAATTGTGAAAATTGAGACGTAGAATGAGCAACTTAGGCCTTTACGGACTAAAGCAAGCTGAAGTGATGTGCATCTAAAAATTGAGAACATATCTGCAGATTAAGATTTAAACTGGAAAGGACAGCGTAAAAGAAAAAGAAAGAAATTCAACTGCAACGACAGAATTATTCGCTAGACATACATGGCAGATTGAGCCCTACCTTGAATCGCTTAAGCGTAACAATGAGGATGTTGGGCGCTTCGTGGATAGTTATCTGCTTGCGAGCTTCCACGTATGTATTACACCTGTTTGAATTGGACACATCAGAACTAAGCACTCCACCTAACTTAGCACTTCATAAAGATACACTAAAATATCCTAAAAGTATTTGATCAAATTTTGTCGGTGACATCTGTAAATACTTATCTGAACAACCTCGTTCAGTAAACACTTCGTTCCTCACTTCCTCAACCGAAATACAACGTAAGAAGGCAGAAGACAAACCGGTCACACTTGTACTTGTTCTCGCCTTCCAATAATTCAGGAGTTGTAAATTGTCTAAGAGCGTCCTCTAGCGATCCAACATTCCCTTGAATCTCCACTGCAAGATCCATCGTGATTTCATATATATTAGACTGGTGACGGCACTCCATACACTTCACCTGCAAACCAGTTCAATAGCCCACGCTACTGTCACAATCCACGTTCGTCGCTCTACTTTATTACAAAATGCTAGAATTCTATCGAGGCGCATATTTCGATATCAGAATAGCCACACACATGAGCGGAGAAAAACATATAAATTTCATGAAAGAGAATGCATCAGTGCCCAATAGCGACCATCTTCTAGCAGTTGACGGTCTCACTAACCCCAAAATAAATGAACATAGTACTCTAGACACACATGGTCCCACGTAGAAGTCCGAAATAAGAAACCTCCGATACCAAAAGTAGGGCCAAAAAATTTATCACCCTGTCGTGAGCTTAATGAGTACTATATCCAAACACATTTATTTTTTGCTCAAAGTCACCTCATCCTTGTAAGCCTCCAAATCAAAGTTAAATATTTAATTACAAGAAATCAAACAAAAACCTGATATGACATCATTGCTTTAGTAATAGCATCCGGGAAGCAAGAAAGCAGCTACCTGTGATTGCAATAGCCCACCAAATATATGATGTATAAGGGTAGCTTCCTGAGAAGAACCATCTACAGTCTTCTCTCCACCAACTTCATCAAGACAAATAGATTGCAGCAAGTGAATAGCGTAGCTGTTACATCCAAGAATCGAGTTGTTAAAAGAGGGCCAGAACCGTACATGTAATCTAAGTCAGAAGCTCCAGAATGTACGTACCGGTACTGCTCACTTAGCAGACTAGAAGAAATTGTCGTAGGAAAAACTCCATCTTTTTTCTCAGTTTTCCGTGCGGGAGTGTTGATGAATATTGAAAAGCGAGTTATTCACACATTTCAAAACCGAAAACAATGTATTGGTAGAACTAACCTCATAAATTCATGAGCGTCTTCTTGCTTGCCGAAACTAAGACCTTTACCGATATTTCTAACATGTGAAACTATGTCCACTGGGGAAAAGGGCGATCTGTTCTGCTGCACTTTAACAGCATGTTCTTCCAAGGAACACATAAAACACCAACCGCTATTCTTACCTGCATAAAAAAGAAAACAATGACAATTCAGGATTAAACATCAATATAAGCAGAACGTCAATCACAAAAAGAAAAAGACCACACGACTACACAACTGAGAGCTCGGAGAAGTTCAAGAGATCAAACGACTTGGAACGAGACGCTTACAATATCGACGGTGATCCCCTCTGAGTAGATAAGCAACCAAAGGCTGTGTGTATGTAAGACATTGTAAGACAGCGTTAGCGAAGCAGCTGCAAAAGACAATGCCGCCATTAAAAACCGTTAAACCCAGTATTACACAACCTCACACCCTTCCTTTCTAACATTACTAACACAATGTTGCACACTACAACCAGAGCTAAGAAGCCCTTTGATACCTTTTATTTCACTAACAACAACAGTAATATCAACAAACTCTGGAAAAATCTCTGATAGGTGCATATTCAAATTCACGAAAACTTGAAAATTCAGAAGCACCTGTTTCCACAATTGAATAGGCCACAGGGAATAAACTTAATATCCCAGTCAAACAGCTCTACAAAGTCGTCATAGGAGAATGACGCCTGTAAAACAAGAACACAACGGAGATCTTTAAACCGAGAGGAGAAATGTAGGTATTAATTGCAAGAGGGTATCCATAAGATGCCCAGATCGACCTTCCACTAACATAAGCAGCAGAAGTGCGCCCACAGTAGAGTGCACGCAGGTTAGAGCAGATACAGATTATTTGTGAATGAGTATCACAGAGAATCTCCGTACAATGACGCCATTTCAGAAAATCGTTATAGATCTCCAAAACAAAGACCAGATTCCTTAAATCCTATACCACATCACAAGTATCATAATCGAAAAGGTAGATCAGAACAGAAAATACGGTGGCGAGCGACCGAGTACAACGATCAAGACTCTCTATTAGCAAGTCTATATCTGGCGCTTATGATTTTCCTAGGCTAACTAAAATTCACTAGCAGTAGAGAAGACACCTGCATACACCACGGGAGTGTAAATGACAATCAAGTCGTAGCAAACGAACATGTCCACGCATTGAGTTTCATGACGGATATGTGTAAACAATAAAGGAAGCATCACCACTGACATGGAACTGCTCCTTTACCTCATGCAAGATGCAATATTTTACAGTTGGAATCCAAGCCACCTGCTTAATCCGCCCACCTTAACTGCGCACCACGCCTCTTTTTAAAAATCAAAGAGCTGGTCGCCCGCAGATGTCAAAGCAAATACAAAGCAGAGCCTTACAAACAAAATAGTGCAATACCCTTATCGAACATACCTTCTTAGGTTTCAAGCGGCGTCCGTCTGCTGACAAGGTTGAGGACGTCTTCAGCAACGATCTAGATAAGGGAGAAACTGGAGCAGAATATGAAACGGTAGGTGGCTCGTAAGCGAGTGTAGGGGAAATAGCAGGCAAAAACGGTGATGCTGCCATTTCATCGGACCCCATGTCACTTCTTGTACTCCTTGGACTAAGAAGGTCAGAAAGTCTCCGACCACCCTCAGAGCTTGCAGGGCTGCTACAGGCTTGAAGTGTACGACACTCAAACTTGTGCCCTCCATGCCAGTGTTGAGATTGGCATTCTCGAGAGCTAAAAACACACAATAGCTTCAGAGGGAACCAAGCAAAGGGCAATTTTTCAAAAGGACAAAGAACGGAACACAGCTCTATCACAGACCAGCACCGGAACATTTCAGAGTAAATGAATACTCAGGTACGATCCCACGTACTCTCAAGATGTTATAGATGTTGCCATTCTTCAAAACTAAAAAACTTCACAACCGAGAAGAAGATAGTTCGAGAGGACTAGCAGTGCACATGACAAAAATGGTTAACGTTTTAAGCAAGAAACATAAACATTAACTGTTGTATTAACCAGATTACAGACCTCTTCAAAATTCGACAATGAGATTCTGTGGGCGTTGAAACTAGGATTAGTATTGCGAGAACAAGAATTACCAGTAAAACACACCCTTGCATTTGGCGCATCTCCGTTTCGTTGGAAACTGACAAACAATGCACGTACTCTTCGAAGTAGCACGCACTTTCGCCTCAACTTGTCCACCAACGTCGTATTGTGATCCTTTTTGAGTAATTTCATCTGCTGCTCTCTTTTTCCTAATCTCGTCTTCCTCAGCCATTTTTTTGGCTTGAGCTTCTGCCTCAGCTCTCTTAATACTCTCATCCACGGCGATTTGTCTCTGTTTCCTTTCCTCTTCCTGAGCTTGTATTCTTCTAAGTTCTTCCTCAGCAGCAATCCTTCTTTTCTCTGTCTCTTCAGAAAGTCTCATCCTAATGTCTGCATCAGCGGCTGCCCTGTGTCTACGTTCCTCCTCGTCCTGAGCTAACTTCCTTCGAATCTTATCCGCCTCAGCCTGTTTTATCCAAGCGAGTTCTTTAGCTTGTTTGTTGCGATACTCCTCCTCCTCAGCTTGTCTCCATTCCTCAGCCAAACGTCTCCGTCGCGCAGTTTCCTCGTCTTCCCTCCTGCGATAATCATAATTATCGAAATATCTATAATCCTGCTCCACTTGCGCTTGCCTGGGATAGTCATATCCAGAAAAAGGCTGGCTTCGGTATATAACTCTGTAATCATCCATCTGCCTCGGTCGAATACCTTGCCTTTGACGAAGGTACTCCTGGTGACTGCCGTAACCATGTTCGTGGTCTCTTTCCAGTCTGTCTTGCTCCTCTTGCGCTTTTCGAGAGAGCCTGAAGAGCTCGGTCCTGCGGACCTCATTTGATTGAACGATCCACTGCGAGCAGCGCCATAGAGCAAAGCAGCCTATGAGCAACGGGATCAAGACCACTGCCGGAATCTGTGCATCCAACAGGTCCTGCATCTAGACCTTTCCTGTCTTGCCGGCATCAAGCCTTCTTAAGAGAAGTTCCAGCCAAACATCGAGTTCTTCGACACTCGACTACCTTAACGAAATTACTAGTTCGACGTCTGAAGCACCAAAAACATTCACCAAATTCTGTCGACCTCCAGAAATAACAACGTTCACCTCGTGCTTTCAATTTCAAAAATAAATTTATCCCTCCAACGGCACGAATGTTAAGAGAGCCAGTTTAGAAGAAATCAGGCACCAAGAGCCTGACCAAATCTACTGCCGATATTCGTAAGATGAATTATCTAAACACTTTATATTAAAGCTCCTAGAAAACTCTTGCGCAGCCCCTGACGGACCGTGGAAGGCACAGCAAGGTCTAAGAATATTTACAATCGTACGGGCCAAACAACAATGTGCGCGAAAGACCAGGCGCAAGAGTCCCACGGATTTTTTCCAAGTGCGAGAAACTTCGTAAAAGCGATTGCGGTCCACCGCTCACACAATCTCAGTCCACGCTTCAACTGAGTGCTCCTGCGCACCACTTCGATTACCAGCTTGCTTCTAAAGAGCTTCATAAAACGCGCCGCATCACGCATTGTCTAACTTAATAATCAAAATCCATTCCTCTCAAGCTTTGAATGCCAATTGAACATAATCCAACCGTCCGATTTCGGATTATCCCCCCGCACGAAACAAATAAGCCTCCACCCTCGGTGTAGCCGGCCGACCAGGCCGCCACCAACGGCCACCGCACCCATCACCTTCCACCATTAGATATCGACTGAACTGCAAACCCCCGCGCTTCCGTACAAAGACCAGAACAACAATCGCAACTAGAACCTCCCCGTCACGAATGCCAAATGCTCTCCTCTCGAATTTTTCAAATGCCAAACCCGAAGCTCCAGGATATTTTATCCTCCACCGTCGAGCTCTTTATTCCGAACTCCGCTGTTCAGTACTTGTTTCGTACAGGCGCAGTTTAGTCTTCGCAGTCATGAACAAGCGAGCGACGTGACAAGAAAGTTGCGGAGGCTTAGAAATTGGCTACGAGAGTGAGAGAAGGCAGATAAAAAAAAGGAGAGAAGGAGCTAGCAAGGGAACAATGGCGTGTCTAAAGAGAGATGGCGATTGTAGAAGGAAAGCTGAAGAGGAAAGCAGGTTCAAATGCCAAAACCCGAAGCTCCAGGATTTTTCCCCTGCACCGCCGAGCTCTTTATCTCGTACTCCGCTGTCCAGCACTTGTTTCGTACAAGCACAATTTCGTCTCCGCATTCATGAACAAGCGAGAGACATGACCGTGAAAGGAAAGTTGCGGAGACTTAGAAATTGGTTACGAGAGTGAGAGAAGGCAGACAGAAAAAGGAGTGAAGGAGCTAGCAAGGGAGCGATAGCGTGTCTAGAGAGCGATGGCGATTGTAGAAGGAGAGTTGAAGAGGAAGGCAGGTTCAAATGCCAAAACCCGAAGCTCCAGGATTTCTTCCCTGCACCGTCGAGCTCTTTATTTCGCACTCCAAACCCGAAGCTCCAGGAGTTTTCCCCTGCACCGTCGAGCTCTTTATTTCGTACTCCGCTGTTCAGCACTTGTTTCGTACAAGCGCAGTTCCTTCATCGCAGTCATGAACAAGCGAGCGACGTGCGACGTGACAGTGAAAAGAAAGTTGCGGAGGTATAGAAATTGGCTACGAGAGTGTGAGAAAGCAGATAGAAAAAGGAAAGAAGGAGATAGCAAGGGAGCGATGGCGTATTTAGAGAGAGATGGCGATGGTAGAGGGAGAGTAGAAGGGGAAGGAAGGTTGGTGAAGCAAGCTTAGCGAGGAAGAGGAGTGACCGACGCGCGGGGGGCCAGCAGCAAGGCAGGGGAAGGGAAGGGAAGGGAAGGGAAGGGAAGGGAAGGGGAGAGCAGAGAAGAAGGGGAGACGGAAGAGTGAGGAAGTGACGGGTGCTTTGTTGAACGGGTCGTTTGCTTCCGGGAAGAGGCCTGCACTTGGAAGTGCAGATGCAGAGCACTATTCAAAAATGAGTAAATCTATTCAAAAAACTAGTATTAAAATTTAAAAGTGTGAATAGTCAAAGGGTTCCGTTTAGATATTTTAGTGCATTTAAAATCATTTTTTGTTTGTGAGGGCTAGAAGTTCTCCCCAAACTAGAAGCACTGCCCAAACTAGAAGCACTGCCCAAACTAGAAGCACTGCCCAAACTAGAAGCTCTTCTCAAATATCAATTTGGTAAAATTTAAAAAAAAAGTGTACTTCTAAAAAAAAGTTTACCTTAGTAAAAAATTTTACTTTCAAAAAGTTTATTTCTAGAAAAGGTTTACCTTGCTAAAATAGTTTACTTCAAGAAAAAGCTTACCTTGCTAGAATAGTTTATTTTTAGCAAAACCTTATCTTGCTAGAATAGTTTACTTTCAAAAAAATTTACCTTACTATAAAGTTTACCTTCTAGGAAAAATTTACACGACTAAAACATTTTACTTCCAAGAAAAGTTTACCTTGCTAAAAAAGTTTATTTGCATGTATTAGTTCTTTATATTACAAAACTTCATTAATGTAGTGGCAAAAGAGCATTCAACTCTTGTGAAATAACAGTTCCTTATACTACAAAACATCATTGTTATGGCAATTGAGCATCCCATTCTTGTATGGATTGTACTATTTCAAAATTTAAGTAAATCTTGTCACATGAAATGTATAGTGACAACATTGGATAAAAGAATTTGTGTTTTGTTTGTTTGTTATGCCAAATTTTAAATGTGGTTAAGCTAGTAGTAATGGAGCCACTTCTAATAGAGCAAATTTTGATGAAGCCAATTTTGATGATGCCAATTGTGATGGAGTCAGTTTTAGTGATGCCCATTGTGATGGAGCTAGTTTTGATGGTGCTAGTTGTGATAGAGCTAGTTGTGATGGAGCCAATTTTGATGGTGCTAGTTGTGATAGAATCAGTTTTGATGGTGGTAGTTGTGATGGCGTCAATTTTGGTGGTGACAGTTTTGATGAAGCCGGTTTTTATTACAATCAATTTTGATGGAGCTAGTTTTGTTTGACTAGTTGTGATAGAGCTAGTTTTGATGCTACCAATTTTGATGACATTAGGCTTTGATGGTGCCACTTTTGATGGAGCCAATTTTCATGGTGCCAGTTGTGATGGAGCCAATTTTAATGGTGCTAGTTGTGATAAAACTAGTTTTGATGGTGTGAGTTGTGATGGCGTCAGTTTTGATGGTGCTAGTTGGGATGGCGTCAGTTTTGATGGTGACAATTTTAATGGTGACAATTTTGATGGTGCTAGTTGTGATGAAGCCAATTTTGATGATGCCAGTTTTGATGGTGCTAGTTGTGACAGAGCCAATTTTTATTACAGTCAATTTTGATGGTGCTAATTTTGATAATGCTAATTGCAATGGAGCCAGTTTTGATGGTGCTAGTTGTGATGGCGTCAATTTTGATGGTGCTAGTTGTGATGGCGTCAATTTTGATGGTGCCAATTGTAATTAAGGTAGTATAGATCATTGTAGTCAATATTGAACTTTCTTAGATAAAAGAGCACATGTCTATGGGCTTTGCCCTTAGCCCTTGGGTGTGGCGCTACTAAACCTCATGACACCCTCCACACTTTTAAGACTCTGTTAGTCTATTATACCAAATTCCCAACAATTGATTGCTTGATGATTATTAAGTCTTGCCAATTCAATTAGAGGGTAGTTACTATATATGAGCAAATGTGCATTCAAAAATAAAGTAAGAGGAATTGAAAAGATTAGTGGAATAAAGCTTTTATTTATTGCAATTTCATAGAATAAGGAGCTCTATAAATTATGTTTTTTTTGCTTGGATTTAGATAATTTCAAGGCTACATTTCCTACACATTTTAATAGTTCCCTTGATTAGCTAGGCTAGATGTTGATTGCATTAAAACTCAAGAAGAGAATTGTTTAAGCTATTATCAAGCACTAAAATCTCAATAAACATATTAACATCTCAAATGTAGCAAGAGATGGAAACAACTAATGTTTTTCTGTTTTTTCTTTTGTTTAGAACAAACTGAAATCGTTTAATTTCACATACATTACATGTAAAGACATATGAATAAGATTCCATTTGGAAAGCACACAAATTTTACATCCAAGTTAAATGTGCAAGATTTTCAACATATACGGAGTATGTTTCATGCAATAACCATTCTAGATCAATGCATCTTTTTGTTAACAAAAAACATCAATGTACTATATAGAAGAAAAGACCAATCTAGTTTTTGTTGTCAGTTCAAAACAAAGAATGAAGCTCAAAATTAAATTTTTTTTTGTAATTAAAAATTTAATAATAACATAATTGAGAATGAAAAGGAGAAAATTATTTGGATGTTGTACACATTCAAACAAAGAATTTTTTTTTTTAAGTACAGACTTAGATTACATTGATAGATAGATTTGCAATTAGATACAGTTTAAAAGAACTTATATTACTTGGAAATTGCCAATGAGTTTGTAGGTATTTTATAGGGGAAATTACAAATAAGGGCACAAAATTGAAAAATATTACAAATAGGGGCATAGTTTCAAAATAATTACAAATAGGGGCACAATTTCAAATTAACTTGTAAGTTTTTATAAATTTTCTTGGTTTGAACATTGGTACATCTAGATATATCAATAACATCACACCAAATGTTAGCTAACTTCCAAAAAACTTAAAGACCTCTTCAAATCAAGCCTAAATAAAGAAACTTTAGTAAAGGGGATGGCAATTTTTAAAAAGACCTTTAAGTTTTTAGGAGGTTAGCTAACATTTGATGTGATATATCTAAATTAACCAATGTCCAAACCAAAAAAAATTACAAAACTACAACTTATTTTCATATTGCACCCCTATTTGTAATTATTTTGAAAATGTGCCCCTATTTGTAACATTTTTCATTTTTATGCCCCTATTTGTAATTTCCCCCTTTTTATATCTATAATGTTAATCCCTTAAAATTTATTTATTTATGTGTACAACAAGGGGAAGGTTGACAGTCACATATTAAAACATATTGTGATATATGCAAAAATGCAAAAATTGCATGTAAGTGGTTGCAGAACTAATTAAGAAAAAATAGTGCTTTGTCAACTTATTGTTTTAGCATTTATAAATCAGCATTTAAGCTATTTTGAAACTAGATGTTGACAATTTAAAAACAATGTTGACTGCCTATATAAGGTACTAATAACAAAAGTTAGATGATATGATGGGATTTGTCAAAAAATAACAATTTAATTGAGAAATTAGTAATAAAAATTTGGACAAGACAATAATGATCATTTGACAAGATGTAATAAATTTATGTGAAGTAGTGATAGAGTTTTGGGCAAGATGTTAACCATGTATTTAAGGATAAGACATTGACAATTATATGAAGTAATTAAAAGAAATACTTGACAAAAACATATATAACTTATATGTAGAAACATCATGTAGAGAACTTTATGAGGTATTAATAACAAATTATCACAAAATGAAGATGGAATTACTTGAGTTACTTGTAAGGGAATTCCATATTAGATGCAAACACCTTATCCAAGAAAAAGATGTGGATAACCTAAAGTAGGGACTAGTGACAAAATATTAGACAATTTATAAAAAATGTATTTGATGATAATGTATAGAAAACTTATTTGAGGTGTTGGCAAGAAACACAAAAGAATTAGACAAAAAATATAGACAATTTATGTTTCATCAAGGTGAAGAGAACACATGTGATATTGATAGTTGCATCTTGCACAAAATACTGACATCTTATTTAAAAATGGTACTACATGTAGAAAAATTATTTGAGGTACTAATGATAAAATTGGGATTAAGATGCAAACATTAAAGACTAGCCAAGCACAACTCTTTTTTTAAATAGTATGTTGTTACAAAATTTTGCACTTGAATGCAACAACCTATAAGTGGATAAGATGTGTACGATTTATTTAAATTGTTACTTCCAAAACTTTGGACAATATTTAAACAACTTGTTCAAGGACAAGACCTATCTATAAAATTTTATGAGGTATTTGTATACTAAGATTTTCAATGTAATGTTGTTGTTATCAAATGCAATTCAGTCTCTAAGTGTGTCATCTTTTAAAAAGTGGATAATGAATGATTTCAATTGTTTATAACTACTTGAAATATATGAAGTGTATCCAAATATGTGTTGAAATTAGTTGTCCTTCAAATATGTGGCTAGTTTAATTGTTGAAAGCTTCATGATCTTTGTGCAAGGTTTTTAATCAATTCATGTATAGAAGAATGAAAGAAAAACTAGCAAGAATGAAGGTCTTGTTTTTGGAATCTTCAAAAAATCATAGATTATTTTGCCCTAAATATTCTAGATCTAAATAATTCCCACATTTTCCTTCATTCTTGCAAGCCTGCACTTTTAAGGGTCAAAAGCACATTTGCCAAAAATATGATTTCATCTAAATTATTGAATTAATGGAACAATTGAGCCTCTTCTCCATATAATCCCATCCTCTTATGTTGGTCTTACAAATTGTGTAAGTGAAATCACATGATTGATTGATTTGAAACAAGTCATGAATACACTAACCTTCTCTATATTTCTTTGGTTTTGTGAGCAAAGATGTGGGATTTTACAAGTGGAATTGCATTGATAGGGTTTTTCAATATGTTTCTTAGTGGTACATAGAGTTGAGGACAAAAAGTGCAATTATCACTCAAACCCCTCCTAGGCAAACAAATATTCACCAAGTCTAAAATTAATCACATATATGAAAAGCTTAGAAAGGGAGACAAAATGTATAAATTTTGAAAAGCAAACTATTATTAATCCATGCTTTTAATCCATACCAAGTGCATTTTTGCACAAATGCTTATGCCAAACTCACCAACTTTCACCAATACCTTTTTGGCCCTTAATGGCCCTTTAAAGCTTGAAATAGCCTCAAATCAAACAAGGTTCTTGTAAATTGAGAATGTATTGAAAACATATTGGTGGTATATTAGTGGTGGACATATAGCAATTTCAAGAGTATTTTAACCATGGTTTGATTTGTTTTATCAAATATGTATACTACATACAGTACTCTTAGTTAGACTCTTGTCAAATTTCATTTCAATTTGTCCCCATTTCTAGGCTTCTCAAATATGTAATTGAATTTAGATTTAGGGTAGGGTTGATTGCATGGGGGGATGTGGGAGGGATGTGGGAGGGATGTGGGAGGTATTTAAGTATGGATTGTGACGTTTTGTCCTTACTATACAATAACCAAGGGCATCTTTGAAAATTCTCCAAAAGGTAAGGATATTTAAATCAATATATATATACAAGTCTAGAGTATTTTTAGTAACTGTTCTAAGAGAGAATGGTTGTTCTAAAATTCAAACACTTACTAGGCTCATAACAATTTTTGTGTTCAAGTGCAATACAATGACCTTGCAAATCTTTATGCCCAACCACCTGTTTTATTGTTAGGGTATTTGGATGTGAAGATTTGCAAGGGTACTAGATATGTTTAGCTTAGGATGTAGTTGGATGTGAGTGCAAATAACCATGGCTTCCTTTTTGCTAGCAACTTGTTTGAGTCTTGTTTGGTCCTTTGTACCCTTGTCTGATCTTTTGTGGTAACTCTTTAGTCTCCAAGTCATATTTAGTTAAGGGTCTTGTATCTAGTTAGGGAAAATTTTATGGATACTTTTGAAGTTTGCAATATATGTATGGATTTTTCAAAAATTGCATTGTAATTTTCAAGCTTTTGTTCTATTGGACAAACCACTTCCTTCTTGATCAATGTTGAAAGCAAAGACTGCAACAATACAAGAGAGAAGCACCATGCACACAAAGAGAGTAGTAGTGACGTGTACAACAAAATAAACGCTCAAAAGTTGTGGTCCAAATGTATTTGTTCAATTTTTGAAAAACCAAGGACAATTGTACAAATATTGCAAATTATAGGGATATCCATCAAATTTACCCTTTTTCTTATTGCAATAAAATATTGTGTAAAAACATTAATATAGTTTAAACAAAAAATAATTAAAAAAATAATTAAAACAAGGGAAAATTTTATGAATTCCCTTGAGGTTTGTATTATTTACATAAATATCCTTACTTTTTCAGAAATTACACAAATACCCTTGGACCATAAATTTTAGGCATTTATTTGTTGTGCTTGTACTTCCTTCATGGCCAATGTTACAAGGACATTCCTGTTGCCTCCATTGGTACAACAAGTACCTACATTCGTAAAATAATACTCCCTCCGTCCCAAAATGATCTTCTTGTTAGACAAAATGTTCTAGATTAAGGATAAAAATAATATTTTTAAAGCCCATTTTGCACTGTATTCAAAGTCTCGTGCACTCTTATTGTCCTTGAAACTTTGAGTTTTGAAGCCCTTTTTAAAGTGCAATTTTGGATTATTGAAAAGTGATTTTTTTGGGTATTTTCAAAGTCCACCAATGGTTAGGTAATTGTTGAGTGCAAGGTTGTCATTTTGTGGGTAGTTAGTATAAGCCAAAAACTATATGTGGACCATTGTTTTGCCTTCCAAAGCTACACCTCCTTGAAACAAACAATATTCAAAAAGATGCAAAATATAAAAACAAGAAATGTTGATTGAACCCTTCCACCATTTCATTTGTCATATGATTTGTGATTGCATGGATGGAAGAGGAACTATTGCTTGGAGTTGTTTTGTTAGTCCTAGAAAACAACCAAAAATTAAATTTGACCAATTTGCAGCTCACAAAATACAACGGGAAGGTCATTTTGGGACAAAAAAACTAAGGCCAACAGGAAGATCATTTTGGGACGGAGGGAGTAATAAAAATGGCAAACACTAACCGACCCCGCCCCCGCGCCGTCGCAGTGACCACCGTCGTCCCTGCCATTACTCGCCGACTCTCCCAGTCTCCCCCATTGCCTGCGCTTTTCCACAGATCCCAACGCCCACCTGCACAATTCCTGACGAACAGCCCCCCACCTTCGAAACCCTTCAAAGATTCTCGTAATCATGCGCAATCCCGCATTGTCTTTCCACTCAACCTAACACTCGCAACTTTCCCTTCTCCCCATGGAGGTGTTGTTGTCTCCCACGGAGGATCGAAAATCCCCTCGCAAGGATCGCAAGCCCAAGGCCAGCAAAAAAACTCCTCCTCCTCCAAAGAAGAAGCAGAAACAAAACAACAACAACAAACTCCTCGCTTTTGAATTTGATGAAGACGAAGAGGATGTGAAGCCGTCGAGCAAGCGACGGAGCTCCGACAACGGCGACGAGACGCAGAGCGAGGATGAAGTGCCGTTATCGCGATTGACGACGAAGAAGAAGACGACGAAGACGACGAAGAAGAGGAAGAGTGCGTCATTGGCGGTGCAGGAGATTGAATCGGATGGCGATGGTGGTGGATTAGGGTTTGGAGCTCAGGGTGGTGGTGGAGATGACGAAGAGGAAATGGTCACTGCGGATGGCGGGGTGGCTGTTGATGATGAGTTGCTCTTGACGCCGTTCTCTGCTTTCCAGACTCAAGAAACGGAGGATGGCGATGCTCTGGAAGCGCAAGAACGACGCGTGAAGCCCCGGGTGCGCTCTTCCTCTTAAACCCCAATTGTTCCCTTAAACCCTAATTCTTCCCTTCAATCCTAATCCTTCCTTAATCTCTATTTTTTTGTTGGGATAATTTCATGGATACTCCTGAAGTTTGCGATATTTGCGTAGATACTCCTGCTTTTTCAGAAATTGCACAAATACCCGTGGACTATAACTTTTAGGCATTTATTTGTTGTGCTTGTACTTCCTTCATGACCAATGTCGCAGCAAAAACACAAGTGGCCAACACTTGAGATTGTAGTTTGTAGGGAAAATTTCATGGATACCCCTGAAGTTTGTAATATGTGCGTAGATACCCCTGCTTTTTCAGAAATTGCACGAATACCCTTGGACCATAACTTTTAGGCGTTTATTTGTTGTGCTTTGTACTTCCTTCATGACCAATGTTGAAGAAGGGAATGTACTGAAACACAAAAGAAGCAATGTGCGCACAAAAGAAGAAGGGAAGTGGCATCTGTTTGTTTGTAGGGAAAATTTCATGGATACCCCTGAAGTTTGCGATATTTACTTAGATACCCCTGCTTTTTCAGAAATTGCACAAATGCCCTTAGACCATAAATTTCAGGCATTTCATCTGTTGTGCTTGTACTTCCTTTCATGACCAATGTTGAAGAAGGGAATGTACTGAAACACAAAAGAAGCAATGTGCGCACAAGAGAAGAAGGGAAGTGGCATGCACAACAATAAAACAAACGCCTGAAAATTTTGGTCCAAGGGTATTTGTGCAATTTCTGAAAAAGCAGGGGTATCTATGTAAATGTTGCAAACTTCAGGGGTATCCATGAAATTTTCCCTTGTTTGTTTTGACTCTTTTTTCCTATTCAGGATATGCTTGTGAAAGGAAATGTGGTATGGCTTTGCCGGGGTTTGCCTGTGCTGAGAGAGTCCAGAGTGTTTTTCGCCATTGTATTAACAAACTTATCATGGCGTTGATCATTTTGCTTGTGCAGGCAGCGTCTTCTCTTCCGATTGTATTTGGTGAAAAAGTTACCAAAACAAAGGTGTGTAACTACGTGGTATCAAGTTTTTAAATGCTTTTGGTTTTTTGAAGAATTCATGCCTAGTTAGTTAAGTTTGCGGTTATATCTTTTGATGCATTTCTGTGCATTTTAGGGTTTAAAGCTTTGTTTAGGGTTCCTCTTTCTCTCTTTTCAAACAACCTCGTAAATCACAAATCCTACCGGAGTAATTAGGGTTTGTGATGAGATCAGATTCTTTGTTGACTTTTGGGTTTTTTAATAAACACACTAGGGTCCTCTATGCACACAATACTTTGTTAATGCGGGATGGCAATGGCGTTTAAATCTACGTGGCATGAGATCAGGTGCTGTTGGAGTGCGAGGGAGATGCTGTTGATTTCAGCGGAGATATGGGTGCAGTGGGGCGGTTCACTGTAGACCGTAACCAGGATATTTCTTTAGATTTAAAAGGTAAGTCTGTTTCTGCTCCTCTTTTTTCAGTGCTGTGCTCTACAAAGGATTTAGCCTCTAAGAGTGCCTGTAGCTTTTAAGCAAAATTTAAAATTACAGCCTAAAAATATTTCAGTAATACAATGATCCTGGAATTAAGATGTTCATTTTTGCAAGTTTTTCGTTTTCTTGCATCTCTGTATGAACTGAACATGAATTGATTCAGAGCCTTGCACAAAAACTCGTGAAACACTCAAGAATCCAATTAGTCACATAGTTGAATAATATACAAAAATTGCTTTTTAAGCATACTTGGATGTACTTCATTTGTTTCATACAGTGCTTACAGTAAGCGTGTGGAAACATTTATTGTCCACTGAGGGGTTACCAACATGTATACATATACTCAAGGAGTTCACTTTTTACATTTATTGTGCAGGTATAATTTACAAGACAACGATTGTGCCCTCTAACACATTCTTTGTGGTGAGTTTCTTCTCTTATATATTGATATAAGTCCGAGCTAATTGTCAAACCTTTACTGAAACTTTTACTCTCTCTGTCCGGGCTGAACTGTTGAATTGTAGATTTCCTGTAGTCCAAATGAGTTGTTACAACCATTTAACAATTTGAATCCTAATTTGTTTAGTGTCATAACTCCAAGGATCATTTTACTCGTCAAAACTGACCTTAATCCCATGTTGCCTTCCGTTACGGACAAGTATAAGCGGAAATCATCCCATAGTGATATCTTCTTAACTCTAATATCCATTGAAAGTCTAGTGTGGAAGTTAATAATTTATCATACTCCCTTACAAAACATTTTAAAATTTTTAAGTAATGTTGTGTATGCTTTGGTACAAAGTAGTAACTTTCCTTAAACAAGTTTGCTAAACTTTTTTTTCCTCAACTCCTTGAAGCGACCAGGATTAGCCAAATGTTGTGAAATTTTCTTCTTTTTGACTCATGGTGGTGTTTTCTGTGTTTTTTTAATATTAAGATTAGTAATGATTGATGAACAGGTGAACGTGGGACAGACCGAGGCAAAGGTTAGTTTGCATTGACAGCTCTCCCCTTATTTCTTTTCATGCTGGTTTCTGTAGTTTACACCCTTTTAGTCTTGTCACATTCACCAGCACTAATATACAGTCTTCTTGAAGAGTTCTTGTTTCTAGGCTGCACTACACTCATGAATCCTTTTTCCCATTTGTGTCACTCTAAACTGGAGCTTCAATCCACTCATCTTCCTTATTACGGCTTTTTTTTTATGCACCCGTTTTTCTCTGTCTGTCATGAAATTTTTGTCACTGAAATTGCAAGATTGGTCACTTCTTGTGAGCAAAGCTGTGGGGTTCTACTCTTGGTCTCTTATGTGGTAATATGTAAGTGTTTGGCTCATGTGCTCTGTCAGGTGGAATGCATTATGAGTGATTTTGTCCAGCTGCGAGAAGAAACAAACTGCAATGAGAATGAAACCATGGTTGAAGGTAAGAACTCCGAATCTGTAGAGGTAATACTATTGTGTTGCTTTAAGCATTCTAACCAATACATAGAAGTGAGATTTTTAACATGTGTGGAAAAGAGTAGTTGTATACAAGAGCTAAACCAAAGTGTTAATATATATATTTTTGCAATCATTCAAGTAGAAGGTTGCAGTGCAGAAGGGATTGTAAACAACCACTCAAAGATTAGTAACCATAGACATAAATAGCCAAGTCATGCTTACAAAGCTTGCGCCAACCAAGTCAATTTATAGATGAGTTGTTGGTATGGTAGAACTTGTGTGAAAGTGTACTTTCCTAGTAAATAACCTCCATTAATGAATATCAACTTCTTGGTTGTTGGTCCCAACTAGTAGTTGAATAATGTATTGTTGTGTTAAAGTCGACCTCTATTAATGAATAATATCTCCAAGTGCATATCTGATCCTGGTCTTAGTTGTATTCAATTAGAGAGGTTTTAGTGTAATAATTGGATTTTAGTGTTCTCTAACCTTACTTGCATGGTTTGTTCATTGAATGTGGTGTAGGAACTTTGAAAGACTTTGGCTTTGACTCAGATGAAGAACGTGAACATCTAGCTGTTGATGGTGGTGAGAAGGCAGATACAACCACTGAAAAGTTGAAACAGGAAGAAGGTGCTGACAATGGTGAACAACCAAAGAAGAAGGGAAAAGCTACTAAACCCTTGGTATAATAAACCAAAAAAAACCCCTCTCTGTCCCTTTAGTTCCTTGCCTTTGCATTGATAACTGAGGTTTGTATTAGGTGACTTCTTAAACAGGAATTGAATAAAAATAGAGTTAAACAATTCCCTCCCAAAACGTGGGTTTAGGTGACAAGGGCAAAACCATGTATGTGCAGAATTGGACTTTTGTATATTCTAGTTTTAGTTCAATTCTTGTTTAGGGAGTCATCCATTATTTACAAGTGTTTTTATTTTAATATTGGTATTTTTTTAAATGGTGGTGTTGACACTCTCAAACATTAAACTAAGCTTTTGGAATGTGAACAGAAAAGTGGTAAAGCTCCTACAAAAAAAGCTGTGGCAGGTAAATCCAAAGGTGGACGAGTTGCTAGTGCAAAGGTAAGTAACAAGTTTTTCAACCCGACTTGCATTTACCACTTTTTTTGTTTCAATTACCGCTAGATGTACTAATATTCTTACATCACGATTTTTGCTATTTGAGTACATTTTTTGATTTTTTAAAAGATTACGCAGGAGTTTAGAGAATGTATTCTCTTGTTCTTTTTCCTCTAAATCACTAAACTTGAAGAACTTTCAGATTTTAGTAAAGAGATGAGAGATATTTAAAAAATACATAAGTAACATGTCTTGCAGTAAATGAAGAAAAATGGTTTACTTGCGAACTTCTTCAAGATTATCAAGTTTTTCTTTTTGCCTTAAGTGCTGTTTATAAAGCTTTTGTTTAAAAAAAACGCATGTTTGCAACCAATAACTAGAACATGGACTGTGCGGCGTTTTGCAGGGTGTAGGAAAGAAACATACTGCCAAGGCAACTAAACCAAAGGCTAGCAAGAAAGGATAGCAAGTAAAATACAGTTCACAGGTAAACCAAAATGTTTATGATGAGTGAGAGGCTACTCAAATGAGGTTGTAATTCAGATGAGGCGCACTGTGCTTTAATACCAGGTAGAACTGATGGAAAATTTTGTTTGGGAGCTTCCCTACTGGCTTGAATTGGAGATTTCTAAGGGCATCTCCACCAGTGACTCCAACACGCTCAAAGTGGATGAAAAGTGTTGAGGCCCCTCTCAAAATCCTCTCAAGACACTTTGTCCTACCGTGTCTAGCAAGGGCCCTTCAAGCCACTATTCATCATTATTGATCCTAAGTTTAGTGGACTTTATCCTCTACTTTCTTTGATAAGTGGTCAACTGATTATTTATGGGGCGTGTAATGGAGTGCGAGGCCACCTTTTTGAAAAGCATGGAGGGAGATCAAGGGGCTTGAGGGCTAGCCAAAACAGATGGAAAACTTTGAAAGAGCCTGAACTGGTGGAGATGCTCTAATAGAACCGTTTATGTATCCAAATCCTTCATTAAATTGTCATGACAAGTGAACATATTGCATAATAGAAACCTTGTTAGTTAAATCCTTTTGTTAAAACCTTGCAATAGCTTTGCTCATAATATAGAGAAAGGCATAAAACATAACTTGTTGATATTAACTTGGTTGTAAACCCTTGACGCACAATTTCTATGACAGATACAGAAATTTTGGGTGGGAAATTGACCCACTTATTGTACTAGGTTTGAAGTCAAACTCAACAATCACAACAAGAGAAGTAAGAATGCTTAATTTATGGTAAGTACTAAGTACTGAGTGATTTGACTTTATTGTGGGACTTACAAAAGCTATGTTTTTTTTTTCAAAGGCAAATAAAAATGAAAACAAATGGGAGGAATGAATGTGAACTTTTGTTTTTCTCAGTAATGGCTATGTTATGTAATGTGATGCTCTAATACTCCACAAGTGAGTTTGGCCATATTTTTGCAACAAAGTTTTTATGGTTCTACTTGGAATTTTTTTATCGTATTGATACCACTATAGCGATATTACCAGTAAGGCATTTTATTGTTGTCAAGTGCAATTTTTGTTTGTGCCTTTCTCACATCATGACAAAATACTCTCATTTATTTGAGATGTCTTTGTTCTATCCCTCATTTTGCATATACATAGTGTTTGGGAGTTGTTTAGATAGCAGGCCTTATGAATTTCCATTCCCAGTAACTCCCTTTTTGCAAGGAGAGCAAAATTCTTTATGCAGCTAAATTTGGCATACAAAACAACAAAAAAGGCAAAATTTTGATCAATGCTTATGCTTGTAGGCATGCATAATTGGCACAAAAACTAGACAAATTTTGTTAGCATGATATAAAGATGAAGCTCATATGTGTTAACCCTTTAAGGTATGTGGTTGATTTGGGGGTAGGCAAGAGGTTTTTTTTTTCTAAACTCAATACAAATGAGAAATATTTAACTGTGATTTGTGATGAAGATTTGACCGTACCATTGGAATGGGATTTGATGCTTGGACCTTCACAATAAATTTGGTGGCAATTGAGGGTTCCTTTGTTGCAAATTATGATAAATCTCTTGGTCCACATATGGTGAAGTGAGCATGCATTCAACAAGCTACATTTGCCTCCGTATTTCTTGCTGAGGAATTCTTTTTTGTTCTTATAAGGCTAGGTTTTTCATTTTTTGCCATCAAGAACCATATGGAACTCCAACCTGGTGTTCCCCAAACTTGTGTTGGTCAATATAAATGCCATTCTCTTTTGCGTTTAGGGTTGTCTTTCTCCAATGATTTGCGTATTTTTAGTCTACGGTAGGCAATTTTTTCAACCCCTACACCACATGCCGGCATGGATCTTCATGTAATTTGTCCCATTACATTTATTTCCAAATTCCCCACACCCATCCCCTTTCATCCATAACCAAATTTATTGTCAAACTTTGGCTACCAATAATAATGTGTCTAAATTGTCCAGGAAGTGGTTGACCAAACCTTAAAGGGTTGAGATATTTTGTTGACACTTAATTTGACCAAATTCATCAATTGAATTTGGCATGCAGCAAGTTACTATTTTTTTTGGACATACTTTGTGACTTACTAAATATTGCAACCAGTTCTAAATAGAGTGTATAACATGCAATGGAAAAGAATTATTAAGAGCTTATCAAGAACATGCTTTACTTTTAACCTTTTGAGCATAGGGCATAGTATATATATATGCGCTGTCGTATAATCGGTATTTGCTACCAATAAGAAGATTTAATTTAGGATATCAAGTAGCTCACTAGAACCGCTTTTGATTTATTCTCCAACTTTTTTGTTGATCTCAAATGTAGTAGAGGTGTGGATCCATTCCAAACACAAGAAAAATATCCCGTATTGTACTGGTTGCAGCGACAAGCTCAGTCCTTTTAGGGGTTAAATTTGAATAAAACCTTCACTTATAAGATTTTGTTCAAGTATACATGGCAGCACATTGTGTATATCAACAATTTGAGATTTCTATGACAAACTAATTCCACTCCACTTATTTTCTTTCTATCCAAAAGGGAGTGATAATTGATAAATGAACCAAATGTTTGTAAGATAGGAATTTAGCTACCAAGTCTCACAAATATCTTGTACTTGCTCCAAGTTTGCTAACCATTGAAGGCCTATTAGCAATGTTTTGCAGACAAACTTTTGTATCCAATATGATGTTTTGATGCAAAATAGCTTGTAATAAATTATGTACCAAGAACATCACTAAAAATCGCACTTCATAAATAGATTTTCATTCAAGGATGTTCAACACTCCTCATACCATGTCCAATGTTACTATATTGAAATGGAGACATAAATTTAAGAAGATTACCAATCGGTTTTTACCTCCTTTTTCTTCAATATTGGAATATGATTTTTTACCTTCACTTTAAATATAGAATGAATTTGCTTACCATAGAAAGACAACTCATCCAGGCACCTTGCTTTTCTGAATTTTGTCGCTTCTCCTTGTTGTGTTGGCCAACAAAGTGATGCTTTATAGAACTTTTGGTGGACAAGAAGTAATCGTTTTCTGCCCAACTTGCTATCAAGTTGGAACATATGTGACAAAAAAAATTGGCCATACTACCTTACAATGATATCCAATGAGTTATGGGACTCATGATTTTATCACTAGCACCCTTGAAAGATTATATGATAATAATATATAGTTATTCATTGATTTGTGAACAAATGGTTTGTGTTCCATGTATTCTTTCATATATTACTCACAATGTATACTCTTCCATAGATTGCATTTATCATACTACCAAAATCACAATGACCTCTCCAAAATCACATTTTTAGTTTACTAAATTCACAATGACCTTTGTAATATCACATTTTCCAATCTATGTGATATTATTATCATACGAGTCTTGTAAACTTATTTACCAAGGTAAATGAATGCCTTAACACATTCTCAATGTCTGTGTTATATTTTATTGGACGTTTCTAATTCAAAATAGATACACTTCCAACTTACGTTACTGCAACTCATGATCAAATACATTTGTCATTGTTGTGGTGTTTGCAACATCCACAATCTAACCAGTTGCGTTTGATGACACAAGTAGCAGCAATCCTGCTCTTTTGTACTGATGGAACCTCACTAGCGAGCAAGCATCCATGCTACAAAGTAATTGAAGATGCAAAGATCCAAAACCTCACCGGCAGGTACAAAGAAAGTGCAAAGATCCACAACCTAACCACTTGACTGCCAAGTACAATTGCTAGGATTTTGGAAGTCATTGTGGGAGAGACAGCCTCACCGGCAAGCACAAAAAAAGTGCAAAGATCCACAACCTATCCGCCTAACATCAATTACAAACTATTTTCTGACAATAGATAAATTGGTCAGTCGACGACTGAACGGACAGGTCGCCAACATGAGTTTTTTTATAACGTAGACTATTAAAATCATAATGGACTTGTAATATCACATATTGACCCTTATAATATCACATCTCAACCCATATCACATCTCCAATCTTTGTGATATTATCACATTGATACAATTTGAAGACTTACTAAAAAATTTACTTTGCATTCTATTTAACATAGTAAAATCCTAATAAAATTCTAACGGTGAATGCATAACGTGAAAAGTGCCAATCACTAGTATATAGGGAAATTTTGGTGGATACCCTTGAAATTTGCAATTTTGGTACCTGTGGTCTTGTTGTTCAAAAATTCCATACATAAAGTTGACATCTCAAAGGAGCATCTCAAGGTAGTTTTGCAGGTAGTTTTGTCAAAAGAATTGTTCCATGTTCGTGAATTCATATGCTTCAACCCTTGAAGGACCATGCATGGGGACAATTTTCATCATCGCTCATACACGGGGTTGTGTATTCATGATGACCCCCACAACGCTTAAGGGTTAAACAATTTTCTTTATGACACATACTCGTGGAGGCATCCTTGCAATATCTATAAACAATGATTTTGTACTATGGAATGGACCTTGGACGGAGCGTTGATGGTTATAATTTGCCGGTCCTAGCAAGCGGCGGGAGCCCCAAGTGGGACGGCAGATTATAACCAACAACGCTCGGACCAACAGTCCTTTCCATAACATAATCAAATTTTTTGAGATATTCTATGACCAATGGTCACCGCCTCATGTAGGGTTTTGAACGATTATTTTGGACTAAGAAAGGCTTCCTAAAATGCACATAATATCGAGCAAGAGGTGATTACAACAAAGCAAAATATTGTCAATGGTAGTTGTGCAATTTTTGAAAAATGAAGGACTTTTGTACAAAAAACACAAATTTCAAGAATGTTCCTCAAATTTTCCTTAAATATATACTAGTAAGCCTTGCTAACACTTAGTGCCAACTCTCCCTTAATTTCTGGTGAATTTTCACTCTCCCATTTTCAGTTTCAAATTTCCAGTAACTGACAATCTGCTATCTGAAACCGGATGCTTTCTAGGGAATTAAAAATTTTCCGAAACGGACAAACCCGCTGCTTTAGTAAAGATGACCATGATCCTGAACACCGGTGACTTGAACAACATAGGTACGATTGTTTATTTGATTTAACAAGCTCAACCAGCAAAGCAATTGAGCAAAATGAGAAATTCGACATCCTAAAGGACTGATGGAGCTGAAATCCTATAGAAGGAATCAGCGAGATTTGCAAAGCTCCTCAAAGGTCCAGACTGAAGCACTCCTTACCATAGAAATTTAACTTCCATGTTATCCAGCAGTAGCAAATCAACATTTACCTAAGCACAAACATCAGGAACCTTGAAAATCATTAGCACCTTCAGTAAGACAAGCGTATTCAGACGCACGCCTTCGAATAATACCGTCATGCAAATAAACAAGTCAAGCATACTCTATCCAAACTGTCCATGCCATACGCTCGCTTTTTCCCAACCAAGAGAATTGTGAGTAGGACGAGTCAAAGTTGACAACAAATAAATGCTTACAGAATATAACCTTGACTAGATGTTTCAGTCCAAGAGAAGTCTGGATAGGCCACATTCGGAAACGATACAAGTTAATAGAGACTATTAACTTGGCGACCTAATACGGTAGCGACGAAGGTATCAAACGAATGGGCAAGAAAGACCGTCTATCACTATTCGACACTAAAAAATCAATGAGTTCAGAATCGGACTCTGTAAGGATGGTCCGCTAAGCTTTTTACATGATGATATTGTTCGAAGATTTCTATCTGGTAATGAAGAGAAGACTGAAGCGAGAGTACAGTAATTCGAAATTACCCATCAGCCAAAACCTTCATGTGCGTCTTAAAAGATTCCACGTTGGTGCTGAACCAGTTCTTTACAGCCTTCTTGTCTATGTTCTTTATCGCACCCAGCTTGTTATCAATTTTGCTCTGGACGTTGCCGAATCGACCTGCAATGCTGGAGTTCTCATCGGTCTGCGATAATGGCTTCCTCTCGACTATCACTTTGGCTGGAGCCTCCTTCGGATCCAGATCAGGCAGACTTAGAAGTTCAGGCATCAAATCTCGGCATGAGGACGTCTTATTCTGCAGAATTCCAACGTTCAGTGCGTGAGATGAGTTCCAGGAATTTTTGCTGACAGAATAATGAGTTAACAGGAATACGGTTTTTGTAATTGGGAGTGATTCTCTTCGCCAGTGCCAGAGCATGACAGTTGGATTTACTACAATTTTTTGTCATAGCTTGGCATTAGATCTACAGCAAAAAAATTGCAGCAATGTTGATAGTAAAAATTCGCACCAGAACACACGAAGAGAAGGAACTGACGATCTCATACGTACACAATTACGTGAGTCCAACTAGAAAACATCAGAGCCTGCGGCAAAACTCCTTACCAAGTCAGGATTTGATGCCGACTTCGAAGATGCTTCTGTCCTGGAAGTGAAGGAGAGTTTCTTCGCTGGAGACGGCGCAACTGCTACCACGGGATGGTCGTCAAGTGATTTCTTTGACGGTAGGGGACCACTTTTAGGGCCTCCAGGTGAGTAAGCAGGTTCGACAGGGTACTGCTGAGGTGAATGAAGGATAGACTTGGGGTTTGGACTTAGGTTCCTAAGTTTAGAAAATGAGAGCGAGCGGACACCCGCAGTCTTTGATTCTGAAGTAAGCTTGCGACCATCATTAATGCTCTTCATGTTGCCAGAGTGGTCATGGCCGTTGCTGAAATGATTTCTGGGTGGAGTCCTCATAGGGCTTTTCCCCGGGGTTTTTATCATGGTCTCACCAAATGGCTGATGCGTCTGTGCGGGTACCACAGAGAGATTCCGCTCTAGCAATGGTGCCAGCGTTCGCTTCAGCTTCCGTTTAAGATCAGATACTATGTCTGAAGAAATAACTGGAATTGTCAGAGTGCCCTTAACGTGTCCTTTGCTTGTGCGCATGAGCTTTAACTTCGACCCATCCGGTTTATGCCCCAAGCCTTCCTTGTCTTCTACGATAGTGCTCGGTTTGGTTGCAGAATCCGGACGGTTCTTGGACATAGTGACAGTTAGTATACTCTCTGGTTGGATAAGGTAGCTTCCTAGAGTCTTTTTCTCCTGCAGTAGCTTTCCTGAAGGAGTAACAACCGAGTGTCATTTAAATGGCAGCTTAATTTCTCCAAAACTTACATATGCACGACGAGGAATGGCTACAATCTACATTATGACAGGGTAAGATTCCGAACCTGAATAACTGATCTTCTGCTGCCATGGTGGAATACCAATGCGTGACTCTACAGCTCTTAGAACTGACATGACAGAGTCACGGCCTTGAACTGAAATGGAGAATTCTTCCTCACCGACAACATTAACATGCACCACCATATGCCTGTGCGCTTGCTCAGTGTTCTTGTCCTCTGCATCCATAATTCCCAGTTAGCTCCATCAGTAATAAGAAACCACAGATTCATAAAACACGCTCTTTGACTGGCGACCAGAATCGACGTCTACCTGATTTGCAGAGGTCGATGATGGAATCTTCGTAGATTGTGTGCAGCCCATCAAAGTCTCTTACGAGAAATTCATCGTGCAGGACGCGCCCTACTGAGGACAGAAGCTGCTGTGATACAGGTATGCCAGTCAAACCTTCCAAAAGATGCTTAATGCCAGATATTGAAGTAAGTGGAGACACCCCCAGCACAGGTATAATACCATCTTTGGTTTCGACGAAGATCCGTGAACCATCTTCAGAGAGTGGAAGAGGAAGCCTCTGCACAAGAATAAGTATGTTGAGGATAGGCTTAACGACCAGCATCGAAATATACGCGGAAGAAATAGACAGATAATAATCTGTAATATCAATGGAATAATACAAGCGTCACATAGAGAGCCGCTAGACAGAGCTCACACTGAGTAGTCAAACCAAGCTTACACACTGAGGCAAAAACGATACGAGAATTCACGCAGTAAGACAGCCATATGAGGCCACGGAGAGTATCCTCGGACAAGGATCCCAGCAAGATGAATTCCAAATACTTACTTTGAGTTGAAGGGTGCTCCTGTCCAAGATATGGTACTCCTCAACCCGTTTTTCACCAACAAGGTCGATATATCGGCCACTTTCCCGTCCGTACATAGTGAATGTGTCTTCATCCAGGTACACCTCAGATACCTCCTGATCTGCCTGCAATCCCGTAATAGAGGGTTTAACACTCACTGGTATCTCAAAAGTCTTCTAAAACTCCTACAGCACTTGACGCTCAGGACAGGACACGATGAATCGGAACGGTTTCACTTCGACGAGACGTGAGACTGTAATTCCAATATCACAGAGCATGAAAATGCCCTGAACATTATTGCAGCAACATATAGTACTCGCAAATTTATCCCCAAAAATAACTGTTCAGTTTGAAAAGTTTCTGAAGCACGTCCTGTCTGTCTAACGACAATCTGTCACCTTTAGATACCACATTACACAAGGAATAGGTATTAAAACTCGATTTTTTGAGGCTGGTTGTGCCTATGACTTTAATGACCTCCGATTTGATGGAGATTCGAACAGAGTCCATCTTAAGTAGCGGAAATTTCAAGACAGAAAGAAGGTGACCATTAGAGTGGAGATAAACCAGAACCTCGATCAACAATTCACTGACTCGTAGTGTAATTCACGAGTGAAAGAGTTTAAATCGGATCAGGTGATTTAAAATGCACCTGACAAGAATATCTCTTGTAAATGTCTTCTACGTTGTCCTTCTCACTCAGCCGGGTGAATAGAGGGGCTGAGAGCAGCTGGCACTCTTCCGGAAGAAAAAGGTTTCTCGAGATGAAGGTCTTCAAGGTGTCCCTGACTGTGCCATGGTAATCCAAATTGGGTACCAGCACAGTTCGTGATTTCTCAGACGCAGCCGCGAGTAAGGCGTTGGCAATCGGAAGGTGCTCCACCTTTACAGCCACTGTAATCCCCATCTTCACAGCATGCAGCTATCTCTGAATCTGTATGCAGACCAGAAACATTTGAGTTAAGAGAAGCTGACTCTTAATAACGGCTTTCGCGGACATTGCTAACATTTTGTGCGGTGTTTGTGAACTATGGAATTGGTAACTTCGGGAGTCTTTAAAAAATGCTTGAAATATTATACGGTATGTATCTCCATGCACTCTGCTCGGATGTAAATCCAGTAAAATTAGTCCCGAGCCAAACAAAATGGTCTGCCCGCGAGAAGAAAGTGACCAGAAAAAGGTACGCGATACGAATAATTCAAGGAACTCTGCCGTTTATACTCTTTCCTCACACTTAATCAGCAATAAGCGAGGGGATAGGGAGCTCCCATTCGCGCAGGCATTGTACGGACGTCCGCAGAACTTCGTTGCTGCCCCTTCGAAGGATTGCCATGTACACGCACTTAACAGTTGGACTCTGTGCGCAGAGGCTTATACTTCAAAACACAGGCGAAGAACTCAGGGAAGTGTTCTTGCACGTCGTGTTCTACAGACCGTTTCCAACATCCGAAAAAAGTCGTTGCACATCACACGGAAGCTCAGAGATATATTCCAGCTCTCCACGCGCGGAGGCAGATATCTTCCTGAACCTCCAAGACACGTAGCCACACTCTGCGCGGACTCCGTACTAAGAAAAATATACTGTTCATTGAAAAACTTACTTTTAGGAAAGTACATTCACGAATCCAGTTGAAAGAAGTTCCCGCGGAGTCTCACATTATCCTCAGTGATAAGTAGACGCTGTACTTTGAGGCTAACATTAAAAACTACAAGTAAAACATCGCGAAGACAGGTAATGTAACTTCAGAATATGCTAAACGATAGGCATAGACACTCCAAACATTCAAAAAATTCGATGCACATCGCACGAAATTGCTGACAAGTGCTCCACCTTGCCCAGTGCTGCTGTAAAACGACTTTTTTGTGAACTTCTACGATATGAACTCATAATTCGATGCAAACGTCAGACAACCGAAACCGACTCTCCATTAAAAACGTCTTCTTAGGAAAGAAAATATTCACTAATCCAGCAACCTCGAGAAACCATAAAAATAACTTGAAAACAAGCACCGCATACACGTTGCCACAGAGTAAGACGAGCGAAGAGCTTAGCCTTCGGTTAGACCTCGAAAAACCGAAACCAAAGCATCTCGACGAACTACTTCTTTCCATATAAAAAACATCGTTATCGCTTAGATACCTAAAACACAGGCCATGAGATCAATAGGCGTGTTGCAGAACTTCATGGTCCGCTTAACTCTACAAACAGAGATTCCAACAGCCGAGAAGTGTCGTTGCGCACTAGAGCGACGAGAGGGATGGAAATTAACCTCTTCAAGGCTCCAAGATACGAACTCACGAAACACGCGATCACGAGAAAACCGAGAGCATTGCTTCTCTCAGGGAACACAACCATTGCCATACCACGGACCTCCAAAAGAAGTAGCCTCCAAACAAGCAACCACGCGATCACTTGAAAACCGAAAGCCTTAGCTTCTCTTCCTCTCAGAAATCTCAACAATTGCCGATCACGCTACCTCCAAAGGCAAAACGCATCAAAGCGAGCAAGTATTGGCATAACCTCAGAGAACGCTAAAGCGCAAAGCTTCGCATCCAGTTCGACGTCGATCGAGCTCCAAATTCACCTCGCCGGGACTGCAGCGGCACCTTGTAAACACAACCTCGAACCCTGCCTGCCGGCAATAAAGTGAGCTGCGGAATGAATGGGGAATGCGGCCGTTACAAGGAAGCAAGGACGCAAATAGGCAATGGCTGCGGTGCGAGCGTATCAACAATTGCCGATCATGCTATCCCCAAAGGCAAAAAGCATCGAAGCCAGCAAGCATTCGCATTACCTCAGAGAACGCTAAAGCGCAAAGCTTCGCATCCAGTTCGACGTCGATCGAGCTCCAAATTCACCTCGCCAGGACTGCAACTGCGACTTGAAAACACAACCTCGGACCCTGCTTGCCGGCAATAAAGTGAGCTGCGGAATGGACGGGGAATGCGACCGTTAGCAAGAGCGCAAATAGGCAAATGGCTGCGGTACGAGCGTGGACATATGGTAAACCAAGATATGGCGAATTGAAAGGGAGACGGTTTCGGTGGGGGCGAGTTTTCAAACGGTTTTCCCTACCCCGCTGCTTTCGAATTTCCTGCCGACCTCCCTTCGGTTGCGACCTCCTTCACTTGCGATTGCGACCTGTTGACTCCAACGGTCACTTGATTCCCGTGTGGGGCGGAATTTATGCTGGCCTGGCCGGGGACGGGATTTGTGCCACGTGTCTTGCCGCCATCCTCGGCAGCAGTGGTGGCGGGTTAGGAACCACGGAAGACCGCCGGATCTCTGACTGCGTCAATTAGTTCTTACACTTGACGGATCTTATTTGAACGCCATTTAATTTCCTATTTTTGAATTTGGTAAAGTTCACTTTTGAAATTGTTTTGCACAAGCAAGTACTCTCTCTGTCCCTCTAAGAAGCTCCAAATCAGGCACAATTCCCGTACCACTCAAAAGTTCCGTTTTTGTTGATTTTCAAACAATGAGAAAGCGATTGCCATGTTCAATGATCTTGTAAGGTAGGAATAAGCGTTAGTTTAAGAGCACCTCCAGCCTTGCTCGCCAGACGGCGAAGCACCCGGCCAGGCTTGCAAGAACACGGAATCTTGGTTCACCGCAAGTTTGTCACACACAAAATGAAAGCCAGGCTCCTCAAACTTCTCTTCTAAAACTGTAATTTCTAGTGCGTTCAGAAAATTTGACATGTTCTTATTTTGGAAGCTCGTTTGCTGTTGTGGCACTACCCACTGCCAGCGCATATTGCTTTTGACGATTCCGGACAGGGGTCCCACAATTTTCTATTTTCATCCTCGTTTTTGCGAGTTAGGCTGGACCCCCGCTCGGAGTGGCACCTTGCACAAGGAAAGTTACATGGGAAAATCCATTTGGAGAGAAAGGCTAGAGAAGCTCTAAGGGTTTTGAACATGATAACTATTAATAAACATTTAGTAAATTATAGGATTTTATTAGCAACAAAAAAATAATAAATTTGCACTTTTGAATGTATTATTTGGGTAATGTAAGAATAAGTTGTGAATTTTTAAAAAGCAAACTGCCATTGTACTCATAAACAACATTAAAGGTTCATGTTCACAAGTTGTACATCCTTGTAATTACATCTATTTACTTCTACAAAATTTCCAAGATTTTTGGGGTGACAATTATGGGGACATTAACGCTTATGGGTGTTCCTACCTTGGAGGCAAGTTAAGCCATTGGGAGCATTCCTCTCCTAGCAAGCTTGGCCTCCATATAATAGAAAAATGTCAATTCATAAATTTTTGGTCAATTTGGACATCTCAATTATGTCATTTTTTTGTTAGTTTGGATATTTTTGTTAAATTGAACACATTTGGTCAATTTGGACATGACAATTTGAATACTTTTTTGGGCAAGGCCTTGCCCACAGAAGGTACCATTATTGCCACTAATCTTTAAATCATTAACAACGAGGAGCAGGCAACATTCACAAACTATACACAAATATAATACTTTTTACATGAAATTTTGGTGCCCAAACAGCAACGCCAAAGCTAAAAATTTTGCATACATTTAGTAAATGGGTTATTGATTTTTGAATACATGTGTCACTAGCGCAAAGACTTAACACATAGTTAATCCCTTCCAGAGAAGCTTTTTGGAGGGTTTTAGAGGGACAGAGGGAGTATGTCTTTTTGAGAGTTACTTGAAGAAATTAGGCAAGCTTTTTATTTTTACACCTATTTGGTGTTTGACCATGCGCATTACAGTCAATATGGAGTCGAGGTTTTTTATAAAGGCCGTATTTTACTTTATTTTCAACACCCTGTTCTATGAGTATGTGGATCCAAGATGGAAAACTCCTTTTTTTTACATTAATCCGTGAAGGGCCCTCAGGTTTTGGAGCTACAATACCAAATACAGTCGCAACCAGTATTCAGAAGTTTGAATCAGCTAGAAATTAAGTGTTACAACCATATATATTGAAGGGTTGTATGATGATGGGTGCATAAAAAAAACTGAAAAGCCCTCAAAGCATCTCAATATGTATGTATTATGACCTCCAAGCTAGTTTCGTTCACCCTGTTTTACCCTTCAAAAAATATGGTATTTTATAAAATAAAATTAGCATTTTAGAATCTTTTACCATTATTTTTTAATTCTTGCTCAATTCAAATTGAGCATACCAAGTTTTGAGTTTCAAAAAACCAAAATCCTATTTTTGGTGAATTGTTTTACATAATATTCATGGTTTTATATGAGAAATGATTTAAAAAATTTGGTAATGAATTTTCAAGATTTGATAGCATGGATGCATAGGAGACATCTACACACACATCTTTTCTTTTAACAAGCATCTCCAAAAGAATTTATAATTCCCTCTATGTAGATTTTAACGTTGGAGTGATCATGATAAAATTTTGTAAAATAGAGATTTATGTATTTTTAACTGGTTTTTGGCAAAACAACCATATCATTATGCTCAAAGATTCAAACCTAACTATATTGTATAAGTCAAACAAAAAAATATGATTACCATGAAGAAATATCTAATTTACAAGATATGGTTGTAATCACTTCATCAATAAAATCTACATAGAAGGAATTATAATTTTTTTGGAAATGCTTGTTAGAAGAAAAGATGTGTGTGTGGATGTTTCCTATGCATCCATGCAATCAAATCTCAAAAATTCATTACCTATTTTTTTTAATCATTTATCATATCAAACCATGAATATTAAGTAAAACAATTCACCAAAAATAGGATTTTGGTTTTTTGAAACTCAAAACTTGGTATGCTTGATTGGGATTGAGTAAGAATTACAAAATAATGGTACAAGATTCTAAAATGCTAGTTTTATTTTATAAAATACCAAATTTTTTGAAGGGTAAAACAAGGTGAACAAAACTAGCTTGGAGGGCATAGTACATATGACCATACATACGACCACAAAAAGTTTTCAGGCCATTTAGGGAATAAGAATTAGAGAGTATAGTTCCCCTATTGTCTATTGGTCAATTTTATCATTTACATCCTAGTACCTTAATTCAAAGTTTTTGAATTCAAATATGAATTCAAAACTTTAACCTATGGTTTTCAAGTGCTAAATTTCTATACCATATGTTTTTACCGTGTGGAAAGTTTGAGCTCTTTTACCTAAGGACCGCACATTTTCAAAAAAATGGATATAAACCCTACGCCTATAATTATCTCAAGTCTATAATGATCTCAAGCCTATAATGATCTCAAGCCTATAATGATCTCAAGCCTATAATGATCTCAAGTCTAAATTGGTTTTATGTGGTGGCTTATTGGTCAGGAAATTGTAATTACCTTTCAAGGTTAAGGACCAAGAACTTGAATTGGCTAATGGAAAGAAAATGGAAGTATGTAAGCTTTTTATTTTAAGGGCCTGCTCACATCAGGATTGAACCGCATAACATTTAGAAGTCATTTAAACTAACATTTCACCTCATATTAAACTTTAATTTGGATTTTTTTCTATTGTCTAAAACCGAAGGGCTTAAAAGTTGAGGTCATAAATATAATTCCTGAACTTCAAACAAAAGAAAGGAAGAAAGAGAGTAAGTAGGGAATTTCAAATTTCAATTCCATCTTTTAGTGTTGTTTATGCAAAAACAAGTAATCTTCTGACCTAGTCATATTTTAGTAAAATTTAAGAGTGGTTCCAAGTTCACATATTGGCCTTCCATTTATGATGAACCCAACTAGTGGACCCTTGTACCCGTCATTCCGGCGGAGGGCCATCACAAGAGGGGTCTAGGTGTTCACCCCCTATTCCCGTGTATACCCCATCCCCAAGGACGACCATAACCGCCACATAACCATAGAAATAAGAATAACCGCCACATAACCGCCATTTAATCTTCTTGGAGCAACACGAAACTACCCAACTAATAAAAATAAATTTCACTCTATTATAAACACCCAACTACCCAACTAATAAAAATAAATTTCACTCTATTATAAACACCCAACTACCCAACTAATGAAACCAAACCTGATATTAGTATAGATTAATGACTTTGGACCCATGTGCATTTTAGCATTAAAATACTTTTCAACATTTAGGCCTTCCCTCGTAGTATAAAGCTTGTACCTCATGTGTTTGTTGATGGGCATTTTAATCCAAATTGAAGCTTTTTGAAATTACACAGTCACGTGAAGAGGGAGAGCCTTGAGCTTGCTATTAGAAGGTAGTTAGTGATATTTTTAATGCACAAATTCACAAAAAGAAAGAGAAAATTTGATGGATACCTTGTATCTTGGGATATTACAATGAGTACCTTTGTTTTCTTGGAAATTATAGAGATATATTTGTAGAGGCTCTAAAGAGAGGAAATATATACACCAATATTCCTATTTGTCATTAAACAAGCTGTTTATGTGCATGTGCCCATGGCAACAATGTGATGCATACTTGATGCGGTTGCAAAAATTACCCAAGTTTTATTACTCAGTACAAAATCAACAATGCTTAATGCTTACATGTGCAACGAGTGTAACTTTGGCATAGTGATGTAGGCATGCCAACATCATTTGATGTCAAACACAAAGAACTTAGGCGACATTATGGCTGAGGATGTGATTGCCAAAAACTGCAATCACATCATTTTCAAAACTCTTGACAACCCTTTTATTGATATTTCCAAAATTTCTAGAAAATCAAGGGTTTCCATCAAAACATGACAAAAGACAAGGATACTTATACAAACTTCCCCAAATTTAATCACACAAATGCATACACAGATCTCCTTAAATTTTTACAACAAAATCCAAACCTACACAAAAAATCAATGTCAAATATGTCACAACTCATATTTGTGATTTAACAGACTACATTTTATGGCTCCTTACATTGTGAGAACAATATCAAACTAATTAAACTGTTTTTGTTGTATTCCCGAATTATGTTTTCTCTAAAATATACATATGTAAGAACTTTGTGTTTTATCGAAATGGTTGTATTTTTTTGGAAACTTGAACAATCATATGATTTCATGGAATAGAACACACAAATCTTTAAAACTTCAATTTAATTCAAAAGGTTTGAGGGGATTTCAAAACACCTTTAAACTGTGTGATCACAAAGAGGTTATTGAGTTAAAATTTAAAAAAGGAGCATGATTAAATATAAAATTTTCTTAATAGAAATGAATTATTAAAAGAAAAAAAACCTTACTTGTACGTACATGAAAATTTGACAGCTTTTAGATTAACTTACACTTATAGCTAAACATTCAAGTTATTGAAATAAAGAAGAAGAGAACTTTTTTAAATCAATACAATAAAGAAGTTGTTAAGCACTTTCATTGGAGATTAAGATTAGAAAGATAAAGAAGCATTTGGATGGGGTAAATTGCTGGAAAACATGAACATCAAGGTTGCCTCAACAATCAGGTTGCTGTCTATGAAAGTTACCTTATGACTCATTGCTTGTCCACTTGAGGCCCATGTAATTCTCTACAGATTAGGAGTTCACATGGCCTGGTTTATGACCAAATTGTAGCTAGTTTTATTTGTTTTACAACTTTATTGTTGTTACTAGGATCCTTGAATTTTTTTTATTGCAATAATAATTGATGATAATGTTGAAAAATTGGTGCCGAGAAACCTAAATGCAATATTTAATGTAGTCATTTGAACAAGAATTTCATTTCACATGCCAATAACTCGGATTTGAGCTAATATCTATACAATAAGGAAAAACAGGTGGCAAGTTCACAAAATACAGACAAGAAAGATATAGAGGCCATGCCATTAGTTGAAAAAACACAATATAAAAGCGATCATAAAAATATAACAAAGTAAATTAATAAATAAATTTATCATATGTAAGAAGAATTTTGTAGCTGATAAACAAGATTTAATGAAGCCAATCATCTCTTCCTACATGAAAATACATGAATATAAATTTTCATTCTCCAAGAAAATTAAATAAAAAATCTATTCATCAAATTACAAAAGAATGGAGGGAAAAGTGAAGTAGTTATGGCTTAAAGGTTGTTTCCAAAACAAAAATAGTAAACTAAATAGTGCATTTAGGTTGCCTTAACAATTAGGTTGCCTAGATAGTTGCCTCATGACTCATTGCTTAGCCACTTGGAGGTGCACGCAACTTTTTGGATATTATGATTTCACATGGTTTATGGCATGGACAAGGCTATTTTGTTTTTCTATAGTGATGTTGTTGCCAAAGGGTTATTGTAGTATTGTAAGTATTTATAGTGTAAAATATCAAAAAAGTAGCGTTGGGCAACCTAAATGCTCTATTTAGTGCACACTAAACAATACATTTAGGTTGCCTTAACAATTAGGTTGCCATACCTTGAACACTTACCTCATGGCTCATCACTTGGCCACTTGGCGGTGCACAGAACTCTTTAAATATTATGGTTTTCTGTGGTTTACAACCTAAATGTTGAAAGTTTTTTTTCTATAATTTTGTTATTGTTGACAAGCCCTTTAAAAATGCTTTATTGCAATAATTATTGCTAAATAAACTAATATAGTAAAATTAAGTATATGTATAATAGTAATAGTAAGTATAATGGAAACCGTCAAGAAATTAGTGTGGGGCAACCTAAATGCACTATTCAGTTTACACCAAATGGTTGCCTTTACTTTGGCAAAGTTACCTCATGATTCACCCTTGGCCACTTGGAGGGGCATGCGACTCTCTTTATGCTACAATAATTTGTGATTTTGTGTAAAGTTTTAGCTTCCTTGCTCCCTAGTTTTGACATTTTATGCTAATCCCAATCTTGACTTGCTTCCTCCATGGTTCATCACAATAATTATTGACAAATTTACTGTAGTCATGGTAAATATTAAAATAGTGTGAAATGTTGAGAAATTAGTGTGGAGCAACCTAAATGCACTATTTAGTGTACACCAAATAGTGCGTTTGGGTTGCCTTAACAATTAGGTTGCCTTACCATGGAAAGTTACCTCATGACCCATGGCTCTGCCACTTGGAGGTGCATGTGACTTTTAAATATTAGGATTTCACATGGTTTACAACATAGGCATCACTAATTTATCCTTTTATAGCTATTTTTGTTATTTTCAAAGCCTCCAAAAGTTGCTTATAGCAATAATTATTGCTGAAGATTATTGTAGCCTGAGTAAATATTTAAATAGTGTGAAATGTCAAGAAATTAGTACGGGACAACCTAAATACACTAAGTTATTTACACCAAATAGTGCATTTAGGTTGCCTTAACAATTAGATTGCCTTACCATGGAAAGTTACCTCATGACTCACAACTTGGCCACTTGGAGGCTTATATAACTCTTTAAGTATTAAGATTTCACATGATTTACCACATGGACACCACTAATTTATCTTTTTGTAACTATTTTTATTATTGTCAAAACTTCCAAAAATTGCTTACAGCAGTAATTATTAATTATTGCTAAATATTACTGTATCCGCAGTAAAAATTTCAATAGTGTGAAATGTCAAGAAATTAGTACGGGGCAGCCTGAATGCACTAAGTTATTTAGTGTAGTTTTTTAATATTGCTATTAGGACTAAAGAAAGGTCAACAATCAACATCATGAGAGCTCCGTTCGCGTCCTTTGCTTTCCTTTAGCCCGAAGACTTTCTATAACTTTTGCTGGAGCGGTTCCAGCTCCTCTGTTGCCCTAGAGCGAGCGAGCGAGAGAGAGAGCGAGAGACAGAGAGCTAGAGACGGGTACCTATTGAGGCATCGCGGTTTTCGTTTCTATCGAGGTAAATCTCTTGTGCGCGCTCCGTCCTCACTTTTGCCGTTCATGGTTTGGTTTGCAAATTCTACTTGTCGGTACAAATTTTTATGTAGTTTTTTCTCGAAGGTTTTCTGTGTCGCAGGGGGCGTTCCTTTCTCTATTTCGTTACTTGCAAGGGGCTTATGGAGTAAGGTCTTCTGTCGAGTATTGTAAGTGTTAGTGCTTTTGTTTCCCTTTGTTAGGGTTTGGGACGCACGTGCTGTATTTTTCTGGACGGATTACTTTCGTAGTTGTATTTTAGGGTTTGGTGTTTGGGAGTTGGAGGGTGCGGTCGGGATGTGAGATTTTGTTTGTGTGCTCTTCTTTGGCTGTTGTCTTTTGGATAATTTTCTCTGACTTGTTTATAAATTCTGAATTGGTTTTACCTTTTAGGTTTAAAAATAATAAATTCTAACGCGGTTAGGGTTTGGTTTTGTAGGTGGAGCTTGCATGAGGCGTAGACATAACAAGACGGACGCTAGGATATGCAACTTAGAACCGGATTTGAGAACGGTGATATGGGAACTCGCAGGCCAGGAGGCCTTCCCCCTGTGGTATGTGAATTTTTTCTTTTTGTAAAGCACGTTTGTAGGTCGGTTTACTGTTGATTGCTTTTTTTTGTGGAAGGGGGAGTTCGAACACGATTGTTGAATGACTATTAGGTTATGTTAATGGTATGTTTGGATGGTTTACGATACATGACAAATGATTCTGGGAAATACGCATTTACCTTCTGCATGCTAAACACGCGGTGAACCATATATACATTCGCTGTTGTCTTGCATATCATAGATCAAGTGGGATATCAGTATGTTTGAACTGTTTTTGTGTGTTGTTTTTCTCTTTGACGTACTCTGAGGTTGTTTTCTATCTGAAAAAAATTGTGTTCTGGAATTTTGGAGGATGTTAGTTTGCTTTATTATTAATTAAGGGGGTGAAAAGTCTTGTTTTTTCTTTTCTTCATGCTCGTGGAAGCTCATTTTATCTGTTTTCTTTTGTGCAGGGCGCACCACCTCTAAGAGGAGGTTTTCTTGTGGATTATGGTCCAAGGGTAGATGATAGACGTCAAGGTCTATCGTCTTCCGCGTCTCGACCAACTCATAACGGTAGAGACGATCACGATGACTCACCACCTTCGAGACATTTGTGGATAGGGAACGTGTCTCCAGAGGCTTCAGAGGCAGTTATCAGAGATAAATTTGCTCAATTCGGGGAGGTTGATAGTGTGACAGTCTATTCTTCCAGGAATTATGCTTTCGTCAACTTCAGGAACCTAGATGACAGCATTGAGGCCAAAAACCGACTTCAAGGTTTCGTTCTTGGGGGTATGGCCATTCGTATTGAGTATGCTAAAGGGGTAAGCATCAGTCTTCCATATCTCACTACGATGCTCGTTGTTAGTTGTTTGCAACTCAATTTACTCATCTTTGATGTGGTGTTCTTGGACTGCTTTGTATGCCTAGGTACAACGGACGAGATAATACTTTTCACTTCACTACTATATCTGAATTAGTTTTCGGTAGCTATTTGTGTTCTAAAATGTACGAACCGTTGGAAATATAATTTAACGAATGGAAAGTTTAATCACGAAACTATGAGATACTATGCTGATTGTGGTTAGATATTGAATCTCGTTATGTTCAGCGTATGATGAAATCTGAGCCAGCGAGAGAGCGGGGGACCGATTCTGATTACGTCAAAATTATGGAGGAACAAGTTGCTGCCAGAGTACGATTTTTTCTACTGGCAGTTTGGAAAGTTTTATTGTTCTGTGTGTTTGGCTAAATTACTCTTACCAGCAAACGAAAGATATTTTTATGATAGTAATGTCGACAATAAATTGGTTTTGGGTCGTCCTGCCATGTTTTAGATAATAATAACTTACAGGCGCCTGCTGCAGTCTGAAGAATCAATATATTCCGTACAAGTTGTATGAGTTCGAATTAACTAACAGAAAGTGCTACTTGCATTTTACAGTTTTTAATTTCTATGATTTTCGTTGGTATATCTTAATGTGGTAGTCCATTTGTGTTCAGGCTGCGCAAAGCCGTCATCTTTGGGTAGGAGGGATAAGCCCGAATCTGAGCAAGGAGCAGATCGAGGGCGAGTTCAGGAAATATGGAGTTTTGGAAGATTTTAAACTACTGCGAGATCGGAATTGTGCTTTTGTGGATTACATCAGTATCGAAGATGCCATCAGCGCAGTAGAAGGACTTAATCGGATGCGTATTGGTGGTGAGGAGCTGCGTGTTGATTATGGGCGTTCTCAGACTTCAAAACGGGTATGTGACGTGCCGGGGAAGCAGAATTATCCAGGTGGTCGATGAGATGTTCGATTATTTGCCATTTTTTTGAAAGTATTTTACTTGCTTATATCTTTGTAGATTTTTTAGTTTTTTTTTCTCCGGTAATCTTAATACACGTGGTCTTCAGTGGTATTGTTTTCAAATTGCTATACAATATTCTGGTTTCAGACATTCTTGTGTGTTTCAAACACAGGTGTGTTGATTCATTAGTCTGTGATTTTCTTACTCTTTGCAAGTCCTAAGTTATAGAACATGTCAGGCCCGCGTTGTTAGTTTTAAGAATGTTTTTCTGACATGTGAAGCAGGACTCTCGTGGAGATCAAAGGGGCTCACAAGATAATTATCTTCCCCAGCATGGATCCCAGGTCAGCATTTCACTGTAGCACATAGCGTCGTCATTTTGCAATGGGATGTCCATCTTCAAGCTTAATATAAAGACGTGCTTGTTACTATCCTTAAGTATTCACTTCCGTAATTTTTTGCTAGGCAATGACAGTCGATTTGTGATCTTTGCAGGGAGGTATGGGTAATGTGAAAGCAGACAAGGATGGAGGCCCTAGTGAAATCTTGTGGGTGGGCTTCCCGTTGCCTTCTAAGGTGGACGAAGATGGATTACGAAGAGCTTTCATGCCTTACGGTGAAGTTGAGAGAGTGAAAACCTTTCCAGGACGTACTTATGCGTTTGTGCAGTTTCAAAAGGTTGAGGAAGCCACACTTGCAAAGAATGCGTTGGATGGGAAACTTTTTGATGATCCTCGAGTTCATATACGGTATTCAAAGAGTGAGATCGGTCCAATAGATAGCCCACGAGATGGTCCACCTCCGTCCCAACGTATGGGAGATCGTCCAGGTTTCTCAACGGAGGTGCTTGGAGGGCCTAGGGGGACACCTCCAGGAGGAGGTGATAGGTTTGGCAGCCCTGGCAGGCCCTCTGCCAACCCTAGTGCACGGCTAAGTGGTGGTCTCAGGCCAGAATATCGACCCAACGCTCTTATGGCTGGCCTTATCGATCGTGGGAGCTCGAGGGAGCCGGATGGTGGGCCTCCTGGGATGGGCCGTAGAAGTGTGAATCATTTAGAAGATATGGAGTACTCCAGAGGAATCAGACCCGACAGCAGATCATCCTACGAAGATGCGTGGGACTTGCCTGATGCAGATATTGTGCCTAGGGAGTCTAAACGTATGCGTGTCTATCAAGGAGGGGGAGCAGATTCTCCTGGATTTGACCCTTGGTATGAACAACGTCAGCCACAAGGCTCTGACACCGGAGGTTACATTGGGAGTGGTGGTCCTACTAATTATGAGTCACTGCGCGCACCAGCCGCAACGGATTATAGTCTTGGAGGTCGATCTCGAGGAGGACTTCCAGGAGCAGATAATACTAATCCTCTGCCTATTGGGACGAGACCAGCTGTTGTTGGACATGCACCATCCCCTAATTCTTCAGTTGTGTCTGCATATACGAAACATACCGTCGAGGATGTCAAAGGGCCGGAAGGATGGCAGTGGCACGGTACGATTGCCAAAGGAGGTACTCCTGTATGCCGGGCACGGTGTTTGCCAGTTGGCAAGGGAATTGACGCAACTGTGTAAGTTATTGCTCTGGCTTTGCTAACTTGTTCTTTGCTAGTACTTGTGTTCATTGTGTTGATGCCTAGTTTTGTTGACTCAATTAACAAACTTGGGAAAGATGTGTTGTTGATTTATTCTGATGCTGTACTGTATAATAATTAATGATGATGGAAGCATGATGCTGGTCGAAGTCGTGGATTGGAAATTATCATTGAAAATCTCCATTCTGTGCTGTTACTTATATTGCTCTACCGTCGATGACAATTATTTGTACTTATTCATTGATGGGCTTGTGGTATGGAACAGACCAGACGTTGTGAACTGTACTGCGCGCACAGACCTTGATATGCTTGCAAAACACGTATACCAGGCTGGAGGCTTTGGTGTTGTGTTTTTCGTGCCAGAAGGTGATCCTGATGTTCCACCCTATCAAGACTTCATGCATTATTTGGGAGAGAAACATCGTGCAGGTGTTGCCAAATTGGCTGATGGTACAACTCTTTTCCTTGTTCCTCCATCTGAGTTTTCAGAGAAGGTATTAAAGGTTCCTGGCGATAATTGCCTATTTGGAGTTGTTCTGAAGTTTCAACAACCAGGGCCGTCACCTGTAATAAGTTACAACCCACTTGCACAGCAGCAGCAGCAGCCACCGCCGCAACAGCAGCAGCAGGTTCCCCCATTATCACAACATCCTTCTTATTCGCAGCAGCCAATCCCCTCTCAACATGCACCGGGTCCCCCCCCGTCGCAATATTCACAAAACCAGGCACTCGGGCAACAACAACAACATGTACCAGCAATTCAGGAGCCTGCTCCGCCGTATCAAGGCTTTCATCCTTCTCACCTACATGACGGTCAGCCACCGCAAACAGGGATATCAACGTCTCTTGGATTGAACGACAGTCTTTCAAGCTTGGTTTCAAACCCCAATTCGAATTCAAACGGTAGTCCGATGTTGACGCAAGCGCAGTTAGCAAGCATTGCTGGATTGCCTGGCGTTTTGACCCCTGAGCTTATTGCATCCCTCACGGCGTTGCTCCCTAAACCAAATCCGAGTCAGGGATCTGCAAGCACCGATTCTAACAGGGCACCACCGCCTATCGTCTCTAAGGGATTGAAGACGTTCTCCGGTATGCCCGTCGGGAGCACAGTAAGCGCTCCTGTGCAAAATGACGTGAGGCCCAATTTCAGACCCTCGCAGAACAACAACACTCCACCGGGACCGCCGCCGGGATGGCAACAACAACAGCAGCCAAACCAGGCAGAGCGATCTCAAGTTGGAGCACCTAGTTTTCAATCTCAAGCTCAAGCGGACCAAAACACCATGTTTTCATCACCTCCGCAGCAGCAGCAGCACAATCTTCTTCCTAGCCCACCTCATCAGCTTCAACAACACCAGCAACCACCACCAACTATGCAAGGTCAGCCCACTCACATAGCAAACCATGCACCTCTTGCAGGACAACAAGCTCCTGGCTTTTCTCCGGGTCCTCCTCCATTGCATCAACAGCCGCAGCAGCAGCAGGGGTATACAGGCCCTCCTGGTCCTGGGCAATATCCACCGCTGCCTCAACTGCCCAGGCCACCACAGCAGCCAATGGGCGGACCTCAACAGCAGCACATAGGAGCTCCGCCTCAGCTACCTGGCGATCAGCTAGCGCAGTTGACTGCTTTGCTTACGCAGCGGCCGCAGCAGGCATCCCAGCAACAGGCTGCCTCACAACTGCTGCAGCAACATTTTCAGCAGAGTTCCAGTCCTCATTCCAGTGGTCCTGCGTCTGGCGGTTCGCAACCTCAACAACAAGGTTTGGGTCCTCCGTCACAATCGCAACATCAACCCCCTCAGGGCCCTCCACAGGGGCCTCCACAGGGACCGCCACAGGGACCTCCTCAGCAGCAACCTACTCAGCAACTCCAGCCTCCGAACTACAGCCAATACCCACCGCCCTCCTGGGGACAGGCCCCGGCCCTGCAATCCTCTGCTCCACAATCGTCCTTGGTAATGCCACAATTGCAGCAAAACTCCCCGCTCGTCCAACCAGGTAGTTGGGAGACCGCATTATCACAGGCTACTGCGGGCGTGGACCAACAGGCGGCGTTTCAGAACCAGGGTGGTGGCGATGCTGAGGCACAAAATAAACGGTTCCAAGCAACAGTGCAGCTGGCTGCTGCCTTGTTGCAGCAGATGCAGCAACAGCAAGGGAAGCCTCCAGGAGGTCAAGAACAGCGTTGATACGAGTGTGCCAACTGGTACGTTTCCCACTCATCCGTCTGTTCTTACCGTCCCATGTGTCTCCCCCACCACTGGATTTTCCTTACCATCCTTTTCCTGCACTTCCTTCCCAGTTTGCAGCTACATAACGTACATCTTGAACTTCCCCATGCAAAACCTCCTTCAATCACGTCACTACCTCCTATAGTGCATGACACTTATAACCAACAACTATTGGCCAAACTAAAAATACTAAAGCACAGCACATATATTCATTAGCTCCAAAGTAATTCCACCACCAAGCGGGACAAACCCTAAGCTTCAACTTGGTGGACTCAAATTTTTGATAACTTTTTTTTGACAAAGCCTTAGGCTAACCCCCTTGTATTGGGAGTTGTTGGTTATAAGTGTCCTGCACCGTACTTCACATGGGTTTTTAGATTATCATTGCACTGAAGTTTAAGTCAAAAGATGAAAAAGAACCATTCAAACCCATTGGACGACGTTGCATGCTGTACAGTCAGCCTGGAATGATGGCAATTCGGAAGCCAACTTGGGTACAGTCATCCCGAACATTTATCCTAATCTCCCGGTCCATCGTTTTCCCTTGGAGGTCGATTGGTGCGAGTAATAATGAAATAGCACAGAAATCATAATTTGACGGTTACCGTGCAAGAGGTCGGAATCTTGGTATTCACACGTGACGCTCACCCCAACGCCCAGAAATCGAGCTCCTTTTACCGTTCTCTTGCATTTCTGAGCACATATGTTTCTGAAGCACGCATGTTGGTGTCGTCCTTAAAATCTGTGCCACTTTCATATAACATTCTGGAACGCTCTGGACCCCTGAAATACCTTACGCAGAAATGCATCACCTATTCCAGTGTAGCTTCATTAGACTACTGTCGTTTGACCAAGGCTGAAGGTTGGCAAGGGGTTGAGTTTTCCTAAGCTGGCTAAGATTCACACCTGCATCGCCTTGGCTTAACTCGAGCTGATCCCATGCGTACTGTTCGACTAGCCTTGGTCTCATGAACTAAATCGTTTCATAGCACAAAAACCTAAACTCTGACAATCCGTGGTGCCAATTCTCACATTCCCTGTTCCAGTCAGTTTGCGCTGAATATTCATGGTACTGGGTAATCAAGGAAATTTGATTCACGTCGAGAACCCATGAACACACGAATGCCTTTCTTTCGATTACAGAATTTGAAATTTTCCACATTTCCTCTTTCATTGTCTACGTCCACGTTCAACTCGACTCCTGTCTTACTACTAATGCCTTTTGGCTACCTTCGAACCCTATTTCCTTTCCGATCTACTGTTGACACTCACTCTGCCCACATGGACGGTCATCTTGCTTGCAGACTTCTCGAGGTTGGAGATCCTGCTACACGTGCACCACTTCCTTCGGGGTCGCTCTATAACCAGGTACTTTTATATAGAAGACCGCTCCCTATGCATGCAGAATCTTCTCATGGCACTCCCGTGGTTTCATTCCCCTACACCAACTTGGAATCTCACTGCAAATCCATCAGTTTATGGGAATATTTTGAATATTATTTTTCACCCTTGGCGGGCATTCAGGCCTTTTCCGTCTTGGTAGAGATTTGAGTTTGAGTTGATGACTTATCCCCTCCCCCAACGCCCAGAATCTGTACATTATTCTTTCTGGTTCAGCTGGGATGTACGGAGTGAACACGAGAATTGCTGACGATTTCTTCCCCAAGTAGTACCTTTCGAAAAATTAGCATCCCGTTTTGATTGCTCCGTCCTTTGAGCAAATTGGTGTTTCTCTATTCCCGCACCTGTTTTATACTATTTACTTTGGAGAAGTGGTTTTGAAGAGAATCTTTATAAAGCATTGAACTTGAGCTGTTAACGGTAATGGAACTCGGACCTGGGAGTATTTGGGTCCTGGCTATGGGAACCGTTTCACAGCTTTTGCAGTTCTTTTTTACCTTGACTATATTTCAAGGTTTGTGTAGTTAGTGAGGTGCTTGATTCAGTAGAGAATTTTGTTACGGTTCTTTGACGTTACTCAACCAGGAACGGCACTCATGACTCTGGAGATGACATGTGTTATTGCATTCTTGTGTACTGCATTTTATTGTCTATTGCTGTGTGTCCCATTGGTGGAGATGCTCTGTGGACTTCGTTGTAAGGATATCCATGTGCAAGCAGGACGGTTAAAAGAAATGTATATGTATATTTTTGAATGGAAACTGGCCGAGCTCACTTGTACACTTGAACATTTAATTTCAGTAACATGGGCACCGTGAAAGAGTGTGTTTTGTAATACTACGAAAGCAACAATATTCTGTAATACCAAATCTATGTTTTAAGGCAATTGTGACTCTCTTGATGGTCAATGTCAAAGAAAGTAAAAGAAAGTAATATTTGCCATAACCTTATATTCAATGCAAGTGCTTTTGATTGACCAAAGATCTGCTCAAAGCGGCTAAACCAATTAATAAAATTCATGATATACAAGGTAAATTGGAATTTCTAGTGGCTACCACCATGATCACAAAAATGGGGAGCCCATCTTGCAGCATTTGAGATTAAATGAAGCTACACTAAATATTGCATTAAATATAGCGACAGTAAATATTGCATTTAGGTTGCCCACACTAATTTCATGACATTTAACACTGTAATTCCTATTGATCCTATTGATACTACAATAATTTTCATTGCAATGAGCGGCTCTTAGATGGCTTGGCAACACCAACAAAGATATAGAATATCAAACTAGCAATTAGCAATGTCCATGTCACAAACCATGTGGTATCCTCATATCTAGAGAGTTGCCTGGGCCTCCAAGCCGCCAAACCTAGCAATGAGTCATGAGGTAACCTTCCAAGGTAAAGTAGCCTAGTTGTTAAGGCAACCTAAATGCAATATTTTGTGTAGGGTTCTAGCTAAAACGATCCATTCATCCCTCATGCTCCTTTCCACATAACCAAATTTGCCACCTTGCTATCCATGCTTGCAACTCCACCTAAAGCTTAGTTTACCCCTATAATTCCTACATGAAAATGACAATCATCAAGTTTTTTAGCTTTAAATTGCTCTTTAGAATTTGAAAGACCTTCAACTCAAGCAAGAGTCTTGTAGATTGGATAATTTTTTTGTAAATCATTAATAGATTGGTGTAGGACTTGTGTTGACTTCAAGAACTTTTTGACCATGTGTCACTTTTTATATATATTTTTGAAGTACTTTGCTTCCACTAGGTAAGTTCATGTCAAAGTTTTGCACCTTTGTCTTCCATTCATAGTTTTTCAAATATGCAATTAGATTCTTGGTTCACAAAGAATTGACTACATGGGATCCTAAGAGAGAGAGTGGATCCTTTTGGCTTGATCACTACTTGGTATTATACCTCATAACCTTTTTGAATGTCCTAATTCAAGTTTTAACCGTTCAAGTTGTTTAGTATGTTGAGGTCAATTTTATTTTAGAAAATTTCCCTAATATATTGAAAAGTGGTTTAAATTTTGAATTTGAAATCTCATGTTAAACAAGAGGCTCTAGACCGTTCTACTATTGTTAGCAAATCAAACTCTTCTATACTTTCTACTTGTTACTCGGGATTGAATGAAGCAAGCATGCCATTTACAAGTAAATATTCAAAACCAAATTAATCCTTTTTAGTTAAATTAAAATACAAAAAAAATCGACCTACAAAGGGTACCTATATTTTATAAAAAATAAATGAAAAAACTGTTCGTTTTGCAAAAGGTAAAACAAACACATGGCAATGCTTGGTACAAAGAGTATGGAAATTCAAGCCTACAATGAAAATTAAAAATCAAAATAAGAATAAAAAATCCTTAGCCCCTAGAGCTTGGTCATGGTCATTATTGTAAGAAAAAAAACGTCAATCATACTATTAAAATCATAAAGCTCTTTGTAAAATCACATATGAACCTCTATAATATCACATATTGACCTTTGTAATATATCATATCTAGTTTGCAATATTCATACTATTAAAATAACAATGACTTTTGTAATATCACATCTCCAGCCTCGGTAATATCACATCTCCACTCTTTATGATACTAAAATGACCTTTGTAATAGCACATCTTGCCCTCTATAATATCACATCTTGACATCTATTATATCACATATATTGTTTTGTGATATTATCACATAGACACAACTTGAAAACTTACTGAAAATTTTCATTTGCATTCTACATAACATATGAAAATCCTAATAGAATTTCAATTGTGAATGCATAGCGTAGCAAGCGCCAACTGCTAGTCTCAATATAAAATTGCATATAAATTTTTTATAGTGCTTGTTAGGCAAAATTCTTGCAAAAAAAGCTTTGATTATTGCCACCTCCTTTGTAAGATTTTGTGGCCTTTTGTTTTCATGAATGGATCAACAACAACAACCATTTCAAAAGACTTCATAGACATTTGAACTTCTTAAACAAAATAATTGTTGTTGACAAGAACATTATATTTTGAAATTATAAATTTTTACCATCAAAGATACTAAATTATGGGAATGACTAGGGGGGACACCCCCAATTCCTACATGGACATCCCCTTTTGCCCAACCTATTAAATTTGAGATTATCATTAGGTCAAATATGAAATAATATCATAACAATATTTTAGTGCACAAATGCATCTATAAGTGTTGCAAACATATACTCTGTAACAAATATGTCTTATTTGTGACATGGTCAAGAGTTAAACCAATAGCTCCTTTCATTTAAAAATTTAACTCTTGACCATGTCACAAATAAGATATATATGTTATAGGTTTGCAACGCTTGTAGATGTAAATATGTGCTAAAACATTGTTTTGATTTTATTTCATATTTCCACGTAATAATAATCTCAAATTCAATGGGTTGGACTATAGAGGTGTTCACATAGCAATTTGGTGGTGTCCCCCTAGACATTTCCTAAATTATTTCACTTTAGAATTTTGAGTTAACCCCTAAAGGACTTGATCCATTTTGAAATGATTAAACTTCATATCTAATCTCAATTTTGTCTTTTAAAGTGGGTTCAAACATATTTGTATTGCTTGAAACTATGAACAATATATCACTACAAGAAATTTCAATTTGTTTCATGATATGAACGATATATCACTACAAGAAATTTCAATTTGTTTCATGAAAATTTGTAATTATTATAATTTATTTTTCAAAAAATGAACACAAATAAGTTAAAATAGGAAAAAACATCCAAATTGCTTGAATTTTATCAAGAGGTACAAGGAGCATTAAAAATTACTATGAAAAAATATCAATTGGTTTTTTTTTGGTTTACATCAAAATAGCCACAACAAAGAATTCAAAATTGATTTTGACTATCAAACCAAGTTTATCCTTATATTTAATTTATTCATAAAATTTTGATACTTTTTGCTAGAAGACACATTCATTTTCTATTTACATTATTTTTTCAATAAATTTGATGGAAATTTAAAATTTTGTGATTTTTTAAAGCCAAATGTGGAAATAAAATAATATCAAATAGAATATATATTTAAAAATCTATGATATCTATCATAAATGAATGGTAGAATGAGAAACATGCTTTTGTAGTTTAAATTTAAATTTCATTTAAAAAGTAGAAAATATGATAGAAACACACACCATATTGTGTTATTTGGATTCTAACACTTGGAGCTTGCAATGGCAACAACTCTCTTGATTTTTGACATTTTTCAAAAAAAACTAGTGGAATAGAAAGGAAACTTGTCAATCTTCATTTTCTAAGTTTGAACCATATACAAAAAATTGATATTTTGAAAGTTACAATGAAAGTTGACCAAGGCGCATCCAGTTTTTGGATGCACGGACCTTTAAGGGTTAAATGATGAAGAGTCTTGTAAAGAAATGTTAACACTATAAAAAGATAAGACCCAATCAACAATATTGTGTTGATTGGACCTCTTGATTATGACATTTTGAACATAATAGTGTTGATTAGGACATGTTTGTATTGATTAGAACCACTTGATTAGGACATATTTTCTCCTAGTGGTACAACATCGTAATAAACAAATTAAACTATACTTTGTTACTTTACTTTAGAATTTAGAATTTATTTTTCAAAATCCAACATCAGATTGCTTTTCTGAGTTGCATTTCTACAAACAAACTTAAAATTAATAACTTAGCCAAAATGCTAAATCTAATTCCTGACTTTTAATTATCAAAACGTTTTGTGAATTTTTGCATACTACATGGTTCTCAAGCAAATATATTGACATTTGAAATTGATAGAAACACTAGGTTTATTCCTTTCTTTTGAAGTTATTAACCCCTAAAGGATGTTGCCTACCAAAAGTGTTGGTTGTATTCATACCAAGGCCATTTAGTGTTTGAAAAAATGGTTTTATGATAAATGTCAAAAAATTCCCAAAAAATCCCAGCTAACCAGTAGTATGTTTATTACTTAGCTTAAAATTTACAACTCCAATAGGATTCATGTGCTACCCAAATATCCCATTTGTATACAACACATGAGAGCCTATACAATATAGCAACATTGTAGTAATAGTTAGATGACTAGTTTTGCAAAACACCAAGACAAGCTAACACCGAATTTGTTCAAGGAAAGTCTGAAATAGCTAAAGTTTGTAAACTAAGGTCAAATATAAGGTAAATAACACTTAATTAAGGAAATGTAAGAATAAGGTTATGACAAAGGTTTATCACTTTAGAAATTGGAATGAATGGACTTGTGCTCACCTCCCATATGTGGATTCCAGTAACTGATAATCAGTCCATTAAATATGTATGCAATCCCATGCAAATGTTGTAATTCTATCAAGAATTGAAAGTGGGATTAGGGAAATTAACATTCATCAAACAAACACATGCAATAATCTTTGGCAATTGTCTCAATCAGTAATCAAGTAGTCCGAGGCAATTGTCATTCCTTTAATGTCTTATCCTTTTGACAAGGCTATGGTCTGGCAAAGTATTGTCTGTCATAAACCTTGCATTGGTAACTTAATTGCATCATTGAGTAACCATATATAATCAATTTGATTATTTTCCATACTAAACCACAATTTGTATCAGCACGTCTATGGCCTACCCAGAAGGGATTTAGGTAAAGAGATAATCAATTCAATATTCTTCTCTTCACTTGTTTATAGTCTTTGATTTCCATTATACATTGTATAAGCTATTCAATCATACGGATTCTGTAGAACATCTCCATTCTATCTCTATCTCAGTTAATAGACATTGCAATCAGTCAATAGCTAGTTCAATTCTATCTCAAATCATTGAATCTATGTTCTATTGCTTTAGTTTCTATCACATAAACTATCCTATAATCACTACAAGAATAAAAAATAATAATATATTCAATCGCCATCTTCTTTCACTTGTAGTGTTCACAATTTTATAAGAACTGGTACTTAGCTATTAATTTATAATCTCCTACTTATGCTTCACGCTCCAAGCTATAGCTATTCTCCTTTGTTCCAATATTCAATCGTAAAAAGGCATATGCAGAGAATCACTCTCAAATCATGACCATCATCATCTTTTACTCATGCATCACATTAAATCATCTCCATCATCACAATCAGACTATAGCCTTTCTCTCAAGTTTAACAACCTAGGCTACATCCTCACAAGCTTCAATCATAATTATTAACCACTCTAATATAATACTATTTCTCTTAGAAGCATCTCACTTCTTTAAATGAATTTGTGCATTGAGTTTGCAATCACAACTTAGTCAATTGCCTTAAGCATTCTCTCTCGGAAACACTCGCATGATATCTGCTAATAACCTTGACAATGATCTGGAGCAACTTCTCTCAAGTTAATTCTCTCTCTGTCTGTTGCTTTTGATTAACATTAGTTCAATATTGCATCTTGCCACCAGCAAGGCATTCATTCATGAATTATCAGTCAGCTATTGCCTTAAGCTCTCAATCCCTGAAACACTCTTACTGACTATAGCCTCTACTTCTATGAACAAGTATATAAATGAGATTATAGCCTTTGTTACCTCTCACGGGCTTCTCAAGCATCACTTGCTGTCTATAATCTGCACACTCACTCACTGAGTCAAATCGGCCATTGCCTCTGTCACAAGTCAAATGAGTTACAATAATCACATTCACAAACTAAAGATTAAACACATCAATCTTGCTATCTCCAAGCCAGGATCAATAATCAAACATACATAGAATATTGCCTTCCTCAATCTATTTGATTGGAGGCACACATATTATTAACATAAAACGTATACAACAAAAAAAACAAAGACATTGCAAGGGAAGTCAAATCTAAATTCTGCTGCAAGTAAAATAAGAATGTTAATATCTATTCACAAGACAATTGACCATGCATTCACACTCTATTTCAAATTTGGTATGCACTTTACTTCCATTTACACTTCAAAAATCAAATGCAAACTCAAAAATAAAAAATGTCGATCACAAACATCCTTTAGGTGCTAATGTACAACCTACAAAACGAACAAAGGAAAGCATTAGGCATGGTGGTATAAAAAAATACATGGAAACTGATTTCAAGAAAGCAATCTAGTGAGGTTTTTATGATGTAAATAAGATGCAAAGCACAAAAAGTTATCTACCAAAATATCTCAAATACTATTGCTAGTTGATGTATATTTAGATATGTGTTTTATTCATTATGAAAATGGGCAAGAATTGTTCTTCACACATTTGGAAAATTTTGAGCCCTCAAAGGGCCTCCTCCAAAGTCTCAAAAAGGATCTTAAGACACTAGAAGAAAACAAGCAATAAATAACTGGTCCTAACAACTACAAATGTCCTAAAAAAGTGTTATTGAGTCATTGTTTAGTTGTTTAGGACATTTGTAATTGTTGTGAACTAGTTGTTTAGGACACTTTTTACTTCTAGTGGAGATATGTACTTATAAAACAAACAAATTGCTAATCCCCTATTTCCATCCACCCTTTGAATTCAATGCAACCTTGAAATTTATATTGTTATGCCATCCCAACTTGACAAAAGTATGGATACAAATGTACAATTGGATTATATATATTCTATTTTACTCTATTTGAATAGATGAATGAAGTACTTGGATATTAACTAATGAGTACATTTACATATTTTATCAATGCAATACCTTTGGTGTTGTTATAGATTGTGCATGTGATTGAGGTCCTTCATAAAAGATAGCAATAGATACGTGTCATTTTTTCCATACTCACGCTAGCAATCCTAGTTCCAAATAATAGCTTGCTTGGTCAAATATTGGGGGCTCTTTGAGAGCTCAAAATTTTCCAAAAAAGTTTGATGACTTTTTATATAGATTTAATGTTGTTGAAGCCAAAAAAAAAGTGGATATTTCAATCCCAACCTAAATAATAAATCCACAACTCTAAATCCTAAAAAATATGAAGCTAGTAAATCAAGTTCCAACATTGAATGATATACTTCAAAATGAACAAATGGAGTACATGATGCTTCTTGTCGATTTTAATTTAATTATGCTTGCTTCTTCAAGCGTCTTGTCTTAGGTACTTTCAATATCATGAAATCTTTATCAGTTATTAATGTCATATTCAACAAAAAATTGAAACATTCATGCAACTCTTATTTTATTTACAAAACACAAGGATATCTCCCAATGTTGAGATGTTGAGGGACATAGATTTCTTGACAATTTGCAATTTTTTTTTGAATTTTGTTTTCAAATCTTCTAAAGCTTCCCATAAACCTTTTTGATGTTTTATGTTGATCTCTTGGTGTTTTACTTAGATCTATGGAAAGTTTTGTTTAGATCTAGCAATATTTTTCATAAGTCTTTTGACATATTCCATCTATCTCTTGATGCTTTTGCATATAGGAGAAACTTCCTCTGTTTTTGAAAGAAACCGGTATTTGAGAATTTGTGAGGAATTAAGGAATATTAACATTAAATTGTATTTGGAAGTTATTGGATATTAGGCTTAAACCATTCCAAACTTAATTATTATATTTCTAGAACTAAGGTTTTTTAAAAAGGAGAGAAAATTAGTACCAAAGTTTTGAAATTTCAAGTGTTTTGTTATTGTCACAAATGGTTAGAAAAATGATTGATATGAAGTGCGTCAATGCAATTGTAAGTAAAGAACAAGTTAGCCTAATTGCCCAAGTAGTCCCATCTATAAAAAAAACCAAATCTTTTTGTTGATATTATTGATGGTTCTAACTTAATGATAGGCAAAATTTACAAACAAAAATCACTAAATCAAGTTTGTCATGCTAACATTAGCAATCAGTGACCATAAAAAGCCTAAAAAATATCACCAAACATGCTAAGTAGTTAATTTCATTTTAGAGATAAGCGTAGGATTCTTTTCTTTAAAAATCAACTCAAGAGGCAAACAAGGGTTTTTTTTTAAACATAAAAAAAAAGCATGAATCTAGGTTTCTTTTAGAAACAGAGGGAGTACAAAACATCAAGAGATCTTTCAATGTTTTGCACATGGATTATTACTTTTGGATTTGGAACATGAATGCATTTAGATAAACACAGCATGCTGTGAACAATTGCACTATTTCTTATTTTGATTGCATTCTTTTTATTTCCCAAATTTCACCAAATTTTGTCTCAATTTGTTAATCAAACCTAATTTGCATGGTTTGCATAAAATCATCAAATCAGATCATCCATGCATTTTGTAAATTATTAAACCAAATGAATCAAGGAAAAAACAGATTTAATAAAATGTTTAACAATAGATGTCATATCCTGTAAAAAATAATAGACATGAAATGAATAACACCTAAACAAATATAAATACTGATGCCAAATATTACTTGTGATCCTGAATTTCTGCACAAATCAAACCAGAATGTTATCAACTATAACTATTGTTTAGTTTTTATTTTTCAATAAAATGTCTCTATAATCATGTATATTAACGTAAGCATGCACTAACTTTGATTTTTATTGTTATTTTGATATTGATTTGAATCAAAGAAAATAACTTTGAATTTAGGTAAAATTCATATTATGCACCTTTTTTCTTTTTGTGAACTAAACGCACTAGTAAAAAATGTGTTCTAAATAATTAGTTCATAACATTGTATACATTCAAAATGATTATTGTAACCTGATAGCAGATTAGGCACTTCTCATCCAATGGCTCCACTATTGGTAGTGAAGAGTCTGGATGAGAAGTGCCAAATCTACAATCAGATTACAGTACACAATGCGTATTAGACGACTCAATTACAATTGTTGTGTACACCTGCGATTTTTATTATGAACCAATAATTTATGACAGGTTTTTCTTCTAGCGGCACAATATAGTGATGAATTCCATATACAATTGACCCCAACAATCAACCACAACTATTCATGGCCTACAATTTAGGGTCATTATCCCTTAATGATCATAGATGTCACTGATTATGCCAAAGTTATGTTTGTTAGTAAACCAATGAACAAACCTTTTTACCATGATTTTTTCTTTGTTTATGATCAAACTTTCATTTGAAAAAAACTTTTCAATCTACACCTTCTACATCAAAAGTTGATTATTCCCATCTTTTTACTAACTTATGGGATTATAGAAAAAGCGTAATGCATAGTAAAATACCACAAGTGGAAGGCATTCTTTAGGTTTGTTTAAGGCAACTGCCCTGAAACCCAGGAATGCCCTATCCCAATTGGGATTTTACTACTCATAACAAACATACATTTTTTTTTCCTACAGCCAAAGTGGCATCTTTGCATTTCACTTGGTGAAATCTACTTAAATTCAATGCATTCCATTGAGACGGAATGCATTGTTAACATTACAATGAGGTTTCAAAATATGAGGAACCCCATATTCAAGTGTTTCATTTACTAATTGTAATGCTAAGAACAACAGTTAACAACAGTCAATGGTTATTCAGACTGTCCCACATCCCACTAAAATTTGAGATTCTATTGGTGTAGAACCAAAAGCTAGGACTTGACTCTTCACAATATGTCCCATGTCCCTCATCTTGGTTTCTTACAACATGAAAGCATTTGTAAAGTTCTGGCGCCAAAAATGGTGGGACTTCACTCAATATTTTGGATCAACCATTTTGCTAGACTCAACTTTCAACTAAAGCCCTACCAATAGTTTTTATTTATTTATTTATTTATTTATTTATGTCATAAAATGTTCATGACTACCTTCTTCTATTCCTTTTTGCCCTTACTAACCCAATGAATTTGTTATCTTGCATCAAGGTGTAACTTAATTGCAAAGATGGGATGTGGGACGTAGCAAGAGCCGCCTTCCTTAATATGAGTTCAAATAAACAAAAATCTCTATAATGTATGAAGAGATGTACAAAAAATGTACGATGTAATTGATATTTTTTTCTCTCTTTTCTTTCTTTCTTTTCTTTCTATTTTCCTTTGTTTTTTTCTTTTTGAAATTTCAATGATGATGAAGAAAGGTGTGATGTGAAGTAAGGGGATGAGGGGAAGAAAGAATAGGTAACGCACTGGTTTTGTTGTTTGTAAGCAAGCCAGCCACAATACATGACATTGTCAGGAATGGGGGTCTCGGCAAAGGGGCTGTTTAAAGGGACCAATTGGGGGTTGACCACTCGTATATACAACTCTTGGCCCAAGTATTGCCGTTGCAAATTCTCCGCCCTCAAATTCCAAATGCCCACATTGTCCAGCATCACCATTATGGCCGTCCAAGAGCGCGGAAAAACCTACAAAATATATACAAGAAGTCCCACTCTCATTTTCATATGTTGAAAAAAATACACAAAACTTTTACTTTTGTGCGATAAAAGACAAAATGTACGCATTTCTACCTTTCCATGCTAAGAGCATCTCCAACATTGCTCTCCTAGGGTTTGACACCCTTCATGCATGGATAATATGTGTTTCAAGCTCTTCAAAATTCTCTCATGGCACTCTATCCTAGTGTGTCAGGCAATGGCCTTCAAAACATTATATATCCTTAGTTTAGTGAGCTTTATTTTAAATATCCCTTGGTGCATGGTCAAATGACTATTTATGTGGCACATTTGACAAGCAAGGGTGGAGAATAAAAATTTGAGGGTAGTTCAAAAATATATATTATTGCTTGAAGTGTCAAGTTTGAAGTGCAGCGCTAGAGATACTCTAAGGGTGTGACACTTGCTTAGATGATAATTGCTTTGGTCTCCTCAAAATATTCTCGTGACACTCAATTTGAGTGTGTTAAACAATGGCCCTTGCAAACACTATTCATCCTAAGTTTAGTGAGCTTTATGCCTTTATCCTACATTCTACTTGATGAACAATCAATTGATTTGGGACACATATGGTGAGCAAGGGTAGGGGACAAGAACTTTGAGGGTTCTTCAAAAAAAAAAAAAACTTTTAGCCCATCAGATTTGGCAAGTAAGGATGAAGATGCTCTAACTTTTCAATGAAAAACTTGGCATCTTTGCCTCTTGGTTCTTCTAGGTTTGTCAAGGAAATTGTGTCACTAAAACTACTTGATTTGTTGATTAGACAAGTAGCCCCTTAAGCCTCCTTTTTTTTCTATATACACATGAATTCTCTGAACATGGCTTTCTAAGTGGGGTTTAGCAAGTGGGTTTTTGTGCCATTTGTTACCTTGTGCCTAAGTTCGTACAAAATTTGGGTCTTTTGCCCCCACTTAGTGTTTTGGTGTTTGTCATGGAAGTTGTGTCATTGGTTTCATGCAATTGGTTAATTTGACCCTAGCCAACTACCAAACAATGCTATTTTTTGAACATAAAATGGTAAGCATGTGAGCAATGAGTTGCTATTTGGTGAGAGGGAATTGATTTTGAGCTCAAAATCAATGAAAAAAACTAAAAAAATGACAAATTTTTCAAAAGATAAAAGAAAGTGCACAATTACGAGACCCTATGTATATGATTATAGGTGAAATTATGTATTTTGACAAAAATTATAGGCTCACGGCTTACACCTCATGGATCCTGCTCACAAAATAGCATTCCCTACCAACTACCCCCACCACACCCGCACACCTCTCTCTTCTCTCTTGTTAACAAATTCGTTGGATTCTACATGCAAGATTTCTATTGGCAAGTTTTCTATATATAATGACTTGGATAAGGGTTGAATAACCAACTAAGTTATTGTTGAAGAGTGTAACTCATGAATTATCAAAATAGTCTTCTCCTATGTCGCAACACAAAAATCTGTGTTGAAGAAATTAGTCGATTTGAGACCATGTCCTAAAAATGTATGTCAATTATTTGAACTCCTTATAGAAACCTTTTTGTATACACCAACAATGTGAGTGTTTATCAAGACCCAAAATCATCAAACATAGATATTGATTTTGTATTTGTCGAAAGAAAAAGTTTGAAATTGGTTAAATTACCATATTTTTTTAAGATATACTTGACACTTGCAAACTGGAATTGATTATAGTATTTAACGTCCATTGATGGTCATCATGTTAAAAATTGCGGTTTTGAGAGTTATAGCTCACGTATTGTAACAACATGCCATGAATGAATATAGAAATGCTAAGCACCTATGCCACTCCAGTTTAGAGATTGATCATTATTTCACCTTCCATTGCCCAATGACTAATACTGAAATTGTATAATTATTCTTCTCAAAATGTCAAGAATACTAATAATCGGCCTTTAATTGGATTTCACTAAAACTCACATTGGACTTAGTGACGATGACACCCTTGTTTTTGGGGCATGGATAACACAGCAAAGTTATTTTTCCAACAAGAGTAAAAATAAGAATTTGCACCCATTTTGGAGTTGGTCAAATTTTAATCCCTTCTAGAGTTCCTAAACTAAATTGGGGTCTCAGAATTTCAAAGTTCCTAGATTCAACACTTCATGGTAAGTTTCTAAACTCTTATGTTTTTAAGCATGTGAATAAAAGGAAATTTATCATCATGACCCCAGAACCAAGGTCTCAAAATCATTAAGTCCACTGTGAGATTTAGTCTGCTCCCCTTTATTCTTCATTAAAAATGCAAACGTCAAGCATGCTAATGATTTATCTTTAATTCCTCACCGCCCAAGGGGGCAAAATATTTGCCGTTTACGTTTAATTTGAGATACTTAGAGATATGAGGGGCATATACTCCCATGGATACCAAACAAACTAAAACTTGAGACCAAAAAACAAGAGGGATTTAAAAAGTACTTGAATAATACAAACCAAAACTTAAAAAATAACAAGAGGGTTATAGAAAGTACTTGGGTGGTACACCGAGCAATAGCATCAACCAAGTTATATTGGCTCCGGCTTGTATTACTCCATCGACCACGATCCATGCTACCTTTTCAACATTCCAAGAGTTAGGGTTATTTCTTTTTTAACTTTGTTGTATTCTTGTTTACAAAGCATGATTACCTTCCTTCTATACCATGTTATTATACCATGTTATTACGAAATAGGGAAAATTTGATGGATGCCCCTAAAGTTTGCGGTATTTGTACAGACATCCCTGATGAATTTCAGAAATTGCACAAATACTCTTGGATCATAAATCTTAGGCAATTATTTGTTTTGTTTGTACTTTCTTCATGACCAATGTTGAAGAAGGGAGTGTAATGAAATAAAAAAGAAGCAGTGTGCGTACAAAGGAAGAAGGAAAATGACATGCACAACAAAATAATGTTTGAAGATGTTGATCCAAGGGTATTTGTGCAATTTCTGAAAAATCAAGGGTATCTAACTATCTATAAAAATGTGGTAAACTTTGGGGGTATCCATCAAAATTTCCCTAAATCAAAAAGCAGAAGGATGTGGAGCAGGGCTATTTTTTCTTTTTTAAGAAGTGGGGAAGTGGCAATTTAAAATGTTAAAGTGGTGCTCCAAATTTCCACATTCATCCACATCTTTGATAGAAAGTATCACATTAGTACATATTACATGTCTATAATGTGGTTTTCATCCACAATTTGGCAATTTCATCTAGATTTTATTTAAATTTGAAGCCTTTTTGACGATTTCATCCAAGTTTTTTGCATTCTTTTTACATTTTTTAGCTAGACTATTTTTTTTGGGTGCAATTTGGCACTAGAAAGCCAAAAAATATAGCCTTGATGTGGAGTAGTGAGATTACCCAACTACCCAAAAAGCGTAGCCATCCAAGTGCCAGCTTTGCAGCGTGGCTTCTGCATTCTCAAACACCATCTCCACAAAGGCTTTGTACTGCCCGGTCACGACGGCAGTGGCCAGTGTGGGTTCCAACAAGGGCATCCAGTCTGGCATGGCATACAGCGCAGGCCACCCGTCCAACGTGTACACACCCGTGCTGATGTTGTAGTAGTCTGCCAGCTTCAATGGCGTTGTCGTCGGCACAAACGAAATGTTGTTCACTGCAAAGCGTTGACGTCCGTCAATGACGGGGGCCGAGTTCCGTAACACAAAGGTCTGGGATGGGGTGATGTTGCCGTAGTGGAATGACCCCTGTGGATTCAGCCGCGCGGCTCCAGTCGTCAAGTTCCACCTGCCCCCACCCACACATACCACCATATGATGTGGTCATGTTTCTAAACATTTCTAAAAATTTTGTAAACATTCAATAGACGGCCTATGGAAGTTATCATTTGCAAAAAAAAAGTGAATACTACATAAAGTTGACCACTATTTGGTATTTTGTGGTCAAATGTTTGTGGGTATGTGATGTCTTGCACACTAGGAAGGTGAGCTTATTTTGTTCCATGCTCATCCCTTGAAGATTGTAGTTCTCCTTTTGTGTGAATGAACTCTCAATTGTGGAGGATGTATTCATCATCACATGAATTACATGTTAACCTCCTTTCAAACTCACAAGGGTGTCTTTTTTACCTCACGTTTTCATCAAACTTTAGGCCCGGTTTAGACCAAGATGTCCAAAGTCAATAGACAAAAACTCTTGTCTAGTGCTTCATCTGGCAGAGTTTGGAGGGGAAATTGCCATGTAATCATGGATTTGTTTGTCAAGTAAATGCTTTCACACCAAGCATCAGAAGTCTAGTGGAGGTGTACTTTTATTCTTTATATTCTCACTTAACATGATTTTGTCTTTACCTCACATGAAGTGAGAGGAAGTGTTTTGTCTAGTGCACAAGATTTGGAATCACCTTGGAAGGTGACCCCAAATCTTGTTCGCTACAAGTGAGCTTCTCTCTAATTTTGGCGGGAATTTGTGATGACTTAGTGTTTCCATCTACTAGTCATCTGCTTCACCATGAAAGCTCTAGTGGGCAATACCCTCCCACCGCACCGACCAATAAGATGCTCTTAAATCTTGACTGCTTCCCAGTCTGAATTGGGCTTAAACAATATCCCTAGGGGAAGGGAAGTGAGGAGGAGGATGTTACGTGATGGAGCGTGCTTGGGAAAGGGAGAACCAGATGTCGTCAGGGTCGGGGCCTAATGGTCGAGGTTCGGTGGCAAGTGTCCGCGAGTCGCTGTAGTGTAAGAGCGCCACACCAGCAGCGTTGGCAAAGGTGGTGGCGTTCTCAAAGCGCGGGCTAGCAAGCACAAAGAAGTCACGGGCGGGTTGGTCAGCGGTGATGAGAACGGCATAGGATTGGCCCACGTGGACGTCCAGCGTGTCAAACCAACGCTGCTGTGTGTACGCACCCTCTGCCTCCACCAAGAGCATCTGGTGCCCCTGAATCCGGAAATTTAGTGACGTTTTCAGCCCCACGTTGGAGATGCGCAATCGGTATGTACTCCCTAGCAGCACCAATAAAAAAAATACAATCCCCACCCCCAACATCATCAGAATCATCTTACATTAGAAATCTTGCCTTTGATCTTAGTGCTCTAAAGTAGTGCTTCACACTATGTCCCCCTTCTCATTTGTGCAAGTCCCACCTCAATGCATGATCCTAACTTTTGTTGGATTATTAATGGTGTGAAGGAGTACTAAAAGATATTCATGAACATGTTATGTGATAATATTGGTGGGACTTGGGCAAAAAGTCAAGTGTAGCAAAATGGGCAATCCAAACTTTGAGTGACTTTGACTGAAGTCCCACCTTTTTTGGCACCAAAACTACCAAAAATTGTTGCCATGTAAACAAAATGCAATGTATTGAGACGTGGAACTTGGGACATAGTGTGATGCACCAAGTCCTAATTTTTGGCTTCACACCAATGAGATTCTTAGGTTTCAATGGAAGAGACCATAATTTTATGGCATTTGTTCTATTATGCACACCACTTCCTTCTCCCTTTGTGTGCATGTAGAACTAGAAAGAAGCAGCCTTCACACAAAGGGAGAAGAAAGTAACTTGCATAACAAAACAAATACTTGAAAATTACAGTCCAAGGGTATTTGTGCAATTTTTGGAAAAGCAAAGATATCTATGAAAATATTGCAAACTTTAAGGGTATCCATGAAATTTTCCTTTGTATATAGGTGGCTTTCACATATGAATACAATTTTTACTTCCTAGACTTGAAGCATAAATATATTGGGAATTGATATGTGTACCACACCTTTTGAACTACTGTACCACACTTCTAGGGTAAATTTTAGATTTTTACCATTGAAAAGCTAAATTTGAGAATTTTAAATTCAAATTTGGACTTAGAGACCATAATTTAGTCTAGAACCATAAAAAAAGTTGCAATTTTACAACACCTACTAAAAAAGCTTATCTTTTTTTACAAACACAAGTAAAAGTAACACTTTTCTCCTAGCTAAACTTTTTCATTGGGTGTTGTTGAATTGCAACTTTTTTTATGGTTCTAAACTAAAGCATGGTCTTTGAGTCCAAATCTGAATTCAAAATTCTCAAATTCAACTTTTTGATGGTAGAAATCTAAAATTTACCCCAGGGTGTGGTACAGTAGTTCAAAGGGTGTGGTACACATATCAATGCTCAAATATATTTTGGTTCAAGTTACTTAAAACACTTGTATCAATGGCAAGGATTATTGTGAACTACTAACCACAATCCACAGGAAGGACCCAGCATCTTGTTGGGTCAATCCCATTGTATGGTCCATATCCATTAATGAGGACCCCTTCAGGGCGACCAATAAGCTCACCATTCTCCAATGAAGTTCTCAAGTCCTGTAGACCACCACTAACCACATGGATTTTTATAAAGTCATATTCATGAAACCATCATATGGCATATAAAAAATTCATAAATAAAGTTTTTCATGCTCAATAATAGTTGGTTGTTATTTAGTGACAACAAAATCAGAGAAGCATGTCTATTTTGAAATTGTTCATTGAAATAAGAAATGAAAAATTTGGAATATGAACATCCAAATGCTTTGGCCTTCTATATGGTTAAGAAAATGATCAAACTTGACTAGCTTTAAGGAAAAATCACATTTGAATGTGATGTTATGAATCTAGTACTAAGTGTTGGTGTCACTCCACCAACACTTGACTTATAAGAATTGAGATACTTATAAGTTCATATTAACACAATCTTAAACTACAAAATTGCAAAATTACTGATATTCATAAATTATTCATACAAAACTCAAATGACACATGTTTTGGAGCAAACTTCCATGTTGCAACTACATTGGCCAGCGTTTTTCAACTTTGGGAAACTCGTATCTCCAATTTTATTGTGTTTTTTTTGCAAGAAATTTGCATTGACTTTCCACTTTTGCTGTTTTCCAGCAGACTTCAATCATACACAACTTCATAACTCCTTCGTTGCTTCTACAATTTTTTGATTCCAAAGCAGCATGGAAACTGGCCCCTACTTTGAGGAGAGACCTTACCCAAAATGACGCCATTAAGGTAGAAGCACCTAAATGTGACACTTTTGTTAAATCAATTCACTAAGAGTGTGCATCAAGATTCTGAAATTATAGAAGAGTTAGGAAACCAATAGAGAGTGCTAAAATATTTTTTTTGGAATTTTTTGAGATTGTATGAGTAAACTACAAGTTGTTGAAGGTAACTCCCTAGACATACACACCTATTGTGGACACTAAACCCTCATTGAATTGCTTGCATTGAAATGCAAATGCAACATCAAAAAGACCATGCCACATGGTGTCACCTACACAATTTGTGTTCCAATACTCAATTATGGTGACAGCTTTAGCTGACTTGCATGTCTAATTTGGGTATTTGATAGATCAGATACGGGCTCATTTATAGGGGTCTGAAAACAAATAGTGTCAAATTAAGATGCTTCTACCTTATGAGATTAGCCAGAGATTGAGAGCAGCTATTACATTACCTTGTGGCTCCGGGTGTACCAATCCCCAATGAGAACCGAGAAGTCGGCACTCGGCTTAGCAAAGGGCGGGGACACCTTGGGCGAGTAGATGCAGATGGCACCATAGCCACCAGCAGCTCTTTGGAAGCGCGTGCTGGGGGCGTAAAAGAAGCTACCCATTTGATCCTTCACTTGAAACTTGTAGGTCCAATTCCAGTGTGCAGGAATCTCGCAGTTTGTCCCCAACACCCCGTCTTGCCATGAATTGTGTCGTTGTTGCACCCCCGCCCTTCAAAACCCAACGCCCCCAACCACCACCACTGTCTTGTACAAAATATTCTCTCAATCCATGTGCAAAAATCAAACTCCAATGGATGCATTCAACTTACTAGTTTTGGATAATACAAAAGTCCAAAAGCAATAACCCATATGCAAGACATCAAGAGACTTCACGATGTATTCTCATATGTTTTGTGCAAAATATCAAGAGATTTATGAAAAACACCAAGAGGACTTGGAGATGTAAAGGAAAACTTTGGGATTTGTGGATTTGAAAAGATGAAGAAATCTATGCAAAATACTAAGAGATATATGTCCCCTCCACATTGAGAGATCACCTCATGTTTTTCAAACAAAATCCTAAACTATATGAATAATCTAGAATTAGGTAAGTGGTATCAATGAACAAGTTTCTTTTCCTTTACAACTTCATTGGTTCTTTGATGCTGCATTTAACTAGAAGAGGGATTGTTCATGTAACTATGAACTTCTCTAAGTTTCTAAAGGTTGAAATTTGTTCTCGCTTTGTTATGTATATTTTCCCCAAAGTTTTGAATGTTTTTATATTTGAACATACATCTCAACCTTTTGCAAGTACCTCCTGAAATTTTGCAAACCAAAATAGTTTCTGGACTATTAGTTAGAAAAATGTGTGGTTTAGGGGTAGGATGCACACCAGGTGAATAACACGGGCTCGTCCAATCTGTTGAACACGTTCACCATGATCACGTCGTTGGATTTGGCGGTGATTTGGGGCCCTGGAAACTCCCCGTTGATTCCTATCACCTGTGTAGAGATCGCCATCACGAGAATTTTGACTCAGCTTTTGAAGTTAAGTATACAATTATTGCTTGAGAATTATCTCTCTAGCTTTTGTAATGCTTGTCATACTTGTATTGCTTGTGCATCTCATTCTTGGCAATTCAAAACTTTGGATTGAACTTGTTGTCATTGTCATCCAAGATCTGAGTCAAGCTACACTCTCTTGTTAGATTACTTTTTTATATGAAAAACTTTATATCTCACACCATGTCCCACGCCCCCATTTATGCAAATCCCACCTTAGTGTAACATTCCAACTTCCTAGGATTAAACTTCCTTGGATTACAAAGGGCAAAAAGGAATACTAAAAGAAGGTTGTGAATAGTTTATGCAAAAATATTGTTGAAATTTGAATTGAAAGTTGAGTGTAGCTCAATAGCTGACCCAAAACTATGAGTGAAGCTCTACTTTTTTTGATACCAAAACTTCCAAAAATATTGCCATATAAACAAAATGTAATGAACCAAAGACATGAGCGTAGGACGTAGTGTGAAGTGCCCCTTAGCAAGGCAATTTTTTTTTGACAAAATGGAGCCAATCGACAACAATTCTAATAGATATAGAGCTAATCTCTCCATTTTGTACTCAATTCAATGTGGACAGCAAAGAGTTGGTCATTTGACAAAAATGCCCTGGCCCTTAATGTAGTTGCGTTGTGAATATTGTTTTGTTTCATGTTCAGGACTAGGGTTTGGTATTTGAGCAACAACAAGTATAAGTATGTATACGTTGCAAACTTTCTCACACTTTCTCACACTTTCTTTTACATTTTCACTTGATTGTATGGTAGGTAGTCTTAAATTGTGTCCCCTCACAGATAATGCGTCCCATTGGTAGCCTAAGAATGGATATGAGGTGATTCTTGAATGGACCCTCCTTAATCTTAAAACAAAAGTGTTTTTTATTGCAAGAGCCAATCACACTCCTTGATTTCACCTCATTACTTTATAAGTTGCAAGGGAACAATTTATGAGAGACCTAGAATCACAAATAGGTGCTTACTACAGTAAATTTAAAAATTCATTAACAATTCCATAATGCCTCAAAAAATATGAAAAAATTGTGTTACATTAAGCAACCATTTTCTTATGTCTGAAAATTAGACAAAAAATCTTTATGTCTCAGAAAGACCATGAAAAAGCAAATTAGCCCTTAAATTGTCGCTTTTTGAGCTACCTACCTTAGATGTTGTAGTAACAACCAATCTCCTCTCGTACGAATCAGAGCCAAGAAGGAAGGGGAGAGAGAGAGAGATGCAGACTAACCTGCTGGGGTTTACCCAAAGGCGACAAGGTGAGGTATGAGACGTTCCACTCCAACACAACATCGACGTCAGGGTCTTCGGGAACCAAATATGGGAATGCACCTATACCTAGGGCACCTGCAGCCATCACTCCGGACATCCAGCACATAGCTGCCAATAGAAAAAGTTTGCCACTTCTTGCAGAAAGCGACGTCATCGTGATCATTAATAAGCTTTTCAGTCACGCTGCTTCAATCCTTGATGGCTTGTAAGTATTCATACACAAGATAACACCTACATTGCTCCCCCGCAGAACAAACTTTCTATCAACAATACACAACTCCTCCGCAAGTCATTTACACAACAAGACGCGTACAGGCGACAGAGTTTTTTGATGCAAAGGCTTTGTAAAATACTTTTTCAACTTGAATTTAAAAAAATACATATAAAAAAACACATACCTACAGATCGAGCGTTACCGGCTCAAACGTTTTTTTTTATCAACAGCACACACTCTGCTATTCCAGCTCGGTGCCTCAAAGGTCAATTACACTATAAGAACATGTTTAAGCATCAGAGCTCATGGCGCAACTTAGACGTGACAAAGCTCGTCCATTCTGGTTCCTCAAGGATCATAGTCCTCAAGAGACATTTATGCAAGAAATCACGTACCTACACGCAGGGCGCTACCAGGTCAAGGACTTTCTATAAACAGCACACAATGAGCTCTTCCAGCTCGGTGCCTCAAAGGTCAGTTACAACAAGAAGCCGTATAAGCAATAGGTTCTCAAGGCGCAAAGACGTGACAAAGCTCGTCCAGTCTGGTTCCTCAAGGATCATATTCCTCGAGAGACATTCATGTAAGAAAACACGTACCTACAGGGCGCTACCAGCTCAAATGTCTTTCTATAAACGGCACACTTTGAGCTCTTCCAACCCAGTGCCTCAAAGGTCAATTACACAACATTCAAGAAAGCGAGTGTGTAAGCAATAGAGCTCATGGCGCAAAGATGTAACACAGCTCTTACAGTCTGGTTCCTCAAGGATCATATTCCTCAAGAGACATTCATACAAGAAAACACGTCCCACACACTAAGCTCTTCTGGCTCAGTGCCTCAATTGTCAATTACACAACAAGAAAGCGTATAATCAACAGGTTCTCATGGGGCAAGGACTTGACAGAGCTCGTCCAGTCTCACTGGTTCCCCAAGGATCATATTCCTCAAGAGACATTCATACAAGAAAGCACATACCTACACGAGCAACGTACAGCACACACTCAGCTCTTCTAGCTCAGTTCCTCAAAGGTCAATTACACAACAAGAAGCCGTGTAAGCAACAGGTTCTCATGGAGCAAAAGACGTGGCAGAGCTCGTCCACTTTGGTTCCTCAAGGATCATACTCCAAGAGACATTCCTGCAAGAAAACACGTACCTACAGATCGAGCGCTACCAGCTCCCAGGCTTTCTATCAACAGCACACATTATTCAGCTCTTCCAGCTCGGTGCCTCAGAGGTCAATTAATTACACAACAAGAAAGCGTATAATAAACAGGTTCTCATGGCGCCCGTCATGGCGCAAGGACGTGACAGAGCTCGTCCAGTCTGGTTCTTCAAGGGCCGTTTGATTTCACAAGGAAAACGCATCTTGACAGGGACGATACCAGCGCTGCCAAAAGATCGCTACAACATTACTATTAGTATTAACAACACACGCAGTTGCTGTGTTAGAGCTCCGCAATTTGCAATGCCGGCCCGTCTGAGTGCCCGAGAATCCATGTTTCCGCATTTGTGAGCTGCATTGAGCGTCGTATGGGCTGACAAGAAGATCTCCGGCTCTGCGTCACGGCGTGCTTGGAGCTGGAGGCCGATCGAAGGGCGGGGCTGAGCCCGTGCAGCAGCAAGCAGCTGGAGTGGGAAAGGGAGAGGGAGAGGGAGAGGGAGAGGGCAAGGGGAGGTAAAAGGAAGGGCGGAGGTGAAAGGGGCGGAGGAGTTAGTTACAGCGCGTGGGGTCTCGTGAAGGGGACGCCCTTCTGCCCTTTCCTCGCGTGGTTGCTCGGTTGTACGTTCCATTTACTTCTTCATCCCGTTCCTCATTCGCGACTGGGTTTGGAGCACCGCCTTGCCGGGCTCTGCAGCCCGACGGGTAGAGCGAGGGCCGCGGTGGTTCCCGGGCTGAGGGCATCTCCACCGGTGACTAAGACTAAGGTAATCTGCTCTAAAACTGCTCACTCATTTTGAACCATTCAAGTAGTCTGTAGTGAAATGGTGCAGTGATTGGTTTTTAAATTTGCCTCTTACAGTCATTGAATGCATGAAAGAAAAGTTGTTTTTAATTGAAAGAGTCAATCATTCTCCTTGTTTTTTCAAATCTTTTCATAACTTGCAAGTGCACGGTTCTTGAAAGGTTTGGGGTCATAAATAGGGACTTATGACACATGCACTTTGAAAATTCATAAGTAATTCAAAAATGTTTCAAAAAATACAAAATGATTTGTTTTAAATCCCACATCTATTTCTCTTTGCCTACAAAATGAATTGAAAATCTTTCCATCCACGGAAAACCATGAAAAATGTGGATGAGCCCTTAGATGGATGGTTTATGAGCTCACTACCTTACAATGTGCTCAAAGTGGATGGAAAGTTTTGCAAGCCCTCTCAAAACCTTCTCTTAACACTTGTCATATTGTTTCTAGCCATTGTCTAGCAAGGGCCCTTCAAGCCACTATTCACCACTATTTGTCTGAAGTTTAGGGAGCTTTATCTTCTATTTTCCTAGATAAGTGGGTCAAATGATTATTTATGGGGTGTGTTTGAGTGCAAAGCCACCTTTTTGAAGAGCATGGGTAGAGATCAAGGAGCTTGAGGGCCACCAAAAACAAATAGAAAACTTTGAAAGAACCCGGACCGGTGGAGATGCTTTTAGAGCATCCAAACCCCTATACGCAAAAACAGGTCCTCAATAGCGCTTGGTGTGGCCGCTTGGCTTGATGCATCTCACTGCAGACAAACAAATCATTGTATGCTAGCTAGGGCTTGTTCAATTGTACCTCAAACATTGAAATGTTCATGGTTTGATGAATCATTAGAGTGTCCAAATCTAGGACAATTGAAACTTGTTGATTGGTTGACACAAGAGGTCCATGTTGGAAGCTTAAAACTTGTCCCATCCGTGATAACTGCTCAATGTACCTACTTGAGGGCAAGGGTGGAGCATTGGAGATTTTAGCAAGCTTGTGATTGTAGATGCACCCTAGACACTTGCTTTGAGAGCTCCAAGTTGTGTGCAAGGGTGCGGATGCTCTCAAGTTAGATGGCATGCCATTATGTGGGGATAGGGTAGAAAATTTTACTACACTATATCTTTTTTGACATGATCCTTTTAGCCTCAAGAGGCTTTCTCATCTCATTTACATGTTGTAGATACTAAGATAAAATATATTGTGGAGATGCACTTGGGTAGAGCAACTATTATTATTGATAAGCCACATAAATAATCAAGGCTTGACAAAAATGCTATGTTTGCCAAACAAAGAGAGTTCATCAAACTAGGTTTGATCAAATACCCTACCAACTTGGAGCAAGTTGCCATTTCAAGGCAAATCATGAAGTATTGCAAGTTATGTAGTCAAGCATTACTATATAATCAAGATCCACTTCAAATGATTGAAAGATCAAATCTTCATAGTTTGAAAATTCAGAATTTGATTGCAAGAGTAAGGAATTTGGGCATTTTAGTGTCAAATTTGATCGTGTAAGACCACCGCATCTTGACTTTTGAGCACATTCAAAAACCAATAACCAACAATTGTCTTACCATCTTGGAATCATTTTAAGTCTAATACTTGACACTCTTGGATTCCATTTGCACATTAAAAAATTTGTTCAACAATATAGAAGTGTCAAAATATTGCAAAATAACTTGGATTAGATCACTCTTTATCACGAATAATGCCACTGAAAAACCCCCATCTTCTCATAATTCACAAAACAAGACTACTAAAAGGTAATATAACATTGAAATTCACAAGAACTCAAGGTCAAATTTGGGTACACCTATAATCCTAATCCTTACTATCCTTGATTGCAACTCTATTGCAACTCTACTCGTCACTGTTGCACTACTATTTGTCAGGCTAATTTTGACTCATCACTTGTTACACCCTCAACTTGTCAAGTTACATAAATTCTTGTCATACAATGTTGGTGAACTCAACAAGTTGCCACGTTATTTGTCACGTTGCAAAGCAACTGGCTGCATACATTGGGGCACCCGCATGTTGCAACCGCCCGTTTCTTTGCGCTTGCACAATGATGAATAACATTACAACACATCAATATTCACTAACACTACACAACAAGAATTTATGTAACTTGACGAGTTGAGGGTGCAACAAGTGACAAGTCAAAATTCACTTGACAAATAGCAGTGCAACAGTGACAAGTACAGTTGCAATCCAGGATATAAACTAAATGTTCAAGACATGTCAAGATAGACAAAAGTTCTCTTCCCAGCACGATCCATAAAAATTAATTTGAATGAACAGAAGTTAACAAGTCCCAGTTGAATGATCAAAGCTATGCTCAGAAGCCTATTCAGACACTTTTACACGTAATCACCTCAACAGCTACAGACAAGAAAACAATAGGCAGAGGAGAGAGCACACAAATAAGGGAGAAATACATCCGCATGCCACTTGGAGTTGACCAAGAAAAAGGACCAGTAATGGTAGCATAAAAAAATTAGTTGCACTACAAAATCGTTCCAGTGATATTCCATTGGAGAACAAGGAAAAGAGGGCTCCCAGAGGTGAAAGACCCCGCGCAAGTCCCTTCCCTCTGCGTGCCCATATACAGCTGCCCCTGCCCTGCCTAAGTTTACCGGCTTTTAAGCAGCCTGATCAAACTGCAACTTAGAGACCGCTTGCCATAGGCTTGGGAAGGTCCGCACACACAAAAAAATCCCCCAGTAGTTAAGAAAGATGAGAACCTACAGAGCTAGCGTCCTGAAAATCAGATGAGGGTTCTAGTTAAAGAGAGAAAACGCTGACCTGGAGTATCATGCTTTTTTAAAGCTTCAGAACGGGAGCATCCCAAATCTAAGGTACAAGGTACAAGCAGGGTGACTCTAACAGTGAGGCTTCCCTGACTGGCTGGCTGGAGACAGAAAAGGGGGGAATCAGTGTCAATAATTAGAACACGCAACGTGAAAATCCAAGAAAGGGGGTCAGTGGGCATGATGAAACGAAAAAAAAATGGGAATTTTCCGAAGTTTCTGAAGATACAGTTTATCTCTCCCTTAAGTTGTTGCCAAGCTCCTGGTGACGAAAAGAAAACCAGCATTGAATTTCTGCCCACGAGCCTTTGTTCAAGCTGAAGCATGATCTGCGTTTTTTTACTTAAAGACCGCCAGCTTGGCCTCCTTCTGTACCGTTGAATATGACTGTTTCACTGCTGCTCCTCCTTGGAGACGACGAGGGCTTTGCTACATAAACCTGGAGCAGTTCAAATGCAGACTACATAAGAGCGGATAAAAAAGTATAAATGATGACATCGTGCAGCAAGTTGAGTAAAAAGCAGGAATTTTTTTCATGGATACCCCTGAAGTTTGCCATATTTTCATATAGATTAGGTAGGAACACCCGTAACATCACTGTACCCATAACCATCACCTCTAAAATCATGGAAAATCTGTGGAAGTGAATAGATGTAATTACAAGGATGTACAACATGTGAACATGAAACCTTAGTGTTGGTATTAGGTGCACTTGCAATCGGCTCTTCAAAAATTCATAACTTATTCTCACAGTATCCCAATAATACATTCAAAAGTGCAAACTCATTATTTTTCTGTTGCTAATAAGATCCTATAATTTGCTAGGTGTTTATCAATAATCATCATGGTTCAAAACCCTTAATTTGACAGTTATGGGTGCTGCTACATTACCCCTGCTTTTTCAGAAACATCACAAATACCCTTTGATCAAAATTTTCAGGTGTTTGTTTTGTTGGGCATGCCACTTCCCTTCTTCCTTTGTGCGCACACATGACAAGAAAGAAGTAGTGTGTGCACAAAGGGAGAAGGAAGTGACATGCACAACAAAACAAACGCCTAAATTTTTGGTCCAAGGGTATTTGTGATACATCTGAAAAAGCAAGGGTATCTATGAAAATATTGCAAACTTCAGGGGTATCCATGAAATTTTCATCAAAAATAAACACATCAAAGTGGTTCGTAGAGTAGAACCTGTTTCAGCTTTGAGGGTGGGGCAAATATCTTTTCCCCAGAAGGACCACGTTCATTGATAGGCGGGCGTCCTTGGTTTCCACCACCTTTGCGAAAACCTCCTTGGGGCCCTGACCAGTTGCTGGCAGGCCCAACTCGAGGGGAGTGTTGCTGTGAGGAACCCCTCTGGTCTGGAGAGTGATTGAGAGTGTGATGAGCATGCGGTTGTCCCATGCCACCCATTGCCTGGTAGAGATGATGAGGTGCTTGGGGTTGCAGATGGTTTGGCGGAACCCGGGTCCCGTTCGCATTGTGGTAACCTCCAGAATTGACACTCATTCCCAAGTTTACTGACCCTGGGTTGTTCCCATTTCCAGTGCTCATGAGGTTGCCTCCACGAGCCACTCTGGATGAGCGTCGGTTGCCACGTAACTTGTTACCTATTTCAAAGTGCTCGTCATCAGAATCCTTGAGTACAAAATTAAATATCCTCACTAACTCAAACAATCTTGTGATAATAACACTAAGACAGCAAATTCGATTAAAATCCCTCGAAATCCCTGTGGCTACCACTACACCAAGAAACCCGGCTAAAAAAATGGATGAAGTCGCCAGATGTCTCCTTCAGCAAACACACAGTTCACCGGATTTTGGATGAAAATAGCTTATATTAGTAAACTTATTAGATGAACGTGCACACATCATTCATTCATTCCAATATTAGCCAATTTTTTCTTACCTGCGCGCATTCTGGGGTGCGAGTCGCTTTACCTTGACAAAAACAAAAACAAACACTGATGATCACCATCAGCTTCTCAAAACTACCAAAGAAGTAAAGGAATGTACTTCGTACTCTGAGCAGATGCAGACATACTCGCAGCTTGGTTGCTGATGGGGTTTCGACCCAAACTTGAAGAGGGCCCGTACGGAGAAGCCATACTGGGAACGGAGGAGGATGTATCACCCAAGCCAAGCTCATCTGGAAATTGGGCAGCGGCATCCATAGAGGCAAAGTTTCCATTGTTTACTGGTTGGCCGGGACCAGGTCCTAAACCCAGACTGAACCCTCCATCCTTGTCCATCGGGTGAGAGGGGCCTCGTCTTCCCTGCGGCAAGTAACCCATAGACATGGGAACATGCATCCCGCCTGGCACATGCGACCAACCACTGGAACTATCCACATTTGGGATCTGCAGAAAGGGATACAAGAATTCTCAAATTTAGATGAAAGAGAACAGTCTTAGAGTTCAACATCCAGATGAATCCCTCACCAGTTCGACAACACCAAATCCTTTCTTTCATTATCGTTTGAATATTAAAAAACTACAATACTGGGGGTGTTTAGAAACGAATAGGAAACAGAAAGATGTTCTGGAGTTCATTCAAAGAATACAATGTTATGTCGGATTGCAAAAGAAAAACTACACCGAGCCAAAAAGTTTTACTGCATACCTGAAAAGGTGCCGACAAATTCAAATCGAACGGTCCTGGTGATTGTACAATGGGCACTACAGCTGGTCCTGGAGCCACTCGTTGCATGTTTCCAGATCCACGCTGCGTGCCAGTTATGCCGCCCAGGCCATCATTGGTGCTCATGCCAGCAACACCTGGACCTGATGACCATACGGGGGTGTGTTTCCAATCGGGCTGTTTCCCTGATCAAACAAATGAATCGCGAACCACCAATTAACAACGTTCAACCAGAATATAAATATATAATAGAGTCTAGTTTCTTCGTCAGTTCCAAAATGAGGTCAAACTTGGGAATTTGCATACAGGAATTGCCTATGTTCAAAGAAGCACGAGATTAAAAAACACAAATAGGCGCTGAACATTAAGGAGAGCTTGCCTGATGGAAGATATGTTGGACTCATAAACCCAAGCTGCCCAAATTGACCGACTGTGGAAAATGGGTTGGTGTACACCAGCATGTGGGGAGGCATGCCTGCACCAGGATTGATGTATTGGCCTGGAAAGCCAGAAGGAGGAGGACCTCCGTAGAAAGAATCAGCGCCTGAGTGCTGTGGTTGCCAACCACTTGCACTAGGGCCAGCACTTGGAACCCCCTGGTCACTGGAGCCCTGCAGAGCGCCCATGTCCTTGCCAGACACATATGGGAAACCCAGGAGATGGCTCATCTCTAAACCAGAGAAAGATGATTGACCTGAAGTTGAAAGGACACTCGACGCTTGTCCTGGTGATCCTCTGATCGAAATTGATGTGGGTTCCACTGAAAGATCAGCAGGAAGTGCAGCAGCCATAGAGTCTTCCACCAACATTGAATTCTGCATAACTGAATTTCCAAGACCCAAACCTGAAATTGCAACAACGTGGTCAGGTTGATTCTTCAGAAGTAAAACCTCCCCAACTACGAAAGAACACTATTAAGCTCAAGATACTGGAAAATAAAGAACCAAGAGAAGCAGATTTTATACCACTGTGATTTGCTGTAGAGGATACACCGCCAAATGAGTTCATACTGGTTATCCTAATTGACATGGGTTCCCGAGAACTGCAAACTGATTCATCACTGCTTATAGCAGCCACAGCAACGGCCGATGCTGCTGCTTCAGCCTCTGCCTCAGCATCAATTCCCCCATCTGTGCTTCCTCCAATATCCTCTTGTCCAATTATATGTTTACCTGATCAATAAAAGCAGGAGATACAGAAAATAAGACAGCAGAATTCAAGCGCATTATTTCAAGGGTAAACGACCGCAACAATAACATTCACTAATAACCATCACAGTTCAGCAGACCTTTGGTGGAAAATGACGAGACATCCAGTTCAGAACTGGATATACTGGATTTCTTCAAATCGCTCTTGTCAGATACACCATCAACATGCGATCCTAAAGGCAAGCCCACCACATTGAGGGCAGATGCATGGGAATGACTATTGGACATCCCGATAGGTGGTGACGTTACAGCACCTGCACAAAGCGCCATCCTAATCCTCATTAAACCCAGAGAGATTGCTGGTTCCAAAGGTCTAGAAAGAGTGCCAAAAATCAAGATGCACCTGGGTTGAGCTCACGCCCAACCTCATCATTTGGAAAAATAAAGTGCAAAATGAGTATCACAAAGAGCACTAAAAACTGAATAACCTTTGGTAAGTAAAAATTTACAAAACGTATCTGTTATCAATTGACGTACAGGCCAAAACCTTAGAGTTGATAAATTGGATAGTAAACAAAGAGCAGAAAATGATGCTTGAACCTACCAAACTGGATTTTGTCCCCAGCCAAAAGTGAGCCAATTGGCCCTGTTGCTGACGCAGATAACTTGTCTTTGCCTGCCAAAGAGGCCACAGTTGTTCCTGGGTCAAGGACCATGCTGCCCCGCACTTCTAGACCTTGCTGAGATACAGGAGCCTCGTAACGAGCCGGTTTCATGGCTTCCTCTAATTGAATCTGAGTTAAGCTCACCACCTGCTCGTAAAGAGAAAACACATTAATTTCTTAAGAAACATGCTGACAATACTGCCTTAAATATTGTTGTGCTGTTACAGCATTTACAAAAACAATTTCACTTTTGTCATTGTAATCTACTGTCGAGAGGCATGCAATACTGTCCCACCTCGTATACGATCATCGTCATTGTAGAGGCCTTAACTCCATGACTACATAAGAAACTAAAAGCAGGTGAAGAATTCCTACGACACAATATCAAAAATAATTTAAGATTCAGGTAGTTAAGTAAAACCTGTCTAGTAGAATGGGTCCCGCCCCATGCAATTGGAGTTCCTGATGTACCATCTTGGAGCAGACTTGGGCTATCAGAAGTAATTGCTGCAGGAGTAACCTCGCTGTCGACTAAGCTAGCCCCGGTTGCAGAACTTGAACGCGAAGATCTAAGGATCAAAAAGGTATCGACTATCAATCTTCGTAAATACAATGCAACAGTAAGCCATTGACAGGGCGGACCAAAAAAAAGCACGCACACGAAGTAGCTTTCAATAACCTAGAACAAATGATTTGCGATGGGACGCAACAACAAAAACATTAAATGCAATTCGCTTACTTCAAGGTGTTGGCACGCAGATCAGGTAATCCGCCTGAAGGTGTACCAATGGGAGCAAGTGGAATGGCCTGAGAGCTTCCCGGCGCTGGTGCTACTACCGCTACAGTAACTGTAGAAGTGTTTCCAGGTTGCGGAATCCGGGTGGGATTGCCAACATTATCCAAGTTAGCACTGACTGGACGCTTTTCTACAGAACCAGTGGCTTTGCTTCCCTGTCCAGATGATCCTTCCACTTGTGATCCACTCTTAGCAGAACCCCTCTGCTTCCTACTCGCCTGTTCTTTAGCCTGTAAAGCAAACGATAGATCCATGAATCTCTACAACTACAACACTGGATTTTAGACAATAAAAACACTTACAAATAAAATATTTGAAGACAAATAAAGAAAACAAAACCAGAATTCCAGATCCAACACCATACTTCAAATGTAAAGGCCTTACAAAAGAGTAATCTGAGGCATAGAAAAAATTAAGCTCACCTTCAAGTTAGATTTAGCCTTGATCTCCTTCTCGCGCTCAGCACGGCGGTCACTCAGCATCTGCCGCTTTGATCTTACTTCAATGAAATCATCTTCATCCTCACGTTCAGCACCAGGCTGTGTAGACACGTGAGCTTCCAACGTTGTTTCAGATGAATGCTTTCCAAGTAAGCTTTCCACGGATCCGTCTGCAGTGCCTGGAAACTTGCCCCCATTCTTTCTTGAAGCATCAATAGCGCTGGTCCGTTCACCTCTTGACAAACCTTGTGATGGTGCTCCACCTTCTGACATAGCTCTATATTTCCGACTAACATCTCCAGAAGAGCTTCTCTCTCGCAGTTGTGAATTAGTATCCCTTAGTCCGTCTCTGCTATCAATGGCTGTCACTGAAGTATCTAAAATATCGGTAGAAACAGTTCCAGTTTGCCTAGAAGATTTTACTCCAGGAGCGTCAAATAATTGCTCAGCGGAATCACGATACTTGAGGTCAGTTCGACGAAAGTTATTACGTCGACTAGAACGTGGTCGGAGGGCTACTGAGTCAGCATTTACGTAGGGAGCAGTCATTCCAGTCGAGACACCTGTATTATCATAAGCACTTTGAGGAGTGTGCCTTCCACCCCGACCGAGCACGCTCCCTGGTCGATTTCCTCTTCCTCGAATACCGTACTTCTCACTCCCTCCCACTGAGTCAACAAAATTATTTGATGGAGCAGATCCTGTCACATAGCACCGAACATCCGTCATTCTTCTCCCGATTCCAAAGCTTCAAACCCTTCAGACAACAAAATATTAGGGAAAGATTGCATGAGATACAATTACAGCATGCATAGAGGCCGATGGAATTTTCTTTTATCAAAGCTACATACAGATACTTGTCCTCACATGAAAAGCCAAAGTCAAGTAAAACCTGACTTTACCTTGTATGGCTGCAGTTTCTTGAGCTGTCCGCTGGTTACCAGAATCTCTGCGGGAATTTTTGGTACGAGAATAAGTCTCTGAACCAGACATGCTGCTTGGACCTTCACGAGCCATGCCTCGGTCACGTACCCTTCTTTCAGGTCGTTGCCCTGAACTTCCAACAGTGAACCTGGTCTCCTTTGTTTCCACTTCTACCGAAGATTTATCGATTACAGCAGCAAACTGATTCATCCACGGTGACTGAGGTTGAAGCGAGATGAGATCCTTTGCAGGCTGCTCTTCGACTGGTGCATTTTTTAGAGTAGCATCTTGTTCACCACGTGAAGGCACCTACATGCACAGCCACAACACACAATCGTGAGTTCATGAAACATGCTGCAAGAACATAGCACATAATCGCACACCTCATAATTAAGACAATTAATTTACGTCATGATGTTTTGACACTGACAACAAAGGAACACATTCAGACAGCAGGACTCCTAGATTGGAACAAGTTATCGTGAATAAAGCAGACACAACTCAATCAGAGCTAGCCCTATGCATTATTTGAGAGAAAAAGGAGATATAGAGGTTTCACCTTAGCGGCAGAACCAGAGTCTGCAATTTGTGCCTGTACTTCGGTCGACACATTAGCTGCCAATGTGCGCTGACTTACAACAGACGTTGACTGCAACAGTGAAGGCGGGTGCGCCAGCTGTCCAAACTGAATCGAAGGAGCCATAGAAGCCGAATGAGAAACTTGCTGCAGACCGCCATGAGGAAGTACATGAAGGGGCGTCTGAATTGACCCAATCTGAATAGCAGGAACTGATCCCTGAAGCAGTGAAGTACCAGGGAGAAGCCCAAATTGAAGAGTCATGGGAACTTCTGACGGATGGTGAAGGTCTGGTAACCAAACAGAGGCAAGTTGTGAAGATGACATAGTAACATCCTTGCTTTGTGGCATTGACGAAGCTATGAAAGACAGGGGCGGTTGCAATTGTTGCAAAGATGCCGCTGGGGTATCAGACGCATCAATATCTTTGATCGACCCAGTTACTGAGGTTCTTATTACTGTTTGCTCAGTCTCCTCCAGTAACAAAAGCTTGCTCCCAATCTCCTCAGTTATCTAAAGAACGTGACCAAAGATGGTGTCAGAATTTCCGAAGTAAATATCCCATAACAAACTGATTAAAAATCGCTAAAATACCTCTATGAGAGGATGAGAGAAATAGCACCAAAGAAAAGAACAATATCAGTGTTAAGAGCGACCTTCACACAAGGTCGAACCAAAGCAAGGAGATGAAAAACGTGTCCCACCTGCAACTGCCCAGAATGAACGAATTCTGCAGCCTGATCCGACATCATGTCATCATCCTCAATTGTTGCCCCTACTACTTCAATGACCTGCTCATTAAGGTCTGATAGAGGGTATCCCTGATCTTTATCTTCCACAAGAGCAACCTCGACAGCACCTAAACCTTGCACAAGTAGTTCAACTTGGTCATCAACTTCATCAAGGTCGTCTTCCTTATCATCATCTTCAACTTCATAACCCTCGTAAGCCTCATAGCCCTCCTCGTCATCTTCATCATCCTCATCTTCATCGACCTGTATCAATAGTTAAGAGAAGTCAGCGACAAACGCAACAAAAACAACCACGTACTATGCGAAGTGCCTTGAACCCAAACCCAAGTCCCTCTGTATTCATAAGACGAACTGTTTCGCTAGAACAGGCATAGTAAAATTGCACCGTTCTCACTAAGCATGAAACAAATTAGCTGACCAAAAAGTATTACGAATAGTTCAGATAATCTAAACAGACACAAGATATTTCATCGTTCTAACCAAAAATCTTCGAAAAACATACTTGCAATATAAAGCATGCAGTATCACAGCATCCCAGGAAAATACCAATAAGACAACTTACATCAGTAGGACCCATATCATCACCCTGATCAACGCTCTTATCGTCCGACTGTACGCGCATTTCTTGCTTGTCGACCTCTGACACTATCTCAAATACTATTGAATCCTTTTGCTCGTAATCGTCCTCCGACTGTGATAGACATGAGGAAGGAGAATCTCCATTCTGCATAGTTGCACTGCTCGCCTGTGCTGGAGTAAAGAGGTCCACCTTCATATCTTCATGAGAAGGACCTTGAGACATCTGGAAAAACGAGCCTTAGTAAGCTGTGAAATGCAAAAATGCATTAAGAGAGAACTTGAAACAGGGCTCATAACCAGCAAACGGGAGAAGATTCTTAAATCTGTTACATAAAATTAGATACCTGAGCGAAGGAGCGGGGTGCAGGGAGTGAGGAAGTTGGAAATTGCTGCCAGCCCCTCTGATTTGAACTCCAGGCTTTGTTGAGCTGCGGTGGAGCATCTTCTTGTTGTACATTCGCTCCGGTAGTTTTTACACGAGAATCCTTAAAATGCAGATCATCATTATCTTCTTGACTAGAAAAACTGGAAGTCCTATCTACCAGTATCTCCGGTTGTATAGAGATACCCTTCTCTACCCTAACTTGTGAATTTGGCATAAAAATCTGTTCGCTAGAGAGTCTAGGAGGTGGTCGCACAGGACCCGTCCTTCCCGGTGGAGGAGGGACACGTGGCTGCCTTGACAATGAATGTCGAAGACGTCCGTAAGAGGAAGGCTCAGTTGTCTCAGAGCCATGGAAATACGGAGGAGTTTGTGGTGGAGATGGTCGTTGACCAGGGCCCTCTCGTCCAGATCGCCACCGGTCCATCCTATCCCTACCCCATCGCCGATCATCTCTATCTTCTGAGCCCTCTAAAGCTCCACCTTCATAGTCCGGCATTAAGCCCCGATTATGATTTGGCTGTTTATTGAAGAACCCCGACTCCTCTGGTCCCCATCGTTGATCATTAAAATGAGGTCTTCGAGAGAATTCTCCAGAAGCACCTTCCGAGGGGAAATTAGCGATATTGGGGGACCCGCCATGAAAGCCATCTCCTCTATCTCCATAACCTCGACCGTTGTAGACCCGGTCGCGAGAAATTGAGGCTTGAAAATCAATGTTTTCATTCCTGACATGAGGCGGATACATCTGTCCTGCAGATCCAATGACTCTGTCGGTAGGTTGCTCCCTCCGCCATTGAGAGAACGCTCCTCGCTCAGGTTCAGCTGAGACAGTACTGCCACGAAACTCAGGGACACGAGATGTTAAATCTACAGAGGGAGTTTGAGCTTCCGAGGACTTAACAGGAAGTGCAGCTTCAGGCTGCAATATCCTCTGAGACGCCTGAGAATAGGACAGTGCAACTGAAGGCCGCAGGGGAGCTCGGTCATCATCATCATGGGCATTCCCAGTGATACTTGCAACTATTCTTTCTTCTTCTTCCCTTTCCACATCTTCCTGGTGACTGGGTTCCTCGTCTTCACCTCTCTGCCACACATTTACTGGCTTTTCATCCACGTTTTGCCTGCTTCAGCAAATGAAGGTTATTTCCCGCTTTTCATAAAACTGAAAACTTGCGAATAAATATGACTCTTGTGATACTTCACCATATTTACAGCACAACTTTCAACGATTCACACCGCTCGCAAAAGATAGATCAACTCATCTCAAAGTATTAGTTTCGCTTTGCACACATGAAACCAACTCATACCCTGAAAACCAGCCTTAACATACTTTTGGAAGGCATAAGAGGATGTTTGCAGAAAATTAAAAGTCGAGCCAGGTATAACAACATCGTCCTTGCCACTATCCAAAGAGACTCCAGTAAGACAGTGTGCAGTAAGTACCTTGCTTCTTCCAGCTGCTTGTTCTCAGCTTCTCGTTTTGCAATCCGCTCCTCGAGCTCTAGCAACTTCCGACGTGCATTCTCTTTCCTTCGATCTTCTTCCAGTTGCAAATGTCGCTTTTCGTCCTCCCTGGCCTTCCGCTCATCCTCTATCTTCTGAGCTGCCTCTACGGCTTCCCGATCAGCTCTGGCAACTGCCTCTTTAGCTGCCTCTTCTTCCTTAGCCTGTGCAGAATCATTCACGTCGACACCTTAGCATAAGAAATTAATGAATAGAAGAACAAGAATGTTTCAATTAATCTATCAACAAGGTGTAAAAACTTCTGTTACAACCTTCAATTCTACGAAGGTACAACGCAGAATAAAACGAACTTAACCATAACAGAGACACTTCTATCGAACTTTGCAAGCTCAAACAAAACCTAAACCGGCAGGAAAAAGTTAATGGTTTAAGAGTCAATCCGCCTTTATAATGTCCGAATATGTGATCGCCTAATGCAAGACCCTCAAGATCGAAAACTTCAGAATACAAAGTGTGTCACCAGTTCTAAAAACCGGTCTCAATATCAAGACATTAAAGCCGCTTCAAAAGACCCACAAAAGTTTAGAGTTACCGACCTGTCGCTCTTCTTCCTCTCTGGCCTGACGCTCACGATCTTCCATGTCTTTTTGAGCCATCTCGACAGCATGCTCTTTTTCCTCTTGTTTCCGCTGTCGGTCCAGTTCCTGAGCCTTCTGCACTCTCTCCAGCTCAGCTTCAAATGCCTCCCTCTCCTCATCCCGGAAGTCATTTTCCTTGGACTCTTCCTTCTTCCTTCGAAAGCTCAGCATGGGAATCATAGGTGGATCTATCCCAACCCCTTGAGATGGACGAAAGTTGTCCAAGCCATGAATCTCTTCAGAGCTTCGTCCATGCGCAACGTTGAAATGATATCCGTCATGTAATCGCCTATCCCTACCAGCTGTTAGTTCCTGGCCTGAGAAGCCTCTCCCAGAGAAAAACTCCCCAGACACACCACTTCGCTGAAAACGATCACCGCCAAGTCGACCTCGGCCAGCGTCAAAATCTCCACTTTGAACGCGTCTGTTGTCTCTACCGAAAAAGTTATCCCTATTTAAGCCACCCTCTCGGCCCGAGTTTGCCTCTCTATGAGGATCCTGATCCCGATTCCCAAAACCATGCCGATCATCAAACCCATCCCAACCCCTACTATTGGGGCGTCCATCACCTCCATTCTTGTTGGATCCAGCATCTCTGCTCCCCTCTCGGCCGAAACCCCGACCAGCAAACGACGATTCTCTGTTAGGTCCCCCTCCCCACTCCCGGAAACCACCCTCTCGGACGGCATTGCTGCCTCGACTGAAGCTGTTTTCTACACCATACCCAGCGGTCGACGACTCACGACCAAAAGAACCGTCTCCACCAAACCTACTTTCACGGCCTTCGGCAACTTTGCCAGGATGACCATCGCGCCCTGGAGTAAAAGACATTTCTCTGGAAGGGAGAGACCGACCATAACCAAAGTTCTCGCCAACACGATTAGCAGGTTGGTCGGTCTCTCGATCTGATCGATCATTCCATTCGAATTGACTGCCCCCTTGTGGCCGAAAGGTGGAGTCTCTCTCATCATCAGTCCAATTTGATTGACGTCGTTGATGTAACCCGGACGATGCAGGCCCGAGTGAGAAATTGCCGGATTTGGATGATGATCGTCCAGACAATCCTGAGTCAGTGAGGCGTTGTTGTTCCAAAAGAAGAGACTCCTCTGCGGCATCCTTCTGGATCTGCTCATTCGTCGTTTGCGATGATGATGGCTGCGCCGGTTGGAGCTGAGGACCTATAAAAAGGCCTCCCAAAACAGAGTACTTAGATAAACAGAATGACAACGGCTAAACAAAGATCGCAAAACGATAGGGAGTGGGACAAAAGATTTAGCAGAAAGAATTTTCACGCCGCTCATGTTACCACAGCAAATATCTACCATTCATTTCTGTAAAGAAAACCCCACATCTGCTGAGGCTACTAAAGAATGTCGTTATATACACACATGAAAGAACATGTAGAATTCTGATACCTTCCCGCAAGAAAGAATGAGCAGATGATACAACTAGATTAATCATATGCATTAACCACTACAATAACCCACCTCCAAGCTGAGACTGTAAGACTTCGTCGGGTTTTAACACTACGTGCTGCTCAGACAAAAGCTGTAGTTTCTGTTGCTGGTCCTTCAGTTCCTGCTGCTTCTCCCTCTGTTTCAGATTCTGTTCTTTCTGTTTTAAATGGGTAGAAACTGGGGGAGGTGGCAACGCAGCTTGCAGGGTTGGAAAATCCTCCCCCCTCAACACCACGGCCTTCTCGACTGCAACAACGTGACCACTTGTCACCGAAGGAGTTTGCAACGCACGCGCACGAGGTGGTGTATATACACCAGGCCGTCCAGCTGGAACTTGATTGGTAACAGAAGCTCCAGCTTGTGTGGGCGCTGGCCACTGTTCTCCGCTCAAAGATCCTGAAGAAGTTTGACTTGCTAGTGCTTGCGAAGTCCCCCAAGTAGATCCGGCACTCAGGGCTGGTGCTAATCTTGTCATGCCTGCGAACGCAAACTCTAACAACTTCAAAAGGAGCCCTCGTCATCTGTCCGAGAAATTACTCGAAAATTATTAAGATTGCTGCCTTACAGACCAAAACTGTAGCACTATCACCAAATTCAAAAGAAAACAGACTCTGAAACTCTCGTTACCATCCAACTTTTCCAATGGTTCGTCAACATGTCACGACAGCCGAAACCATCCTCTCACGAATTTGGCAGCAATTCCGAAGCGGACATTCAAATTGCCAAACAAATTTAGGGCACCAAGATCGCGCATAAAAAAACAACCTGCCTACCTCTTCCCTTCCATGGTCTCACCCCTCCCACCGTACAGGACCATAAATCCGCCACACGACCTCAACCCTAAATATGAATAACTCTCAACTACTATTCACACAATCACGCGCATTACGAAGCTCTCAGCATGGATTATTCATCTCAAGTACTCCTGTTTCTCTGCCATTGTGCGGCTCTCCGCTACGTAATGCCAGGGGCAAGAACACGTGCCGAATACAGCACCGACCCGCCAGTCCCATCCTACACTCCAGGTAAACGCACTCTCCATGCTTCCTAAGGTTACATTAAAACCAGCCGAAGCACACAAGGTTGGTGCTATCCTGCACCTATCCAGCCTATATTACCTCGACACGCCACTCCGTAATAATGACGCACATTGCCCGCGCACGATCAACACACTCACAAAAACTTTCTTGAAAACGAGAACCATCGCCAACCACCGCAGAACCGTACGAAAAGACTAGATCGTGCTTTCCAAGACAACACTCCTCCAGGAATCTCAGACTTCATAACCGCTCCAAACCTCAAACAAACAATATATCCGAAATTTCGATCACCAAAAAAACAAAAAACACACAAGAAAACACGCTCGACCAATCCAACAGAAAATGCCAAAATACCTGTGGTCGACTCGGACGTAGAAGGAGCAGCAACAACAGGCGCTTCATCCTGCACAGGCGGCGCCTTCGTCCATCCCGCAGACCCGGAGCCGCCGACAAGCGCAATGGAAGGATCATTCCCCGCATGCTCCCGCCTCAAGGACGGCAGATTGACCGGGCGCGGCACAATAACCTTGCCTCCCTTGGAAGCAGCAGCAGGCACCGCCGCCCCGGGGCGCGACAACACCAGCATCCCCCCGTGCGCAGACGGCGCCGAAGCCGCGCGCGCCAGGCGCCCCCCGCTCCCATTGCCGCTCCCGCCACTGCTCCCGCCCGCGGTCGCCGATGCCGTGGCTGCTGGCTTGCCATAGCTTTTGTTCAAGTTCACAGACGCAAACTTTGTGTTGCTACCAGGGGCTCGCGCCATAGATCGTGCTGCCGCCTCCCGCTTCCTGCTGCATCAGCATCCACGCCCTCCAAGGCCCGTTCCCTGCTGCCGCAAACCCTAACCTCCGCTCCTCAAGCAGCTGCAACCCTAACAGCTGCTGATCAGTGCAACCAAACAATATTCCGTCACCCCCCGCCCTACAGCGCCCGGATGACGATGACGACGACGAACGAGATGGCTGCTGCTGATGCCTCCCTCGGCACCGCTGGACGTGGCAGGGTATGCGGGGCTTCGAAGTGTATAAGCTTCTGTCTCTCTCTCGCCTTTGCGAATGAAGACGACCTCCACGACGACGCTCCCTCTAAAGGCGACGCCGCTCCCGTTTCTTTCTCTCTGTCACACCCCGCCCGCGGCCCCCTCCGTCCGCTTGGTTTGCCTTGCCTGCGTGGGAGGGAAGGGGCGGGGAGCTACCCTTCCCCTTTCTTAGTGACGCCTCATTTCTTTTTCTTTATCTCCATACTATACTGTCTAGTATATTCTCCAGTGTCCATTTGTTTATCTTTATTGTCCCAATGTTAAAATATTCTCGGCTGCCCGTTTCTTTTTCTTTATCGCCTCAGTGCTCTTGGCTGCATGTTTCTTTATCTTTATCGCCTCTATGCTCTTGCGTGCCTGTTTCTTAGTCTTTATCGCCTCAATGCTCTTCAGCTCTTTTTTTTTCGTTTTTGATAGTTGTATTTTGAACCATTGCGCACATGGCAAGTACTTCATATCCGTTAATGAATAGCAGTGGCAATAGTGAATAATGGATATGGTGAATCTAGCACAGTGTGCTAAAAATTGGTGACAATTTCTAGCACTAAGGGAATTTTATTTTTTTGCAAGAGTGGCAATATTTCTCAAAACCGTAAAGTTCTCTAGGCACTAAAGCTAATTATATTTAAGCAAAAAAGGCAAAATTGCTATAAAGAAAAGTGTCCTCTGGCACTTGATAGAGTTTTTGTAAGGAAATGGACAATGCAATTCCGTATTTGCACATGCTAGAATGTTTCAAATATAAAAATTCATTCATGAAAGCTCTCCATGGACACAAGAGGCCAAGCTGGGGCCCATCCATTGAAGAGTAATTCCTAGAACAAGTTAGGATCTAGGACACTCTACAATCTAAGGTCAAAGCCCATATTGGGAATCCACTCTAGCCACCCATTGGCCGTAAGCCTCATCATAGGGAAAAGTCTCTAAAGTAAAGATTTTCTGCGAGTACATGCCCACCACACATTCCAAGTGGGTGTCCAAGGAATTATGCAACTTATTCTTCAAAAAGGCTAGAGAATTGAAACACCTTTCATCTTCCACAGATCCCAAAACCTGAACTACAGCAACCTCTACCAACTTATAGAACTCAAGAAACGCCTTCACTCTCAAAACAGTGCATGAATCCAAATGCCTCCAAAGATGAGTTAGTGGATTTGTATCAAACAAGGGCTCCATCTGCTTCTTTGCATTATTTCTCATGGCTAATTTAAACAAGCCTTGTTGAACCTCCAAACTGAGCCGGTCTAAAACAAGTGGGATTAAGTGTTTCACCTTCTCAATTTCTATGAGCTTGGGCTCACAGTAATAGGACATGAGAACCGCTAAATGTTTTGGAAAGCTCTCCTTTGCTTCATTTTGCAACCAATATTGAAGGTAGACAACATCCAAAGCATCCATAATGTGGTGTGAAGGGAAGCGTCTTTCAAGTTCACAAAGTAACTGTCGTGCTACCCCTGCAAATCCCAAGACAACAAGTCACAAACAAGTTAGATCAAAAGCCCCTCAAGAATGACAACTGACCAAGCTTTTCATTGCAGACAAACACATAAATTGAAAGGACAATGTTTAACTAGTACAAAGCAATCTTGAACTACACAGTCCAAGTTCACAAAGCATGTGAACTGGAGAATCCTACTAGTTACATGATAACACACATAATTTTGCACATGAGCAAACAAAACTATCTAATGAAGTACCATGCAAATCATCCAAGAAATAAAAATCTCATCAATTTCTCTCTTGCAAGAAGCACAACAATGCCATAGAACAAGCTCTCAAGAGGAGTAGCAACAAGTAGCACCAAAGAATCAAACCGCAGACATAGAGAAGTAGAGCACAGTGCAATGCACTTTAGCAAACCCTAATCCAACTAATAAGGATCAGAAATGGAAACTCTACACACAATTTGTATAAGGAGCTTGGTTGCTATGCATTGGTTGCCTGTATGTTAGAGACTGCTGAATTTTATCATTTAGTCAGTAGCCTCCAAAACAGTTATGACTCTAACCCTTGAACGACCAAGCAGCCCTTTGCGACTAATACAATACAGAGTGTTTTTCTTGTATTTGGAGTGCATCCACACCTTTATTACATTTGAGATCAACAAAGAAGTTAGAATATAGATCAATGCTGTTCTAGTGAGGTAGTGAAGATCCCAAATTTAAAAAAAATTGTTGGTAGAAAATGCCAGTTATACAGCAAAGTACATAGTATGTATTATAGTAGCTTGGTTGTTTAAGAGCTAATAAGAACCTTCTAAAAAACAAAGCTAGTGGAACACAAGCATATCCAGGAGCTCCATGCCTTCCACATACAAGACATCACCTAAAAATTCACAAAAGCATAAGGGAACATCATAACCAACAGAGAGGCCCAAGTTAGAATTTACCTATGCATTCCGTCTTCATAGCAACAACCAAGGAGGCAAAGGGGTCACGATCCACAGGTGTGTCGTCATACATAGCCCAAATTTTTTCACCGTTAGCAACAAACACAAGTTGAGATGATTTGTCATTCAAGTCCAAAACCCACTTCATGTGGATCTAACTATGGGAATAATCAAGAACATTCTTGAAAGCCCAAAATTCATCTGCACCGTAAGCAGTTGCCTTGTCAATGTAGAGAGTGAACAATTGTCCTTCCACAATCTTCAAAGCAGCAACAAAATCGCAGACATACACGTCGCGTTTTTGGGCAAAGGTTACCAGCAAGTCCACGTTCTCAAGAAGGGGCATCAACGCTGTCATCCCAAGAAGGGCATACGAATCCCACATCAGATCCACGCATTTCTACAAAACACACAGCACTACTTGAAATTAGTTTTACATTCCAGCAATTGAGAAAAATATAGCTCAAAATAAAGTTGGATTGGAACTTGTTTCCACCATCGTATCCTAAAGAGAGGACGGTGTTTTCATATTCTTGATGTATAACCCAAAACCCCATTGATTACAGACAATCAACCCTCCTCTCTAGTGATAGATTTTATGCAGTATTACTCTAAAACATAAGAACCAAAAAATAGCAGTTGATCTCAAATTTCACGTTGCAGAATACCGCAAACCCTAAGCAAAGATTAAAAAAACCAACCCGCTCCCAATTTGACTTGAGCATTGCACTTTGTCATGTCCTACATAATGCCACAAAAAGCTACCACCACCAATCAAGGCCAATGCTCCGCCACCGCACTAAACCGCCGGAAACCAATCGACAAACACACGACAATGCCTCCAAGCAATACCCCATAAAACCTCGTGACTAGGGCGCAACAAGATACCACAAAGTTTGCAAAAGAACACACCACCGCACACACGCTTCACGACATCCAAAAGAATTCTAGCAAAAGAACTTAGTGACGAGCCCGCAACGACACTCAGCCCAAATGGTAACCCATGAAACCCTGGAAGCAAGGGGCAACATAATACCACCCAGAATGCAATCATCGCCAATGCACGCATGCCTCACAAATCAATAATATTCACTTCTCCGCACACTTGAAATTTTTAGAAAGCAATCCCTTGACCAAAATGAACATACAAGTTGACCCCATGCGTTCTATTTGAACAAAATCATTGGACGCTGCAACCCTAAAACATGAGCGCTTCTACAATCTCAGCAAGGCTATGGTAATTTGACCAATCTTGAAAGCAATTTGAATTTCACAAAGGAATTACTCTACACAAACTCTATTATACTCTATTGTTGATTAGTGAATGATGGAAAACAAACCCTAAAACAGTAAGAGTCGTCTCCAGAATTTCACCACAACAAGAGCACTCCTACAAAGCAAGCAGGACCCTGTACGCAAGCTCAGAGTGCCATGTGAAAAAATGAAAACAAACTAAGATATCCTCTATGGAAAAATCCAAAACTAGAATGAGAAGGAGTGCATACCTCTGCGGCGTCATTCTTTGCTGCATCTGCCTTCATCTTTGCCAACAGCGTGTGGTAATCGGCTAGCAGTTTCCATAGTAGCTCCAACAAAGAAACCCAATGTGTAGTAACTTGAAGCAATGGCTTCAGGCCCTTCATTTCCATGACCTCCGCAAGTTTTTGGTACTTGCTAAGCCATTTTGGGCTCTTGCTAAAATAAGCATGAGTTTTTTGGATAACTTACTCTAACACTCCAAAAATAGGTAAAGCAAACAAGGATTTTGCAGCTAGATTACATTGGTGTGCCATACAATGGACTCCCGCACAGTAAGGTGCATACTTTGTTTGGATCTGGGTGGTGACTCATGTGCGAGCTCCTTGGAAAGTACTCATTCCATCGGCTCTAAAGCACAACAACCTCCTTGAAACCTGGTCAAAGGTCAAATCTCTATAGCCTTCATGATCACCAAGGTAAGCATGTCTGCACTACCTTCGTCGACTAGGCGTTGCAGAGATATAAGTAGTGGGATTTGCACATATGATTCTACAATGTAAGCATGAATACAAAGCCATGAACCATTGTCCACTGAAGTAACTTCATTGCAAGTGATAGCAACAAACTAGGCAAGAGATATTTTTCTCTTGATGGCCTCTTTCACTTGCTCATATACATGAACTCAGCCATTGTCCACCTGGATGAATCTGTCCAATGCATGCAAGGAAGATTTGGAACATTTTGAAAGGCATACAAGCTTTGCCTCTCCTTGTATTCAAGCATGGGACGACTAGAGGATAGGACTTGGTAAATGGTGCCTAGTTGGACAAATTTCTTCGACTTAACTTGAGAAGTGCTTATGTTCACTTGCTGCATGATCGATGCAGGTTGCTTGGCAGCAAAGAGCTTCAAGTTTACTTGGTGCCAACATGTTCGGGAAATGTACAACTCCCCGGCCTTCACCTTGAACTTTGGCATGTCAAATGCCGCTTTCCTTCTACCCTCATGCTTCGTCAAGGTGTCCCATTTGGGCCCTAAAATCTTAGGGGTCTTCTCAAAAGTAGAGCAAACCTTACACTTCACAAGGTGAATTTGTCCGTCATTTCCCTAAATAGGTTCCGCCCACACCAGCTTTGCCGCCCATTTGTTCTGAAACATCCGACTGTGATTGTAATTCACTTTTGCTTTTTTAGGAGGAGGGACTTCCTCAAATTCCTTGTCAGTTTCAACATCCTCATCTCCGTCAAAAATCTCCACCAAATCAGCACGTAACTGGCAACAAGTTTGGAGCGTCACAGACTCAGATTGACCGCAACTGCTATTTCCTCCTTGTGATTGCGGTGGAGGTGTGCACTCCAACATCACTATGTCAAGAGGCAAGGCATTGGAGCAGGCGTCCTTTGCAAGAGATTGTGAACCTCCCAATGGCAGATTTGATAGAGGTTGCTGGTTGCTTGCATTTCTAGAACTGGTGAAGAACTTTGTAATTAAGCACTAGAAGAAACCCATGTTTTTTAAAACGGATCTTTTTGGACGTCCACTTGTTTTTATGTTACAATTGATATTAAACCCAACATTTGGATGTTATGTTAGATGTCATTGTTAACATGAAAACAAGTGGACATCCAAAAAAAATTTGTTATAAAAAACACAAGTTTCTTCTAGAGGAGACAGCCTCTCATGCACTCTGACATGCCTTGGAATCTTCTTTGCAAACAGCCTTCCCTTTCATCTCCCTATGCCGATTAGCTGCCTCTTTCTCTGCTTTCTTTGCGACTGCACAACTGACCCTTGCGGCAGTTGCTTCAGTAAGTTCCTTGTGAAGTTCGGCACTAGCCGCCCGCTTGCGCATCTTGTCGGTCGTTGCATTGGTGTTGTCAAAATTTTCCATTTGGACAGACAAAAGTTCCTCCTCCATCGGCGGGAAAGGCTAATATTTGAATCACACACAAAAGTCAAAAATACAAGAACGTGAGCTATAGAGCAGGATATGGAGAACAGATTGGCCTTTGGCAAATTTTTCTCAAACCATGGCAATTCTTATTAAAGATGACAGCAATATTCACAACAATCGTTGGCTATCTATGCTCAAACCATGGTATTGTGTAAAAAATATAAAACCAAAAGCAGAACTTGCACAATAAACACAATGGAAAACACAAGTATTGTAAATTTGAACTCACCACAATGAAGGACATAGAAGCTTATCTAAACCATTGCCAACATATCCTGATATACTACAAACTCCCACCCTCAATAATTCGACCACGAAGTGGTCACAAATGTTCAAAACCTCCATTTCAATGAGGCGGCGGTGCACTGAAACGGCCCTGCATAGTGGGAGCAAATGCATTACCTCCATTTCCAAATACATCAACGCAATCACAATTAAGCAACAAGATGTGGAGTTGTACGTAGTACAGAGGAGCGCAAGATGGACGCAATAAACTACAGAGAATTGGTAATCAAGGATTTGACGTAGTGGAATGAGCTGTCAAAGATGAGGCGATGATAGTTTCAATGCTGCGCTTCACTCTAGCGATGAAAAAAAAAAAACTAATTGCACTTTGCTGGCAACAGATGACTAGCTCATTGGTGTACTGGAGGCAATGCTGTCATTGAGGTTGTAGCAATTTGGCACTTCAAAAAAACAAGAGATGCTGCAGAATCTTTGAAGGTGGTGATGAATATAGCTAGGGTTGAAGCTCTCAAGCCGCGCCTCCAAAACCCTAAGTTGTTCTCTAGCTCTTTTTTCTTTTTTTTTTCTTTTTTTCCCTTATGCTTTTTCACCTGCTTTCTAAAAGTGGTGCTTTCTGGCCCCATGGTGCCAAAAAAAAGGGCTGATGCTCTTGCGTGCCTATTTCTTTATCTTTATTGTCCCACCTATTTCTTTATCTTTATTGTCCCACCTATTTCTTTATCTTTTTCTCCCCATTGCCAAAATATTCTCGACTACTTATCTCTTTATCTTTATCTTCATCTTTATTGTTCCACTACTAGAATATTCTTGACTTTAATTTTCTTTATCTTTACCTCCATACTGCTACAACATTCTTGGCTTCTTGTTTGTTTATCTTTATTGCTCTAATGCTAAAATATTTTTGGCTACCCGCCTCTTTATCTTTATTGTCCCATTGCTAAATATTTTGGATTATCCATTTCTTTTATCTTCCCCCTAATAAAACATTTCTACTCTCTTTTCATTCTGCCCATGGGCAAGGTCTAGGCAAGACAACAATTAGGGTGCAAGATGCTGCCCCGGTGGAGATTAGATGGGTTTCAAACAAGGGTTTTTCTTTTGCATTTAAACGCCAAATTTCACTAAAATTTTCTACTTAACACCAGGTCTTTAGAAAAATATCAGGTTTATGTGTTGTGTATTTGTCACATCTACTACAACCCTAGGCTAGCAAGTGCCATGTACACTCTAAACTACTCAACCCACATCCTAATAGTGCCAGTCAATATCTCACACTTGCACCCCCATTTAATTCATCATCGCCAACTTTGAACTGTCATATCTTCTAGGGTTAGGTTTTGGTGCCAAAGTTGTCCAACCAATATGGCTTGACATGCTAAATTTGCAGAGTTTTGATGGTTTTGCATTTAGATTTGTATAGTTGTATCTTCTATACCTTGACAAGTTAATTGTAGTACCACTAATTTACTCAAAAAAAGATTACAGTACCATTAGTTGAGTCCAAAATGCTTTGTTAAGTGCAAGGACTTACTCCAAATTTCCTTTCTATAGTGCCATTATCTCAATCTTGCCTAATGTAAAAAGTGCCAAATGTGTCCTATAACTTCATTTTTGGTACCATGTTTTCCACCCAAAAAAAACCAATGTAGCCATTCAAGAACCATATATTTGAGCATTTGCGCCACTAGGCAAATTCACCTAAAACCAGAAAAGAAGTCTGGTTTCAAAAACAAAAGATAACTTTGGTTGCCTCAATATTGTATGAATGGATCATTTAGTCATCCCCATTGTCCCATTGTTTGGGATGTTACTACCTCATATCAAGTATGTATTGCTAGCATAAAAAAAAAAAAATTTTATTTTTAGATTTTATTTTTATTTTGGTTTTGAATGAACGAATGTATATGGATGCATTTTTGAACAAGAGATAAAACAATAGAAATGAAAGAAGGGGAGCAATATTTTCATCTTGCAAAATTAGAATTGTCACTAAATGTACTAGGTTGTAGCTTTTAGAAGTGTCCAATATTGGGGTGCAAAATATGCAATCACTAGATGGCTTTAGGTACAATGAGGACATTGTAAGATATACAACATTGTACCAGTAATACATGCACCCTCTTGCAGAAGTTGTACGTTGCCAAATTGACAAGCACGCACCTTATTGACGTTGACAAAGCTGTTGTACATTGTACAACTTACTTTCAAATGTTTATGCACTATTAAAAAAGAAATGTCAATGTGAATTCAGGCACTTTCTTGATGTTGACAAAGCATCCTGACAATGACAATGGATGCACAAGTTGTCTTTGTATGTTTTAACACAATCCAAAAAAGTGCCAATATCTAATCTAGCACCTCCTAGATGTTGACAAAGGTTGCACAATTTGACATCATAAATTTTTGGCAAAATCCAATCACGCACATTTTTGACATTGACAGAGGTTGCACAATTTGATGTTGACAAAGGCTGCACAATTTGACATTGACAAAGGTTGCATAGTTTGACTTCACACATTCTTGCCTAAGTCTAATTACGCATTTTTTTGATATTGACCGACATTGCACAATATGACTTCACACTTTCCAACCAAAGTCTAGTGATGTACTTTTTTGATGTTGACAAGCATTACGTAGTGATGCAAAATGTTCTAAGTTCACACTAACATGTGCAATTACAAAAATGTCACCATCAATTAAAGCATGTTTGACAAAACATAAAAAGGTTAAAAAATAGGGTACAAAGAAACCAATAAACGATAACACACCTAAGAACCAACTTCTTTTAACTTACATTTACTTTGTAGTGTATTTTTCCATCAAATTTTCAACCAATTAGAAAATATTGGTTGGCCAATAACTTCTTTTCATAAAGATTCTCATATGTAATTTGTAGTTTTTGTTGTTTTGACATCCATTTTGCTTTCCTTTTATTTTCATATTTGTTTTGTAATTTTGTGTATGTACAAAGTCACTCTTTCAAGCCCTTGTTTGACTTTTATCTTCATTTCAAAACTAAACCTTTGATATCCAAAATAGCCACAAAACCAATGAGCTCAAAATTATGTAAAACAATCTTCTTGAAAAAATGACCACAGCAAAAAAATTGGATTTCAAGATTACAATTTACAAAATATTTAAATAATTCATGCACCATCCCAGTTTTAGATTTTTGGAGTCTTAGGTTCCTTGTTTTGAATTCTTTGTATAAACATTAATGACAATAAGACTTTATCCAACTTTGCAATTTAAGATTTACAAATTGTGGTGTGCAACTTTTGTTAAAAATTTATCTTTAAACTACTATTTTGAGTTGCATTGTTAATTTATGTTTATATTTAGGAAAATGTGACTATGTAGTGCACCTTGTGGTTTTGACCTCTAAATGCCCCGACGTGATTGGCCCTAAAAGTCAAAATGGAATACCCAAACAAAAATGTATTTAAAAAACATTCCATTAACTTACATAAAATATTCAAGTCCTTTTAAAATTCTATTGTGCACCACTAGCAAAGTATTATCAAGATACAATCGAGCAATCACCTAGTTATTATGATTAAGGTCAACCAAATTCATAGATAAAAATAGTTGTTAAAGAAGGAACCAACTATTTACACCCTCAAAATGTAGTGGAAGAAATGTTTCAAAATTCTTGAAAATTTTGACACAAAGAAGTGTAAGCTTAAATCAAATACAAAACATTCTAGAAATTATAGAAACACAATTTAAAGTGAAGTGTTATCTTCAAAGTGAGAGTTTGATTAGGCTAAGCTACACTTGTTTGCCAGTAAAAGAATAGGAGCTTTCAAGCTTTCAAAAATTGTGCTTCTACAAGCAAAGTGTACAAAGGTTGGGGTCGTCCATGCAACAAACTTCAAACATGTTTAAACCACACCAAAGACTAAAGTAACATCCTATTTAAGGATTCATAAAATACACAATTTGCTTCCTAAGTAATTGGCCCCACATTGATGGAGAGAGGGTTTTTCAATTTCAAAACATGTACATTCTATCTTCAAAAAATCACCTAGATTACTTTTTACTTTGGCTAATATCACTAGAACACACATGTTCTGGTTTATAAAATGAAGCTCTTTATAAATTTAATTGTTTCAAGAAAAAGTTGGCAACATTATCCCTCTAATACATGGAAACAATGTCAATTTGGACATTTTTTTGTCATTTTGGACACATTTAGTCAATTTGGATAGTTTTTCTTGTAGTTAACTCATGGAATGGTCACATAATTCTAACAACATATAGTATTAAGGATCTTTCACGTGTTTTTACCAACAATCATTTACACAAGCAAAAGGCGTTACCCCATGCATTATTTTTGTAGTAAAACAAGATTTATGTCTTATTTCACTAAATCTAAACAATCCAAAATTTAGAAATAGTAATCCATTTGCACAATATTAGATGATCTCCCAATGTTTTTCATGTCACATGCAAAATATTGAAAGACGTATGCAAATCATCACAATATCTATGCAAACCTTGAGAGATCTATGCAAGAGATCATGTAACTCAACATTGAAAGATCTCATAATGTTTCAAATAAAGTCAATAATCCATTGAATAGTGTAGATTTGATTAAAAGTAGAAATTATTTATATTAAAGATAACAATCACCTATTGTTGATACATCTCCATCAATTCATCTTTCAAAATATCTTTAAGAACATGTAGCACTAAAAAATCCAAGTCCATCGTTAGGATGATAAATATTATCCTGAGAGATAATAACACAATCAAATAGTTGAAACAAAAAATAAATAAAGTACTTCAATTCAAGAACCATCTACTTGTTTTAAACCTTTGAGTATCCAAATCAAACAAGTTTACTATTTTTAACAATATAGTAGACATAATCAATTAAAATGAAATGTCTACCATTTCATAACAATATCACATGTATAATCATTCAAAATAGTTCTTCAAAAAAACATGGTAAATGACAAATTTCAATTTATGTACATATGAAAAAAAAAATTGATCAATGGTGATTTACAATTTGATACAATTGAATCATTTTCAATGTGTATAGTAATTGTATCATATTCCATCATGTATCTTTCTATGGCATACTAGTTTAGGGTTGTACCAATGGAAGCAACATGAGTATCTTTGCAATAAAAAAATGGTGCATTGGTATTCTTATCACAAAATGTGGCCAATTAAAAAAAAAAACCAGACTAGTTAATTCACAAATGCTAGTAGCCAAATCCTAATCAACAACCAAGGCTTTAAAACGCATTCAAAAAAATAAGCATATCACCATGTTGCAATCAAGTACCATTAGAACAAAGGGTTCCTATAAGAGTTTGTAGAACATTTTGTACGTATGTGAATGAAAGTTCAAGCTTTCCAAACACTTTACTTTCAAAGCTTAAATATCATACCTTGAATTTGATTTTGTACAATGCCAATCAAATGAAGTAGTGGATTGTGGCAGTCATAAAAGTAAACATTTGAACCCATCAATGTGCAAAAGAAAAGTAACAACATAAGTTCTTCAAGTTTTAAGAGATAAAATTGTGTCTTTTTAACCTTATTTTTTACATTCTTCTTATGCCTTTAGTTTGTCTTTTGGCATGTTCAACTTGGTGGTATTTGTGTGGAAATCCTAAAAGCTACCTGATAGACTCTACAAAATGGATTTTATTTTTCAAATTTACAAATAAATATTGTATGACAAAGTAGTTAAAATGTTTTTTGATTCAAGATAAATATTAATATAGGCTATTTTTTATTCACCACAATTGTTGATAGGGTGGATTTAAGTGCTAAAAGATAAATAAAAATAGAAGGTCAAATATCCTTGTTCTTCATGAGGATATCCTAAATACTTGAAGCCGCTAATTCCTTTGAAATGTTTAACCCCTCAATGCCCAAAGGGCTCAAACTGCGCCCCTCTAAATTTTGTTTAGGGATGCCCCAAAGTTTCTTCAAGATTTTTTTAGTGGTTATTGTTATATTTAACTTCTTATTGAGGTCTTGTTTTAGCATCAAGAGTTTGATCTTGAAAATGAATTAACATGATTTGTCTATTCAAGATTTTGAGCAAGGGTGTCCATTGCAAATCTTCACTTTCTAGTGTTGAAGGCTCTTGGAAATGAGCCTCAAGTACACTAGAACTTGGAGAAAAAATCACATTAAAAATTCATCTAAAAAATTGTAGAATGGATTTTGAGAAGCTGTAAATTGATTGGGGTATGCATATTATGCTTTACATATGCATATTTTTTGGTACCCTCAATTTTAGGTTTGAGATGAAACAAGAGGATTAAAAAACTTCAAATCACTTTCACAATTTTAACACCCTCATGATCAAACATTATAATCTTTCAATCCATAAGTAATATAGTTGTTATTTCCTTTCCTATGTGATCTATAACATGTCTTCCTTGAATTTGTATGGGTATGTTTAATTTTTTTTTGATAGATTGATCAAAATGAGAGTATTTTGTTCACTTTCAAGCAAATTCTAAGATACTCCAAAATTTCAAGGGCGTTGAGGGGTTAACCAGTGGAAGAGAAAAATTATTGTTAATCTCAAATATGAAAGAGTAATCAAAATGTATTTTTTATTGAAATAAAATGGTATTTTGCATTTAGAATAAGCATATTTGTAAAATAATGATTATATACATTTTATTGGTTTTGATTGTTTCACAATAACTGAACAACAGTACTCTTTTGCGTCATTGTTAGATACTCCGTAAAGAATGTTTGTGTCAAACCTTTTATTATAACATACATAGTCAAACAAGAATGCTTTATTAGCTGAGAATTTTTTTATGCCATTTTAAAATAAAATGACAAATAAAACGTTCAGAACTTACATACGTTGTAGACGAAACATATTCTTCATTTTCGAAGCATAACCAGAAGAGAACTTCAAGCCCAAGATTTTGGGTCCAAATAAAATTTACCACGTTTATAAAAAACTACCCTTGTTAGGTTAACCCCCAAAACGTCGAGCAGGACAAAAAAAAACGTCCTCCAGCTTTAAAAAAAGATTTTGCGATTTAGAAAAAGTCGTTTTTCATCCGGTTTTTTTTTCAGAAGTGACCATAAACACATTGTCCATCATGTAAGGCAAAAAATTATCTCATGAGATGCATTCATATTTTTTGTAATTTAAATTGTGATAAGATTCAAAAACACAATGTTAGGTCCCAAGCTATCCTTCTTGTAATTTTCATGAGGGCACCATGAATTGTTGACTTTTGCAACTTTTTAGAACAAAATTTTAATGTGTGGGCACCTGCCACATCACTATAGAAACCAATGTAGAGGGCAGGCACGGCCACCCATCTAACGCTTAAGGGTTAAGTATACATGTATAGTACCAGAAAGAAAGAGTAAATAAGTCCCTCTTATGGGATTCAAAGAAGTTTATACAAGGACTAACATAATTGGCATTTTATCCTCAAAATTTTTATATGTGATCCTTGTGCAATCATGATCAAGCATACCAAATTTTAGCTACTAAAAAAAATTGTATCAAAATCATGGTTTTACAAGAAAGTTGATTAAAAAAAATTGGTGACGAATTTTTTGAGATTTGATTGCATGGATATGTAGGAGACATCCATACGCACATCTTCCTTTCAAACAATCATTTCCAAAAAGTTTCAAAATTCCTTCTATAGAGATTTTAATGTTAGGATGATCATAACCAAATTTAGTAAAATGTATATGTCTTTGTGGAAATTAGTTTTTGTTGTTTGACTCATACATTGTGATTAAGTTTGTACCTTCAAACATGATGATATGCTTATTTTGCCAAAAATTAATCTATTTATAGTACAAACTTTTTTGAATCCCATAAGAGAGACTTATGTACTCTTTCTTCAAGGTATTATACAATACCATGCAACACTGTTATGAACACCATAGTGTGTTATTCAATTTTGCAATTATTTTAGTTTGCATAACCTGTCTTTGATTCTTACTCAATCCCAATCAAACATACCAAACTTCAGCTTCAAAAACCATAACTTCATTTTTGGCAAAATTTCATTTCACATTCGTAATTTGACACAATAATCAATTAGACAACACTAATGATGAGCTTTTGAGATTTGAATGCATAATTAAGTAGGAAACATCCATGTGCACATATTTTCTTTCAATAAGCATTACCAAAAAAACTTCAAAATTTCCTCTATAGAGATTTCAATATTTTCATGACCTCTTTTGTTGGAGATGAATAACTTATGAATGTTGTTGGACAAAATTCTTGCCATACAACAATTTTTTTTGATTCTATGCACGATCTTGTTTCAAAAAACTGACATACCTTGGTATGGTATTATAATATTTTCTGCTCTTTGTATTTGAAGCTTGGTTTTATTAATATTACAGAATGATTCTTTTTGCTTTTTACGCAATATTAACCCAATGAAAATTTTCAACTTGTTTGAAAAAGCAAGTAAATAAATTTCTAAAAATCAAAGTGACAAAATATAATTATTTTCACTTCGATGTTACTTACCTCTCTAGAAACATGTGGCAAATTTGTGACTTTTTATTTATTATCAAATCTTGTACTTGAAACCATAACGCAATATAAGGTGGGCACATTGTTTTTTTCTTCGTTTGGCAAACGAAGCACTCAAATACTTCATAAGATTAATTACTTCCACGCCTTTTTTTTTGTTGTTGAAAAGAAGTGATTTTCCTCAAAGTTTTTTTTTTAAAATATATTTTTGTTTAAGTTGGCATTACTTTACGAATAAAATATAAAATCTACTCACTTGTCCTTCATATAATTGTGATAAATTTCATAGTGTTCCTAAAGTTGAGACCTTGTTATGCATCCAATGTAAAATATTGTGGTGTAAACCAAAATTCCTTGTACTCCTACAACTAAAATATCAATAACCTTTGGATTAGAGGGCCAAATATCAAATTGCAATGTAATATTCAAACTATGCAAAAATCTTCAAAACTTCAAGTCAACATGAAACTAGGCGTACTTAGCTTCATTTTGGTATTTGCACTCAAATTAAAAAAGGATCATCTTTACAATTAAAATCTAATAATCTTTACAATTAGAATCTAAATCTAGAGTAAAGGATTACATATTAACAAAATAAACAACAAACGCATTGTATGGAATTTGTACTTTTTTTAAAGTCAATGAAATAACCATTAGAGAAATCCCACCTAATGAAATTATTTTGTGCTAATTATGGCTTTTTTGCTACACCAAAAATGGTGTGGCTAGTTGTGCTATAGTACTTTTTGAAAAAATGTCATATATTTAGCCAACTTTTGTGCACAGGTTTGGGAGTAGGAGTCTAGTTTTTATGGTTCCACTTGATGTCTCCTCACCCTACTAGTGCAATATTCTAATTTCTCACAAAATTATCATGAGATTTAGCTTTGATGAAACGTTGAAAGCATCCAACTTTACATTTATAAAAAAAAATGTAGCCACTTTTGCTAATCAACCAATTTTTGGTTAGAAAAAAAGCTAAGGCCACTTCACCCAAAATATTTTCACGTCCCACCATGAACCCCTACAAATATAAGGGGTAGTCACGATTGGTTTAAGATTGAGATTTCCATGAAGATTGAGATTTCCATGAAGATTGAGAAATGGCTGAGTGAATGTAGGAGCCAATGGGAGCAATTCTCCATGGACGGAGGTGTGACACCCCTTTTGTGGGTGATAGAAAATGAAGAATGAAGAATGGAGAATGTTTTATTTAGAATAAACCGCATTCACATTTGAAAGAGCATGTAACAACGATGGGAGCAGCAACCGCGAGGAGGGGAAGGTGAAACACGGTAAAAGTTCTCTTGCAAAAACCTCTTTGCCGCACATTTCTTCACACTTGGGCAACAATAAAAAAAAATACTCAATCTATACAGAAAACGGCTTGTGCCAAACGCAGACTGACCACCACATCAATTTTCCGTGAAGATTGACAATAGAGGTAGTCACAATTGCATTTCTGCATTTGCAATCTTCACGGAACACCGCCATGGCGCCTCCTTCGCGACTTGCACAAGCACAGTTTTGTGAAGATTGAGAATTTTTTTATCAGCGCCTAGGCCTAAAGAAATGGGCTGAGAAACTTTTTTGCATGAGAATTCTTATCGTGGACCGTCTATTTACCTGCTCATGAATTGCTTTTCACCCTTGTTTTTTCTGCTTCTCCAATTGATGGCCGTGTTGCCTTGCTCTAGGTAAAACATTCTCCATTCTTCATTCTCCATCACCCACAAAAAGGGTGTCACACCTCCTCATGTGGAGAATTGCTCCCATTGGCTCCTACATTCACTCAACCATTTCTCAATCTTCACGGAAAATTTTGTCTTAGACCAACCGTGACTACCCCTAACTGTGATTCAAAAAAAACTTTGAAGAAAAAACGTGGATGAAAAAATTACACTTCTTCATCCAAATTTTTGGAAGAGAAATCATCCAAGTGGCTTACTAGGATTAATTTAACCCTTAACCCCTAAAGGCCCGTCGTCTCCTCGAGGATTGTTTGGGTTTCGGTCATGTACCTATGAGTAAACTACTTTATGTAATATTTTGAAACTTTTATGGGAGATGGGGAATTCAAATATCTACGTGGGCATCAAAAAAATTCTTCATTCTGACATTTATTGAAGAAGTTATGCATGTTTTTCTGAAATTTTGGAGAGGGCTGCCTGTCTAGGCAGCCCAAAAATTTCTTTAAAAATTATATATTTTTAAAATAAAATTTTGAAACTGGTTCTTTAGATTTTTTCATACATGAGAAGCTTTGAATCATTCAATTTCAATGAATGACATGAAAGTTATAAGGAGTTTTTGTTTGCGGGCAATTATGGATTCTCTACTCTAAAATAAACTTTGAAGTCCTTTATTTTACTCAATTTTCAATATTTTGGAAATAAAACTAAACCAAAAGAAGTAGATTGTTTATTACAACATCATAATTGTTGGGATTTGCATTTTTCATTTCAATAATTAAATTCTTAACAATTTAGTGTTTTGACCCATTCTCTACTTCTTTTTACTTATTAATTTTTCCCATGTGTTGTATGGTTCCAATTGATTAGAAATTTCTCCCACACATACCTAACTTGGTCTTCTACATGGGAAAAAAAAACCTCTACTTTGCATAGAGCAATTTTTTTGACATAGGAGTGGTCAACGGCATCTAAAATTTTTGGGTAGTATGAAAAAACTTTTTTCTTCACTTCATTTGTAAGAATCTCAATCCTTGTCATTTGGAATAAGCTCAATTTTTTTTCCAAGTACCTCATGCTGTCTAGAGCAAAGACCCTACGGTTGGATTTCAAAATGAAAAATAAAAAATACCATTCTTCTCATTCCCCTAAAAGTGGCAATTTTCATTGTTTTTCATAGAAAAAATGGCCCTGGCCTGCTCACACTGTAGGTTCAACAATACTTTTACTATAGCTTCAACAGTGTTTTGGTTGATGAGCACCAATAGTATTACTTCTAAAAGTTTCAAAAGTCAATAGTGCATGCTGACCTCATGAAAATTGCTATAAGGGCAACTTGGGACCTAATACCATGATTTTGAATTTTCTCACAATTTGGGTTACCTAAAATATGAACATATTTGATAAGATGATTTATTACCTTTTGTGATGGATCATGTGTTTACGGTCACTTTGAAAAAAAACAGATGAAAATCAATTTTTTTTTTTTAAATTTTTTACACACGATAATCGTCCTCATGGGCGTTTACGGGTTAACTAACTAGAGTTAATATCACGATGAACCCGAAATCAAGTAACTGAAAAATGTATCCACGGCGACAGGCTCGTCTCCGGAGCTTGTCTCGTCTGTCTGTCTCTCTCGTCTCTCTCCTCTGCCCCCGCAATCCCTCCAACGCCGCACGTTGCTGCCGCAATTCCAAGCTTTTTTCAACCACGATCGCAGTCCACTCTTCATTTTGCTCCCACACAGCAGCAAGCAAAAGCTGATTTCACCAACTAAGATATCCACATCAGTTTTGGAGCCTTCATTTCAGCACCGACGTTGATTCTTTCTGCTTCACTGATTAGGTTTTGTGCAGGAGCCGGTTCTTCGTAGGTGGATGGCGATGGTGGTTGCCAGGGTTGGCATTTGGTAGCTGAGGAGTGAGGAGCTTAGGGATGGTGTTGGGAGGACGTAGGGTTGTTGTCGACGAGAAGGGGCGTGCGGTGTAGTGGTTGGAAGGAGGGGAGGGTTTGTGGTTTGAGCGGTTCGCAATCATGTGGCATGAGGCGCGGCGGTCGGAGAAGAAGGTGCACGAGATAATGGACGCGGCGCGTCGGCGGGCGCAGAAGCGGGCCATTTTCTTGGCGAAGCGGAGGGTGGATCCGCAGCAGACGTTGCGCATCACGGGGACGCGGTGTCGAGTGCACCACGATGCAACAGTGTACCAAGCGACGGAGGATCAGCAGGGGTTGATACCGTGGAACGGGAAGGAGGACAACCTCATCGACCGGTTCGACGGGCGTGCGTTGCTGGACATGATACGCGAGTACAACAACGCATCGTCGCACTTGCAGCGAACCGAGGAAGAAGACGAGCTGGAGGTGATGGTCAATTTTCAGCGTTACCGGGACTTAATCAAGCAGCGTCGGCGAGGGATGAGTGACAAGCAAGGGCTGGAAGACGTGGAGCAGGAGCTGGAGGCGCGCTCAACTGCGACGCCGTTTGACAAGTCCCGCGCGGCCGCCGCCGTGGTGGCGAAGCCGACGTACGGCCAAGTCGGGTTCGCGTACGAGAGCGGAGGAGCCGCGTCGAAAGACGACGGATTAGGGTTAGCCGAGAGTGACAGCGAGGAGGACGCCGTGGAAGAAGAGGAAGGCAGCAGCAGCGAGGACAGCGAGGACGAGCTCATCGAGTCCATCGGGCAGGACTACGGCGTGCCGAGGTTCAATTCCTTGCTGAGCCTGGACCGCAAGCTCAAGGAAGAAGAAGGGCGAGCCAAGGAGTTAGTGAAAGGCGACCCGGCCATGCGAAAGCTGAGCCGCAAGGAGCGTCGCAAGGTGTCGCAGCAAGAGCGAGAGCGGGAGAAAGAAGCCGCGCGTCAGCTCAGCAACCGACCTCTGCAGCACGATCCATACCGAGAGCTCCGCAAGAGTCCGACCTACGATTCGTATCACTCGTTCGGCCGTCGCGACCGCCAACGATCTCTCTCGCTCTCGCCTCCGAATTCCAGGCACGACCGAGGCAGGAAGCGCAAACCCTCGACTACCAGCACCACGTCCACCATCGAATACATCACCGAGTTTGGAGTCGAAGGCACGGCGGGTGACGCTCCTGCTCCGACGACCTCGCACTCACATGACGTGCCGTCACGCCGAATCCTCGAAGCGTTGCACAGCGATCCAGCCGCCAACGCCGTCACGCCGTCTGTCTCGAATCAGTCTGTGCGCGACCGTGATCCCCGGCCTTCCTCCTCCGCCATCGCCAAGCTCAGCAAGCTCCCTTTGTCTTCCTCCTCCGCCTCCGCTGCTGCTGCAACTCCTGCCAAATCTGCAGCTACTCCAGAAACGCCGCAGGAACGATTGCGGCGCATTATGAACAAGCAGCTGAGCAAGCAGATCAAGAAGGACATTGTTTCTGAGGCCGGCAAGCGTCGCGAGCAGGAGAAGGAGCGCCAGGAGAAGCTCGCGGAGACGCGCCGCATTGCGCAACGCAGTCGCCGCGGCCGTAGCCGCAGCCGCAGCCGCAGCTCGTCTCCTGTGCGGTACCGGTACCGCAGCAGAAGCCGTAGCCGCAGCCCCATTCGGCCTTATCCTGGATCTGCTCGTTCTCGCAGCCATGTCAGAAGCTGAATCTACCCACTCTGCGTCTCTTTGCGGCTGTTTCTGGTAAAGGCATTTCTTCCTGCTTCTGGGCCAACTGTCGTATGCTGCTATTGCTAAGTCCAGTTTGTACATAATAACCCCAAGGGATTTTTTATCATTGAGCTTAAGTCTCCTGCTCCGTGCAAGTTGCCTTTGGCTTACATGTGAACAGAAACCAAATTTTTATTTGTTGGAGATTTTTATGTTCCTATTCTTATACATACACGCCTCATTTGCCTCACCGTTGTCTATGCTTCTCTGGTTGCATTTGTGTCTTGTGATAACCTTATAGTCAAAGTTGTTTGCTTTGTACCATAGCTAACACGAGAGTTTCTCTTTTGGATTGATGTACTTTTGTTGATGCATTTTTGCTGTCAATCTCAAAACTGGGTCTTTTTGTACCCCTCTGTCATATCTATCATGAAAATTGTGTCCCTCTGTTGGTTGTTTCAACTTAAACCACAAGCACACCGCTCCTTTTTTCTAAGAAAGGTTTCTAAGAAAAAGGTTTTTGCTTGCAACCTTATGCATTTGTGTGGTATGATCTCTCTTTTGGAGTGTTTGTCTATGGTTTTATCACAGGGCTTCAATGCAGGGTCTGTATTGAGTGTCATGATAATCAGAGATGGGAGGTGAGGAGTATGGTCATGCTCAATCTTGTACACCGGGTGATACTTCATGATGTTTAAGGAGAGGTTTATGACTGTCTTTTCTCTGCAATAAGCTAGGTTATCAGAAGGTTTTTGATTAGGATTGTGAATGGTAACTAGTTATATTTGGGCAAGTAGATTGAGGCCTTCGGTTTTGTGTATTTCTGGATGTTGGTTGAGGTCTGTAAGCTTGGAGAGAGTTATGTAACTTGATGGAAATAGTGGGTCTTTTTCCACCTGGTTTTTTTATCTATTAGTAATGGAAATTGTGTCATTTAAATTATGACGTGATTGGTTGATTGGACCCATTCAAACATACACTACACCTCCCTTGTTCTTCTAAGCAAAGATTTGAAGTTCTATAAATGAGATTTCCCTTCACTGGTTTTGCGATTTGTTTCCTCATGTTCAGTTGAAACATAAGCTTACACTTCTTTGAGATCTATTGCAAGAGTTTAACCCTAAAGGTCTGAAACTGCCCAGTACAATACAAGGTGTTTTTCTTGTATTTGGAATGGATCCATACCTTTACTACATTTGAGATTATAGATCAATGTGGTTCTAGTGAGCTATTTGAGATCCCAAATTAAATCTTCTTGTTGGTAGCACATGCCAATTATATGACAACCTATTTAATATCCCTGTTGGTAGCACATGCCAATTATATGGCAACGTATTTAATATCCCCATGGGATGTTTAATATCCCCATGGGATGTTTATAGGGGTTAAAGGGTTAAAAGGACATACAGATTGGTGAGTTTCTTTGGTTAATAATGTGATTGAGCTTGTTGTACTCGTTTGTTGTACTCGTTTTTAAAATTGAGCTTGTTGTACTCGTTTGTTGTACTCGTTTTTTTAAAAGTTGGATGTTTGATACTTTCAAACATTGGAGGTTTTTTCACCAATGTAAGTTCTTTTTATAGAAAACTTTGGTGGCTAAGTCAAACATTATCTCTGCTCAATTTGGCTTCTGAAATTATGTAAAGGTTTTGTTTTAATTTTTTCATCATTGTGGAAAGTTGAAAGGTGACAAACCATACATATATATTGATTATTAGTGTGGACATTTTCAATTATTTAGATAAAAGTGATTTGTGAATAAGTCAAAGTGAAATTGGCCTTTGTGGTTTCTTTACTACACTATAATATAATTACACCTAAGTATTCTTCAAATCAAATTCCTATTGCTCAAGATTGATTTGGCTTTCATATGATATGATAGACAATTGAAAATTTCAAACTATTGATAACTTTATTTTCACTTGAAGTGTTGAGTATTTTATAATTTTAAAGGAACAATAAAATTGTTGTGTGTTTACAATAATCTAAAATTTCTTGTTTAAAAGTTATGGTTAGAAAGCAATATGAATGTTATGGTTTGTATATGGAATTCTTGAAAAACATGTAATATAAATGAAAAACAAACAATATCATGAAACAAGTACAAAATATATATTTTTTAAAGCACCATCAAAAGTGCTTTTAGTTTTGGATGTAAGGGACTACAATGTTTTGAATGCAATTAGCTTAAAAATTGTATGAATTAGATATCAACTTCCAAGGTCAAGAGTACAAGAAAACCTATTGTCAACAACTAAACTCTTGATAGAACACTTTTGAAATTCATAATGATGTGGATTTCATTGATTGCCTCACAAAATTCCTTAATTTCCATTTATTACTTTTGGAAACCTGTGTTGGACTTTAAAACAACAAAAATTCATTTTAGTGCTAAAATCAGATGTTGTGAAATTGATGGTTTTGCAACTATAATGAGGATACATAAATGTGTACAATAAGGTGTGCTTTTATATGTTTGCTTTGTCATTGAAATTCATTTTGACACAATGAAAAAAACCTAAAAGAAATGTGATCATTTGTGGTTTCACAAAATTAAAACCTTTATGGAATTCTAGATTACCTTGTCTTCAATAGAAACAAATGGATTGAAGATGTGTACAATTGTACACCAAAGCATAAGCAAACATCTTTAAAATACGTTTAAGAACTTCATTTGTTTGTACATCAAAACTTGGATATAAGTATTTTCAAAAAAATGATGCAAATTAATAATATATAAAAATATGTAATAAAATATTGAAATCCCAACAATAGCAATAAAATATAGAGGAGAAATAAACCTCATGGCAATGTGTTGAATTAGAAAATAGTAAGGTCCACAAACCTTGAAACTTTGGTGGAGGGCAAAAGGCCATCATGATGGTGAGATCAAAATTTTGATTTATACAAATTCTACAAGGATTTTGCAATTGGACATCCAAATTATAATTGCCTTTAAAAAGAATGATCACGTTCACACCCTACACATGTTTTTGCACCTATACATACTTAATTGTGCAATTGTTATTGAAATACATTTTTGATATTATATAATCAACTTGTATTTTAGACTCAAGTTTAGAAAGCTTAACATTGTACTACGGAGAAATTTCTTCTTGTCTTATAGAAGACATTGGTGAACAATCTTTTTTTGCTTAAGAATGTGGTTGAAGAAACAATATTCATAGAGGTAGAATGAAGAGATTACAAACCAATTGTTAATTCCAATAACATTTGATTTTTCATGATTCATAATGTTTATGTCCTTCCATGGTTTGAATTGCTAGAACTAATTATTATTTGTTCCACATAAAAAAATTCCACAAAAAACAATAGCAAGCCAAGCAATCAATTTGAGCCTTTTCTTGGGAAAAAAGGTATTTAAATGCACAACAACAAAAAAAACATATTTTTGCCTTCAATACCACTCCAATGAGAATTTTAGCTCATAAAATTATCTTAAGGCATTATAGTTCAAGTAAATGGTTTCAAGTGACTTTGTAAAGAATTGTGCCAAAAAAATGACCTCTTTTGTAGCTATGTAACAAGGACCAAACCTCAATTTAGAAAGAAGATAATTCAATGTCCTTAAATGGCAAGCATTCATGCCTTGTTTTCTTTCAAAAACATATATATTTTGAATGAAGATTCATATGTATTTTAAGTTGATAAATGAAAAGAAGGGCCATATAAAGAGTAGCTTCTACAAGATAATTTATTGTTCTTAATTGAAATATTTTTTTCATGACTTAATCTCTAAGAAGTCTATTGTATTACTTCCTTCAATGCAATGGAATAAGAATGCAAGTTAACAATAAAAATGGAGTTTGTTTTGGAGCCCAATAAAGACTTAATTCTTGTCTCTCTTTTGTTGAATTATGGAATTCAATTGTAAGGCCTTTGCAACACGAACCAAGATTTGTGGTTTGACAAATGTTCATTGATCAAAAGCTAAAAGCTAATAGTAATTTCAAATCAAAAAAGTAGATTTATAAAGAATTAAATTCACTAATCTTACATAGGAGTACTTGTCAAATTCTATCTAAATAAAATAATTTTAAGCAAATTTGCAATCATAAATAGTCAACATAGTAGGACAAATATGAAATTTTGATTGCTTTATTTGGCTTTCATCTTTTTATTTCTTCTAATTTTTTGAAAGCTTGTCGTTTTGGCCTCAAATTTGTGCCTTTACACAAGAGAAAAAAAGCCCCAATCACATTGTTCTTATAAGTGGTGCGTGGTGTTGGTGTTGAAACCACAAGGATTATACTTTAGTTCAAAACAATCCCAAAATTTTGATGGCAACTCCTAGTTGATGTTTGGCCCATGCACTAGTATGCCATTTTTAGTAACTTAGTTATTTTATTTTATTTCTCATAATGCACTTGATTAAGTGCAAAAACAAGAAACTAATTGTAAATAGTAACATGCACCATTGTATTTAAAAGACAAGATCAACTAAAAACTAAAACTAAACACTAAAACAAATGCCTATACACTAATTTTATACTAAAAAAATCTTACAAATACTTAGAATTTCTGACATTTTCTAGAGCATTTTTCAAGACTTGGTCACCTAAAGAAAATAAGTATCAAAAAATGGTGTACCAACCATGCTCTTCACTCTAGGTATAAGCTCTTGCCTACTTTCTTCTAGCCATGTGATTTTGTCACCATCTTCTCTACCATTCTCTCCATCACTCAATCAACTCTACATAAGCTTACCTTCACTCATGATTTTGGCATTTACCAAACCCTAGTTTGAAAAGAAAAGAAACTTGTAAAAAGAATTTGCCAACCATGACCTTCACCTAGAGTATAAGTGCTCATCTATCTAGAGGCAAATAACAACTTTAACACATTAGAGACAAACAAGGAATATTTTTTAAATTTTTTGAGTTTCCATTTTGAAATCTCCTCAAAATCCTTTGTTTTTCTTTGCAAAAATGATTGATTCTAAAAATTATTGCTTTAATACCTTCCTCACCTATTCTTTAAATTTTCTTGAACAAACCTGGTATTTGCCTACATTATTCTCTTCTAACCATGAGACTCTGCACCATCTTTTTCATCCTTCTCTTTATCAATCAAACAACTTAACATAAATCCACTCACATTCTTGATTTTGGCATTCACTAAATCTCAATTTTGAAAAGAAAATAGTTGTGTAAAAAAGATCTTCCAACTATGCACTTCACTTGGGATATAAGTTCTCATGTATCCCTAAGTGAACAACTTTAGCACATAAGAAAAAAACCAGAAATATTTAAAAAACATATTGAGTTCACCAATTTGAAGTTTTCTCAAAACAATTGATGTTCTTAGCACAAAAAAAAAGGTGAATAATTTGGAGAAAGATCTTTCTTTCATAACTTCATCACTCACTCTTTGAATTTTGGGAAAATTTCATGAATACCCTCGAAGTTTGCCATATTTTCATAGATACCCCTCCTTTTTCAGAAATTTCACAAACACCCTTGGACCAAAATTTACAAGCATTTGTTTTAATGTGCATGCCACTTCCTTCTCCCTTTGTGCGCACACTACTTCTTTTTTGTTATGCGTGCACACAAAGGAAGAAGGAAGTGACATGCACAACAAACAAACACCTGAAATTTTTTGATCCAAGAATATTTGTGAAATATCTGAAAAAGCAGGGGTATCTATGAAAATATGGCAACTTCAGGAGTATCCATGAAATTTCCCCTTGAAATTTTTGGGTGAGCAAACCTAATATTCTCTTACAAGATTCCCTCACAAGATTCTCGTGTAACCATTTGATTCCTCCACCATCTTCTACGGATATCACCATGCTCATCGTCATTCGTCCATCGAGGAGGCTACGCCCGAAACGAGACCAAAATAGCCGCGCACTGAAGAACAGGAGGCTGGAGTCCAGCCAAAGCGGGGTCGAGACTCGAGAGAGGAGCTCTCGGGAGCTGGATGGCGGAGCACCACCACGACGAGCGCCACGACGAGGACGAATGAGAGAGAAGACAAGCCGCGCTCTCTCCCGCAACTGGATCTCCCCTGCTTAAGCTTTACTCCTCACTCCTGCTACGGCGATGGCGGACACGCCGAGCTGATAACTTATGCCAGGCATCTCACCGGCCTTTCT